>JAWZYV010017935.1:0-646121 GCA_038373885.1 Cheiracanthium punctorium
TTTATTATTTTTTGTATTTTTTATTGCATTATTATTGCTTTATCTTATACTAGCCGCCTCCGGTGACCAATTGGTTCGTCATCTTAAAAAGCATGCATATGAAATAAATATATATATATATATACTAGCTGACCCGGCAAACGTTGTTTTGCCATATAAATTATTCCTAGGATTATTTTAGTAGAAAGAAATGACTAACTTATTGTAAGTTTGTGAGGATGTGGTATATGAGTGGAAAAGGCATGGAGCGCTGTGAACGATGCTGGAATATAAAAATAACACAATACCAAACATATATTTTTAATTCATTGTAATTTATTCTTTAAATTTATATATATCGCTAATTACAATAATTTTACTAAAAAATAATATCAATCCCTTAACGCAATAGAGTATACAATATTTTTTGTTATCCCATCTTTAGATAACACAAACAAACTGGATGCCCACTGTATGGTTTGCCCACTCGAGAGCATGCCACGTATAACTGTCCGTGTGAAAAACATGGCGTGCTCAAATCTAATCCACAAACAGACATAGTTTGGCCTTGAGACTTATTGATAGTCATTCCATAAAAAATTTTGCCCCCCCCCCAAAAAAAAGGATGAAAATCTGAAACACTTTCAGATTTTAAATACGCACTATAGTGCTATATATTAAAATCGTATCATAATTTATGCGTCGTCCCTATTTTTCGTCCTTATTCCATTAAGTTGGAAAGTGTTATCATTATTCATGACTGTGCTGTATTTTTCTTCCTTATTTTATAAAACCCATCTTTGGAATCGAAATCTATCTTAAAATCGCCTACTAAAACTATTTTACAATCTTCGCCAAGTATATCACAACTATACTTCACCGTTTTATATATTGTTTCCTACTTTAACGCCTCGACTCTCGCCAAGGAGGCGATGATTAAACATATGCAGTTACCATGACGATTTTTTGCATTTATGTAGAAATCGTAATTTAGAATTAAAATGGCGATTTGGAACAACATGTAAGTACAGCATGCCGTTACATTTTTATTTATTTTGGATTACCAATTAATGTAGTTTTAATAACTAAATGTCTTCAAATTCCTTAACTGGCGTGTTTATCGCTAGTTTGTTTACTTTAGTTGTCATCTAGTTCTTTTGGGCGCGTTGAAACGGTACTTACGTATTAACTCGGCGGTCACTTCCGCCAAACTACTTTTTCGTAGATTTTAAATACATTGCCAATCGTATTCCAAACCATCAACAATTTCATGTGCCCGGCATTTATCTTGGTGAAAAAATTGCTTGTCTTGGCGGACCGCCTGGAAAATACGTATGTACCGTTAAAACTTGTGCATAACTCCCAGAGACCCATGACTGCAAAGCTCGCCAAAGTACGGGAATTTTTTAGGTTGGCGAGAGTGGGGGCGCTAAAATAGGAATCAACTCTTTCTTGTACCATAAAACACATCTTTGGAATCGAAATCTATCTTAAAATCGCCACCTGAAACTGTTTAGAATTTCCACCAGGCATGTTCTTCCTGTAGGCATATTCCAACTATACCGCAAAGACATTTTAAATGCTGTTTGGAATGGGCATCATAATCCATGAGTGTACCGTGTTTTCCTTTCTTGTTCCACAGAGCACTTCTTCGGAATAGAAATCTATATTAAAATCGCCTAATAAAACTCTTTTACAATATACGCCAGGCGTTTTCTAACTATACGCGAAATATATTTATAATAAATTGTCGCGTTTTGGCACCACATTTAGCGATCAATTATCAAAAATTGCAAACCTTGTGCGACTTTCAACATTTTATTAACTTCCCCCCCCCACCTCTTCACATTATCTGGCAAACACATTTGAAAAGTGATTCGACACGCTAAGTCTACACAGAAATCCTGATTGAAATTAATAGCACTCGGGGGCTAAACATTTTGGGGTGGACCGCCCTTATGACTTAGGGGTATGAGACATAGTTAAAAACCTATTCTATGACCTAACGAATATACATAGAAAATTTCATTAAAATTGGTCGAGTGGTTTCGGAGGAGTTAGGTGACTAACACTGTGACAGGAGAATTTTATATATTAGAAGATATAACTAACAAGTAAAACACAAAACATACTACAAATAAGACATATCTCGCATAAAAATATAACAGCTATTAGCAAGAATTAGAAACCAGATTTTGAAGCCAAATAAAGTGCAAGAATTATTGTAATAATATAATGGAACGGAAACTATAACCACTGTCACCATCGTCAGGGGCCACAAACAGTGGATTATAATTTACAGCATAGCAAATAGTAGGGTTTCGGTTGTGTGGCATATCAGAAGAGATATTAACTCCACACATCTGGGATCTACCCTACTATATAAAGGAAAGAAGAAATCAAAAAGATAACAAAAATTAGAAATAGGAATTATAATTTTACATACCAGACCTTGAGCACATGAACAATTGATATGTGTTGCCAATGCTAAGAATTGTAAAAAGTGAAAAATGGTGTTGCCACTAAATAAAAGTGTAAAAGTGGAAAGAAGAAAGCATAGGAGTTGCCAAATACTAAAAGGTAATATTATTAAATTTTAAGAATATCCAGGTATATTAATATAATAAATATATATTGAATAATAATAAATTAAAATGATTGAATAAAATAAATAGTATAGCAAAATTAAATATAACATATTGTTTAAAAAATATAATGATTATTATTATTGACAAAGTATGTATAATAAGTTATTGTATGACAGAAGATTAATCTAGTAAATAAGAAAAAAATAAAAAATAATGTTTAGGACAGAATAATCACAAAATCACAATATAGGAACCCCGTTTTTTTTTTTTTTTTTTTTTTTTTTAAATTCCTCCAGATATATATATGCATGCATATACACATCCAAATTGTTTTTAAACATATTACTTTTTTTTAATGAGAAAAACTTCCTCCGCCCGACCCAACCATCCAATTACAACCTTAAAACCAAAACCCCACCCAACCTCCAGTAAATTAACAAAGACATTAGACACATCATTATCAAGAATTGTATATAATAGATTTTAGGAACTTAGTGGGATAGTTGTATTGTCTAGCTGACAGAAATAGAGATTTAAAATTGGAGACTTTAAAATCATCAGAACATAGAAACTTGATTCTACAGCAGTGATTATAGACGATATTGCGAAATACAGATTTATGTAAGAGGGAGGAAAAATGAGTAAAGCTATTTACTTTAAAGCTAAAATCTTTACGCTTATCATATATATTGAAACTAAGGCTATTTCTAGGAGTGATGGAGATACTCAGATCTAGAAAACTAACAGAATTGTTAAGCATATCATTTTTAATTAATTCCAGAGCAGATGGATATTTTATGGGGAAGATAATGTTATTATTATTAGTAGTGTTTACAAGTAAGATATCATCTATATATCGTTTAAGAATGATGTGTGTATTAGTATATTCTTTTTCATAGTAATATAAGTAAAGATCTGCAAGTTAACTAGATGCTGAACCACCTTGTGGTATACCATGATTTTGTAGATATATTTTATTGTTATGTAGAATAAAATTATTATAGATAATAAATTTAGATAGACAACTGAAATAAGTTACATCAACATGGGAAGGGAGCTGAATATTGTTAACACAAGTTTCAAATAATTCATTAATTACATTGTAAAGGTCGTCAAGAGGAATATTGTTGAATAGATCTTTAAAATCATAGGTATATAAAGAGGTAATATTACTAATAGTACATATTGTATTGCGTAGATCATAACTATTTCCTATAGATTAATCATTACGTTTTATATAATACTCATGCATAACAGACAGTATCTTTAATAGAAGTTTACTTGCTACATTGCTATATGTATTACATCCTATTGTAACAGTTCGAAACTTTAAAGGTGATTTATGATATTTAGGGATTAGTACAATATAAGGATAGTTTAGATTATTATGTTGTAGGTTGAAAGTTTATAGAAAGCCAGAATTTTTTTGTTACAAACTACAGTAGACAAATTAGGAATAGATACTGTTATTTACAATTGTAGAGGCTAACAAGCTATGATATAACTGTTTACAAATAAAAGCATAGTTATTGGATGATTTATCTACACAAGTAATTATGAAATACTGCTTTATAAAGTCTATTTGAGTATGAAATTGACTATTGACAGGAGAACTATATTTTACATATTTAGCAATATTTTGCTTAAAGATTGAAAGTACTTTTACTTTCCAGGTAGTGAAGGCTTCAATAGGAGTGCTGTATTTTAAGGCAGTATTATATATGTAAAAATCTAAATCATATGTGAATTGTGTTACAATGCCACTAAGAGAGTGTTTTGAAGGAATGCGGTGTTTAGAGCCCTTCTGCGTGAGTTTTTTTTAACCTAATATCTTTTATGATAGCTAGATCCCCAGTAACGATGTGTCCATAATCCCTATTAATGAAGTTCCTATAGTGATTGTCATTGCATATACAGGGTGGTGTATCAGAAGGGTTATATGTTTTTGAAAAGGAGTTATAGTTAAATAGTTTCCTACCAAAGGGTAGGGGATATTTAAAGGACTTTTTAATAATGACATTTTTGATGGGAAAGTAAGTGTTATTAGTAGAAAATATTGTATTGACGTTTAAGTTATTGATTGCAGGATTTGTGAAAGTAATTAATAAGTTAGAATTAGAAGGTGTATTATTACTGTTATTGGTTAGGTTTACGGTAAGTGCAGTGGCTCGTGCAACAATGAGATCGAAGAATAGGTGAGAAAAATGTCCAGAAATGTTAAGATTTGAAAAAATAGAAAAATACTTAACTAAAAGTTTCTTTTTAATGAAGTAAATGAAAGTACGTATATTAATCCAATGATAAGTACTGGTATAGTAATTATATAATTTTAAAATAGCAGATTTTATATAACTATTAGAATACTTAGGACTATTACTCTTTTTACATTTACCTCTAGAAGTTCTAAGTGTTTTATTATATAGAGACAAGTTTAAAGTATTATAGATTGGAGAATATTTATTTATGTTAGTAGTGCTAGTATACTATATTAATTGTTTCTTATGAACTAATTGGTTTAGACCATACGGATAACTAGTATTATGAAATTGGATGAAGTAGTTTTCTAAAAATAAACGTTCATTATGGTTCTTCTTTATAGATAGAATAGTGATATTAATATTATTGAACCCATGCATATGAAAATGTTCATACTCAAAGTTATTACCAGAAAGATTACTAGGATAGTTCTTAACATGATTTCGATGTAGATTAATACGAAGGTGTAAAGGATTACTAGTTTGGCCAATATAAGCTATTTTACATTGATTACAGGTTAACATATAGATACAGTTGTATACTTTGCAAAACGTGCTTAAATTAGACCCACTATTACAAATATTTGTAGTATCAGCAAAAGGACAAGTTTTACAGCGAGAAGATGTGCATTTTATAAATTTAAGAGTAGGCAATTGATGTATATTATTAAGTGATGATAAGTCGCAGGCTTTCGATCCAAGATAATCCTTATCATCATTAATTTTCTTGTACCGAGCATAAGAAAAAGTATTATTTCCTTGTTTGCCAGGCGCTAAATTATTATAATCTATATATATATATATATATATATATATATATATATAATATATATTTATATAAAGAAGTAAAAATAGTAAAAATTATCACGAAAATTATGAGCGCAGCAACTGCAGCTCTAATATAACTTCTCGCGTTTATTGTGACATTGTATTATAAAACCCGAAAAACCCCCAGTCTTTGTCAAAAAAACATACAAAAACAAGACAAGAAACCTAAAAATACTATAACCAGCTAATTCATCAGAGGGAGACTGGTGTGCTTGTTAGTTACAGGTTTCTGGACTGGTGTCAGGAGATTGTGAACTATTGTATTAACATAATTATAGACTATTGTATTAACTGAATTATTGAAGCTTAAATATCTTGAAATATTGCCTATTTAATATAATTTTAGTTTAATCAACGGGCACCAGTTCTCCCTGACCTGCAAAAAAATTTTTCAAACATTTTTCAATAATTCAGTTAATACCATAGTCTATAATTCTGTTAATACAATAGTTCACAATCTCCTGACACCAGTCCAGAAACCTGTAACTAACAAGCACACCAGTCTCCCTCTGATGAATTAGCTGGTTATAGTATTTTTAGGTTTCTTGTCTTGTTTTTGTATGTTTTTTTGACAAAGACTGGGGGTTTTTCGCGTTTTATAATACAATGTCACTATATAATATATATATATATATATATATATATATA
Source organism: Cheiracanthium punctorium (assembly GCA_038373885.1). Lineage (NCBI taxonomy): Eukaryota > Metazoa > Arthropoda > Arachnida > Araneae > Cheiracanthiidae > Cheiracanthium > Cheiracanthium punctorium. The sequence continues at coordinate 6,299 of JAWZYV010017935.1, forward strand.
TACAGTGTCATAATTCCCTCCCGGGTTCCTCCCCGGAAAGCTTATAATATATATATATATTACCAATACAAAGTTGACTTTATTGGAGAAAGAAATATTTACAAGGTTTATTTCAGAAAAGTTCAATATATGAAGCTTCCGTGACAGAGACGTAGTTAGTTTGTCGGTGGGGCGGTTGGAGAAGACTTTACTGGAGAAAGAAACATTGCAAGTTTTGTCTTTCTCGGAGAACAAACTAATTGCCCTCCCCCCCCCCCCACCTTCACTACCGACAAAATTGCATTAATCCGTCGCTGTCACGAAGGGTTCACATATTGGACTTTTGTGAAATAAAATTTGTAACACTTCTTTCTCCAATAAAATCAACTTTGTTGCTGTATTGGTAATATATATTTTTTATAAGCCTTCCAAACCCGGGTGGAAATTGTGGCACACCCTTTATATATATTGACACATGTATATCGTTCAGGATGAATCCATTGTCAGACGACACAAGTCTTATGCGTGCATTATGGCGTCCTTAAAAAAAAAAGGCATTAGTAATGTTAGACTTGCAAATCATGGAGCTCGTCTTTGACAGTGACTAGTGCGTGGCGTCGTAAACCTCAGTAGAGCACTGTTACAGTTATGTTCGAATAAGATAGCAAAGATACAAATAACAAAAGACCTCGCCACGTAGAAGTGAATCGAATACAGTTGCATGTTGCACTGAATGTCGAAAATCTCAGTGTGACGATAAACGTATTACGTTTGGTCACGATGCTTTAAGATTGAGTAATCAAAGGAGTACAAAAAAAAAAAAAAACTACGCAAATACAAATAACAGCGCGTTAATTTTTGAAAAAATAAATAAATAAACAAGCGTCCACAAAACAGTTATGCAAAAACCGAACACGCGGCCCTTATTTACCGAATTCACTCCTATGATCACGTTTAGGAACGCACTTTTCTCCTCCGCGCATTTATGATATGAATTCAGGAGGTGGAATTGGGACCGAAACTTTACACCTCCTTCAGAACTCGAAGATAAGGCTCCTCGGCCATAAGGAGGGAATAAAAAAGAAATTCCGCTGACAAACAAGATTATCTGGAAACACTTCCTCCAGATTTAACACCCAGCTGTTCGTTTCACGGTTATCTGCAGAACTGTTGTGTTGGAGAGAGAATAAAGTCCGAGAATAAGATTTATCGGCTAGGAAATTGCGAAAGCCAACTACCTCTAAGTGTAACTGAAAGCCACAGTTATCAGCTAAACAACCGTCGTTGCCTCGTGCATCTGTACAAAGAGCGCATGTATTATCTTCTCCTTGGGTTCTTTGTGAAATAAAAAGGTCACATTCCAGATAAATTAATTTTTTTTTTTAAATAATGCGGCATACGTAGGCCTCTGTGTTTGTTTTCTTATCTAATTCCCTGCCAAGTGTGCTATGCTGTTGTACAAAACAAGCGTATAGCAAATAAATTTTGGACGATCTGGTCTGTTTTTCTTACCATGTAAAGCAAGATAGGAACAATAAGAAGGAACATGTTGATTGAGCTTCATATTACCAGAACTGAATGTAGGTTTGCCCCTCAGAAGACAACAGTTCTTTTATTGTTGATAAAATGACATTTTAACAGCGACTATTTTAAGTGTTATTACCTTTCAACGAATTAGTGCATTATCTTATTTTGAAAAAATTAAGCAAATGCCTCAGTTCCTTCATATTACCAGAACTGAATGTAGGTTTGCCCCTAAGAAGACAACAGTTCTTCTATTGTTGATAAAATGACATTTTCACAGCGACTATCTTAATTGTAATTACCTTTCAACGAGTTAGTGCATTATCTTATTTTGAAAAAATTAAGCAAATGCCCAATGCCTCAGTACCTTCATATTACCAGAACTGAATGTTGGTTTGCCCCTAAAAAGACAACAGTTCTTCTATTGTTGATAAAATGACATTTTCACAGCGACTATCTTAATTGTAACTACCTTTCAACGAGTTGGTGCATTATCTTATTTTGAAAAAATTAAGGGAATGCCTCAGTGCCTTTATATTACCAGAACTGAATGTAGGTTTGCCCCTAAGAAGACAACAGTTCTTTTATTATTCATAAAATGCCATTTTAACAGCGGCTATCTTAATTGTAATTACCTTTCAACGAGTTAGTGCATCATCTTCTTTTGAACTTAAAATTAAGCAAATGCCTCAGTATCTTCAACTTAGATTAGAACATACAACCTTGTCCTATAAAAGGTTTAATTTCGCCTCAGTTTATCCGCGTGTGTGAAATCTTCAGAGTTAATTTTGCCTCACTTCTTGAAATTCCGTTGAATTGAAGCTTTTGCATACGTTTATGTGTAAATACAATATGAGGGAAACAATTCAATTTGATGCAAACATAGAGTTCATGCTATTTAGAAAGAAAGTCTGAAATTGTATTGAATGATCAATGTTTTCATTTGAAATTTCAATCGAATATTCGAAAATTAAGATGCCAAGTTTTATAAGATCCGAAACTTAGTAAGTATTAAGCTAGTTTTAAATTTTTAAATGAACTAATCTGGTGATAGAGATACTGTTGTTATACTCTTGAGAACCAAATGAAAGAAAAACAGCATGAAGAAAGGGATGATTGGAGAAGGCTAAATAGAAACATCATGAAATTCCCAATAAAAGCCATTCTGATAAGAGCCAAAGTTTTTAAATCGATAGCAGTGTTTTTAGAAAAAGAAATAAAAAGCTCAGAATTTAGTTTTGCATATAACGATTTATTTCTTTTTTAAAAAAGTATTTCAAGTAATTTTTTTAACTACACAGAGAAACTGTTTTACGGAATTCAGCATATTTCGTTGGCGTTATTTTAACCACGTAAGTTTGTGGATATAAAAAAATATTCTTTGATTGAATGAGATTTTTTTTACACAAAATTTTGATTAAATCAGCAAAAGCTTTTTTTCATTCATCTAAACTATCATCGTAGTAGTGAGAAATCTCGGACGGATTCAAATTTTAAGAAACGGTCTTTGATGATTTTGTAAAAATTTTCAACGAAAGTCATTTTATGATTCCCTTTTCTTAACCAGAAATTTTGTGATGATCCATTTAATTTTTAATTTTAAACAGTAAAACTTAAGAGAGTAAAGATTTTTTCGTTACTTACTTTTAGGATAAAGGGACATGCAATTTTAATGTTCATTTTAGTTAAATCATTAATTTTTAAACAGTAGAACTCGGAAATTTTTAATATTATTATTTTATTATTTCAATTTAAGGATAACGAAACTTGGTGACTTTTATGTAAGGAATTATTTTTTTCAGTGAAAGGATTTAGTATTAGTATTTTTTAGTTATTATTGGGTCGTAACGAAAGTTTCCCGCCACCGCAAACATCGTCAGCACACAGTTCGCGTTGGCGTATTTGCTCATATTTTGTCAAACGATTTTTGGCATTTGAAAGAAAGAGGCTTACTTTATAACACTGTGTTGTGAAATCTGTAAAAAAATATAGTTATCATTAAGTATAAGGTGTCCCAAATGGAACTATCACTCCAGAGGATTAGAGCCATCATTTACTTCCAGTTGTGTTGCAAAAAGTCAGCTACATAATATCAACAAATTATGAGTACAGCTTTAAGTACTATTGTTGTATCATGTGACACTGTGCAGGTTTGGTACCGAAAGTTCAAAAACAGGTATCTAAGGAGTTAGAAGTTAGTTTTTCAGGCAGATATGGCGGAAAACTTTCGTTACAACCTAATATTTTTATATATCAGTTATTTGTGTTTTATTTATTTATTTACTGTAACTATTTTTTGGCAGCTGCGTACATGCAGTGTTAAAATTGCAGACATATGCAGACTCATATTTTTTAAATTCATGCTCACTTTATACATTAGTGATTGCAAAAATAGGTGCCATTGGGTGTTATCATACTTTTTTTTTTAATTTAGGGTTCCAAGCTTTTAAATTTAGGGTTCAAAGCTTCTGGTCAACGGACAACGTCTGGCTACACAGCCAATTCTTTATATTTGGAGAGAAAGTCACCAAACCGTACTGCTATCCAATGGAAATTTTAAAGATTCATAACTCGAGCTTTAATTAAACAATTTGCATTCAACAAAATGTAGACTTTGATTATTTAACGCGATAAGCATTAATTTTACTCTAAACTCAGAAAAGCAGATTTCCCCAAAATCCGTAACTCCAGATTAAGAGCATCCTCTGTTTTAGGTATTTAATGATTTAGATCATCAGAAACCTTTCGATTTGAATGAAAGTTTCATAAGAACTTTTTGGGGCAGTTTTTATTTTCCCCATGAATATGCAAAGAAGATGCACTTGGCTAGTGTATACATAAATAATTATAATCAAAAATCAAAAATCTTGCCATATGTACGAGGGTGTAGCCTATTGTAATTACTAATACCATTATTATTTAAAAGTTCGAAGGGCTTTCCATTTTTATTGCTAACCCTTTAACGCGCAGTGTTCCCGCTCTGGGAACACCCAACTCTGACGTTCTGACTGTTGCCAGTCACGAAGAATAGATTTGATTTCTATAAAAATAGTTGCGGGTAACAGAGCTCCCCGAAAATCCTTTACTTTTTAGCACGTCATTTCCCGTAAAAAAAAATAGTCACGATTATTTTTAGCAGCACTGACATCTGCTGAAAAATGGAAGAATGCTAGACCAGCTGGATAGATTGCCCAATGCTGAAAAAAAGGGCAGCCGTTGCCATCGCTCGACTTAACTACCAGCAAGATGGCGGACGGATATAGAGACCCTTTTTTTGACGACAGCTGGCTGTGCGAGCTGTCTGTGGCACGCGATGAACGTTTCGATCGTCCGCCATCTTGCTGGTAGTTAAGTCGAGCGATGGCAACGGCTGCCCTTTTTTCAGCTTTGGGAAAGGGTTGCGCCACAAAGGGTTAAAAGAATGAGTCTATAAGAAAAAAGTAATATTTGGCAGTCGAATCTGACGGCCGATCTCAATGCAGCATATTTAGGAACCGCACGCGTGCAGTGAGAAACAGTTATCGCTTTCGGATCAATTCGCCAGAAATTACGACGCACTGTTTCGAAACTTACACGTACAATAAAAGCCGTTCTTATCGGGGATACAGGGGGATGCTTAGGTTGCTTGCGTAGAAACCGATAGATCCGCCATTATCTCCCGGCGTTACGAGATTAAGTTGTTTATCGCGCATGCACAGCACAATACACTGCGAAACAACAGGTCATTGGATGAGATACAAACCAAACCTTTGATGTAAGCAAGCGAACAGAGTTGAAAACAGATATAGAGACAGACGCCCCTGAGAAAATTTCACTCAAGTGCGTAAGCGATGGATGTTGGGGAAAACTGCGTGGCTGGATAAACAACTTTTATGCTTTCGAATCAGCATCGAAAGTGAACGTTAACCCTTTGAGTCGCGACCCTTTCCCAATGCTGGAAAAAGGGCAACCGCTGCCATCGCTCGACTTAACTACCAGCAAGATGGCGGACGATCGAAACGTTCATCGCGCGCCACAGATCTAGAGACCCTTTTTTGACGTCAGGTGGCTGTGCGCGAGCACAGCCATCTGCGTCAATAAAGGGTCTCTAGATCTGTGGCGCGCGATGAACGTTTCGATCGTCCGCCATCTTGCTGGTAGTTAAGTCGAGCTATGGCAACGGCTGCCCTTTTTCCAGCAGCACAGCCATCTGACGTCAAAAAAGGGTCTCTAGATCAGTGGCGCGCGACGAACGTTTCGATCGTCCGCCATCTTGCTGGTAGTTAAGTCGAGCGATGGCAACGGCTGCCCTTTTTCCAGCAGCACAGCTATCTGACGTCAAAAAAGGGTCTCTAGATCTGTGGCGCGCGATGAACGTTTCGATCGTCCGCCATCTTGCTGGTAGTTAAGTCGAGCGATGGCAACGGCTGCCCTTTTTCCAGCAGCACAGCCATCTGACGTCAAAAAAGGGTCTCTAGATCTGTGGCGCGCGATGAACGTTTCGATCGTCCGCCATCTTGCTGGTAGTTAAGTCGAGCGATGGCAACAGCTGCCCTTTTTCCAGCAGCACAGCCATCTGCGTCAAAAAAGGGTCTCTAGATCTGTGGCGCGCGACGAACGTTTCGATCGTCCGCCATCTTGCTGGTAGTTAAGACGAGCGATGGCAACGGCTGCCCTTTTTCCAGCAGCACAGCCATCTGCGTCAAAAAAGGGTCTCTAGATCTGTGGTGCGCGATGAACGTTTCGATCGTCCGCCATCTTGCTGGTAGTTAAGTCGAGCGATGGCAACGGCTGCCCTTTTTTTCAGCATTGGGCAATCGATCCGGCTGTTCTCGTGTTCTTCCATTTTTCAGCAGATGTCAGTGCTGTTAAAAATAATCGTGACAATTTTTTACGAGATATGACGTACTAAAAAGTAAATAATTCTCGTGGAGCTATGTCACCCGCGACTATTTTTATAGAAATCAAATCTATTCTTCGTGACTGGCAACCCTCAAAACGTCAAAGTTGGGTGTTCCCAGAGTGGGATCACTGCGCGTTAAAGGGTTAACTGTTCTCGTGGAATCTTGTTGTCTCATAATCTAATTTCTAGTTCAGATAAAATTACGAATTTATCCTTACGATTTTTTTTTTCGCTTTTAGGTGATTAAATATGTCCTCAGACATTCCTTTCTTCAACAATTAAAAGTTGTTATTGTTGTTACTAATGCCTCCATAGATCCTCTATATGGAATGGCGATGGGCGAAAAGGAGCGGCTTCCCTTTAAATGAGCCCCAGTGGAAGGAAGACCGACTTAGTCTCCTAATTTTGAACCAATTCCAGATGAGAGACCTAGCACCTGAAATCGGCGCCCCCAGAGATATCGTTTGAACATGGAGGAAATTGGAGCCACGACAGATTTTACCTGCACCAGCTCCCATTACACTGTCCCACAGCAGTCTAGCCGTGAGAGGAGTTCACCCTCCCAAGCACTGGCCGAACCGGTGCTGCTTCACTTTCCATGTTCTTATAAGAACGGAGTTTAGGGACAAGGACACTGCGAGACGCAAAAAAAATTGACACAATATTGACGTTTTCAAGAATTTTTGTTTGAATAAAATCGAATTCAATAAAAAAATAAAACAATTTTAAATTAATGTAGAACAAACATTGCACTCTGAAATTCGTCAATATGCATATGTATGCAGGAGTAGAAATTAGAATATTTAGTCAGTGATCTCAAGGACCAGTGACTCCGTGACTTTCCTGGTCGGTAACCTTCATCACTGGTCCGTATACATGAATTTTAAGAAATTGCAAAACAAAAATTATATGAGCAAAATATATTGGTTTCCGTTAAGAGACGAATTAAAAATTGTAAATACCTATTATAATAAAAATAATAAATAAAAAAATATATTATAAAAATATTAAATAGATCAAATTATACGACATGTATTGGTAAAATTAGATGGCATGTATTGTGGAACTAAATGGGGAAAATTTGCAAGAGAAAAATGTAAATAAAACGCTTCTGGTTTGGCGGACCAACAAATTTTTTGTTCTACTGATCCGTTATATTATTTTAATAATTTCGTACCAGTGGACCACCGTTAATTTCGAGCTCTGTATATATAAGGTGACCATACGTCCCGTTTTGAACGGGACAGTCCCGTTTTTAGGTGGCTTGTCCCGTTGTCCCCAAGCACAACCTTGGGACACCGTAATGTCCCGTTTTTAGAAAATGTCCCCTGCAATGTCCCGTTTTTAGAAAGAGAGCAACCCACGGTAACGATTTCAATAATGGACACTAAAAATCTAAAATCATCCAATGGCAGTGCCTGAAAAAAAAAAAAAAAAAAAAAAAAAAAAAAAAAACCTTGACCTCCCTCCCTCCCCTCTCGAGACGCAAAGAAAACGCCGGGGATGTATTGTTTTTGTGTTTGTTCTTTTAGTGTTCTTTTTTGTCAACTGTTTCAATTTCTTTGTTATTTCCTTTTTTAATGTTCTTGTGCCGGATGGTGTTTTTTAATTCGAAGAAGGGCCTATCCCTTATACCACCCGAAACGTACGTCTTGTATATGTGGTTTTAGCAAAGTTTTTTTTTTTTCATTTTATTTTGATATTAACATTAACACAAGCTTTTTTGCGCGTTTTCTTAACAACTAAAAGATACCCAGACCTGCAAATTCAGTCTCCCTACACTATTACTTTAAAAACTGTAGATGTCCCGTTTTGAGGAAGAAAATAAATACACTATTTTCAAAAAAGTAGTAGATGTCCCGTTTTGAAGGAAAAAATAAATGGTCACGTTATGTATATACGTATTTCCTTGTCAACATTCAAATGATCTCTTATCAATGACTAAGGAATAAGCTTGTATTAAAGCGTTATATCTAATTCTTCTTGTCCCTCTATCTCAATCAAGACTAAGCCGCATGCTGTGTAAGGTACGAAGATCAAAAGTATACTGTGATGCGTAGTGATTATGGGTAGCCAAAAACCGGATCCTAAGCTCTTTCCAAAATTCGGCTTCGCTTGTGCGAGCAATGCTTGGAATTTTTATCCAGGTTGAGACTCAAGCGGACTTAATCTTCTGTTAAAGATTTTAAAATTAGAGGACGACTTGGATACACTCAATGTCATAACACTAGTGCTTTTTTCGGCAATATTAATCGAAATACATATTGTCACGCATATTATTGATTTGGTAACAATTCTAATCTTCTCATCAATCGTTAATAAAGCAGTAAGTAATTACTTTCCTGCTCCTCTTGTTCTCGAATCATGAAGCTCTTCAGAAAACCAAAGTTCATCTAACAGGTTTAGAAAAGTTTCTCGGTTGCTTTTCTGAAGAAAAGACCAAAAACAAAATAGATCCTCTGACGTACCATTAAATAAATAAATAAATATGTGCTCGACTTGACAGGGCCCCCTACCGTGTACCTTGATCAAATTTCATTTAATTAACCTGGTAATATTTCCAATATTCTCATTAGGCATTAATTAATCAGGGAATGAATAGCTTTCTGCTCATCTTGTTCTCGAATCATGAAGCTCTTCAGAAAACCAAAATTCATCAAACAAGTTTTGAAAAGTGAGTCACTTTTCTAAACAAGAGAGCAAAAAAAAAAAAAAAAAAAAAAGTAGATTCAGATCTTCTAAAGTCTTTCGAACGAAGAAGTAAGTAAACAAAATTTCATTTAATTAATCTGGCAACAAATCTAATCTCCACATCAATCATTAATTAATCAGTGACTAACTAATTTGCTGCTGCTTTCTTTCTCGAATCATGAAGCTCTCCAGAAAACCAAAAATTCATCTAACAGGTTTTAGAAAAGTCAGTCGCTTTTCTTAACAAAAGACCGTGAAAAAAAAACAATAGACTCGGATCCTCTAACGGCCTTCGAACGAATAAATAAGTAAATAAATAAATAACGCACAAGTATAACTCTCAAGAAATAAGGGGGGACGAAAAATCCATCCTCCCCACGCCAGAGAGCTTCGGAACGCGTTTTCTCCATGCTGAATGGAGTAGAGTTGCTTTTCGGAAATGTTTGTTGGCCGCTCCTCAAGAAGAGGCGGTTGCCTGGCAACAGAGGATGTGAAGGAGAAAGCAAAAGAGGTTCCAAGGTCATTGTTACGTGGCTGCTGCATTCGCCTACGGACAACTTTCACATCCTTTTAAGGATCCCATAATGACCTCACAGGAAATATATTCGTCGGTCCAGTTTTCTTCTTTTGGAACATTCGAAATTTTTCGCTTCGGAAGCTGCTTTGTTCTCGGTTGATAGCTGCGTAAGAAGCGTAAAAAGCTGTTGCAGAAATTGGAATGTAGCGCGGTGAAAAAAAAAAAAAAATATCTTTACTTACGTTCATCTGTGTAAACAAACATTGATTTCTTCATGTAAATGAAAGAGAGTAGAAGTGTTTGCCTACACATAAACAAGAATAGTAAGTTATGCATCGAACATAAACAGTTTTTCACGCAAATGTCTTATTTGTAAACATACAAGCGTAGAAAATCAATAAATCAGTTAATAAAAGTCACAAAATTATTTCATTCTGGAATATGTTACATACAATTTACCATAATTTAAATTGGTTACATTTACTTTATTTTTATTTCAAAAAGTAACAGAGTCGAAAAAACGCACACTAGCTATTCACTGACTGTAGTGTACAGGCATTCCCGTAAAACAACACTAAATTCTACATAAAACAAGCTGTTTTCATCTACACATCAATTAACAACACAACTTCAAAAATAACTACTCTCAGATTTTTCTCATACTATTTAAATAATAATAATCAATTTACAAATTTCAGTCAAAGACGAAAAGAAAAGGAATTATAAACCTGCTTCCTTGTTTCGTTTTAGTGTCTTCGAACGAAAGTAAATAGATAAATTAGCGGTTCCCAACTTTTTAACATTTTGCCCCCCCCCAACAAAAGGATAACTTCGGGTGCGCCGGACCCCTCTTTCACATTCTTCAGCATGCATTCAGTTTCTTTATTCTTCAACAATGAGCACTGATTCTTCTTTTCTACAAAATAATGCTACCGGTAAAGTTTACAGACGCATTTTAAGCGAAAATAGATATATCTTTTGGAGTAAAAATAAGAATACTCCAAATACGTTAGCACTTGCTCTTTACCTGTTTTTCTCACCCCCCCCCCACCCCTGACAAGCACTCTGCGCCCCTCAAAGTGGGCGCACCCCACCAGTTGGGAACCGCTGAAATAAATTGATTAAGTATACGTAAACTTTTGAGACGAGAGAGAATAAAATGGTTGAGAAAAGACTAGAGTACACTCGAAAGCCCGAAAGAACTGCATAATAAAGGAGTAAAATTTTATATTTTTATAACGCCCCCACCCCTCTTTCCTTTCTTAATTCCTTCCAGCTCTACTCAATTTTTATACGTCGAAATTTTTTTTTTCGACGAAGATTATATGTCTACCACAGAGGAAAAAAATGAACTAATTTCTTTTTCACTGATGTTTTCCAGATCTCGTAATATTGCTATGAAAACCACAAAGTAGGTAAACGTTAAAACAGTATAACAAGCTCGAAAAGTAAGTATAATAATTTATTCGACGAATCAAAGCACTAATATCTCACAAAAATGCAGAATTTAATAACAGACGCAACAATAAATCATTAACTATCACAGCAATAACGCTATTCAAATCGCAATATCAATAATCGTACAGCGCAATTCTCTATATCCACGCACAGCCTGTTTTCAACTCACTCACAGCAAGAGAAACTCCCCATTTATATATTTCCAAGCAGGACGTGACGTGATATTTCTCGATTTTTCTCGTAACTTCATTCCTAATTGCCGAAATTTCACTGTTTTCAAGAATTGTCGTTTGGTCGCCAAATCGTCCAAACGGTCGCCAAGGAAAAAGGGCTCATTTCACTTTCAAAAATACCTGTACAACTTTCTTTCCAGCAACACACATTAATATGGGAAAAACAACATTACAGTTTTGTAACAATATTATTAATAACTATGCAAATATTTTACTGAAGAGATACATAAATTTGTTTGCACTTACCCCTCACCTGCAGTTAGTTGAAACTGCTTACAATGAATCATAAAAGATCACTTTTGATTTATTTACTAAACAAAAATTTAATATATTTCCAAGGTATCACAACTTTCTCCAGAATATTTCAAGATTATATCGTACGGTCAAAATTGAGATGTCAAGAACATTCATTTCGAGTCGACAACAGACGATTATCGAATAATGCATATTCAGTGAAGTCGACACCTTATTCACATGGGCCTTTTATGTGTGTGTGATCGTTAGTTTTAGATCGAATATGTATCAACTTAGATTACGTGAATGAAGGCGCCCATTGTTTCTTATTCGTTAAGAATTTATGCGCTTGTTATATTGGGTGACTCTATTAGCATTATAATTCCAATTACAAAATGCATTTATAAAGGCGTGGAATTATTTCATACCGCACATTTTAAAAGGGGCCGTAAATTTAAAAAAAAAAAAATAGAAAGCATATTTTTTATGAATACGATGTATACAAAAAATGCAAAGTAGTAAAATGAAGTACTATCTTTGAAAAGGCCATAATTTTAGAACAGAAAAATTCAATTAAAATTCGTGTAATAAGATTTTAGAAAAATTCAGTATCTCTTCCATGGGATCGAATTTGATCAAAAGAGCCAGTAAGGGGAAAATGACGTCACAGCTGTTCGAACTCAATTTGACGCTCGCCGCACACTAATGCAAGGAGAGAAATGGCAGTGGAATGGAAATGCACTGAAAGTACTTTGCTTTCACATTCCATTTATCTTTTTGTAATTTCAGAACTCTCTCTTAGTCACCGATGATAAATATAACTCAGTAAATATTACATTACAGCCATGCAGTAGTTGTAAATTAGTTTCCTACGATAGGACTTCATTTACTAACTTGAATTTTTTTCTGTACAGAATCAGCATAAAAGGTTTCTTTCTCTCTTTTTGTTTTTTTGCATAAGCGGCCCTTCCTAAAATGTGGATTTTTATCTTGTAATCCATAATTAAGTATATCAATTTTGTTTCGTTTGAAACAGCCGAAAATCTCTGAAATGCGCTTTAAAGAATGACTGTCCATAGAGAATAATGTATTGCAATTCTGTTGGACGCTCCTGTAGACGAATTATTAATGATATAGACACCATTTTCGATGGAGAGCTTCATTTTGTAATCCTTAATAACATGTATCAATTTTGTTTCGTTTTAAATAGCCGAATATCTCTAAAATACACTTTACAAAATGCATGAACATAGAGCGTAATGTATTGGAATTATTTTGCCTACTCCTGTAAAAGAACTATAATTGCTGCATGCACCATTTTCAATAGGGTACATGGTACAATACGTAGAAACAGCATATATAAGTTTCATAGGAATCTATGCATATTTACAGCTGGACGGACGGACAGACAGACAAACTGAAATCACAAACCCTTTTCAACCTTGCAGGAAAGTGTAAAAATGTAGAGAGGAAAAGGGTGAATTTGTATAGATTTTTATATCTTAAGTAGAATTACTTAATCCGAATTTATTACGCATATTTTTAATATCGTCTAAGCACGGTATCGTGAGCATTTATACTCCTGTTAAACTTGCTAACCCTTTGAGGCGCAACCCTTTCCCAATGCTAAAAAAAGGGCAGCCATTGCCATCGCTCGACTTAACTACCAGCAAGATGGCGGACGATCGAAACGTTCATTGCGTGCCACAGATCCAGAGACCCTTTTTTGACGCAGCTGGCTGTGCCACTGGTAGTTCAGTCGAGAGATGGCAACGGCTGCCCTTTTTTCAGCATTGGGCAAGCTATCCAGCTGTTCTCGCATTCTTCTATTTTTCAGCAGATGTCAGTGCTGTTAAAAATAATCGTGACCATTTCTTTACGGGAAATGAAGTAATGGATTCTCGTGGAGCTATGTCACCCGCAACTATTTTTATAGAAATCCAATCTATTCTTCGTGACTGGCAACAGTCAAAACGTCAGAGTTTGGTGTTCCGAGAGCGGGAACACTGCGCGTTGAAGGGTTAAACTAAATTCTTCCTAACGATGACTTATTGATGAAAACTCCCGTCTGTGCCCAGCATTACTTGAAGCAAACGTCACGCATATGTGCAAGGTTAAGTCTGGGTTCAAAACTCCTTAGAAACTTGCCAGTACGCAACTGCTAGAACTTGACGTAGAGTGAAATCCACTTCACATTTCTTTTTTCCCTTTCTCAAAGATGTTCAGAATTAAATTTGTCCCGATTCATTCAATAACAATGGCAACGGCAATCTTGCATGCGAAAACGTCTGGCATCGCTGCATTCCTCTGCCAGCGTTCTGGGAAAATAAAAATCAGCGTCGCGAAAGTGAGTTGACCGTGACGTCAGAAAATAACCCATGACGTCGCTGCATTTTTTTTTTTTTTATTTCCCAGTCTGACTGGGAAATATGCTAAGCAGGTAGTGAAAAATTTACTCAAACGGAATAGCTTGTCACGAGTTATCCGGTTTACTCAGACACATTACGAGACACATTATAACTGAAAAGAGCAATTTCGAATCGTGTTTGTGACGTTTATTGCATCATGTTTCTTGTTCCAGTGGAATTAGCTTACCAATCATTCAGTGTGGGCTTCGTTTTTACAAAAGGATTCCATTTTATGAAGCGTTCTTTTTATTTTTTTAACGTGCGTGGCAACAGCTTCAGAAAAGGAAATCGGTCAAGCTACTCGTATGCTTCCAAGCTGCATTTTATTTAAACTTACTCTTAATTTTGGGAGAATTGTAATTCAAACAGTAAATTTGATTTGATTTTAATCATGCTTATAACCATGGATTAAAATAAAAGGATAGGTATCATAATAGTAAAGAAAAAAGAAGAATGTCTCGAATAATCGGACACCAGAGGACGCTTTTAATTCTAGAGGACTAACGAATATGCACATGTGTCGCTCCAGGTGATCGATTTTTACGATTTGTTCATGTAAAAAGCAATCCTCTAGCAAAAAAAAAATAATTATTATTTGCACTAATACAACTTAAATAGTTACTCAATACATTTCATCTTTTTTCATTTAAAATAAATAATTGAATCCATATTAAAATTTTAACATTACAGTTAGCATGGTAACGGAATCCATTGTCGCCATTTAAGTTGTTAATTTCAATAACCAAACTAAAATTAAAGTCATTTCTGGAGTTGTTAGACTCGGAAAGTTAAAAGACTTAAATATAAAAGAAATGCAGCATTAATTTTCGGGCGCTTCAAAATTACTCTGAATTTTTATGCTATTCTAACTATCTTCCATTTTATTTTCTTTCGCATGCTTGTCAATACTTCCGCGAAGCCCATTACTTGCAGTAATGCTGGCAGATCATCCGAAGCCACACATGCGCATTTGCATTATCCCGCTTGCAGAGACAGCGCCCTCTCATGTCGGAAAAACCGGGGCCGTTTTGCGAGTTTAGGTTTAGTAGATGATACTTATCCGTTTCATCAAATTCATGCACATAACTTTATATTCGTCGCAATGAAATATTTTCGTTGTCACACATTGTCATATGCAATAGCTGTTTAACTTTTAGCTTTCTTTAACCTATAGCTTTAACGCGAAAGCGACTGAGCAGGGCCAATTCCTTCGCAACCCACTGTCCTAGGCAATAGCTGTTTAACTTTTAGCTTTCTTTAACCTATAGCTTTTAACACGAAAGCGACTGAGCAGGGCCAATTCCTTCACCACAACCCTTAAGCCTTCCAAATAAAATTATGTTTTTTATAGTAATAAGAGGTATGGAGTTATACATCTCTTGTGAATTGCCATAATTCAGTTACACCAGTGCTTTAACAGTTTTTGATCATTTGACCGATAATTGGAATATCGTCAGTTTCGGAAGGTAACTGATTAGGAATAAAAATCCTCTGTAGGTTACTTGTAGCTGACAACCGCCTAAAAAGCCAGAAACATGCTTGCGATGTCGGCTATGTTTTTGTCTTTGTCGTCTAAATGAATTCAAAAGAGTACTTCTGAGTTCTCACATCAGAATTAAATTCGAAGATGTGCACTCGTTCATATTTTGCTGATAAACTTACAGTGTGCTTAATTTCTTACAAAAAAAAATAATAAGAAGCTTTGTTCTACTATTTTTTTTTAATGTAAACTTTTATGAAATGATATTTTTAATTTTCTGATTGAAACATTTGCTTCGCTACAGCTGTGTAAATGATTGTGGCAAACAGTTTTGAAAGTGCCACGTTCTGTCTAAGTTGTTTAAAGAAAACAGTCAAGTAAATGCTCTTGTTATGGATGTGTAAGGATGGACGCGAGACCATGCGAGACGAGAAATAGCTCAGGTCTCGTCTCGTCTCGCACTTTCACATCGAAGTATCGTCTCGTACCTGGAGATATCGTCTCGCATCCGCAGCTATCGTCTCGCGGTTTCATTTCGTGCGAAACCGCGAGAACAGTCTCGTATATTGTCTGACTCCAAAAAGGTCTTTATTTTTACTTTCTTGCATGAAGTAAATAATGTACAGCAGTCTCACGTTTATCGTAGTTTCACATATTGTCTTCAAATCAATGGCGGATCCAGAAATTTTTATGGGGGGAGGGGGCGCAAAATTTGAATACCATCAGAATTGCATGAAATATGCCACTGTCAGGTAAGAAAGTCATTTTATCTAGTGTAAATATATTTATCTCGGAGGGGACGCGCGACCCCTGCGCCCTCCCCTTCGAAGACCCCTTGCATCCTATTTACTTCCGGGTACGAATAATCAAAATGTAATTGCATGCTACGGAATCGCCTTTCAAATTACTTTTAACAAGAACTGGGGATGGTTGCGAGACGTACTTAAAACAAAGGCGGACTGGGGCATCGGGCGGTCAGGTAAACGCCTGATGGGTCGGTGGTTTGGTGGGCCGCAAGGGCTGTCCTCGGGAAGCTCTAGAATGGAGCCAAAGACAGCCCCGCGAAGCTCTAGATTCGACAGCGACCAGCAAAGTCGCGACGCAAAATGTGCATGGGGACATATCTTTGAACAATGGTTCCCACATCTAGACTACTTTTAGTTTAATATATAAATAGTTATATGTTATATATAATTATTCTTATTTATATTATAATGCATTAAGTTTGTTTTTCCGGTATACAGTTCTACACTATTAGAACGATGGGATTGAAATTTTCACAGGTATGTAAAATAAATGGTACAGAGAAGCCTTGCCCTAGGCTAATTTAAAATTCTGTAAATTCATCCTTTCCCCAATTTTCCATAATTTTCAGCTGTGGAAAGCTTTCTACTAAATTAATGAGAAGTGATGTATTGAAAACTTCATTATTTTGTTCGATTCTCGCCGTACATGATGGGGGAGTCGACCCCCACTGGGGTCATGATGGAGATCCCCATCGTCGGAAGATGGGGGTCGATCTTATCGAATCGCCCAGGCAGTTTCAGCGGTCCAGTTCGGCCCTGCTTGAGAACCCACTTTTGACTACTGCATGTTTTTTGTAACGTTATTGCAAAAAGGATCCAGAAAATTCAGTATTGGACACCAATTGTTAAACACAGGTCTTTAAGTTGCTGGAGTAACTTCCTTAATATACATACATTTTACCTACACTCGGATCAATAGCCATGGGAAAAAGTTTAAATAATTCACTTACATACTTCCAAGGAAAATTACAGACATATTTTCCAAAATGCATTTAATATAAAGATAATAATTAAAAATTCCCCTTTGAAAGGTAATACTAAATCCTAAAATTCGGTTTCCTAGGAGTACTGACTTGCAAGCAATGTCTTATATACTTGAGATGCTGACTATAACCCTATTTGCCTGTTTTAGCGAGAGACCTCGAGACCAGTCTCGCGGTCTCGTGTGAGATCTGACCCGAGGTATTGTCTCGAACCCGGTGGTGTCGTCTCGCGGTCTCATCTCGCAATTGGAAGTATCGTCTCGCGGTCTCGTCCCGCACACCGAGGTATCGTCTCGCAGTCTCGACTCGCAAAATTGCGAGACCGCTCCTCTAGTCTCGCGGTCTCGTGCCCATCCCTATGGATGAGCAAGCAAAAAATTCTCGTTTAAGAAAGATTAGCCTGGGAAACATTTTTGAATAGTGAAATTAATAATTTAAATTGTAATCTTAAGTCATCAAAAAATAATGGTATTATCCGCATTTGTGTAGCAAAATTTCTAGTATTTCTTTTTTCCAAACAACGTTAAATGAGTCAGAAAGCAGCTGATAAGGCAATGATTCATTTATTGCTCGTTTATAAGATCATTTCTGATAAACAGCTAGAGGAAAATTAATTTGCACTTTTCACCTTCCTCCAATTCTCTGGAGGCAATGGTATGTTGGTCATGCACACGCACTACGTGTCGTGTCAGCTGAGCAAGCTCAGAACCAAAATGTCTGGTTCGTCTACTCGGCATTCTTATCCCTACGTTACGTGACGTCACAAACCAAGCATTCGACGTCACTGCTCTTCCCCGATGCCTCCCGAAGATAAGTGTCCGTGCAGAAAGGAGGACCGGAACGAGTGGGGAATCAGGACAGGAACCGGTTCGGACCAGTTGGCATGAATCACGCATCCAATAATAAGGCCACGTGGGCCTTTCGAAACTAGGGACATTGAACAATTTTGGCTATTATAGGCTTCGAGGGACAGATTAGGTGATGGAGAAATGATGAAGGGCGGAGTCGTCTTTCGAAACTTGTAGCTTGCTCTGCTAATCTTGAGATCTGAAAGATCCAGAATGCCATTTTTCGGTGAACATATAAACGTAATTAGATATCGCAGTTTTCGGTTTGATTTAGAAGCAGCAGAACCTCTTTAAAGATTGCTTCACCATCTCTTCCGACGTCTTCCTCTGACCCAAGGGTCAAAGCATGGACACCCATATAGAGCGGCCCGCCTTGGGGAATAGTTTTATAGCATGCTGAAGATTTTTTTTTATGGAGGTTGATACCCATTGTTAATCAATGGAAGGATGTCCGATTCTTGCCGATTTCTTGTGGTAGGACCAGAAAGATGCTTCATTTTATCCAGAATCAACGAATGAAGGGCTATTTACAGTTACTTTATTCCCGCATAAACTGAGGTTACAATGGTCAAAAATGACCTGGTTGATTGTCATTACAATAAAGAAAGCCTCTCCCCTGAATGCTCGTAGTTCAAAGGGCTAAGCGGTGTAAGCAGTGGCGGATCCAGAAATTATCTTTTGGGAGGGGCTAAACTTTGGAAAAAGCTTATTTCTCCCAAACAAAATGTACAATAAAGCAAAATTTTAGTCTAAACCACTGTAAAAACTTTTGCGACGGGCTAAGATATTAAAAAAGATCACTTTAGATATTCAATATGCGTAATGAAACAGAATGTTACCCTTTAGCAATCTCTTTTGGTGGGGGGCTGAAGCCCCCTAGCCCCTCCGCTGAATCCGCTACTGGGTGTAAGTATCGTCTTTCCCGATTAAGTGGTCATTTTTCGTTATTGGAACCATCCAGCGAAGGGAATGCCAGCAATTTCCAGTGTCAACAAATAATAATTGAGGAGCTGGCATTGGAGAGCAGTGAGAAAACCACTTTTGCTTGTTCCTTCCTCATTTGTACACTATGAGTACTTTGCGATTTTGGACAAATGGCAAATCTACATTCTTTCGCATCGTCTTGTTCAAAGCAACCTGCGAAGTGACTCTGGTGGATGGTTTTGTGAATAAACTGTGCTCAAAAAATGTGAAAAGGCTTTAGTACTTTTTTTTTAATTTAAAAATTAAAATTTTTGCTACGTTGGGACTCAAAAATTTTTTAACTCATTCTGAAATAATTAACTAATGTTTATAAGTAACCAATGTTTATTTGCCCTTCATTAAAAGACCAAGTTCGAAATATTTTTCAAATGAATCGAAAATTTTTTCAAGCTTATTGAGAAGACCTTACTAAATTATGTATATTTATCAGTACCTATCGAAATCTTATAACAGACAACATAACGTATATTAACATAATCAAACAACGCAAATTCATAAAAACAATGTAAGTAATATACTTGGATGGTCATGAATATAAAAATATCTACAGGGAAAATATGTAAACTTGGTCTTTTAATGAAGGGCAAATAAACATTGGTTACTTATAAAACTTTTTTCCCCATCATATTATGATTGTATTCCAAAATGGCCATTCAATTGAGATGGTCGCTCAGTAATAAAATACTATGTATTAGGTTGTAACGAAAGTTTTCCGCCACTGCAAGTATTGCCTGCACAAGCAGTTCGCGTTGTGTCTTTGCCGATATTTTGCGAAACGATTCTTGTTATTTGAAAGAAAAAGACTTGTTTTACAGCACTGTGTTGTGAAATCTGTAAAAAAATATCGTTATGATTAAGTATAAGGTGTCTGAAATGGAACTATCACGCTACCAGATTGAACCATCATTTACTCTCAGTTCTGTTGCAAAAAGTCAGCTACAGAAGGACACCGAATGATGTGTACAGCTTAAGGTACTAGTGTTGTATCATATGACACTGTGAAGATTTGGTACCGAAAGTTCAAAAAAGAGGACTAGGACATTAAAGAAGCAGAGCGCTTTGGCCGGCCTAATGATGCTGATGAGACCCGCCTACGAAGATCTGTGGAAGAAGATAAAATATTCATCCACTCGAGAGTTTGCTAAAAGAATTAGACTTTAGTGCCATGTCCATTAGTCGCACTAAGCATCGCATAAACTTGGCATATAAGGTCAATAGCTGGGTACCGCGTGAGCTGACTCAAGCAAATCTGGCGGAAAACTTTCGTTACAATCTGATATAAACTATCAATGCTTGGTGGTAGGTTGTTGGTTTAGTTACTGCAGGTTTGAGAGGCTCGAATAATTAGATGCCTCAATAATAATTAAATTTAGAAACTTTATTTTTTCATTTAGTAGACAGGTAGGTAATAGAAGATGTAGGGAAATTTCAACTACGTGTCTACGATGGGCTGTGCCAATCAAAACTGCTTTCTAAGTGAATGCATATCCTTCAACAACATCTGTCTAATAAATAAAAACATGTTTTTACTGTGGAGTATGCCCAACAGAATTAGATAACAGCAAAATGGAAAACTGCCCGATAGAAATCTGTCCCTGAATCTCGCGCATTCAAAAGAAAATACGAAAAAAAAAATTGTTTATTTCAACTAAAGTTTAGTATTTATAATAGGTAACATACAACATTTTCCTAAATGGTTTTCCGCAAAATTTAGAATACATTTTCATAAATTATAAATTTAGTATATGCCATGGACGTTGCAAGAAAAGAATTTCGGGAGGGACCCAAAAGGTAAAAACGGTAGAATTTCTCACAAAAATGCTTGATTTATTGACATCCAACTAACTAATACTCAAAATTTTGAAGCTGCCCAAGCACCCTGGGCACCCCCGTCTACATCCCTGGTGTATGTTTAATTCCGTGTTCATAAAAACTGTGCGCAGAAATTACATCATTCCACAATTTTCTGGAAAATATTGCGACATATTTTCTTACACCCTATAATTTCCCCTTTAATATACGAGGTGACCTTGTGAACATGGCATAAGCTTTGACGGGTGGTGTTACAGCTTGATAAAACATGCATTTTTATGAGCGAATGTATGTGGGTATTCACTGCTATCTTCTCCCAACAGCTAGGGGCGGCCCTATGGTACGGGGTGCCCCCCTGCAAACGTAAAGAAGTTGCCCCCTTTATACTCTTGAACAAGTTTTTCAGTTGTTGAGTTCGAAATGGCGCCCCGATACGATGCTCACCTTGCTTACCATGTCGGGCTGCCTCTGCCAACTGCATTGGTAGCAAATTACAGTTGCCAAGTTTGTATAACTGTTCTCAGTAACAGATGCAAATATTTGCGAGGGGTTAATTTTAAAAAGCTTATATAACTTAAATAAATTCCCCAAAAAGTAAAATGTTATCCTAAAACAGTGTGCTTTAGGGGTATTGAAGCTTTCTAATCCTTCTCCTAGATTCGATACTGACTGTAAGTGGTCAAAATTTCTGTACGTATTATTAATTTCGCTGCAAATAAGTATTTTACGATGAAGTAAATAAACCTTTTTTTTTTTTTTTTTTCATGTTTCATACTTTGTGTTCATGGTTCAAAGTACCACTTCAGATCTTGCATTCCTGTACTAAAACTGTTTACTTTATTAAGTGTACCACTCCTCAAAATTTATCCCATGACCGTAGAATCATACTCTATGTATATACCTTCTAATTTCCCCTTTTCTAAAATATACTACATCCCCAATCCTAATAATATGTGTGATTTTTTCTTAAATGTTTCAAAACTCTTAGTTTAAGGATTATAAGGGTGTAAAATATAGTTAGTGAAAAGACACACTGAACTTTTCGAGACTTTCCCTATTTTGAATCTTTAATAAAAAGCTGTACTCAAAAACTGCGTCATTTGTTAACTCCTGTTCTTAGAAAAGAAATAAATAAATAAAACTGTTCTCGTCAGATAGTTCTGAAATAGTTTCAAAACTGCCTAGTTTCCTTTTCTTTATTTTATTTATTACCCTCCGCTAAAGAGGGTAATAGTTTTCGGCAGACGAAAAAAGTCGTGGATGATAATTGATAGTAAATAAAATCTTACAGATCTCACGGAAATTTGAAACACACCAAGATCCGACACATGATTGGAATAATGGATACTTGAAAAATTTCAAAGTAACGTCAGATGAAACAAAAGGGGAAACTGTAAGATTTTGTCAGAGCGTCTGCGACTGGCTGTCAAGTTCCCGAGGTTCCGATTTCATTTTTCAGAACTTGGATTTGTTTCCAGAGTCGCGTTCAAACTTTTGTCCCTCCTCGGAGCAAGTGGTGCTGTTCTGTCGTGGCATTTCTAAAATTTTCATTTTTGCGGGATCAGTGTGAAATAGCTCGTAGGCTTGGTATTTCACGCTCTACTTTCAGTATTACATCGTTAAATATCAGAAGAATATACCCGGGACTGTTGTTCAAGGCCGCGCTGGCCGTCCTCGCCAGTTGTCTAATCCGGAAGAAAGTCATCGTGAAACTAACCGTCTATTTATGCAAAGAAAAAGGGAAGATCCAGATTTTCGTGCTCAAGAAGCGGAATCCAAATCCAGAAGACAAGACAGAAAACGTTTACGACTCTGTCTAGATATACCATCGAAAAGACCAAGAACAGATACTGATCTAAATGTAAGGTGTGAAGAACTAGAATTTCGTAAATTAGCTGAGAAATTTTTCGAAGCTGTTGCTGATGGTCCAATCCACCAATGCTATTGTTGTGATCGACTGTGGTTCAAAAAGTCAATAAGAACCCATTCCAAAACAACTTTACTGTCCAAAGGAGCGACAACGGACTTTATAAAACTAGTCTTTTACAAAGATATCGATGACATTGGCAAATTTTGCAAAACATGTTACGATTGTTTGATTAAATTGACAATATCAGAATTAGCTATAAGCAATGGCTTCGAATTCCCCGAAATACCGGATTGTTTAAAATACTTGACACCACTGGAAGAACGGTTGGTTTCTCCCCGTTTGATTTACATGCAAATACATCCTGTACATGGCTGCCAATACAAATTAAAAGGTTCTGTCAAAGAACCTCTTTAGCGGAGGGGAAACTAATTTCAGCTGAAGGCTGAATATTATAATTAAATTTAGAGGTAGTCAAAATCGGTTTTAAGTTATTTATATACTTATTTATTTATTGAAAACTGGAAAAAATTCCTATTGCCATGAATTATACTTTTCACTCTTAAATATGTAACCAATTTGTTGTGCAAATTTTGCATTGCAGAATTGGTTAGAACACCATCTTTTTCGGATAGCATGTTCAAAATACTGTATGTTTAAGATTTTTGGTTTTCTTGAATATTTTACTACTTCCGTTTGTAATAGTGGATAACATAGCTTAAGAAGAGGCATGTTGGATAGTTTTAAGTCTGCAACGCGATTTTATTACTTTAAATACCATTTCATATTTTAAAAACCGGGAGTTTACAGTTTGTTTTTTAAGAGGAGCGGACCTATGATTACCTTCAATACAATGGCGCAACCAGGATTTTGTTTTGTTTTTTTTTTGTTTTTTTTTTGGGGGGGGGGAGGGTACAAATACTGCTGAGCACGGTTATAGTGATCTAGATTATAGAAGTTATAACTCTCTTATAACGTTAAAACATTACCACTTTCCCATACAACACAAGCCCACTATCAAAATAACTCGTTAAAGTCATAAATAATTAACACTTTGAGGCACAACCCTTTCCCAATTCTGAAAAAAGGGCAGCCGCTGCCATCGCTCTACTTAACTACCAGCAAGATGGCGGACGATCGAAACGTTCATCGCGTGCCACAGATCTAGAGACCTTTTTTTGACGCAGCTGGCTGTGCGCAGCCGAGATTGTCGAGATTGAGATAAGCATAAGGAACAATGATAATACCCATAATATTTGTGCTTATTATCATAAATTAAAATCAGTTTAATTGGTCTAAATGTGCTTTCCCTACATCGCTGTACATTTTTTTTTTTTTTTTTTTTTTAAATCCGTTCCTTGAACACGAAAACACAAAACTTTACCATCAAACAAACAAAAGGCGTTAACTTATTAAATTTCAAAGCAAGGTTGAAAACTAATCAAAAAATAAGAAGATGCATTTCAGAAACGTACACATATAATACACACATAAAAAATAATAATAACTTTTAAGTGGATACACGTCCTTGACACCAGAGGTCGTCATGATCCTCCCTTTTAAGTAGCATTTCAGCCATTTATCACTTTACCGTTTTTTGTTGCTGGGTGCCTTTCTTAGATTTCAAAAATGGCCGATGACGTACGTTTTTGCGAGCGGGCACACCAGCGATGCAGCTACTCGCGAACGTTACGAAACCTGTTTATGTACGTTACAGTGTTGGAGGGGAGGGGAATTGATTGCACACATGGATTTAGTTATTGAAAACTTTGATAGGTTATTATCGCGCTTCGAATATTGAAAAGAAGATATAAAAAAGGAAAATGGAAATTTCTAAAACCACTGCAAAATTTGACAAATCTCTGTCTAAATCAGGACGAAATGTTTAAATAGTAATCTCTCTCTCTCTCTCTCTCTCTCTCTCCTTTCTTTCTTCGTGCATTTACCTTTTAAAAAGCATAAACAGATTTAAGTAAAGGGGTGAAGTTTCAATAACAAATAAATGCAAATTTATTTGAAAAATCAATACCAGATGATTTTCTTTTCTGAACAATCACAGGCAAATCAAAACTAATAATAATAATAATAATATGTTTGTAGGAATAATAAAACCTCACGAAAAATTTACTTGAAAAATAAAAATAAATAAACGATATTCATTTTTCAATGTTTTAGGAAGAAGAATAAAACAGGAAAATTTAGCAATTCTATTCCATTGCCACACACTGCAGGCGTTATTATTAATAAATGAGGGAATAAAACCTTTACTTTTTTATGCATATGATCAATTATAAAATTCTTCTATGCAATTAATTTTGAATTTAAACAAAATTCTAATTAAACATTAGACATTTCCATAAAGTTTAAAGTTTAATCTTTAATCTTATCATAGTCTAATGTCTTAGACATTGTCATAAAGTCTACTTTAGACTATGATAAGATTAAAGAAAAAACTTTAGACTATATAGTAATGTCTAATTTTTAATTAGACATTGCCATAAAGCCTAAAGTTTTATTTTTAATCTTATCATAGTCTAAAGTAGACTTTACGGCAATGTCTAATTTTTAATTTTCACAAAACAGCCAAAAATTCTTCTTAAACAATTTTTCAGAAAAGAACTAATGTTCTAGGATATAGCTAAAATTGTCAGAAATCGACTTCTTATTCTAATAATTTATTTCAGTATTAATTTCATTAAAATAGCTTAATCAAAGAAAAGAGAGCATTCCATTCATACAAAATTAGAGTGATTCTAATTTTGAAAAAAAAAATGGTCGTTGAGTACATATAATGCATGTTCATTAAATAATTCATTTCAATAAGTGATTGGCTAAGAGTTAGCTGTTGAAATATGGAGACATGGACATAAAATACATAATTTCATTATTAAATTCCATTGACAATGGGTATAGTTTCCGGAAATTGCGTAATTCTAAACAAATTACGATTTACAAGTATAGCGTTGAAAGAGAGTGCTAGCGAAATTTGATTAACATAGATAAATAAATAAAAAAATATTAATTATTGCATTAAGATACTGTTTGCAAACATGCTTTCCACAGTGAAAACTACAGGCTGATAATAAAAAGACTATTCCTATATACGAACCCTAAGCTGTCTATAAATTCCAGCAATCAAATAGAATTTTCAGATGTTGCTATTAGAAGGTACGCACTCGAGATCGTGATTATTTAAGACAGTAGAGCTCTTACGGTTACAGTTAAAGTGAAAATTTGCGAAACTTTCAAATGGTAGCACCCAAAGATAGTTCCAATGGTAGTTTTTACCTCGAAAATTGATCAACGAATTCAAAAACAAGAAATGGTATTTGAATGTAAAGCGTACGACAAAAATCGACGGCATTTGCAACAAAAAAAGTACAGACAACACAGGAAAAACGTCGATTGACAGAGTCTGAATAAAACAAATAAACAGTAGAAATGTTAAATAAACAGTAGGGCATGTTGAAAACTTCGAATTCCAATAGAAAAAATTATCTCGCCTATCCTGGAGTTGTCATTGGTGATTTGCAATGCCTTTCTTTGCAAATGTTTTAAGCCGCAATTTTTGGCATGCATCCATTATAGTTCTAATGTTCTTTATAGCTTTTGAATTTACGCTGGATAAAAGAATGTGTTGCTATTCGAAAATTTCGAAACTTTTCACTCTAACCATAAGCGTCAGATTTCTATTGTTTCAAATAATCCCTAACTCGAGCGCATGGCGCATACCTTTAAGAAACAAGATCAGAAACTTCCTTTCAATTGATTGAACGTATATGAGTCATTTTCAAAATTCGGTGCCATTTGATGTCCGCGTGTAAAATATTTCTTTAACAAGGCATAAGATAATTTAAATGATTTTTCTTTTTATCATGGTTCTTATCGGACATTTTCCAGTACTGAAACAATAGATTAAAAACATACTACAGTAGACACCGGTTATAACGTACTCTCACGGGACCTAAAAAAGTAGTACGTTATAGCCGAAGTACGTTATAAACAGTACTGCCGGTGAGATTCAATATTACACAAAAAAAAAGAAAGCGGGCTCATAATTTCATTGTAATATGTGTTTTAAACAGGTCTGATTTTTTAAAATTTAAATTAAACAGAGAAAATTCTTTATTACTTACAATTTTTATTTCGATAAATAATCTGTAACTTTCTTTTATTTTAAATGGGCAAAAGAAACGGCTACTTTAAAAATACCGTTTTGGATATCCATAATAGACTTTTGTAGAGTCTCTGCATCATCCTGCGGCATTCAAAAAATCGTATTAATGTTTTTGCAGCATTGAATGCGTCGTGTATGCTTGGTAAATCATCATAGAATCATCAGAATCATCATAGATAGGGTTTTTCAGGAGGCATTTACATTGATGAATTGCAAATAAAAAACATGGTCTTGTTCTTAGCCCTACCTAGTACGCGAAAAAGATAAAAGATCGCTCCCTTCATTCATTCACTATTCATCTCGCTAGAGAATCTGAAAACTGACAACGAGTGTTTTTGAAGGTACTGAAATTTCCGAGAACAAGGAAATAAAATTCTGAAGAAAAGCAAAATTTTATTTTTGGCTTTGGTATAAAAAGTATGTTATATCCGGAGTACGTACTTTTGTTAAGTACCTTTTTAACCGAAGTTAAATAACATTATAAATATAGGATTTCAATCGGGACCTAGCTTCTAGGTACGTTATATCCCAGGTCCGTTATAACCGGTGCGCACTGTATTTAATAAAATTTTTGAAAAAAAGAAATGAGTGGAGAAGATACTGAAATATATCTGTCCGAATCATAGAACGTAAAACGTATTATGCAGAATCACTGCCCCAAAACTAAAATTTCTGCCCTGCCGTTCTTCAACATTGTAAAATAGAGTTTAAATTACATTTAGAAAAGTTTGTTTTTTTAAGGTTTTAAGAAAAATACAGGATTTTTTATAATTAAATGTAGCTGTCCAGACATTGATGTCATGTCTGTTACCGTGCATTATTTTCAATTTTGTAAACAACAAAATTGAAATTTGAGAATATCAACATCTGTTTACCATTAGAGCATCGTCGAAAAAGAATATAAGCAGACTCTTTGAGTTTTTGGCATTTGACTGAAAAAGCAAAAGTTTATTTGTATTTTTATTGCATGTCGTGTCTGTTATCTTAATTAGTTGTATAAAATACATTTATATATTTGTTAATTCAATTGACTAATTTAGAACATTGGTTTTTTTGGTCTAATGTCTCTTTTCATGTTCTTGTGGAATTATTTAGACTCATGAAATTTTGTTCGTTGAAATGTCATGTCTGTTACTATAATAAGCAACAGACGTGACAAACTTGGTATAACAGAAATGACAAACAAAAATTTACAAAAAAAAAAAAAGAAAGAAAAATGTTTTTGAATAGAAAAGACTACATTATATGGACAATAGGACACTAAACTTATGTATGTAATACATCACTTTGCAGTATTCTTTTGCTTAACATAAGTGTACAGATTTCTGAGAAAATGTCCGGTAACAGACATGACAAATTTTATCAAGTCTGATAATGGGAGAATCTAAAAAATTAAAGAAAAGAAAAAATGCATTAATAATGCTCAAATAATGTTCAGAAACAAGGTATGTTTTATATTATGGAAAAAAAACTATTTATTTTTTGAAATGGTACTTTTGCTTCTTCAATTTCCAAATGGCACCCAGTTTTGAAAATGGCCCATATGCCAGTAGAGGTTAATATATCGGGATAATGTTTGCTAATCACTCTGAATTTGTTTTCTTCTTTTCTATCAATCTTCTTCCAGAGTTCTATGACGCCCTATATAAACAAACAAATCATGCGGCAAGCAATTTTGCATTTTCATAGACGCATAAAGTGCAAAAACCGTAAGTTTTAACTGTGCAAATGGAAGTAAAATTTTCCCTTTCAATTTTCTCCCCAAAATTTTATCGCAAAATTTTACACGTACATGTGTACTTTTATCGACCAATTTGTGAAATCGATCGAAGTGCAACTAGCCTTTTCTCTTTCTTTTCGAAACACAAGAAGAAATTTTGTGGCAACATACATTACATTTTTGTCAATATGTTTCTACCAGGAAGGTAAATGTATAGGAGGGGACACTTCTCTTAGAAAGTTGGATAACGCCGTTGTTGCAAACAGATGGCGCTACGCACACTGGGTAACTGCGCATCTCCTGCTTCTGCGCATCTCAGGTTGTTTATATTTCCATCGATGCAAAGTAAATGGAGATTGTAGAATTAGCAGAACTTCAAAAAATTAAAGGCATAGACTTATGAACATGATATAGAATAATTTCCGGCTTCAGATGTGTTTTAATTGCATAATTACTTGTCTCATAATACTATTTCGTAATTAATAATTTCGAAGCGAAGTAATATTATGTAAGTAATGCCGTGTTATTATTTTGTCCAAAAGCTGTATTTTAAGAAATAGTAGCAAATTTAGAAGAATGTAGTATGTGGGAACGCATTATTTAAAAAGTGTTTTTTTATAATGACGATCACACTCAAACAAGCAGTATTTATATTTATTTCCTGCTGTGACAAATTTTAACACAGCTTTAAATTGCAGCTAAAAAACTCATATTAAAATATTCCATTCATGTTCCATAAAGAACTCAATAATGAATTCAAAGCCATTTTCTAATGTAAATATATACCGCGGCAGACGAAAACTTCTTTTCTGTGAGCATGATATGCGCACTCGTTA
Organism: Cheiracanthium punctorium; assembly: GCA_038373885.1. NCBI lineage: Eukaryota > Metazoa > Arthropoda > Arachnida > Araneae > Cheiracanthiidae > Cheiracanthium > Cheiracanthium punctorium. The sequence goes on from JAWZYV010017935.1 coordinate 35,738, forward strand.
ACAAATATAAACTCAATATTTTAATAATCTTAAGATAGAACTTTTTTTCTCTTTTTTTTATTCATTTGTTACTAAGGAAACCATCTAAGCAAAAGGGGGAAAAGTAATTTAAATTTAGTGCTCGCGTTAATAATCTCGTTCACATGCTAGGTTGGAAAATTAAAAACAAGTAAAATTAGCTATCAATCAGCACGGAAAATGCTTTATTCTTTTGCCGCTAGGATCGCTACACGTCACTAGATTTCCAATGTTTACAAAATTGAAACTTATTGGGGGTACCAAAAATCCAGCATAGCAGCTATGGAGAGTGTCCACTCCTATAATATATCTCCGTGGTTTCTACTTTAATTTTGTTTTTATTTCCAGCTTAATCCATCAGCTGTCTTTTTGCAGCAGACGTTTTTCACAACGACAGTCTGAATTCTCCGATCGTTTTGGAAAAGACTAAAAAATGTGCAGAGGTTTTCACTCTGTACCAGGATCAGGAGTCACCTGAGTATAAGAAGGAGAAAGGGGCTACGTTTCATGAAGTTTTTTAACCCGACATTGAACCATGTTTAACGTGCTCGTTCCCATCGTTGAAAAGAAGCAACGGTAGATATTCTCCTTCTGTATCCAATGTTGTTCCCTCTGAACGGTATTTTAATGTCCGTCGAGGAGGATTCAAATGCATCAAATCTTGGGAAGGAAAAATCGGCAACAGAAGAGGATTTTTGACCGCTGCTTGTCAAAGATGGAAGTGAACAGGTTAAAACTGGGTTGAAAGAAAGGGGAATAGGATGACCACATTGGAAAAAAATGCAAGCTGTTCAAGCAATTTTAACAGTATAAAGAAGGAAAAGCTTATGATGTAATGACTTTTTCGGTTTTTCTTTCTTTTTACCTTCCAAACATGTACCATGTAAGGAAAGTGTTGTAATCATGAAAAAAATCGACTTCGAGATTTTGGTGTATTGACACGTTTTGAGGTCTTCTGAATTCATGTATGCTATTTTTACGAGATGTATGTATGTATGTGTATGTGTGCATGTGTGTTTGTGTGTATGTGAGTGAACACGGTAGCTCCTAAACGGACAGGACGATAGATAAGACGAAAGATAAGGACGAACAGGTTAAACACGGGTTCAGTATTAAAATAAACAAGGAAAAAAAATGCGAGACCCGTTTTGGACAATCACACTCATGGTACCTCTCTTGAAATTTTTCTCTATCCGCCACTGATGAAGCTTGTTTTGAGTTATGGCAAACCTACTCGAAGGGCATCACCCTACAAGGGTAGTGGTGCCTTGTCGGAGCACATTTTAAGGGGTTCGAACGCGTATTCACGTTACACTTGGAGAAAACTGACAAAAACTCCAGACCGTTAGATTGACAGCCACGCGGCAGGCCCAAACGCGGGACCTTCACGCTTCAGCCGTCTAACATGTTTAGTGCCTTACCGCCACTGAGCGGGAGTAGCTAAGTAAACAGAAAAAAAATCTGGAGTGACTCCACTCGACTTTCCGAACACTTACGATTAAGATCCTTACCAAGCATCTAAATAAATTTTAATCGATGAATAATTCAAACATATATACCAAATTGAGGCTCAATCGAATGCACCGTTTAACCCTCCAAGCGGCTGAGACGTAAAATCCCGTTCACTTCATTCCAGTTTTCACTGCAGTGCATCTATAATTTAAATTATATATAACACCAAGGCATAATAAAATATATTTCGATATTAAAGCTTATGGGTATTTTAGGAGTTAACTTTTTAATAATTACAAATCTTCCTATCAAAATTTTATTTTTTGAATAATTTTAAAGCTGCATGAAAATTTTGCAGTATAAACAACTTTACATTATTTGCCCATTTCCAAGACGCTCAGAGGGACTCTTGCACACTTTCAAGAATTTCTCCCCATAGGCCATAATGTAAAAGAAATCTTTGTCGTAGCCTTGTAGAAAAACTATTAGTCCTATACACACCAAAATCAATACCGGTCGTAGGACGGTGGTTTATAAAATATATACCCAATTTCAGCTCAATCAAATGCGCCGTTTAGGAGCTATCGTTCACTCACATACACACCTACACACACACACACATACATACGTACATCTCGTAAAAACAGCTTACATGAATTCAGAAGACCTCAAAACGTGTCAATATACACCCAAATCTCGAAGTCGAATTTTTTCATGATTACAATACTTTCCTTACATGGTACATGTTCGGAAAGTAAAAATGCATCGGGGTGAAAATGTAGAAGGTCAGAAAACCGTGTTTTCTGTTTCAGTCGCTCACAGGATTGAACTGACAGTTTATTAGAAGCAATCAAAAGTGGGAGAAAAATTATAAATGCAGTTAACTAGATGTCGAAGGACTTATTTTTCTAGAACAGCTGCTTTTCTCTCAGATAAGAAAAAAAAAATGGCGCTTCTTAAATGATCCTATTGTTCTCAAGGATGGAAGAGAAGAGTCAGACGCAGTAAATAAATTTGAATGTGATACACAGAAGAACGAAATGGCCCAGTTATGAGTCCTGTGTTCCTTCTTTCATCACCATCTATCTCCACAAGACTTCCTGCTTTCTGGTGCCTCATCTATTATCAGTTTTTTTTTTTATGCACGTACGCCGAAAAATATGCTACTCGTGTTGCAATTAAAAAAAATTAAGAAGAAGAGAAATAAATCGTAACAAACGCATAGATTATAAAAAAAGGCAAAGTGGTGGCGAATTCGAAACTTGGCACATTCGATTATTTCGTTTGGTGCATCTCATCCTTGTGCCTACTTCTGAAGACTTTCGCCATAATTTCGTGGTGCTCGGAAATATTTTATTTCTAATTATTTTTTATGCTACGTCAAAAGGATGCATTTTTGCATTCCGAAATACACTGTATAAAAAATTGAACCGCCTCTGATCCCTACAAAATATCCGAAAAATTAATTGTAGAATTATTTTCCTCAGAAAAACAATTATGTTCACACATTATTACTTTCACGCTGAAAACAAAAAAATAACTATTCGTGCCTAAGTAACAAAATTTGCTCCAAAAGATTTAAAATCAGGAGAAGCTTGTCCCAAATTTAAATACTTAGGAGTTAATTTAGTTCTTTTGGAGCGAATTTAGTAATTTTTTAAAGCGTGTTTCTTCCCTTGTATTAAGACCTACCTGTATTCATTTTTTAAAACTCTGCCCGTGAACTTAAAAAAGTAAAAAGGTGCTCGAGTCGCATGGCACATCTGAACTAATCTATGGGGAAAAAAAATGGTGCATGATGCGCAAAAAGTTGGCCAGCACTAGATTAGGGCATTTCGATGAGCCAAACAACTCGTGGGTAAAATACCTCGGAGTGACAAACAAAAATGTTCTTGAAATGTATTTCAATGGCGAAAACCCTACTTTGAACAAACTGTAATCGAAGAACTGTATTCAATTCAAGATGTTAAGTGATTATAAAGGTTCGAATTTGCTGAGCGAACCTTCGACTTGGTGATACTGTATTTTGAATTGTTTAAACATTATTTTAATTCATATTTTCAACTCTTTGTATCTGGTTTTAGTACATATAGTTCCATAATTTTGCTCACGAGGTGCTGTCAATTTTCACTCAATTGTGTGGAAAACAATACGTCAAAATAATTTATTCATTTTCGTCATTGAAAAAATTCGATGAAATAGATCCCCCACCCCACCCCGCCTCCTTCTGTTTGCAGATTTCTACGTGCAAAGGTGTAACTGTGACAAATTCATCACATGAGGTCCTCTCTCAGTGTAAAGAAGCTCAACGAACGTTGTGATTTTATTATATATATATATATATATATATATGAGACGTCAGATATTTCAGTAAAGTTCCAGAGTTAAGGCAGGTAAAACGGTTTATTAAACATTATCCTTTAAGTTACAATATAGAATGAGAAGAGGGGAGGGGAGACGGGTACAAAAATCGGCGTGGACTCATTAAGCAGTTCCAGTGGCAGAAGTCTCTCGATTTTCGAGGTGCGAGTGTATTTTCGCTCACCACACCACGTGGTTTGCGAAGATATAACTCCGCCTTTCTCTTATCTCTGATCGAACCACACGCATTTACAAACATGACCCGCATCCGGAGCTACAAAGGCGTGGGGGCACGTTTACACTCTAAAAAACTCAGAATCGACGGCCTGATGTCTGACAAATAACAAAATAAATAAAACATAGCTCCAGAGCGCGCGTGGCAAGTAAGACAGAAAAGCAAAACTTACAGTGAAAGTACCCACTTGAAAAATACCCAAACTATAGTAAAACCCAAATTACCTTTTTATACATTACATATATATATATTTCAAAAAGTCACAACATAAAATACGTACAAACGCTATTTTAATTAGCGCGCGCATTTTTCTTTGATTTCCTACTAACTTTCAATACAGAAAAGGAACTGGGATGGAAAAAACAATTCTATTTTTAGTCAAAATTTTTATTATGGAAATTCCCTTTTTTTCGGGCTTTCTATTCAGTAAAAGCTAAAAGTGTCAATGAAAACACCAAAGTTAAAAGGTTGGGACATGGAATAATCGATGGGTAGAGTAACTAATTTGCGTAACTTTTCTTGTCTCGTAGAAATTCTTAAGTAAACTTTGATCAATTTTTAATGTAAACAAGAAAGGCAAATCATGCGGCTCGCATAGATAATAAAACGCTTTCCAACTTAATATTAATATTGCAAGTATTTGTTGCGGTAAATTTGCAGTTAATCATTTATTGCAGAAAGATTTTTATAATAACGAAATTAACGTCATATAAGTAATAATTATGAGTTACGTATTATTCGTAAGAGCAAAAAAATCATTTTCGTATATTCAATTTATAATCTGAAAACAATTCAATTTCTCCAGAAAGTTTTACTGAGAAAAAAAAAAATTAAATCTGGAAAAAGTCATTCTCTCTTGCAATAGCTAGTTTTGTCACGCAAATGATTCACTTTTTTTACTCTCGGAAATAAAATGTAGCTGAAAATAATGAAAAATCACTTAAAAATGAGGGAACGAGTGGATTTCCAGATTTTTAAAATAGCGCAGATTGTTTTCTATATTTTTATACATAATTATGAAAAATTTCAAGTATATCATGCAAACGGTTCAGATGTTATTAGGCTTTTTGTGCTTAATTTTACAATCTTCTTGCAGCAATGGCGGGAAAATGTTTTATCTTCACGCTTAAACCCAAAGAGCGAAAAAGAAAACTCATGGATTCGATCCGTTTGCATCGAAACCTACCGGTATTTCCGCAGAAGTGCTCTTTAAGTAGTCTTTCTTCTGAGAATTCCCCTCCTCGCTTCCTGTTCTCCAAAATATTGATAACGTTCGATTCACGCATATTTCGCTCCGCTCTTGAGATCGAAAAACGCTCGTAAAGGAGAAGCGCACTTTTGCAAACTGCGCCAAAAATCGCTCAGACTGATCGAATTTTGCCCGTTTGTTTTAAGCGTGTTGGAATCAGAGATCAGCTTAGCTATACAGTAGGATGATACGTTTGAAAGGATAACTTCCCATAGAGCACAATGTATCGGGAATATTTTGAGTACTCCTGTAGAAAAACTAAAAACGCTGCATAGACCATTTTCAATAGGGTACATGGTACAGTAGATAAGAATAACATATATAAATTTCGCAGAAATCGATGCATATTTACGCAAGTTAGAGCACGGACGGATAGACAGACAAACCGAAATCATAAACACTTTTCAGCCTTGTTGGAAAGTGTTTAAAATGATCTATCGCCTCTAGTTTAGTCACAGAAAAGGTTACAAGTAACAAAAATGCAATGCACACTTCGAGAAAGCTTGAAAATGATTCTTTATGATCAAAAAATTAGCGAGTTTTCTTATAGAAGATAACTTTTCTACCTCATGTCTATAAGTGGATCGAAAACGGATTTTCCTTAGGAAAGGAGACAGTTTATACATATGATGGGTTGGTTCCACGGGAAGAACGATGAGAATCCAATTCAGCTGATTTTCCAAAAATCGAAAGGCGCATGGGACTTTCATCATTCTTCCCCATGTAAACTGTATCTTTGGGCTATTTTTTCAGTCAAAAGTCTATTTTTAGTCAAAAGTATTTTTTAGTCAAAAGTCTGGATGCTTCGTTCAGACGAAGCATTCTCGACGATAATTCGCTCAGCGAATTTTTGTTTGTTTGTAATTTTTATGTCCTTCCGCATTATTTGTTATGTGGACACAATTTTCTTATATGTGCTGTGATCATATTTTGCAGTTCTCGTAACAATTTAAAAAGAAGTATTTTTCAGTTAATTCAAAACAAAAACTCTGCATATCTGCACAAGGAAAGTGTTCTCAATGCAATGCATTTGGACCGCGGTATTACAGAAGATTTTTCTTTTAGTATTTCTATTAATGTTATTTGATTGCGAATCGGCACCTTAGAAAACTAAATTAGTAATTAAAAAAAGTTAGTCAAGGATTTTCTACAAGACGTTTTAGGATACTCTATTGGTACTATATTAATTTCCTGTTAATGCAGACTAAAAATTGCTCTTTTACCAGAGAAAATTCTGTTCCTAAGCTACAGATTTTAAAGTATCTGTGGTAGAGAAACACATTTCTTCCATATAGTCTTTTATGTTTGTTACTGGCATGATTGTCGCACAAAGGTACCGATTATTCCTTCAAAAAATAAAAAAGATTATTTGGTGACTGCATAGTGACTTTCCTCATAACTGAATACACTGAAAAAAAAAATTTACCTGAAATCTGTGCTACAATTACTGTTCAGCGTACTGTAATTACAAATTGCGTTATGCTGTACTTGAAAGTAACTGCAGCAGAAGTAAAAGTAATGCAAATTCTTTTAGTCTAAGAGCAAAGATTTAATTTAATACGCTTGTGCTCCGAAATTTTCAATTCTGAAAGAATGTCTCTGACAAACTAGCTTCAAAGTATGCACAATTTTCCGAAAAAAACATAAAGATAAGTTTTAGTTACTTTAAAAAAGTTTGAAAATCTACCTTTTCCTTTATTTATTTATTTCATTTATATTTATTTTTGCAATTTTCAGCTTAGAAAGAAAGCATGAAAATGAGCGAAAATAATTAAAACTTTGTAAAATAGCACTCATAGAAATACTTATCAAGTTGTACACATGGTTCTATCGAAAAGATTTATTCGACATACGAAGAAAAATGTCCTGTGTATAGTTTTTTAAGTATTTTATTTATTTATTTATTTTTATTTTTTCCTTTATTTTGTTATTCTGTTTTCTATTGTTTTCGCATGTTTCTTTTCTTTTTTTATTTATTCTGTACTTTATTTTATTATTATTCTATATCTTATTTTTATCTACTCTCTTCCCCCTTCTCTTATTCTTCCCGGTTTCTTGCTTTTTTCTTTCTTCAATTGGCAATTCACTCTTCGCTTTTGTTTTTTTACTTTTTTTCAGTCCCCGTTCCTAAGTCTGAGTATAGACTTCTGCTGTTGCTGTAAAAGATCGAAATTTTTCCGATCGAAACAAGTGTACAGTTTGATAAGTACTTTTTATGTACATATTATTTTACAAAGTTTTAATTATTTCATCTTTTAAAAACTAGTTCCTTTTGGGTGTTTATTCTTATGAAACTGTAGCTTGAAATTTTGCATTGATTTAATTTTTCAGTTTTTAACTTATTTACTTTTCAACACAGAGAAATGAAATTTCATACCTCGTTTAAGCAAGGCTCAGGAAATCGATTAAGAAAATAAAAATGTGTTGAAACTTATACAATTATATAAATATTTTTTTGATAGAAAATATTAAACCATAACTTTGCTTAGAACTAAAAACACTGCAAAATTGAATAACTTAATTTATCAAATAAAACTTTCAAAGAATAATGTATGTGCGTGTGGTGCGGCTCCCCCCCCCCCCTCCCATGATTCATGTTTAGTTAGTGAAAGATTGCTCACAAAACAAAGTTTTTCATTCCATCATGCATTGTACCTTGACCAAACTTACTTTCAAGTTTGAATTTTAGTTTTCGGAAATTTTATTTCAGTTGAATATGTTATTGATGATGAAAAAAAGTATATAATGGTCTCTCTTTTAATTAACTACAATTTCATTCATCAAAAAAAGAATTTTTTTTTTTTAAACGGTCTCAGTCTTAAAGAGATAAATGATATCTTTAAAAATTGGTCTACGTTTTTGTTATTGCCTATCAGTTGCTATCTTATGTAAGCAGTACATCGGGATCATCCGTATCTAAATTATATCGTATATTTCTTTTAAAATTTAATTCCTTTATAACTGCAGCTAGATAAATAAAATGTTCCTATATGATGCAACAGCATTAGTTGCATCAGATAAGAAAACACGCAATCATTTACGATTGTTTTTTTATTATCAGCAAAGTACTGATAAAATTATAACAAAAGAAAAAGTGCTGCTACTTCAAAAACAATTGATTTTAATATCGTGCTAAGCAGGGCGGTGCCAAGATTTCTTTCTGTCCTTACAATTTTTTATGGGAATTTTTCAAAATTTTTTTTCAGTACAGGAACCTTGAAAAAGAATTTCAGATTTCCTTGATTTTATTCGCATCTTTTATTAATTTATGCAGAAACCATAAAATGTACAAATTAAATATCTGGATTTTTTTTTTTTTTTTCACCAGAAAGCTATATTCTGTTTGCATTGCTTTCACAAACTTTTATCGTGATCTCTTTTTTAAAATCAAAATCACATCGACAAAATAGGACAAAAGTTAAACGTCTAGCATAGAGGTGGACAAACTTCAGCCTGCGGGCTAAATCTGGGCCAAGATGGGTTCACTTGTGGTCCGCCGATATCTCTTTAAACTTTAGCTGTCGCAATTTTATTTTCAAAAGACGATAAACAAAAAACACGAAAAGGAAAATTTTCTCCTTTTCGTCGGGGATACGAGATAACTTTGATTGGCTGATACAAATGGACTTGCTAAATTTTGCTTCCATTCCGAAGGCGGCATGGGTATTCTACGAATCAAAATTTAGTCGATTTAGTCATTATTTGAACCAAATATATCAAAAATTATTCATAAAACTCGGTCTGAATCATAACACTACCAATTATATTGGTAAAAATAGCTTTAGTCCAGACAGATTTAGTATTTTATATACTAAGAATAATGCATATTTTATAAATATGCCTTTAAAAATAACAACTTTTAATTAATAGAATTTTAAACCGATAGAGGAAGTTCTGTTTTGGTTAGTTCGTATTACTTTTAAACGAGCCTATGTTTACTTTTGCTTGGTTGAGAAATTTCAATTTTCGATATTTTTATTTATTTTTTTGTTCATCTATCTAAATATTTTTTTTAATAACAAAAAAGTTCGTAGATAATATTTGAAAAGAGGGCAAAAGTATATAATTGGTACTTTGGTAGCTCAGAGTTAAAATATGACCCCTAGAAATTTTGAGGTTCAGTTCGCTTCACCGAAAATGCCACCCCGAATGACTCGTGAGCTTCGACCTCTAAATGACCTTAATGATAATAATAATAATAATGACGCAATAAATTTTGGGTGGCACAAAAGTTTCATATTTCAGTTTAAAAAAATTGTTCAAGCTGCACAGAGGCAGGAGAACTTGAGTTTTCCCACTCTCGACGGTTGAAAAATTTTGTTAAACTGAAGAAGGGAGTGGTCTTTTTGTACCATTTCAAACATAACCTATTGCGCTGTTTTTAACGTATGCGTGTGGGATATTAAGTGTGAGAAAATGGCCCCTGCGATGATTAACTTTCATTTAGAATCAAATAACTCGTTTTGAAATGGTAACTCATTGTTTCAAGAAACAGAATGCGTTTTGATGCCTTTCTATTTAATACTAGCTATAATCCTAGACTTACACAAGAACCATCTGATGTCACAACAGTTTAGAGCTTGTCTCTTTTTAATAAAGTTGAAGACGTAATAAATAAAACGATAATTTTTTTTTTTCATGCATTTTCAACGTGACTTACAATCTTCTTGAATGCACCTTTTATCAAATGAGGTCAGCTGTTGCATTTTCAGCTTAAAATTCACCTCCTCCCCGGGTTTATCTATAAATAAAAGCTATTCTGCAAGCATATCTTGCTGAACCTCTACCATCCGCCTCACTTGTCATTTGTATCTTTCATCTACATGCGAAGTATGGAAGGCGGCCAAAATTTTTTTTGGAGCATTTGTTTACTCTTTTGCTTCTACAAGAGATTGCCGTAAGTCTATCTAATCTTTTATGCCACGGATGCACTTGTAAATTCGAATTTGACCTTGCCGCAGCGTTTTCTGCTCGATTATCGGCTCTGTTCTGAAGCAAGCATAGTGAGGATTGGCCACAGACCTCAGGTCCTCTTCTTCTTGCTTGGAATGAGTACTCAATTATGTGCGTCCTTGGATGAGGCGACAGACAGATAGAAAAAAAAATGGAAGAATTCATCTGGGTTCAGAGTTAAATATAAAAATAAGAGAGAGGGGTTGTTTTTTTTTATTATTATTTACTATTTCCTTTCTAATTTATGCGTGCTGAGCATAGGATTATTTATCAAATAAACGACGATTAGGCTGACACGCACGTCCCACAATGATGCAACTGCAGTAGATTATTCCTAGAAATGATTCGCTGACCTTCAGTTGGCCATTTCAAGTTTTAAAAAATCGAAAAACTAAGAGAAGTGCAATTTTTTTTTAATTATTAAGTTGTTATGCAGTGTCAGACAGGGCATTTCTTGTATAAATAAAAAGAATACATGTAAAGAATAATTCTAAAATTCGGTTTACAGATTCTTGTGAGATAGTAGATTAATAATCCAACCACTTAATTCAAGATTTATGAGTGTGTTGTATGTGTGTGTGTGTGTTGGCTCTTTTAAAACTTCCCTTAATGAAAGACACTTTCCCTTCTTCACTCAGCTACCGTATTCTCGCAACTTAATTGCTTTACTAAAATACTATCTTACAATGAACATATGTCTTATTAAAACAATGTCACTAAGGCTCTTACATTTCATTAAAGAATTTATGCTTGGGATTTTCACGTTGTTCAGTGTAAATAATAGAATGGGCTTGAAACACAGAATAAAAACTTTCATTTGATAGTGCATAGCAGATCGATTTCAATGAATATAAGAAGTTGAAGGAAAACACCAATATGAAGGTTTAAACTACCAAGATAGAAAAACTGCTTAAAAAACAAAGGGATTCTGTTTTTTTCATTTTATACACACGACACTAAGATGATGCTACAGTTTTTGCCCATGATACTTAATTGTGATTTAGTTATGAGATATGCTCTTACAAATAGAGTAAATATATTTGCAAAGATAAAATTTCCCACAAATATGACGTCACAGATTAAAGCTGCGAAAGCTTATCTTATTGAGATCTTTATTACAAATTATGCTACCATTATTATTTTATTACCCACCTTTATCAACAATAGTCACCTCCCATTCATGGATATCAGTAAATATTTGTTTGCTTTGAAGCTTTCGTCAGAACATTGTCATATTATAATCAAAATATAGTTCTCTGCATACTTGATGTACCTTGAACTTCCCTGCAATAACAGATTCTGATCGAAAAAAAAAAATAATAATTCCTTCGTTCTTTTTCTTTAAGATCTAACAATTATCGGACGGTACGAGATTTTTTTGTAATTTTCGCCAAAAGGCACACAGTTCTTTTCTTTTTTTCCAGAACAGAATATCGAATATACACTGAAGAGCCAAAACATTATGACCACCACCCACACTTTTCAATAAACTCGACTGGATGACATGTAGGACACGTCATCAAGCAGAATGGTATTCAACTACACCTGGGGTAAAGTACCATTCTTTCAGTTAATTGGAGTGAAGTGGAAAAGGCATCAGATCTAAGCGATTTTTATAGAAAGCAAATTATTACGGCCCGAAGACTGGTAACGAGTATTTCCGAAAGTTCACCATTCCAGAGCCTTATTATCGCATGGGCTAATCGGGACTTTGCCCAGGGCCCCCAATTTCAAATATTGTTCTGAAATATATTTTTTATATCAAAATTTTATGAAAAATAAAACAAATTTCATAGATGGGGGCCCCCAAATTCATCAATGCCTGGGGCCCCAGTTGGTCATAATCAAGCTCTGCACCATTCGTGGGTTGTTAGTGACCCGAGTTGTTAGTACTTAAGAAAAGTGGATAAATGGCGCTGAAATCAGCGGTATACATTGCACTGGACGTCCACGCGTTATCAAAGAAGCAGGGCATTGGGGACTTTCATGCTTGATGAAGAAAAGTCGGGGGCAGACAGTGGCTCAGATGATGGTCCAGTACAATGCAAGTCCAAGTAGAAATTTTTCGGAGCACAGAATTCAGATGGCCGGCGGGGTAATCCTTTTTTTAAGCGAACAGTTTATCCCCCAATGTGCTGCAGGTCTTATACCACCGAACGTTTCTGGGACCCTTGGTTGTGGCAGAACAGGCCATGAAAGCTTCAGACTACCTGGACCCAAAATTTCTAGTCGGCTGCATAATTACATGGCGTGTCTTCCAAACTGGAAAATTGAATTGGACCAAATTTCTAGTCTGTACCAAATTTCAGGTCGGAAATTTGGACCAAATTTCTAGTCGGCTGCATAATTACATGGCGTGTCTTCCAAACTGGAAAATTGAATTTTTCAAAAGGATAATGATCTATGTCAGAAGGCTCAAATTGTGATGGAGCAGTTCGAGGAGGACAATGATGAATTCCAGTTAATGGCCAAGCCACCTGACAGTATCTTAATCTGATAGAGCACATTTGGGATATCATGGAACGGCAGCTCAAATCTCAAACAATACCGTGTGATAATAGCTGGGATTTGCGTGATCCCCTGTTTGGACATCTGGTTCACTTGTATCTGGCAACTACCAAGAACTTGTGGTGTCCTACCAAGGCGGATTGCAGCTGTTTAGCAAGCCAACATTTTGACTCCTAATATTATCTAAGTACGAGATCCATAAAGGCTTGTGTATTGTGTTAAGGGAAAACTGCACAAGGGGTATCTGTCTAGGCGGGGTTCTTTAGACTAAGGACTTATTAAGCGTTTTAACGTTTATTCACGTTACGGAGAAAAACTCCCCAAACTGCGGACCGTTAGATCGACACATGAGCGGTTTTAGGTTTATTAATAATAACAAAGATTGAAAATATTTACTGTCAAATCACATTTTGTCTGTTTTTCCCTCCTCCTAAATAATTCCTTCTGCTTCTGCAATAAATACTAATCTTTAAAAAAAATAGAATCTTGAACACTCAGTACCGCTATTTTACCCAGCATAAATGGCTTCATGGCGTAATAGCAATTTTATTAAATTGAAAAACAATTCCTATTTTAATCTCAAAGGATAAAAACTACACAGTTTAGCAATATATATGTATATAAAAAAGCCCCTACAAAAAGATTTTTACTATCTCAGCGATACAGCAAAACCCTAGAAATGAGAAGACTAATGTTTTTGTTGGGGACGTAATTTTTGAACCAATTTTCTAATTAGAGCTGGCCTGGTACATCGGCTATTTTTATGCAGTTTGCCATAAGGGGCAAATCGTCTACTGCTTTAGCACAGGTGACTTTTGTAGAAACAGTTTCAAGTGACAGAACACGTTTTAGTTTTTGAATCTAAAGAACATTTAGATATTTGTCCAGCCTTTTAACTGTTTGAATAATTTCAGTAAAAAAATATAGAGTATTCATGTTTCTTTCCTACCAAAATCAGCAGAAAAAAAATTAATAGTGAATGGGTGTACATATATGCTAGAGAGTCTGAATCAAGTGTTCAACTTTGCTGACGGCTGCTGTTTCTACCAGCAAAGACATCAACAAGTTAAATCTGACAAATGACTGCACAAAAATGGTAACCACGAACCGGCCTGTAATTGAAGCATCTCAAATTCTATTCACTTTTAAATCAAGACATTTGAGTTACGCCTATCTTATTCGCCATTTAAAAAACAGTGTTTTAAATGTTCATACATAGCATAGTAATAATGAGTTTGCAGGAGTTAAAATCTATCATTCACTTTTAACAGTGCTCGTGTTCATTTTTTTTTTTTTTTTTCTGAGGAAAAATTATCTAACTAAATTTCTTGACAAATCAATCAACATACAATAACTAGCAAGGTCACTGAATAGAATTTTACTTGGCAAATTTTTTTATGTACAAGATGTACAATTTTTAGAGAAAGAAAATGTGTGTTTGCTACTAACCAAGTGTAAAACACTTCTTAGTAGCTAAGTGTAGAGTAGAATATTTTAAGGATGAGTCTATTTGATTCATAATAAAACAGAAAAGTTATTTATTACTGAAATCCTGTGCGTTCACAGCGATAAGAGATACAGTAGAATATATACAAACAGCAATAAAGGCTTACAACTTTTATTTACAATCTGGGAGCAAGCAAAAAGCAAAAAAAAAAAAAAAAAAATGATACAGGTAATTATATGCAATTTACAAAATTTATAATAACAAACACTGGTATGTTACGTATCGTATTCACACAGACAGCAGTGACTAGTAATATCATATTTTTCCAGCCACTGCAATAACTGCCATTTGCAGAAGCAGCAGTACAAATAACAGAAACACACAGTTCACTTATAAGTGTCTAATATTTTCATAATTCCTATAGAATTACTTCAGACAATTACAGAAGTTGAATAATTGCAATTAAGAACATAAAAAGCTTACTAGAATTTAATATGCACAAGTAACAAAAATGAATATGACACATTTAATGGTCTCCATGGAGAATAAAGCTCTGGCATAGGAATTAAATGATAAAAGTTTGTATTTACAAAGTTTATTTTTTCTACAGAAACGTTTTAATGAAATATCTAGGAATAAAACGAGTGCAATGCAAGACAAAAGTTGCATTCAAAATACACAACTCTAATGTCACAAATTTAAACACAGTATGCTAGTCCTACAAATTAAACATACACACAGAGGTATGTATTAAATATCTAATATAACAAACAAAATTAACAAGTTATCTCATTATGAGACTTTCTTTTAAAAACAAACACCCCACTCGTGTAACCACAAGAAATCAGCAACAAAAATTAAAAACTATACAAGTCCATCACAATAGCAAATGTACAGAAAGATATAATTGCAATCACCTATGACACAATGAATGACACTACTTCATTCAGATGAAACAAAAACTATGACACTTCAGAAAAATCACAAAATTCCCATATCTACAGGGTTGTCAACAATATTTGCACGACATTGATCAGAATGGGGGGAAGGGGGCAGCAAATACTAAATCTAGTCCGAAGAAGAGAAAAAAAACCAGTAAGTGTTGGGTAAGTGGGACAAGGCTCATCACAAAGAAAAAAAAAAACGACACACACACATAAATTCACCGAGAGAAATAATAAGTCAACAAATACACTATTTAGATACAATACTGTACAGTGAAATATACATGTAAGCAGTCTATCTCACGAAGACTATATATTTTTTTTTGTTTTCAAAACACAGTGAAAGCTGTTATGTCCTCGGCAGGAGATGAGCAAAGGATTGACTTCCAAGTTATATATATACTGCCATACTGGTAAGAGAACCGACTTTCCCCGAAGCTATTGCAATCAAGAAGATCAATCATTAACAACAACAGCTGGCCACAGTGTTGTTATACCTACAACAGCCACACAAGGTGTAGGATTCTCGACCAGCAGCAAATATGGCTGCGTTAACATGTGCCTTGGCAACAACAACAGGCTGCCATGTCAACAAGAGAGAGAAACAAGATTTCAGGAGCAATTTCCATTACTTTTCCTTCGAGGGCACTCTTATGATTCCCGCTGCTCCTTCTTTATCTTCAGCTCCTCCCCGAGGATGGTGGCGATTTCATTTTGCATGAAGGCCCACGGCACGACGGACCCAGCGAGAGGGCACTTCTCGCCGCTGGGGCAATACACTTCATTTCCGTTGGCAGCACCTTGGCTCTTGATGCTTTCCCTCGAGCAAGGGAAGCAGAACTTGTGATTGGGAACGGATGGACACTGGACAAAGTGGGTGTCTTCCAGTCGCTCATTGCAGATTGTACACTTGAGCGGGGGCGCAGTGGCGGCGACACCGTCACCCGCCGTGGTGGTCGTGGTTGTAGCGGGTACACCACTCGATGTGGTGGTTGGATTGGATTCGCCCTCCACAGAAACACCGGATGCAGGACGTGCAGAAGATGGTGCTTTTTTCCCAACTGAAAGAGAAAATGATTTTCTTAAACTTTTTATTGCAAAACGAATGCATATATAAATTAGAGAATTCAACCAAGTAAAATAAATAGCTGATTTCAATCAGTCAGATGTATCACAAAAAAATGATTGCTCTATACTTATTTATCACTCATACTTTGTGTATGCTGGAGCACAAAACATACCATAAATTTTATTTATGTTCCAAGCAGCATTTTTAAATCTGTGGCAATCGAGCCTCTAAGGCTGATTCTCTTATACAAACAACCACATAAAAAATAAAGTTCAATAGATAATCTGTTATTAACATACCCTTCAAATTAATTTAATTATGATCGAATGCCTGACCAGGGGTTGATCCAGGAATTTTTTCCAGGGTCCTATTTTTGTGAAAATTGCTTATTTTTGTAAATTTAAATACTTAATTTTGTAAATTCTCATACCAAATTCAAATAGACAGCTTTTCTGTTAAAATAAGTGATAAAACAGACTAAAATACAAGGAAAAATGCCGATGAAGTGCCGTTTTAATCGTTTGTATTTTTGCGAATGGGGCTGTTTTAATCCACTGTAATTCTATGAAAGGGCCAGAAAACGGACCCGATATTCTTCTACATCGACGCCTGCTGACTGCAATAATTGTAAGATTAAAATCGAAAAAAAAAAAAAAAAACTTTAGTATTGTATAGTGATAAATTTCTTGAATTTAAATTCTAGTCTGTAATCATAATTTAATGTAGACCGTTATTACATTTGGTTGGATTCAAATGTGCTTCTAAAGCCCCAATTATACTGAACCGAAAAATTAAAACTAAAGAACCAGGGAACGTTAGATAATATCGGCAGACTATCTCAGAGTGACTTTAACTGAACGTGGATATCAGGGATATACATATCCTATCCAGCGGGGGTTACCATTTTCATTTAGCTCGACGAAATTACTGGAATTGTTTTTTAATTAAACATTTCAAACTTCAGTCCTTTTAAAATATTTCATTGATAATGTACTTAGTTGTCTTACCAGCAGCAATTCCATTCGGTGAATGCCTTGCGGCAGATCCCGGTCTACTGGCCCCATTTACTGCATTCTCTGCATTGCCATTTCTAGGAGAACCAGGGGGTAAGTTGTCTGCAACTGACATGAGAGCTGCCATGGGGGAAGGTCCATTGGACTGTACGGCGACGACTGCACCTTCGGGGGGACTGACTGTGCGACTGCCCAGAGGAGAGACTGTGCTGGTGACAGACGTTGGAACGGAACTGACTGTGCTGAATGCTACAAGGGAGAAAACTTAAAATTCTCAGTGATTTGTATGATAACACACAATAATATCAGCAATTTACTATATACTGGAAATGCAAAAAATATATATATAATGGAAACATAAGAGACTCCTATTAACCCAAGTGACACGACTAATCCAATTTGCAATGATCATATACCAAAATCTCATCAAGCTTAACTTTTAAAGATGTAGTTCTTGTACAGTGGAGTTGACTAAACGATTTAGAAGGAGATGTATTAATTATATGATTATTTTAGGTAATTCCTATAGCTCCATTAAAATTTCTTTTGATAATTTCTCTTATCAGTCAAAATATATAATGGCAATCTTCCTTTAAAGATACGATTAAAGACTGACACATTCATATTAAAAACTTTTTTTTTCCAATTTCTATTTTAAGAATTTCTACAAAATTTGATGAAATGTTACTTTTTTCAAGAATACCAGTCCCACGTACCTAACTTTTAAGAATGATCACTAATGCACTCAATAACAACAGTCTGTGGCACTAATTACCGTATTTTATTCTAAATGCAAGTAGTCCAACTATTTGTTAAGACCGCATATAAGCAAGATCCATTTATGTCTGAAAATTGGGCACTTGAGAGAGGACCATTCCTGAATAGCCGAATGCATGCATATTCACGCCACATCCAGGAAAATTACAACCAATACCATACATAACCCAGCTATACATAACGGATTCCAAATCGAATGTACAGCTTCACAACAAGCTGCAATTTAATCAGCTCACTAAGACCACTGGGTCACTGGTGCGATATTATTTTGAGGAGAAAAAAAAAACACGAGTAGCTATTCCAAAGAGAAAGCTTACTAATTATTAAAAGATGCTACTTAGTTTAATAGATCAAACAAATAACCTTTCTATCGGCATAATGCGAAGTCCGTATTTTTTTATTATTATTATTATTATTCGCTTTAAGGAACTCTTAAATCACGTACAAAAATGAAAATGTATTTATTTTACCCACTTTTTTTTATAGACCTAGTAAGCACGGATCTTACAACTCATAAATTTTACGTCCTTAAAGAATCCTACATAAAACGAAAAAAAATAAGACTCTGGAAGCTTCAACCAAGAGTAAATTACCCATTTTTTATTTATTTTTTAAGAAAACGCCGCAGAAAAAAAAATGAAAATGCCCCGCCATCACGCCACGCCGCCCGTGAGTAAAAAAAGAAAACTAGATACGAAACATGGCGCTTTCATCACCAGCACACGTGATCACATCTACTCCACGTGCAGGGCAGCGAACTCCGCCTGTGCGCAGTGATGACGTCATTCGAGGTCGCCCAATCCAAAAGGATGGAATTTCCTGCCCAAAGCGGAGGTTTCTTGAGCAGAGCGTGATAGCGAGAGCATCTTTACAGCCTGATTATAACGCAGACGAAACTTGCACGCTAATTAATCTATTCCGGGCAGAAGAGTCTGATAACTTGGCCAATGCAAATATTTCACTGATATACAGCAACATATAACTATCCATCGCTTCAGTAACTTATTCTTAGATGCTTAAAAAATATTTGCAAATTAAAGATTCTAGAAGTTAATTTAAGCAGAGGAGCAGTTTTAACAATTCAATTTTTCCCATGGACCACTTAAAAAAACTACCGAGGAATGCTGAAAAATCGTTAAAAACAGAAAACAGAGAAATGCAAAACTTGTTCACTCACAAAATGTCATGATAAAATTAAACAATCAAAATTATTTTTAAATAAAATAGAGATTCAAATTAATGAAAACCTGCCAAGAAATTTTTATACAAAGGCAAATTTACTCTTTTTGAGAATTATCCTAAACCATTTTGCATTTTCCAGTCTTTATCTATACTTCCCTCCCTGGCCTGTTTCCCATTTCCCAGGCATTTTCTAGATTTTCCTGACCGGTAGACACCTTGTTAAATATAAAATGACTTTTTAAACCAGGGGTCCATACAGACGAAAATTGGGTCCGTTTTGCGGCCCCTTCACAAAATTACAATCGATTAAAACGGCACTTCATTGGCATTTTACCATACCTTTTAACCTGTTTTATCAATTGTTTTAACAACCTCTTGGACCACTTGTTCGGGGACCACCAATTGGAAATTATGCTTTAGTAGGAAGTCAATTCGAGAATACTGTTAATTGGCGAACTAAAGAGATAGTTTTGTTATATGCTGAATGACGTGAAATGTTTTTGCATCTTTTTTATTGGGGAGAGTGAAGAGAATTGTCGTTATCAAAAAATTCGAAGAGAAAAATATCAAGGTTTATTTCAACCCTTTTTCCTCTCGGCAATTCTGTTTTGTAATAGAGTTCTGTCATCACTAATTTCATTCATAAAAAATATATAGTATATATTTATCATTGTTGCAAGACGCACACAAAATATATCTGCTAGTATGAATGTTTTCAAACTGTAAATTTCATTCAGAAATATTTACATCACCGTCAACAGAGCTCCTTGAAATGTAACCGTTTACGTTCTTTTACATATTCTGACGTTTTGACGAGAAATATTTTGGTAATAGTGTCATTTACTGTCGTCGATATATTACTTCCGCTTTTAAGGATCAATCCTTGTTTTATGTTCTATAATTGTTCAATTTTGAATTAAAATAACAGTACTTTTATCTCTTCGTAATCTTATAACTAAATCTTACATCCGCACAGATTTTTAAAAAAAACTGTGACCCAAAAGTTACGTCACAAGTCTGATAATTCCGCAAGGCTTGAAGTTGATATCTCTATTTATGGCAATCGTACAATAGCAGGTATAATAGCAGGGCAGGTATAATAGCAGAATCGGTATAATAGCAGGGCCAGCAACATTATTATATTTTTTAATATATTGTACTTTTATACTTGATCTGAAAAGCTGACCTTGAACTTTAGAACACATAAAAAAACCGACTGTTTTTATTTAATGAAAGTTATTCTAAAAGAAAATTTATAATAGTAAAAATAAATAAATAAAATAAAATAAAAAATATCAGTCTTTTTTTATTTTAGGAGATAAACTTTCCAATATTTAAGCTTTAGTTAATAATAAAACGCGGAGTGAAGCTTTTTTAGTATCAATATTTTTCATGTTACCTGGGTAGTCAGAGTAGTTATTTTTAGCTTAACATTATATCTAAAGATCCAAGTAAACAAGTTATCCATCCAGGAAAAATTGTAAATAAAAACGGCTGCAAGGTTAACATGCAAAATGCCTCTGGAATAATGATGAGAAATTATTTGGACGTTCGAGGACAAACACTGCATTCCCTCAGCGAATGCTTACTTGACACAAATAATGATTATTACGTTATCAGACCACACAAGAAATTAAGGCTTACTGTGGAATAAGACATCACATGTGTGAAATATAATTCTGTTATACGCATTCATTGAAGTAACTTTTCAGCGAGTTAAAAATAACCTTAGATTCGTTTTTAATCATTATTAATAGTATTGTATGCTAACGTTCATTTTAAAAAATACTAAAAAATACAACAAATCTGGCACTTCTCTAGTAAGGCAAAACATCCTAATTTATACTTCACAATAAATTAGACACTTGACTCGGAATAGCGTTGCCAGGCGTCCGGATAAAGCCGGACATAGGCTTTTTGATTGCGTGTCCGGCCAAACTTAACGGTATCCGGCTTTTGTTAGGCTTTTTACTGGTGACTTTGGCTGATTAGTAATAAAGAACTTGAACTAATTTGGCATTCGATGTTATTTATATTTCATTAGAATTTAACAAGATTCAATCAAAAAAGCTTGATTTTACATGCAAGATATAATTTTTTTTGTGTGTGTGTGCCTATTAATACTGGGACAAAATCCTCAATATTGTAGGCTGTCCGGCCTTTTTACCCAAATGTCCGGCCAAACTGGCTTATTTGTCCGGCTATTTTGTTTGGCGGTCTGGCAACCCTAACTCGGAAACGTAAGTGTTATTACGTTCGAAAGTGTTACTGTACAACTTTAAACCGTCGCTTTAAATTAAATCTAAATTAGATGAATTTTAAAATTATTCCTACCTCCATAATTTTCTAAAATTTAAAAGTTATTTTAGATTAACATTTTTAAGACTGAATAACGATAAAATGTTGGTTCTCTTACGTATGTAGTGGCACACAAATGTAGGATAACTCGGTTGTGCAATACTAGCGCCATCTGCTAGCAGTACTTTTAGTCCAAATAAGACGGGAAGACATCAAAATATAGAAATAACAATAAAATGACCGAGGGGGACTTTTTGAATGAGGAAGTTCTTAATGGCACAAGCCAAATAAACGATATTTCAAACGTTAATGTGTCTAAAAAATATTTATCTGCGTTTTTAAATATTTCGAATGTTTGTCGTTATGAGCATAGTGAATAAAAGAGTTATTATAACTGTAATTTACTTACGAACAAATATTCTGTATTTATAATTTTCTTAAACTTTTGAACATTAATACCGACCAAAGGTCACAAAGTAACCATGGAAATTTGGAAAATAAATTTACTGTAAAGTATGATTCTGTACAGGAGCGTAGCCAAGGGGAGATCACAACCTCCCACCACCACCATGAGGAATTTTTTGCCATACAAAATGTATATACTTCAATCCCTTATCACACACACGTATACATATATGTGAGTTGCAGTAGTCGTAACCCCCCCCCATGAAAAATTTCTGGCTACGCCACTGACTCTGGAGAAATGCTTTCGAAGAATCTAGAAACCATTAAATAGGTCACATTTAGCAGGAAAAAAAAATTTCTTCAATAGCCCAGAACATAAACGTCACATGATCTAGGGGTGCGGGCTCAAAAATTTAAAGGAAGTCAGCAAAATAATTTCTACGCGTTGTGTGTGATATCTAGTCTGAAGACCTTCTCAAGCAAGTATATTTTGGTGTGTTACAAGAATATTGATTCGCCCTCACCAGATTTCGAGATACACGGCTTTTCGGAGACATGTAAAAAGAGAACCACAACAAAATATTACTTTACAATGAAACATAGCAGTCTCGCTGCGTAAACTCAACTGACGCAAAGTAAAATTATCGATTCTGTTTGAGTTATCGAAATACTTCTTGGGTTATTTTTTCTTTTTTTTTGGGGGGGGGGTGGAATAAAGTTTTTTTTACTGAAGGACTAAAAGGCATAAAGGTAATTATTGAATGAATTTTCCAGCTCAAGCACAAATTGCATCACAAATCTATTCTAGTTCATCGATCCTATTGAACTATACAGCTGTTGTTGTTAATTAGGATAAATTTCAAACTAGGAGTCTGATTATTATCTATTTATTTTTAGTTAATTTATTTAGATTAGAGTCTGCATTTTAGACTTTTATTCGCGGCATGAATCATTTATTATTAAAACCTATATTTTATACGTGATAAGAAATTTAGCTTGAACTTTTATGTCCAACAGTGAAAGTGTCAAAGGAAAGCAAAATCAGGCCATAACTGAAAAAGACAGGAACGCATTATCTATTTCGAAGCCACCCGTTTGGCAACAACAGATTCTCCCAAGCAGCGAAGCAAGTCAAATGCTTGCCTGGTGAGTTCTTACGTCACTCGTGACGTCACTAAGTACGGGTACTTAATGTTGCGTGCCTGCATCCCCGCAGGCAGGGATTTCAAAGCAGCTTTTTGACAGTTCGGAAATGGCAACACGTCTCGCTTCGGCGAATCCACTGCTCCAGTGGATCAGTTTCACTTTACGGGTTTGTAATAAATGCACAAAAAAGTATAAAAACATTTTTTTTTTTTTCCATTTACATTCTTTTAGTCTTGTTTTGACCTTTCTGCAATCAAAATAAAAACAACTTTAAATATTTACCGGATATGAAAGCGCATTTATGTGTGTTTTTAGTACAATTTAAAAACGAATAACAGCTTATTTGAAATTCATTCGATGAAAGGGTAATCTACTAAAAAAAAAAGTACTTAAAATATGACAGAATATGGCATGCGGGTAGCAATAAAAAGTCTTCGAGACATTAATACATCAGCTGACTATACATTCTTATTCCTCGAAATCAAAACTAGAGATGGATAGTTTTGCGATCATTCGAGATAGTAAATAAATATTTTGTTGATTACATTCTAAGATAGCTTGAGCATATGCATAAAAAGAGATGAAAGTAGAGATATAAATACTGTGAAAAAGAAAAATAAATAAATAAATACAACTTTATACAGCACTCGAGCCATCTGAGGGTTCATTCCCAGTAAAAGGGATTTTCAAATATTTATAACGTTATTTCACTCGTGAGCCATTCTGTGACATAGATTTTAAGCCCAAATGTCTTCTAATCCAAATATAACCGCGTGAAGTAAAATGATGTAGATTCCACAAAATTTTGAGAAAAAAAAAATTCTAATTTATGGCAATTTTCACAAGATTAATAGAATAGCATTTAATCAAACTAATTATAGCAAACAGCTGAAGAACAACGATTTGGACGAAAACCGTTCTTTTTTACTTAAACCTAATTAACGTCATTAAATACGTAATACACTACATTAGAAAAGAAACATTTGTCGGTGCAACCTCGCGCAAATATCTCTGCATTTAAAATCGGAACAAACCAATATTTGCGCAACGCAACAACTGCATATAGAGAGTTATAATCTATGACTATGGAGATCTAATCTTGACCAAATACAGAACACAATCTTGCATATGTGGAACCAGACAACCGCCCGATTACCGAAATCTTATTTTTGACACAAACATAAAACTTAAAAGTTATGCGCTTTTGCTCTGTCTGCGTTGTAGTAGTACCTACACTATATAAATGCACTCCAAAATATATATTAGGTAAAATAACTAAAAAATATATTAGGTAAACTTGAAGACAATGATGAAAGAAGAAGAGAAGAAGAAGAGTGGGAGTGTTTGTTTCCATCTGCGATGGTGGGCGGATCGGAAGACAAATTATGACGTGTGTTTGTTTCCCAAGACAGCCGGAATATTGAACGTGCCGGACTAACCAACCGCTGAATTATCAAGAATGCACTGCCGCTCTAGATACCATCATACGGTTCATTCCCATTAAAATAGAATTCAGATCTCAATAAAATAGAACAGATCAGGGGGATGAGAATTTCAGAAAGTTTAATTTGAGTAGATATTGGCCTGAACAGAAAAAGATGGATAGGTGCTCTTAAAAATATTTCCTTTGGTCGAGGAAACCAACTTTATACGGGGATCGATGCACACGAAATTTGTGTCCGTTTTACGGCCCCTTCACAAAATTGCAATCGATTAAAACGGACCCTTCACAGAATTACAATCGATTAAAACGGCACCTTTACAAAAATATAATAGATTAAACCAACCCTTCATTGGCATTTCAACGTATACTTTAATTTGTTTCGTAAACGAAGAAAAAAAAAAGGGACTTTTACAAAAATTGATATGAAAATTCACAAAAATAGACGTTGAAATTCCGAAAAATAGATATTGAAATTAACAAAAATAAACAGTTTTCACTAAAATGGTACCCTGGAAAAAATTTCTGGATCGACCCTAGTTATAGTAAAACTAGTTAAGAAGGAGATTTACGCACGTACACTACATTTCACATAAATTATTATTTCAGTTATTGCTAAGCCCGTTATTTGGAACAAAATAAATGTTAAAACGGAAATACAGGTACAAGAACGTATTACGGGTGCCAGAGACTTCTCTTGCAAAATTTTAGTCAAATACAGCAAGAAAAAACTCTTGAAACAAACCGCATTACTAAACAGATAGTTGCTAAAACTGTTTTGTGTAAATAAAGTACAATTTTGATAATCCGACATATATATGACCAGACAGCGGAAATCAGCAGGATTATCGAAAAATTTCTGGATCAAGATCGCTTGTTTTTGTTACAAACTTAAAGTTGTGTGCTTTCGTTGAGTCGACATTGTAATGCACTTGATAAATACTCTGCAAAATACATTAGGTAAACAAGAAAACAACGAAAGAGGGAGGGAAGCACAAGAGCAGGCGTGCTTGCTTATGTCCGCGGTGGTCGGCGCATCGGAAGGCAATTATGGCATGTGTTTGACAAGAACACCGGATTATTGAACGTGCCGGACTAATCATCCGCCGGATTATCAAGAGTGTACTGTATCTACAAATGTACAACATATAACCATGATACACATTCTTAATAAATGTGTATATTTCTCAAAAATGCAATTTATGTATAACAGACCTGCGCGCTTGATATAATACAATTAGCATATCAAAAAAATAAAGGGTACCGAAATAGAATAATTTCTCCAGCACAAGCAAGATAAATAATGCTCGCGGGGAATAGAACTTTCACAAACAAAATTTATTACAAGTAATAAAAGCGCTACTGGTTTCAGTACACTAGAATTTTTAAAACCAAATTTATTATCATCACATTCAACTTTAATTTTAGTCACTTTACCGGAAGGGGTTAAAAACGTTTCCAAATACACTGTGATTGAGTGGCAGTAATAGCATAACAGTCGCGAAAACATGTCGCCGACGAAATGATTAATGCCGATACGGCAAATTCTCTAGCAAGGACGAGATAGAGAAGTCGGAATTCATCCAAATACGATTCAGACATCTACTGTCTGTTAGAAATGTAACATTCAATTATTTAAATTAAAACATTTAAATTCTGTCGCAAGTGGAAATAACCCAAAAAAGTATTCTTCCATTAGTTTGGATTAGCTAGAAAGGACCTTGCTTTGCCACCGAAATTTGGAATTTTGTCAACAAAATGATAACACTACTTTATATTTGAGAAATTCTACTTTTTTTTTGTCCCTCCGCCGAAATTATTTTCTGGCTACGTGCCTGTTTGGGAGATGTGGGATCATTAAAACTGAAAACAAATAAAACAGTTGGCAATGCGTTGAGGGTGCCTCTCCCACATGAGGTTGTCCCGTCACGATGGAACACCCGGAATCGAATACTTTTTTGGGTTGGTGACACTAACAAAAGCAAGACTGACACACTGAATGCATGCAAAGAGTTGAGACTCACCAGCTTTCATACTGGCGTTGGCTTGATCGAAGGAAAACACTCTGCCGATGTGTTCTTTTTTGTACCTGGCATCATACGGCACGCCCATGACGGCGGCCGGCAGGGACTCGCCCCTGGTGAGGGGGGGCCGGGCCCCACCGGCGGCGGGGTGCTGCTCCTCCACCACCATGTGACGTTTCGATTCCGGAGGGTGCTCGTCGTCCTCGCGCTCAGAATTGGACCTCTTGCTCGCGCCGGAGTTCTGCCGGGCAGCGGCCATGGGCAAGTGCGGGGGCGGCAGGGGCGGCGGCGGGTGGGCCCTGGCCGCGAGGCTGGGGCTGCCCCGGTTGAGGACGGACGCGTCGTGCGCCGAGACAACGTCGACCGTCGTTGCGTCCACGCGCCCGTGCGGGTGCAGTCTCTGTCCGTTGAATTCCAGCATGGCGCGAGCCTGCCGGGAGTCGTGCGATCCGTACCGGTCGACGACCGGCACGGGCGACCGGGACACTGTGGCGTGCGGCGTGCCGGGCACGCTGTGCGGGGGCGTCAGGATTCCCTCAGCGGCTCCGTTCATGGCGGACCCCTCGTGCGAGACACCCCTCTGGGATCCCGCGGCGGCTTTGAACGGCCCCGCGGGCTGGCCCCGGGGCGTCGTTTCCTGGAAACTGTGCGCCCGCTTCATCTGGCGGGCGTTGTCGAGGACGATCTCGATGCGGTCGGCGCCCTCGTAGTTCACGCAGCCCCGGCACACGGGTTCACTGAAGTCGTGCAGCATGGCCCACGGCATCCGCGGCAGGTCGCACAGGTAGCAGTGCTGGCGGTGGCTGCGGGACACGGTTGACATCCTGACCATCCGTAGTAGAGAACGTGCAATCCACGGATAAAAGGGTGGGAAAAAGCAAAACAAACACACCTAAAGAGAAAACTCAACCTTCCGATCGGCGGCCCATGCGACAGCCTAATGAAGCTCGAGACGAAAGAACCCGCTTCGGGTTGCCAGAGGCGATAACGGTTAACGCCGCCAAAGAGCTCCACGAAGCGAGCCAAAGCGGTCGCCAAATTTATTTGGAATTTTTTAGAATATTGGACGTCACCATGGATGAAGCCGCAGGTAGGATGAGATGGTAGTTTCAGCGAGCGTTGCAGTTATTTCTGACACGGATTCAAAGGAACTGAGTCTAAAACACAAATGGGGTGTTATCGAGTACGTTTTTGATTAGAGTAATGAAAGTTCGAGAACATCAGATTGTTTGTATATCGATAAGGATTTATCTAAGAATAGAATCCGCCTTGCTGATAATTTTTATACTATTGTTTTATGCTGCATTTCATTTCAGGGTAGATGTAGTGCAGAATTTCGCTTCGGCACTTCATTTAAAGGGGAATTGGGGATTATTTATTCCACACACACAAACACGTGTTGTATTCCAGATTATCAGCATTCAAAATTTTTTCATAAGCATAAAGTCCAGATTTTTGCCTTCTCATAATTTGTCTGTCCTATCCTGACCGCAAACTGATTTCTTTTCTTTTCTTTTTTTTTTTTTTTAACCTTTCAGTTATAAGAATAAATACCTTATTAAATGGCCCCATTACCCATTGGCAAACCAGTTTTTATATGCAGTTTCATTTTTGTTTGAATGCTTACTATGGAATGCTGACAGGTCCAACACCACAATTCGGGGGGGGGGGGGAGATGGTGAACGGAGCACGTGCCGTGCTAAAGGACGCTCCAAAATTCAGGTTTGCCCCGGGTGACGTAATTTCTGCGGTACTGAGTACACCTCATACCTATAAAAAGAATTAGACAAGAATATACATAAACAGACTAAAAATTTGTTTCAGTGGCGTGCAATGGACGATATTATTTCGGGGGAAATTTCAGCCAAGTGTCGGCCGAAAATATGCACCTGAGCGAAGATTGAGTATCAAGTTGGGTGGATAATTACGTCACATTGATATCGTCCATTACAGTATTATCAAACTATTATCGATAACTATTAAGAAATAGTCATCTTACTGCAGTCGACAAGATCTTTCGCAGGTAAATAAGAGACTCTGCCAAGCAATAAGAGCAAAAGTGATAAACAAATGGTAGTAGAGGCCCGGGCTTTGGCTCACGTTTCAACGACCCCTACGTCCGCGTAAACAGGCAAACCTATTTTGAAAGGGAAGCACACCCCTTCCCCCCACCCCGAGGCAATCGCAAAATTGAGGAGGAAACTAAAGGTCACACCCTGAAAAGCGGGACTGGTCAATTCAGTTCATAGCAGTAGTAACCGATAGGCAGTCAGCTGATGGAAACGGAGGGTGGCATGTGGGGAGATATAGTGACACGAAACCGAAACTAAAGATCATCCGCTCCTGGTTTGTGTTGTCCTGACTTACTCTAGGTCTAGGACATAGCGAGATAAAAAAAAAAATAAACTATCTACGCGCATAATCCAAAACTGTCTGCCAGCTGATTATAGCTCGTGATAACAGAATACATAGTACGTATACGAACACGTGTACTTATACGAACGCGTTGCATATACACCTGCAACGCGGTTGCGCTACAGTACGCTCTTTAACGGTGTAGTTCGAGAAAAACCATGTGATTTTGGAACACAAATACAAATAAACTAATTATGTAATTCACTTCAAAATTTTTATAATGTCTCTTTACAAGCTGTATTATACACTGTAATAAACGATAAACCTGTGTTAATAGCGAAACTTTCAGAAAAAATTCTTAAAATTCGAATATTTAGCAGGATATGCCACTTTTCGAAACTTTTTTGCCGTGCAATTCCATTTTGAAGAATTTTTTTTCGAAAGTTTTCTAAAAGGCACCGTTGTTTCATTTATTGCGGTGTGTAATACAGCTCAGAAAGAATGATCCTGAATTTCTTAGAGCCCCTGCTGCAATTAGCTTATTCTGATTCGTGTACTTAGATCGTGAGGGAGATTTTATTTTTTCGAACTACACCCTTAAAAATCTTTGGTAACTATCCATACTTTTTTATAAAAAAAAATCTCCACAAAACCTCGAAATTGCAGCAAAACTATCTGCAAGACCTTTAAATCTATCCGTCATGCGGGTTTGATCCCCCCCCCCCCCCCCGAAATTTTAGCCAATGCATTAGTATTGCTTTTTTAATTGTGTTGATTCAGGAGATCAATTTTGGCGAAAAAAATTTTAGAACTACATATCCTCCCCCCCCCCCCCCTCCCCCGAAATTTTTTACTGGCTATGGCCTTGTATCTGACTATGCTCTAAAAGAGTCCAGCCCAAAATAAGTATCCATGTCACCTAAAGTCAGCACATCTGCCCTTAGTGTTTTAAGTTCAAGGCCACATATGACATAATTGTGTGATTTCTCGTTATCTTGATTTTAAAAAGAAAAAAAAAATACTATCAAATTTATTATATTAAGGACTAGCCACCACCGGCGGCGACCAGTTGGTTCACCATCTTAATAAATTTTGTTCGGAGCCCTTGGAAAATACTGCCTAATATAGCACGGAGGCAACAAAGCTATAGATTAAAAATAATAATATGTAATGGTAAAAACGTTATTTCCAGTATTTTCTCTTTTCGCTCCATCATCACATTTTTGAAACATTTTTTACCTGGATCATCTAGTGTCCGTGTGCATTTTGCGATGTATTATTTAACACGCAATGGAGGATTCAATTTACTTGCGAATAATATCCGCGAACAGCTAGTCTGCGTCTATCAGCGAAGCTTCCACAATAGATCACCTGTTATGGAAATCATATGAGTCAATGAAGAATTCCGTGTGTTAGGCCTCGCAGTTACGGTTGCGTAATTCCCGTTTCGAGTTTTATCGCTTTCGACAGCTGCAGTTGTTTTCAAAGTACGAAGGGTCTTTTTAATAGTAGATAGTAATAAGCTGAGTGAGGGAAAAAAATTGAGGACGCAACCACTGAAAAAAAAATTTTTTTCCCCCGTATAAGTTACATAACACAGTTTTGGGAAAGATCGTCTGAATTAGAACATAGGAGTGGAACACCTAGCATTTTGGTTTAGAATAGGAGGTGGGGGTGCTATAAGCAACACCGTTACCAGAAAAAAATTTCGGGAAAGGGGGGGAGATCTGTAGCGTTGAATCTTTTTCAGCTATGATTGATCTCCAGATTCAACTCAATTAAAAAACCACTAATGCATTGACTAAAATTTCAGCGGGAGGGATTGGGGGGGGGGGATAAACCCTCATGACATCTCTACCAACGTGGCACATTTATGTAAAGCAAAACAATAATTCAGTGGACATTTAAGCATGGGCGCCGGCAGAATATTTCCCAGGGGGGGGCAAAGATTTCTCCAGGGGGGGGCAAAGACTACTTCAACATATGGTTACCAAGTTGGAAAGAGCAAAAAAGCAAGAAAAAACACTCCATACAAAAATCCAGGGGGGGGGCATTGCTCCTCTTGCCCTATGCTGCCGGCGCCCATGCATTTAACTATACGTCGAATAAATAAATAAATTGTCTACGTTACTATTATTACTGCAGTAAATAAAGAGAGTCTAGTAAATTAGTTCAGAGTAGTGCATCACTTATATCCAGGGACGTACCCAGAAAAAAATTTCGGGGTGGTTTCCAAAAATTTTGGAGGGGGTACAAACAGTGAAAAAGGCAGAATTTTATACAACAAAACTTCATCATTATTATTTTGCTTACAAAAACAGAAATTTCGGAGGGGGTCCGGACCCCTGGACCACCCCCCTGGGTACGTCCTTGCTTATATCTATATCATAATTCATGTGTTAAATCACTGTGATATAAATTGATATTTCAAAGTAACTTGTTTTACCTTAAAGATAAATCATAATGGAAAACGTATTCACCGTATTCGAATCGAATTCCGGAGTATTAAGGGGGAGCTTTAATTTTGAAACAAATTGCACTTTCTTCGAAAGACCGCAAGACATATTTGTAGGGCAAGTGCCCCCTGGTGCTATGCCTATGATGAAATAACAGAGGGTTTCTGAAACATTTTATGCGATGGGAACATTTTGGTCTTTGAATTTTAGCAAAGGTGGAGAGGGTCTTTGAATTTTGGCAGAGCATCTCGTGTAAATTAGAGTCTAGTGTATTATAGGCTTAAGGCAGGGATATAGTTTTTTCGCGCTGCCCTTGTTACCGGTGCACGGAACTCAATTTGAGAAATTCTGGTATAACATAAGGAGTGTTAATATTTGACGATACTAATCGGACGTATTGGGCCGTATAAAGGCAATACCGTCTTTAAGGGAACTCCCCCCCCCAGTGGCGGATCCAGAATTTTTTTTCGGGAGGGGCTAAATTTTAAAAAAAGCTTATTTCACCCAATTAAAATATACTATAAATCAAAATTTTAGTCTAAACCAATGTATTAGGCTTTTGGGAGGGGCTAAGTAATAAAATGTGATCAATTTAGCTATTTAAAGTGTATAATAAAGCAGAATGTTACCCTTGAGCAATCTCTTTTGGGGGTGGCTGAAGCCCCCTAGCCCCTCCCCTGGATCCGCTACTGCCCCCCCCTTTATAGATGGTGTTGATATAGGATGCCCCCATGATATATAGAGATTGTGGCATTCCAATGATTTCTATAATCGATTACTACTATTCGAATAGAATCAATAGTCGATTAATCGAATAGTGAATATTCGCAATTTTTACTATTCGAATACTATTCTCGATTTCACTATTCGAATAGTATGTGCGATTTCTATTCGAGATTTCGAATACCATGTGCTATTCGAATACTGAGAGTTCGAATGGATTTTTCAAAATTGATTATCTGGAATGCATTTAATAATCGATTAATTCGAATAGCTTCATTCGTTCATGCCCATCAGTCGTTAGCTTATAAAAGTCGTTCTAAAATATCAACACTGAGTTTATATTCCTCCTGCAAAATACAGGACTTGTTGAACTACAAAGGAGGAGTAATAGATATATCTCAGGGTTTAATTAGTCTAATTCCAACCGAACAGTTCTGGCTAAAATCAGTTTAGAATAAAGATTTGGCGTCTTCTCTTATCTTCTTCTTTTTTTTTTTTCTTTTGTATTACTTATTTTGACCAGAAACAACAAATAATGATGGCGCTAGGCCAACTCTAAGAGAATAACACGTTCAAGCTCAAAGAAATAATTACAAAGGGAAGTGGAATCTGCTGAATATTTATAATTAATCATCATATTCAAAGTCATCTCCAGAAAACTCATTTATTCCGTAATCCTTTTTTAACAGTCTAAATGTTTCCTATTGTTGTTCATAAGGCAATACATACTGTATCATTTGTACATTTTACTGTGTTCAGTTATAACCAGGGTAATTACAGCATTAGCATTCATGAAATTAATTTTAAGATAAATCATGAAGATTAAGCATATTGGTTAGTTTTTATCTGATGATGGGTTGGATAATTTAATAATTTTCTCCTCTTTTTCTATGCATTTATTTGACGTTTTGTTGTTTCAAAGCAGTGCAGTTTCAGTGAACGGCTGTGACATTGAGAGAAGTAGAAGAGGTAGACATTGAAGAGGTAGGCATTGCTAGTTGCTACGGAAGGGGTCTTCCTAAGACCGCTACGGAAGACCCTACGGAAGGTCCTACGGACTTCTTCCTAAAACTGGTTAAAAAATCGGCACAAGCCTTTGCCATCAACGGCCCTAGTTACTGTCCATTTTATTATGGGAGCACCCAGTGGGCGGACAGCACTACCCCCTATGAAGGGACGGACAAGTTAACATCCATGCCCAAGCCGGGATTCGAACCCGGACCCACGGCGTGATAGAATGGTTCTCTAGCCACTACACCACCTGGGCGGCCTAATGAAAACATAATCTTGTTCATTTTAATTATAAAACTGACCTCTAAATATTCCGGTGAAGAATATTCTAATCACTACTTTCGAGTTCATGAAATAATTTACGAACTATGTTTGAATTGGACACAAGAAAAAACACTACCCACAAGAACAAATTCATTCGATTAAATTCATTTTCATATTTTATTTTGGAGATAAAATGTTTTATCACTCGGCTGATATACTAACCGCCCTGTTTAAAAAAAAATAGCATCCTCCGATAACAAGGGGGAAGAAAATATCTGAAGTGGATAAAAGTAAACATAATGTGCATCTCTTGCATCATTTCTAAAAATGCAGCTGCAATTTACTAAAGCATCAACAGAAAAAAAAAAAAAAGTGATAGCAAAAATATCATTCATAGACTGAAGGTGATATTTATCGATTCTTTTTTGAAAAGGAGAAGATAAAAAGTGATAAACTCCATCATGTGGCAGTCCTGCACTAGGAATGCATTCGCTTACGCAAGCGCGGTGCGGAATCTACCTCTACAAGGTGACGTTACTGTGACGTAAAAAACGATGTGATGTAGCGGAAGGGAGAACTGTTGATTGGCAGTCATTCGCTCCGCCCAATCGTCAATTCGGATACGTCAGAGACTGTTACAATCGCTGCGTGATGCCATCCAACCTGCTGAAAAGGAATCCTTACTTTGCTCATACGTGCTAATGTGGATTAACATTGGCTTTTAATAGGGTTTCCTTTAGAAAAGATTCAGATGTAATTTTAGAAACTTTTATTATGTAAGCTGCTCGCACTGTAAAAGATTATTTTATTTTTATCATTTCGTTTATTTTTAATTCGAAGCTTTTAAAAATTGATTTTAAAAAGGAACTGTTTAAAAAATAGTGCAAGTAAGATATGTCTAACTTGGGGTGAAATGCACTTAAAAGTCATAAAAAAGGGTACGGAATCTGAGATTTAAGAAGAGAAAAGTAAAACAATGCAAAATTGCAGAACAGAGCTTTTTTTTTTAAAAAAAAAAGTGGAATAATAAGAACATGGACCAAAATACAGAGCTGGGTATCATTTTAGAAAAATGTTTTCGATTAATCCAGTATCAGAGGGCTTTCTCTGCAAGGGCTTTTAACAATCTTCTGTATGAAAGAAAAAAAAAACACATCTGGCAGCAAAAATAATTCTTGTTTCTACTAAAGGAAACCAGACTCAATGCATTTCATGCTTGCCCACTTAAAATAATAATAATTTCATATTCAATTTTTAAATTTACAAATAATATAGTAGCATAATCCATTATCACTACTTAGGTTGTCAGGTTCAACAAATCAAACGAAAACTGAAGTGATTTCTTGTGTACTCAGACACGGAAAATGAAAATACACATGTATGCATGTTTCATATATGAAACAGACAGAGCATTTATTTACAGTTGCTTTCAAAATACTCGTATTTTTAATGCTATTGTTGCTATTTCGCATTTTGTTTTATCCGTGTATGTGGCACTGGAGCCTAAGAAATGTGATGTAGTGCAGATTTTTCATTCATCTCTTTCCTTTTTTAAAAATTTAGTCAGTTTCGTGAGAGTATTTTTTTCGTTTATTTTATGTTTCTACAGTTTTACTTTCTTGTACGTTTCAAACTTTGCATTATTCAAATATCATTTCCGGATCTCATTAAAGCAAAACTTATTGATAGCATTATCTTGTATTTTTATTCTTTTCTGAATAGCGGTTTATTGTAATCCCTTTTAAATGTTTTTCGATTTTTTCATCAATATATATCACGTCCCCCCCCCCCTCTCACTTTGTCTCAGAATCTTTTCATTTTCAACAGCTGTTCCGAAAAAGTCAAAAGAAACTTCCCTTTTCTGTTGTCTTAAATTCCATAAGTGGAAAAAAAAAAATCCGTGACCTGTTTGAATTCTAAAAATATAATTCAATTTTTCAGTTACAAATCTTAACGTATTTTTCTTTTTCTTTTTGTTTACTCTCGGGGAAAAGCATTTAAACAATCAAAACAAAATACAAAAGTAGAAATTAGGTCATTTTGTGTATGCTAACTAAACCATTATTCGAGCTAACAAAAAACACTCAAAGAAACTAGTGTTTAAAAGATGAGCTTTGTATATTACTTGTGATATAGATGCAAAGTGTCTATACCATATTGGCCATGATATAGACAACTGCTGATGAAGGGTGGAATTTTTTCGTTCGAAACGCGTGTCCAGAACGATAAGTACCTTTTATGTGTGTTACATAACAAAATGTTAATTAGTTTATTATTCGAATTATTTCGTGTGTGTAAAAAGGAAGAATTTTTCATTTTCCCCAAATATTTACCGATGAAGTTTTTTACTGCACATTGATAGTTATTTAAGTTATAAAAAAAAATTAGAACTCGTACACAAAAACCCGAATACACATTTTTTCGAATAATTTAAGAAGAAAGCATCCCTGGGGCTTTTTAAAACGTCATAACCAGGAACACTCATCAAATTTGTTAGCAGGGGGTTTCTTAAAAAATAAGTCTGTTTGTTCACTGAAAAAAATATATATATACGAAATTCGAACATATTTTAATGCAATATTTCTTAGTGTCCGTGCACATTTTGATTAACCCTTTAACGCAGGGGCGGGGGGGGATATCGGGATATATCCCCCCCCCCCGAAATTTTTGGATTAGTGATGAAATGCACAGTGGTTATATCACTGAAAATGGTAGACGGCCGAAGTGTGAAGGTCCCGGGTTCGGGTTCCATCGCGCGGTCGTTGATCTAACGGTCTGGAGTTTTGGTAGGTTTTCTCCAGATGTAACGTGAATACGCGTTAGAACCCCTCAGAAAGTCCTCCTACCAAGGCATCCCTCATCTTAGGCAGATACCCCTCGCGCAGGTTTGCCTTAATCACACACCATCTAGTGATGAAATTCCGTCTATTTATACACATATAATTTCATATCCTCCCCCCCCCCCGAAAAATTTCCCTGGCTACACGCCTGCTTTAACGCACAGTGTTCCCGCTCTGGGAACACCAAACTCTGACGTTTTGACTGTTGCCAGTCACGAAGAATAGATTTGATTTCTATAAAAATAGTTGCGGGTGACATAGCTCCACAAGAATCCTTTACTTTTTAGCACGCCATTTCCCGTAAAAAAAAAAAAAAAAAAACTGTCACGATTATTTTTAACAGCACTGACATCTGCGGAAAAATGGAAGAATGCGAGAACAGCTGGACAGATTGCCCAATGCGGAAACAAGGACGACCGTTGCCATCGCTCGACTTAACTACCAGCAAGATGGCGGACGATCGAAACGTTCATCGCGCGCCACAGATCTAGAGACCCTTTTTTGAAGGCAGCTGTCGTCAAAAAAGGGGTCTCTAACGGCAACGGGGATTCAACGGCTGCCCTTGTTTCAGCATTGGGAAAGGGTTGCGCCTCAAAGGGTTAATACAATCTATACCTGATGATTCGCTTGTGTATTTGTAATCCCTTTCTTTTGCTAGTTTTACTTATAAAAGTACAATAAAACTGCCATTAATAAAGAAAAAAAAAAATGGATTGAAATTGCCGTAGAGGACACG
Organism: Cheiracanthium punctorium; assembly: GCA_038373885.1. Lineage (NCBI taxonomy): Eukaryota > Metazoa > Arthropoda > Arachnida > Araneae > Cheiracanthiidae > Cheiracanthium > Cheiracanthium punctorium. The sequence continues at coordinate 72,645 of JAWZYV010017935.1, forward strand.
AGCTGTATTTATTTTGACTGAATTTCTAAACTACACCTATCGAAAGATAAACAAAACAACTGCGCAGGGAATGAAACGCAAGTATAATTTTCAAGACACACGAGACAATTTACGCCGAGACATTTCCGTGACATGTATTAACACGCAATTTATTGTTTGACACCAAGAGAAGGCTGTAATTTTCTTTGCGGATAAAGTTGTTCGAGGATTTGGAAAGAGTGGCTGGCCACAAGAAAAAAAGGACAGTCTAGTCTAGTGGCACTTCATTTAAATGGTCCCGACAATTAAGTCACACGCGAGTTTGCTATTGACAAGTAGCCTCTGGACCAATCATTAAACTGAGTGTGTGAAAACTAGAGAATATATTAAAACGGAAAATTACAATCTGCAGGAAAATGCTAAGGTAATACATGAAGTGGAAAATTCACAAGTTTATCCTTCACCATAGCTCATAAGAAGAAACGAAAGCGTGGTCGTAAAATATCTAAGTAAAAAAGATTAATAATATCTAAAATGATGGCCAGTGACGGATTAATGCAATTTTTTTGGGTTGGGGAAGCTAGTTGGAAAATTCTCATATGCATCCGTTTTATAAAAGTAAAATAGAATGTTTTACATTATTTTCTTTTTGGAAGGGGGTGTAAGTCGCCCCCCTCCGCCCCCCTTTAATCCGTCCTTGATGAAGGCGACACACAGACAAAAAGAAAGAAAGAAAAGAAAAGAAAATTAATTCAACAAACCTAAGTAATCTTATTAAACGCTAATTTATTTATTTATTTATTTTTTGGGGGGGGACATCTTCTAATGAGATATTTGTGGCTGTATTTGTATGATGGAACAAAGGAATTAAAATGTTTGTTCAATGTCTGATAGATTCAATCTTATATTGGGTACATTCAATCTGTTTCTGCATTTATCTTTCAGGAGGTTCAATCTGTTTCTGCATTTATCTTTCAGGTAAGTATCCTTTCTCAGAACTTACTCAGCGGCAATCGTTGAAATATAACACTGCCATTGCAATTTTTTCAAGCTCTGTGGGGTTTGCAAACCACTTTTCAGGGGCGTAGCCAGAAATTTTTCATGGGGGGGTTACGACTACTGCAACTCACATGTGTGTGGTAAAGGAGTGAAGAATATACATTTTGTATGGCAAAAAATTCCTCATGGGGGGGTTATGACCCCCCTAACCCCCCCCTTGGCTACGCCCCTGCACCAGTTGAATCCATGCACTTTAGAAACTGAGCCCAATAAGTATTCATAGATTAGCATAAAATAGGCAAACTAACCTTTTGATAGATGACTGCCTTCAAATTCTATTCGATCTAGTTATCTAAAATTAACCCTTTCCTTCTCGGTAGCGTCAAAATTACGGGCTAAGCTTTCTCCCTCCATTTCTCGTGCCCGTTATATTTCCGGGAAATAGTGTTCAAACGTTATGCGCCAGAAATATTAGAGTATTTCTTACGCACGGATTTTTCTATACATCATTTTACGCAACAGATGATAGTACCAGACTATTTTTAACTTAACTGGAGATAATTTATCATTAAATAATGGTAGCACTGCTCAAAATACGCATTTTTGTGTTATGCATTTTGCAATCTTAGTCCTCTTTTTAACTCTATGTTCAAAGAAAATTTTGCAAATATTTATTTATTTTATGAAGCAAGTTTAATAAAATTCTCCTTTACATATAGTGTTTTTAATTATTCCCTGCTTACTAGAAAACACACATTCAGTCACATCAAGGTCGTACCTAGAAAAAAAATTTCGGGGCGAGGGGGCAAAAATTTCTGGGGGGGGGACACCAAACGGCGAAAAAGGCAAAAATTTTCACAAAAAGGGATCATCATTATTGTTTCGTTAACAAAATTTTAATTTTAATTTTTTTTTTTTTTTGGAGGGGATGATACTGGACCCCCGGGTACGGGCTTGAGTCACAATAACTCGTAAATGCTGGCTATTTTTTAGAAATTTAATTTTTATTTTTCTTTCCTGCTAAAAAGATGCTAAAAGCCTTAGAATGAATACATATACTGTATACATGCCCTTATTTTTATACAATTTTCTGGAATAAAAATATGTAGGCACTTTACGGCCGTTTTCCTGAAAATAATACGACCTTCAAGAGGTCAAATAATTACTTTTTGCATTAGGAATAGTAAATATTAACTGATAAACTAAATACATTTGTTTTACTACGATACATATTAACATTTGTGGGATACTTATCAGAAAGTAAAGCGTAGAATATTGGGCTGGGCTTGAAATCGAAACAAGTACATTCGTGTTACTGGACGTACGTTCTGCAGTATGACTAAGAGCAATAGGGAGAAACTTGTTCTACAGGCTATTCCTACTATTCGGCCAACCAGATAAATTGTATGCTAACACAGAGTAATTGTTTACTTGTATTGGTAGATAAATTATTTACTGGAGTTAGATAAGAAAAACCCCGAACATCTTTTAACTCATATCAATTTTTTTGTGAGAAAAATTAACAAATAAAAAGTGATTTTTTTCTTTATTTTATAGTAGAAAAATTTACTGTAATACATTATTTTAACCGGCTTCAAAAAAGGAAGAGGTTATAATTTCGTCAGTACATTTTCTTTTAGTGTGACATACAGTGATAATTTTTTACCGCATGGAAGCTGTGGAAAAGTCCGAAAGATCTTGCATTTTTGCGTATCCATTATTGTTATTTTGTAACCTAGCTACTGCGTGAAATAGGCTTGCTCCATTTGACGTCGATGAACTGTTAATTTGGATTTTTGCACATGCGTTATCGTTATTGCACTAATGTTTACATCTAGCTGTTGCCGTTAGCAGCGGGGGAAATATTGTCGATATTGGTACCGCATACGTTAGTATATTATATAAGTAGATAACATTGCGTTATCTGTAATCAACTACAATAATTATTGAAGTTTATCACTGAAATTCTGTATACCTTTTAAGAATATGTTTATTCATCAATAAAATTGGGTAATAACTGTAGTCTTATCTATCGTAGAATCAGCTTATCAAAAAGTCGGGGAATCATACAGTTGCATAAAAATAGTGTTATCATCTTGTAAATAATCGTTTTTGTAACTGTTACAACAAAATATGATGACCTCAGTATAGAAATACATTCTCGCAGTATAAAATTACGAACTTTTTGTAAAATGATGACCTCAGAGCTAAATGCAAGTATTCATTCACGATATACGTGACTGTTTTTAGTGACCTACGGCTCGTTATCTTATCAAGGGCAAACTTTGTTCATTGACGCGTTGAAATCATACTTTAGTCAATCTTAATTCTCATTCTGATGCAAATAGTTTGGTATTATAAGAACGTGTCACAGGTTTTTGTAGATTAGAATAAATAAATAAATTTTGTAGATAAATGCAGCTTCACATGTTAGCAGTCTACTTTTTTTTTTTTTAAATCGAAATGAAAAATGAACGTTTGTACGTATGTGTATATTCAACGTTTACTGCTAAACGACAGGACTGGTCAGTTTGAAATTTATGCAGATATATGCAGACAAACATAAGAAGAAACATAGGCTGCATTAAAAATTTGTAAATCCTCCCGCTCTCCAATTTTTAGCGATTTACGGTATTTTCAGATCCACGAAGCTTCTTTGACATGATATTCCGAGAGTAAAAAAGTGGAAAACAATTGAGTAACAAAGTTAAGTATCGTCAGTGAGAATGACGTCATTTAGATGTCACAAGTTTAAAAATGCTTTAGAAATCCGATTATGGCTGCAAGTTGTTGCGTAAAACTCTTGCTATTGGTGAAATGATTCCTCGAATTCTCATTTTTAATTCAGCGTAGTTGTTCGATGAAAAAGAAAACCTTTAAGATTACTTATTCCCTCCACATTTCAAAATGTCGTCAAAATACATGGTAATATCCCACTCCTACCCCTCCCTCCGCCACTATAATACACTCTCATGACACTTTCCTTCAAACTGTTCAAACAATGCACGCTAAAAAAAGGTAATACGTCTGCTTTGTGTTATTCAAAATAGATGCCCATTGAAGGGTTTCTTAATATGATTTTTGATGTGACTGAACTGAAGTATGGCTAGAAGGAAAATATTTATTTAAATACTAAAAAAAACGCGTGGCGAGTCCGAAATAATATCAAATTGTAGTTGTTATCAAAAAATTAATAAAAAATTCTTAAGTTTGCTTGCAATGCAACATTTTTCCGATTTTCGTTCGTACACCCCCCCCGATAAAAAACCCCAAGCATTTACCCATAAAATGTTTTCTTTAACATATAAGAAATACATAAACCTAAAAATCAGTGATAGAATTTTAAGAAGTTTGTTTACAGGCTTGCAAAAAGTAATTATTACACATTACGGCCTACGATCGCAAATCTTTTAAACTGAATTAGTGTCTAAATGGCGCATTCGATCGGCATCAAGTTATGTACGCATATTATAGGTCAATGTCTTGCATACTGTATTACATTTTAGCGAGTGTATGCCCTGCAGTTTTTTTACGGGCTAAAAAAAAAAGTGTTCTTATACATTGCGGCCTCTACACTCAAATCATTTTAAGTGCACTGCTGATTGAACACTAGATCCAATTGAGATGAATGAAATTTATTTAAACGCTTGGTAAAGATCAAGTGTTTGGAAAGTCGAGTGGAGTCACTCTAGATTTTTCAAGTAACATTAGCTGAACAAAAGTTAATATATTCAAAAGGATACATTGACTTTAAATCACACAAAATATTCATAGTTTTTTCCATATTATTTTTTTATATGACGAGGGTTATTCTGAAAGTTTTGAGACAGTAGCAGACTACAGGAGAAAGAAAAGTTAAAATTTTGAATTCTTTTATGGTCGCAGACGATAATTTGTGGCAACAATTGCAATTTATCTGAAGTAGAATAAATTTTGAAAGAAAACAAAATGGAGTTGACGCGAGAGCATTATTGCTCTTAGATTTTCTGTAATTTTAAAGTGGGGATAAATCAACAAGAATGTAACCAACGCCTACAATTAGCACTTGTAAACGAAGCTCCATCTCGTGCGGCGATTTTCAGATTGCTCACAGAATTTCGTTGAGGTCGAAGATCTTCAGGATGAAGAACACGCAGGAAGAATTTGGTGAGATGTAGTTCCATAAAATGTCCATCCGCTGTATGAAAAATGTTAATCGATGATAATCGCTGCACTAACCAAATGATACAGAAGGAGCATTGGATCCGCAGCTATACATAAAGTTATACGTGAAGAATTGCATATGAAAAAAAATCTGATGTGTCCAACACATGACTTCCTTGCACGTCCATTAGATCAAAAATATTTTCGACGCACTTCCTCTAAATTTATTTGTTTGAAAGAGATAAAATATCAATAATAGTAAGGTTTAGCGATTTCTAGCCAAATATTTTTATATCACCAAGGAGTTCAATTTGAAAGATTTCCTTCTGACACTTTATTTGGCGATATTTCACCAAAAGCCGACAAACTTGAGATAGTCAGCGAGATTTTGGGGATAGCCAAAGTAGTCATTGACCACAGACTTTCAATGAATTGAATGCATCTATACACCTCAATGTATTCAAAGTCATTTGGCTCACCCTGTAAATAAATTCTCAGTCGAAAATTTGCTGTCAAAAAAGATATTGAAAACAGTTAGATATTACAATAGTTCTAAATACAAAGTTAAAAAATCTACGGGTTAAAGTTTTAGAGTTATACAAAATAGGCAATAATTTTTGGCGCCAAATTTGGCGCTAGTTCGGCGAAACTCGTCAATGTCGACGACATTTGGCGAGATTTTAAGCATGAACCAAGCAATGACAGATTATCGCCAAATTTGGCGATATTTCGCCAAGAACGACGACAAATGGCGATACTTTGGGCATGGACCAAATGACTGACTATCGCCAAATTTGGCGATATTTCCCCAAAACTCGCCAAGGTCGAGGACAGACAGCGAGATTTTGGGCATGTACCAAACAATGACTGTCTACAGTTGTATTATATTGAAGATGTCCATAGACATTAAGGTAGTGAAATTCTTTTCGGTGGTCCTGTAAATAAACTCTCCAGTAGATTGGAACCAAAAATCGAGATGCACAACTAGATGTTACAACATTCTTATATATGAAATTTCATAATAGTTTTTGAGATGTGAGAGTTAAATATGCACACACGTACACCAAAAGTCGCCAAGCTTGGCGACTTTTGGCATAGTTCTTGAGGGAGGCACGTGACCGTGGTCGGACCATTACCTAACTTATGTGGTAGGACGGTATTGTGCTTGAAATGGATGAATGCCCCTAAAATTGCTATTGACCGTAATGTATTGGAAATCTTTTGAGTGTTCCTGTAGCAGAACTATAAATGATAAAGACAATTTTTTAATGGAGAAATTCATTTTCTAACTCTTTACAGCATATATCACTTCTGAGTCGTTTGAAATAGCCCAATACCTCTAAAAAACGCTTTGATGAATTTCGGCCCATAGAGCGTAATGTATTTCGAATCTTTTGGGCTGTCCTGTAGATAAACTATTCAGTCGAATGGAACCGAAAGGGGAGGTGCACAACTAGATGTTACAACAATCCTAAATATAAAGTTTCAACATTCAACGCCTAACAGTTTTTGAGATATGCGAGTTTAATGAATTTCGGCCCATAGAGCGTAATGTATTTCGAATCTTTTGGGCGGTCCTGTACATAAACTATCCATTCGATTGCCACCAAAAGGGGAGGTGCACAACTAGATCATAGAACAATCCTAAATATCAAATCTCAACATTCTACGACCAATAGTTTTTGAGATATGCGAGTTACATACATACGTACGTACGTACAGACGGCATGGAAAAACTGGCCACAGTAGACTCGCCACTGGTCAAAATGAGTTGCAGACGCGTTAATATGATCGTGCATGCTAGCCTACGATGAGATGCATCGAAAAAAATTTTTAAAATCAATTTAGAGGTAGTCAAAATCGGTTTTTATGTCGAAATTTGGCCCCCAAAATTTTTCGGGATCACATTACTTCCTTATACTACGTACAAGGAAGTAAAAAATGTCGTTGGGCTCCCCATAATTTAACAGAACACCAAAAAAGTGGAGCAGGTCAGAATCTAGAAAGAAACCCTAAAACTACTTAATGATGGTGGACATCCCCTTTTTTTCCAATATCGTAACTGGTGATAAAACGTACTTACCATTTCTTGACGTTCCAAAAAGTCAAGAAAGTAAAGTATTGGTCTTTGAAGATGACCCCAAATTAACAATAGTGAAAAGACAACGATCAATGAAAAAAGCATTGCATGCCGTTTTTCTTCAGGAGGAAGGAAAGAAGACAGTTACAGTTAATTGTACGCCACTTTATGTCTTCAAGAAATTCTTCAAGAAGTCAATGAAGGGGACTCGAGCTTTTTGATGACAATGCATCTTCTCATACGGCAAGATTTTACAATGGAATTTCTTGTACAGAAACACATCAAAATGACAGAATATCCACCCTGTTCCCCTGATTTCACTATGTGTGACTTATGGCTATATTTTAGTGTTAAGAAAAACTTGCGTGGTCGCCGTTTTCACTCCGAACATGAGATTGATGAGGCTGTAAAAGCATATTTTGCATCGATTCCCAGAAATGGATGGCTTGAGGCTTTTAAACTTACAAAAGTGCATTGATTTAGAGAGGATTATTTTGAAGACTTCAAAAATTTGGTAAGTTTAACTTCTACCATTTAACTGTATCTGAAAAATTTCTAAATGGCCCTCGTATTTTTCTCGTTTCGGCGCCCTCCCAAAATCAGACATGTGCAAGCGCACAGTGTCTGATTTTGGGTTATAGTGAACCTCTGGGGACCGGCAAATTTCGTTCACTATATCGGAAGTTCTCTATAAGCGAAGTGTCCCCATATGAACAAGGAATACGTTACATATATGAGTAAAAAACAGTGTTTTATATTAGCACTGAATATTTGTGTAAATCAAACATAATTAATCGTATTTATGTCTCATTACTCCTAAGTGCTACAATAATTTGGGAGATACCATTCAATTGGTCGGAAAGTGGTATAGCCAATCAAGTAATAGCGTGTAGTGGTAATCCTTAACCTGCGCTATTGCACCGGGAATAGAAAATGGAATCATTCAAGGACATGTCCGTTTTTGTTCACCACGAAATGTATCCAACTTTTTGTCAAGTGCTTAGCAGCCGAAAAATGGTATTGATTCTAACCGACTAAGAATTTAATCCCCTTTTACAGATGCCCCCTGATAGCAAGCGTGAATACAATTAGGAAGGGCACTGTTTGATGAATTGAAATGAAGCACTTGTGGTCTTTCCTTTCTGGTAAAGAATGAGAATGAAAAAAATTTGCATGTTTCTTTTAAAAATTGTCATTTCTACCTTCCTCATTGTGGAAGTGTGGGTGTCACGGCCTTTCATGCAGGGTGGAAAAGATGAGCTTATCTTTTAAGCACTGGGGGTATGGGACAAAAGGAGTACGGGGAGGCATACACCACAAGACTTGGGTTATTTTTCAAGGGAATCGAAGAGCTTAAGATAAGTATGCATCATTGCAATGAATAAATTCCTGGTTTCACAGCGGTCAAGAGTCTAAAAGCCCTTCTTCTAGTGCGCTATTGTTACCCTCTCCTCTTCGCCATGTTAGCCTAGCACGTGTGTCAAGCTGGCCGGACCACATTTCGCAAAATGAAAAATAACAGGAAAAAAATTAGTGCTATATTAGTGCTCATTAGTGCTCGAACCTCAGAATTAGTGCTGCTTATTTAAGCGAGTAATTCACAATTTAATGTGGTCCGGCTATCTTGACGTCAAGCTGGCCGGCCACATACAGAAAAAATTATTTTTTACCAAATTTCGATACATGCAGAATTAGTGCTATATTAGTGCTGGCTGAATACCAAATTACAGAATTTTTTATCCATATTTGAAAAAGTTATTAAATAAATAATGTGGTCCGGCTATCTTGACGTCGAGCTGGCCGGCCACATAAAGAAAAAAATATTTTTTCTCGAATTTTGTTACATACAGAATTAGTGCTACATTAGTGCTGGTTGAATGCCAAATTACAGAATTAGTGCTCCGTATTTAAGAAAGTTATTAAATAATCAATGTGGTCCGGCTATCTTGACGTCAAGCTGGCCGGGCCACATTGATTATTTAATAACTTTTTCAAATATGGATAAAAAATTCTGTAATTTGGTATTCAGCCAGCACTAATAATGCACTAATTCTGTATGTATCGAAATTTGGTAAAAAATAATTTTTTCTGTATGTGGCCGGCCAGCTTGACGTCAAGATAGCCGGACCACATTGATTATTTAATAACTTTTCCAAATATGGATAAAAAATTCTGTAATTTGGTATTCAGCCAGCACTAATATAGCACTAATTCTGTATGTATCAAAATTCGGGAAAAATAATTTTTTCTTTATGTGGCCGGCCAGCTTGACGTCAAGATAGCCGGACCACATTAAATTGTGAATTACTCGCTTAAATAAGCAGCACTAATTCTGAGGTTCGAGCACTAATGAGCACTAATATAGCACTAATTTTTTATCCTGTTATTTTTCATTTTTCGAAATGTGGTCCGGCCAGCTTGACACACGTTAGCCTAGCCACTGACAGTTCCCCAGTATTTCGGAACAGATATTTGATGATCTCTTTGTGTATTTATCGAATGCAATACAGACAACCTTTTAAAATGTAGGTACGTCGAAAAACTTCATCTCCGCGATTTCCAGAATTTTCGAAGCTCAGTTTTTAGGTTCACTGTAACCGAAGTCACGTCCATTAAAACCGGAACATGCTATGCACATTTCTAATGTAAGTGAATCGGGACTAATGATTTGTGTTCACTATAGTCGAAAGTTCGTTATATCCGAGTTCACTATAACCGGAGTTGACCGTATATACATTATGTGTGTGTGTGAGTGTAAAGAAAAATATTCTTTTATTATGAAACCCATATAAAAGTACAGAGATTTAAAAAGACAATTATGAAATTTTGGATGCCTGCGCTTTATATGCTTTGGTCATTTAAGATGTGACTTTTCAAAATTTGCCCTTGAGGTGGATGGGGGATGTTTTTCGTATTTCCTTTCATATCTGAAAGAAACAAAAACAGACGCCAGTAAAAATTATTGTTGCAGAATATATGAAACAAAAATATTGAAAAATAAATTTCACATTTCTACAGAATTCGCTCAAAAAATAAATAAAAAAAAAAAAAAAAAAAAAATAGGGCAAAGCATGCTGTGCCCTAATTTTATTTTTATATCGCTGGCAAAAACGTGTTTTTTACCATTTCAGTATATTTTAATGAAGTTGGAAAATGTTTAAGATTTCTGCTCTTTGTCTAAACAAAAATAGGGCACTCAAAAGTCTTTCGATAAAGCGTGGTCTATGAGCAGTCACTGTTTTTAAAATGCATTTCGTTCATCTACTTCAAACAAAAAAAAAAACAAAAATGAATACTAAATCATGCCAAAATCACGGATTATGAAACACTTTCCAACTCAGCAGGCTTTTTGCGCTAAATTTAACGATATGACGTCGTCAAACTTGATGAGATTTCATACGTAACCTCAAAGTATCTTTATATAACTACTAATGTAATTTTCCGAGACCCTGAAAAAGAGCTTTAAATGTTGTTGGCATCATTTAAATGCAAAGTAAGCTGTCATAAACCTTTATATGCTTGTTGAATTGTGCTTGAAATGGATGAATATTGTTAAATTGCCATAGAGCGTAATGTACAAGGATTCTTTTGAGTGCTCCTGAAGAAGAACTATAAGTGCAACAAACACTATTTTCGACAGAGATTATTATTTTGTAATCCTTAATAGCATATATTAATTTTGTTTGGTCTGAAATACCCGATTATTTCTAAAATACTCTCTAAACAATGACTGCCCATGGAGCGTAATGTATTGAAATTCTTTAAAGTGCTCCTGTAAAAGAACTATAAATGCACCATTTTCAATAGTACATGGTACTATGCATAGAAATAACATAATTTCGTATTAATCTATGCATAATTTAGGGTAATTACAGCACGAACAGACAGACGGACAAACAAACCAAAATCAAAGTAGTGAAGTTAACATTTTATAACCCTTTTAATGGAGGCATACAAAAGAATCGAAATAGATTTAGGTTGTAATGGCAGAGATTTTGCTTCCATTGGTTCAAAGGCAGTAAAGCAGCGATATTTTGTTCTACGCGCCTATCTTTGTTTCCGGATGTGGATCTTTGAATGCTTCTGCTGTTTCCGGTCAGAGCGGAAACGTTCAAAGACCCACGCCGAGAAACAACGCTGTGCTCAGAAGAGGGGACTCTCTGACGTCACATCGTAACAGCCCTGGCTGACGGGAAAGACAGGCTGCGGTGCTGACATTTGGCCACACCCGTTTTACCCTCGAAGAATCACGCGACCTAGGGGGGTGTGGCCATCTTACTGTGGCTATCTCGTACCATGATGGTCAAACCTCCTAAGTCACATGACTCTGCGAGGTCAAAAGGGGCGTGACCAAATGTCAGCACCGCAGCCTGTCTTTCTCGTCAGCCACGGTAGCAGCCTTGGCTGACGAGAAAGACAGGCTGCGGTGCTGACATTTTAGACCCCGAATAGTCATGTGACCGAGACCGATAGGGGTGTGACCATCTTAGTCCGAGATAAGGATGGTAAGATGGTCACATGACTCAGAGTGCGAGCAAAATGTCAGCACCGCAGCCTGTCTTTCTTCGTCATCCACGGTAACAGCGGAGCTTGCACTGGCTTTGGCACACATGGGACAGTATTGGAAAGTGCTTTACTATCCGTGAGTTTCGCATGATTTTCGACATTTCATGTCTCGTACCTACACATGCACTGGTATGGTCACGAAAGAAAAGAAAAATTATACCGCTGTGTCATCAAAAGGAAACATCACATGCATTTGACTCATCATCGGACAGTACTGGATGAATTCACCGGTCACATACGTCCACACGTGCATGCACGGAAAGATCGGAAAAAAAAAAAACTCACGCAGACGAGCACGCGATCGCATAGTCATTAAAGAGAAGAAAAAAAAGAATTTTTTTTTTCCCCTCAAAGAGTTTTCCCGCCTTTTCTTCGAGGAAACGCGAAACTAACAAGAAAGCTCCCAAACTGAATTGCAGAAAATATTCCAAAAAATCCATCCTCGTTCGTAACAAACAGATGCCCGGGCACCCGTTGCAAACAATCCCCCCCCCCTCTCTGTCCCTAGAATTCCTTTTGTGTGCTGGAGTTTTTATTTTCGAGATTATTTTTTTTTTATATATTTTCATCTCTCCAACCAACCACCCGCTCCGTCACGTGACGCGGCATCGTGTGAACCGAATTTCCCGCCATTTTCTCCCTCTGGGCGTTTATGGTGTTTTGTTGGGTTTTTCTTTCGCTTTCTTTTAATTTTTTTTTTTTCCATTCTTTTTTATCTGGGTTTGATACGAGAGTTGAGGCCACGGAGGCAAAAATTCTTCAGTTCACCCCCCCCTCTTCCTCTCCCCTCTCCCAGACGTTTTCTTACACCCCCTTCTCCCCTCCTAAATTTTTGCTGTTCTCCAGTCCGAACAAGTTTTGAGGTTATACCTTTACATTTACATCGGTCTAAATACCTGTCTGGCCAGGGAACTTTGGGCTTCTTCCCCCCCCCCCTGCCCCCTACCCCCCAGCCCTCTGTTCCAGGCTGTGATTAAGTGATGCATATTTTCGTCTGCAGACAAGATTCCGACTGTTAGCGAATATTATGTACTTGATTTGAAGTACGTTACTCGAACTAAAATCACCAGACAGAAATCATGCCAGACACATCGACTAAGAAGCATTTTTTTTTTCACATTACATCGCAAATAAATAAAGCAAACTTAAGAATGTCTAAGAAACATTTCATTATTTTCGTTGAACTATTACACACAGAACGTAGACAAATACACCAATCGAGAAGCATTATCTTTTTTTTTTTTTTTCACACATTATTGGATAGCAAATAAATAAAGCAAACTTAACAATATCTGTGTTTCATTAAACTATCGCATACATTACCTACTTTAAGTGAATTCTTTAGGAAACCGCTCATCACGTAATTTTAAGTAGGAAACATGCTACCCCCTTATTTTAAATCGTGAAAATGCACATCAAACAATTATAATATGTAGGCATTGAGTCGGTGAAAGAATTATAAATGTTACCATACTTTCTGCAGAGCGTGTATATATATATTTTGCGTTCCTACTTTTCTATCCTTATTTAAATACTGTTTTTTCGAAGTGAATTATTTTTTGGATTTAGTCTCTCCCTCTCTCTTTCTTTCTCTCTCTCTCTCGCCATACATACATACATATAAATATACAAAACCATGGACTTTATTTTCGTTTGTTTTACATGGAAGAACTTCATTCAAATGTATTTGAAAAAAATTTATATCTGTAAACTGAAAGAAGAATATTGTTTCAAATAACTTTACAGGATAATTCCATGCTGTATTCCTCTTTTCTTAGGTTGTCTAACAGTTTTGTGTCATTTTTGAATACTGAAAATCGTGAGAAATATATGTATATACATATATATATTTCTCACGATTATATATATATTAAAAAAAAAACATTGTGCTAAACAAAATCTTTCAAAAAAGTTTGTTGCTCAGAGAAACTTAGTAAGCCTGCCTTATTAATTTTTTTTCTTTGAAGGGATATAAATTAAATTGAAACAACTTTAGTTTAAAATGTAAAAACTAAAAAACCTTTAAAAGAAAGGTTTTAAATGATATTGAAACATGGAAATAAAGATCTTTTTTTGGAAAGTTTTGTATTGAGCCTGTTTGTGCATGTTCACAAGGACTATTTGTTTAGCACACAGTGCAAAATAAATATTATAATAAATTATTTATATATTTTTTAGAGGTGTAAAGTGCACATCACGAAAATAATTGCACAAGGCGAGTCCTTAACTTTTTCTTTCATCGTCGGTAAAACTAAAAATAGTAAATAAATAATAACAAAATAAATAAAAATAATAAGGGAGGGGGCTTTAATCCCTACACCAGACGGTGCACATAAATGTACATTTTATATTTGAATGTGTTTCTTTTTAATATATGCAAGATATCAACATTTCCATTATAGAACATTTTGTATACTAAACTCTAAATGGTGTTTCTTTTCACAACGTGCATAGTGGTTGGTCTTTTAGGCTTAAGCATCCGTGTACTACATTCTTTACCAATATATTTAGTTTTGAGAATTCACCACTGGCAAGCTTAGAGGCACATGTAAACAAGTTACTTTACCTAAACGTAGGACGCTTCTGTCCCCGCGAGTCAGTGTGGCAGCAGCGCATGCAAGTAGCGCAAGATAAGTAGTTTTACAGGTTTAGTAAAGCACTCCGCCGCCGACAACTTATTTCGTTTAGCGGCCATTATAGAAATGGCTGCATGAGAAATATTTTAGTTTTTACCGCAGGATATATTTAAAGGGTTGAAGAAATTGACGAATGCACAGAGGGGGGGGGGGTGCACGGGACATTGCCCCCCTCCACCCACCAGAGGAATTAAGTTTAGATTATAAAAGATTGACTTATTTTGGAAATTCATATGCATATATATATATATATATAAAAGGACACAAGAAACATGATCTACAATATTTTTTTTTCTGGGTACACTCTTGAATATAATAATACATTTTTTGAAATTAATAATATATTTTTGTAATACCTTGAGGTGAACATTTTCAATATATATTAAAAAATAATTACATAAATTAGTCTTCTTTTACTTAAATAAACAAATAAAACTTTGGCTACTTTTAGCATTAAAAATAATTAATTATGTCCGAAACACACACACACACACAAATAGGTTTTTTTTTTTTTTTTACAAACTGTACTGTGCGCAGTTATGTATATATTTTTGTAATACTTTCAGGTGAACAATTTTAGTATATTTTTTAATATAAATCGAAACTTATCCTTTCTTAAAAAATAGCTACTCTCATCATTAAAAAAAATTAATTATAGCCGATAGACGAAAGATAGATTTCCCTTACAAATTATACTGTGATCGCTTATAAATAAGAAACGTATCTGATACCTTACACGATGAAATATAACTGTGAAAGAACAAACGTTATTTTAAAAGAAAAACAAATATTCAATATTTATTTTGACTCCAGCGACATCTTGAAATAACAATCAAAGTTAATGAGTAACTTGAATGCAAAGCCGATTTCATGCAACCTTCAGAAAAATTGTTAAGCGAAGAAGTTGCTTGCTGGGTGGAGGTACCATCCATTTCGAAAAATATTTAAAAATATTCAAAATACTGATTTCTTACATTTTTTTCTGTAAGTTTCACAACTTTCACAGGCTTATCGTTTGTAATACCGCATAAGGAAGGGACATCTTGAATTTGAGAGCACCTCTGGAGAATTTTTTAAACTAATCAAAGCTGCATTCTTTCTTAATCAAAGCTGCATTTTTTTAGAGACCGAATTCATATCCAATCATATTTTAATTAGTTTTTTTTTTTTACATATTTATCCCTCTGATGAGGATATTAGTCATTATAAGGGGGAAAACTGTACCCACTTTCCCCTCCAATTTTTCACGTGTTCCAAATTGGGAACATTGGTTATTTTTGTGTATACATTTAGGCGCTGTACTTTGACTATACTTTTATGAGTAGTTTAAATAATACGGGAAATATTAAGAATAAATGAAAGATTTATTTTTAAATTTAAGTTTGAAAGAGCGAGGGGGCGGGGGTGTATCAAGATAGTTCCGTAGAAATTTATGAAAATGGCTGTTTTTCTGATTTTTTTTATCCAGTTTCCCAATAATGAGCAACTTCTGTTTAAAAAAATCGAGTCATATTTTAACTATATCTGTTAATTTTTTAAGTTGATAAAATTTAATTTTTCAATAAATTTTTAATTTGAATTCCCCAATTGGGAACACTGGTCTGCAAAAGGTTAAAAAAAAAAAATTTAACAGCCATGCAGGAGAGAATTTCGGTGTGAGGATTTTGATGGCCACCCAGTTTTGAGAGGTGCGTAATTTTCACTAATAACTTTAAGCAAGCTGCCAACACTTGTAAAAATCGAGAATTTCAGTTATTACCACCTGCATTTAAGACTGATAACTCAATAACATGCGTTATAGGCTAATTTCTTTGCAAGAAGAAGAAAAGACAGATGACTTAATCCGTATCGCAACTGTAATCTCCGAATCTCGGCAATTAAGGACACGAAAAGTGTGTTACTATTGTGTTTTGCCGTACCTCGAAGGTCACAACAGTTTGTTGTTTCCTTTGGCAAGTTGCACTTGGCATTCTAAACAGTTTTGAGAACACAACACAACGTGCGCAGAAATCGAATCGCGTCTCGAGTATCCCAGAGCCTCTTGTGTTGTTGATGAGATTGTCCGAAAACCTGTTTTCGCGCGAGAAACTTTCGAAGTAACGTTTTACGCATCGGAGCTGCGATGTTTTAAAATTCAACACACTGAATGATTTGTATGACTGTGTTGGATGATGAACTTAAGTACAGCGGCGGATGTCTGGGAAAGTTCCAGTTAGTTTGTCATAGCGGATTTTTTCGTACTTTGGGCAGATTTTTTCCAAAGAGATGGGCTTTTTTTTTTTTTTTAATCTTTTCCTTTCTTTTTTTTTCATCTTGGACTCAGATTTAGCCTGTTTGCTCTCATCATTTAAAAGACGATGGCATCAGGGCTCGACTATGACAAACCGGGGCCTGGGGCAGAAGTCTGAATGGGAGGCCCCTACATATTGTTGCTGTATCTGGCAACTACTTTTTGTATTTTTACTTTCCGAACATGTACCATGTAAGGAAAGTATTGTAATCATGAAAAAATTCGACTTCGAGATTTTGGTGTTTTCACACGTTTTGAGGGCTTCTGAATCCATTTATGCTATTTTTACGAGATGTATGTATGTATGTGTGTATGTGTGTGTGTGTGATTGTGTGTATGTGAGTGAACACGATAGCTCCTGAACGGAGCATTCGATTGAGCTCAAATTGGATATATATGTCATAAACCACCGTCGCAAGACCGGTATTGATTTTGGTGTGTATAGGACTTATAGTTTTTCTACAGAGCTACGACAAAGATTTCTTTTACATTATGGCCTATGGGGGGAATTTCTTGAAAGTGCGCTAGCGTTTAAACGGTAGATTCGATTGAGCTCAAATTGGGTATACATGTTATAAACCACCGTTGCAAGACCGGTATTGATTTTGGTGTGTATAGGACTTATAGTTTTTCTACAGGGCTACGACAAAGATTTCTTTTACATTATGGCCTATGGGGGGAATTTCTTGAAAGTGCGCTAGCGTTTAAACGGTACATTCGATTGAGCTCAAATTCGGTATACATGTTATAAACCACCATCCTAAGACCGGTATTGATTTTGGTGTGTATAGGACTTATAGTTCTCTTAAAGGGCTACGACAAAACTTTATTTTATGTTATGGCATAATGGCATATGGGGAGAAATTCTTGAAAGCGCGCAAGCGTTTAAACGGTGCATTCGATTAGGTTTCAATTTGGTATATATGTTTGAATTATTCATCGATTAAAATTTATTTAAGTGCTTGGTAATGATCTTAATCGTAAGTGTTCGGAAAGTCGAGTGGAGTCACTCCAGATTTTTTCTGTGTTGGTATATAAATCTTTGTCACGATTAAATGTATCCAACATGAAATATACTAATATTAGGTAAAGGAGAATGTTTATGAACATTATAAATATATGAAACATTAACATTATGAAATTAGCTTTATTAAAAATAAAGACTTAAAAAAATACAACTAAAAGCCTGACTTTTTGATAATATTAATAACCATAATCTGCAAATTTCTATTTATTGGTCCCCCATTCTCGCTGAGGAGCCACTTAAAAAACTTCAGCGGGTCCAGCAACTTACCGCGCAATCACTTACAATTTAGCAGCCATCCTAGTTACCACTTCTATTTTTCAGAAATCGTTAATCTGGTGTTCATCATATTTTTCCTATGGAGAGGTAGAATTAAAAAAAAAAAAAAAAGATTTTGACTATTTGTAACTTGTAAATTCATAACTGAAAAAAATTGGGCATTTACTACATTGAATTACCCTCAAAATTGGGGGCCTGGGGCATATGCTCCTCTTGCCCCTGCAATAATCAGGGCCCGATGCCAGTGCACATACCCTTTCTCTACTATTTCTCCCCACGAGTCTCAGTTTTTCCTCTAATTGCAAAAAGAAAGTTTTACCGTTGTATCGTTGCAACACTTCGAGTAAGTACGTTAAACCGGAGTCGGATTTAAACTTTTTAACAATCCTTTCACAGAAGCTTGAAATTATTTTTTTTTACACTGTAAAAATTGCTGTACATTTTTGTCCTTTTCCAAACGGTCAGAGAACTAATGATTCATGGGCTTACAGGGTTAACCCTATCACTCTTATCGTTGCGATTGTACAAGGTTGAGTCATAGAAGACATTCAAAGACCAATGGCGGTAACCGAAGCTAGGCACAAAAAAAAATTATTCTGTTTCGTCTTTGCAACGACGGGAATGAATAGGTTACACTTGGGTTCAAGTTAAAAAGTAAAAGGGGGAGAGGAGAAAAGAAGAAGAAAAAAGAGACCTATATTAAAAAAAAATTCTTCACGCTTACTGAATTAGGCCAACAACAATAGAAAAATTAATAAATTTGAATTATTATAATTACAGCTAAGATACAAACAGTTCAAAATACTACATTCTTTCTATAGAATTTAGAATACGGATGGACAGACAGACAGCAATTATAAAAAATAAATAAAGTTTTGGAAATTTTTAAAAAGTGGCGGAAACTTGGCACGTGGCATAAAATAAAATCAATATTACTATGTAAAAAAAAATACGCCCCTCCTTTTAACACATGCGTCCTTTTATACCGATCAATATTTTAAAGTGCGCACGTGTTCACTGCTCCCACGTTAATATTATCATTCTGTCACTTTCCATGACATATAAAAGACAACTGGAGAAAAAAATCGAAAAATAAAACAACATATGCCTGTATAATTTTGCTGCTTTAAAAACACGTGATCGTAAATAAATATTGTTATAACGTAAAAGTGTGTACTCCATGACCTATAAAACTTACGAGAGGTATGAATAGTAAAAACATTTAACGCATGATGAGTTTTTGTAAAAGCAAGTTTTAAATTGTTTTGGATTTTAAAAGGCGCGATGAAAACGTGATTTTTACAGATGAATGATTTGGGGTAAAAAAGAAAACCATGTAATGCAAATACATTTAAAAAGCGTCCGAAGGAGGCGGAATCGCAAGTAAATAAAGATCCTTTCACCTTTTTTTAATAATAATAATAATAATAATAATAATAATAATAATGGATTCATTTTAGTTATACAATAAAAATTATTATGCAAATCGTGTTAAAAGACGAAAATTTTGGAGTAGCCAGTACTCAAGAAGTGCAGAATGGAAAAAAATTAAAATTTATTTTTAACGCAATATAGGATCGTAAAAATTAACTGAAACGAACAAAAGAGAGAGAAAATAGAACTTAAAACTGGTGGTTATAAAGGCATCAAACACTGTCACATTTTGGCCAGAGGTACGCAACATCGAAATGCAGCAGCTGTTAACACTTTTCATCAATCAGCAAAATTAGTAAAGTAATAATTAATTTACTTCATTACAATGCTACGGTAGAAATGGTTTTCAGCCAATGAAAACTAATTTAAAAAATAAATCATCCTCAAGAAATAGGTTGAAAATGCAACTATGTACGATTTTTAATAGTACTGTTTCATTATACCTGATTCCATAAAGGAGATCATTTTAAAGTTAAATATGGATTAAAACGCGCAGTTCACTCCTATTATTTATACCATCTCCCCCTGTCTTCCGTAGTATTCGATTTTATGAGGTGCGAATTAATATAGTTCTAATAATATATTATTATGAAAATGAACACAGTGCATTTTCAAATGTCCTTTTAATGTAACGTTGTGGTATTTTCTTCATAGTTTTTAATTCAGAATAAGTATCGATTAATGAATTTCGAAAGTAGTTAGGATGCTTTAATCTATTTCGTAAGCATTAAAGATTTTAGAATTGGGGTGGGGTGGGGGATCATAATAGGTGCGTTTGTACTGTTTTAGCTATCTAATTGTAAATAAACACGATTGAAGGCATGTAATAGTAAAATTTACTTTTGAAAAAAAATAATAGCTGCTTTTTCGACTGAATTTAGAGATTTTTGACAACCAGCATTTGGCGGATTGCCTCCCTCTTGTGTAACCTCAGAAACCATAGACCTTCAAAAAGGACCTAACCACCCTTTCTCAAATACCTCCACCTCCCCTACACTCCTCTCTGGAATCAGCTGACCACCACTTCCCTCACTATCTACTATTCCGAAGGCGGGGGAATGCATTTCCATTCATGCTTTTGCTTTTACGGTCTGGTTGCTGTGGGTAAACTTTAAAAAGAAAAAAAAAACTACAAGAAGAGAGAGAGAGAGAAAATCCGTTGATGCTCCTAGGCGTCCTACGGAACAGCTGGCTATCGGGCGTTTTTCAAAACACATTCCTGACGCCTAGTCTGTGGTCTGAGGGAACAAGTGGAGGCCCGACCTCCAATCAGGGCGGTTTCGTGTGCATCCTGGAAAGAGGGGTGGGGGGTTACACGCACGGTCAGCTGGGGCCCTGCAGAAGGGGCCCCCGCATTCTTTTCTCACCAGGAAATGGAGAACACGATCTTTCTCTCTTCCCCCCTGAAGGGACTGTTAACCCCCGTTCGTTTGAATTTTCTCTGTGCCGGGCCTGGTGGGAGAAAGAAAAAAATAAAAAATAAAATAGAGAGAGAAAGAGAGAATACCGCCGTGGCCCGGGATATTTTATTTTTCGGCGGGCGGGAAGGGCGCGCGAACAACTGCCTTCTGATCCCGCGTCAAGAACAGGTTTCAAAATGTACGTTGAAAGTTTCGTTTTGGAACGCTGGGTAGGATGACGTCATTGCGTGAGGGGAGGGAGCATGCGCTAACTTTCGTTGGTTTTGTTATGAACATGAAAAGCTGGTAGGTTCGATTTGGTTAGGCTTAACGATTACTATTCCGATATCAACATAAATCTCTATCCTTGTTCAGTTTAGCTAAGGATGCATTTGACAGAGACGGCCCGAAGGGCGTGCGGGGCCCCAGGCGAAGCGCAAGTGCGGGGCCTCTATAAGCGCGGGGCCTTAGGCGATCGCCTACATTCGCACCCCCCTTGGGCCGGCCTTGCATTTGAAAAGTACGAATATAATTTTAAGCCTTTTCATTTAGTTTAGTAACACTTGTAAATAATATTAAAGTATTAAATTTAAAAAAAATACCCTTTTCCCCCCAGTGATTTAAACTTTTATTATTATCTTGAAATGATTCTTATTATTTTTAAAGTAAACTTCGCCTAATTATATGAAGTTGGAAATACCTGAAAAAAAGAAAATTAGTAGTAGGAAAAAATATTGTCTTGTTGGTTGCGAATTCAAGAACTTTCATTTCAGCCATGTGATATGTGGGTAGGGCACATATAATTTTAAATTTTCTTTTTATAAACGAATTTCGTATATTTACGAACTAAGAAAAAAAATGGAACACGCGAAAAAGGGTGGAAAATTACCAAATTGTCACTAGGAATATCAAAGCGCACCCTTTACCATTCTTAAATGTGTGAATCTATTTATACACACACACTCACACACAAAGTACTATTTAATCATCCATTTATTTCTGTTTTAAACTTCTTTCAGACTTGGATCTATTAAAATGGTTCATTAAAATGGAAAAAGAATCATAAAAAAAGAACATGCAATATCATTTTGCCATTAGTAGGATTTTTAGTTATTTATACTCGTATATAAAATGAACGATAACTTTTTCTTCTGTTTTTTGTCAGAAAATTTTGACAGCTATTTCACGTCGGAGTGAAATCTGATAAAAACGAACTTAATAATACGGCACTGATAAACTTTCTCCAAGAAAAACGAGCTTGAAAGATCATATTTCTGTCTTTTTTTTCATAACACATTGCATTTTGTATGGATTATTTGTTTGTGCTCATACATTTAAAACACGGTAGATTCAAGGCTTACTCTTGTTGCGTTTGCATAATGGTAAGACAGTAAAAACTAACTTATTCAAGCAAAAAATATGTTAGGTCACGTCCTAACGATAATTACAAGTTAGAAAGAAATAGATATGCATGTATAAGAATATGTAAGGTGACAAAATGACAAAAATATTGCAAAACATATCAATACTAGCCGCCTTCGGCGACCAGTTTTGGCAGTCGATGACCGCTACGCTGCCAAAATGTGCAACCTAGAGCACACTGGCCGCTTCGCGACTGGCTTGTGCAACCTACGGCACACGAGCCTCTTCGCAACCGAAATTTGCAACTTGCGGGTCGTCCGCCGGCTAGTAATTGTAGATTTACGACAAAAACAAAATAAACGACAGCAAATAAAAACTATGATCCAACAACGTTGAAATCAAAACCCATCCGGTTAAACGACCTACGCGAGAGATTATGTTCCGTTATTTTTTTTCAAAGAATCAAGGAATGTATCGTCTTCGCTTCTCTGTTTACTTTTCAAGGTGTGATATCTCGCTAGATATTTAGAATTGAAAGTAGCTGCAAGTTTTTTTTTTAAATGTTAATTTTCTAGAGATCTTTCGAACTGTATAAAAAGTTTTGCTCTTAGTTAGAGATAGAAATGTCGTTTTTATCAAAATTTCAACATGGCGGCAGATGCACCGAAAGCAATGAGTCGGTCGCGGAATTGTTACGGACAGGACTTTTATTATTTAGATGCTGGACAATTTTGTCTTGCTTTTTCTTATATTATGTGACCGACCGGTATGTAGCAAGAAAAAAATTTCGCGGTTGCCCAAACTGTGAAAAACAGAATTTCTCTCATCCAGTTAGCAAAAATCTAAAATTTGGGGGGGCGAGGGGGTTCCAAAATTACTCCTCCTGGTATGTGATACGTATTTTGAAACGTATCACATTACCATTTAAAGAAAAACAATCATACGCATTAATGTAATTGTAATTATGACGTACTTTCATCAGGAACTAAATATCATTAACTATATATATGTCAAATATAAAACAGCAAAAACTTGCGTAATATGGATACCCTAATAATCCATCGAGCAAGTGATAGAACAAAATAAACAAACAAACAAAAGGGAACCAAGAATAATAATAAAAATATGAAGACATAGGCTTTAAATGTTATGATAAGACAAAGCTATCGAAGCTAAAAAAGGGTATGATCTATATACCAAATGAGAACTCAAGGGTCTAAGCCTAACTACAAGTACCCAGCAAAACAGAAATGTGAAAAATGGAATGGAAATATCAATCAGAGAATATCTATCTTCAGTTGTCGCCATATTCATATTTCAAATTAAAAGGAATACAAAAATAGCTAGGTTTCTGTAGTTTACACGACAAAAAGAGTCGTAAAAGTAACCTTTAGAGGCACGACCATAGCTATTGAAGTAAAAAATAAAGAAAGAAGAAGCGTGAAAGATCCAAACATGGAGGAATAAGCTCAGAGATGATGCCAATGCTAGAAATTGAAAAAAGTGATGCGAACTTAGAAATTTAAGTGACAAAAATAAGTAGCAAGATCCAAGGAGTACGAAAGAGAGAAAAATTAAACAGCCAGATGATATTGTAGCATTGACCATGTAGTTAAAAATAGATAATATTTAACAACAAAAACAGTACATGTGGTGGTGGGGGGAGGGGAATAAAGAAGTGTAAAAAAAACTTCAAATCTAATCTAGCTAACCAATAAGCTACAGAGTACAGCTTAAACGACTAAAGAGTACTAAACGAACTAAAATAAAAAATAGATAAATAAATTTTTAAAAAAGAAAGAAAATGTAGAATTCTGATATTAGTAGATAAAATTAAACTGTTTAAAATTAAGAATAATGAATAATAATAATAATTATTATTATTATTATTATATGTAATTAATTGTGTTATTAGTGCGTATATTACTCGATAATATATTTGTAACAATGCACATAGTATGAAACAGTTAAAAAAAACCACACCGCAATGAAAAATGTACCAGTAATCAACAATTCTTTTTTTTAAATGTATATATAATTTCTTTGTATAAAACATATAAATATATATTTTATACAAAAATATTATATAAATATATTTATATATTTTGTACAAAAATATGTAAATATAGATTTTATGAATTTTTGAACATTTTTTAAAAAATTTTACATAGTTTTTCCATCCCAACCTCTCCACCCAATAATTCTTATTTTGACATACAAATTACTTAGCACACAGATGATATATTATTGATTTAAAAAATCTACCAGGATATTAATATTTTAGATCTATTTTTACAAGTATGTTAAGTTGTTAGCCTTAAAACTATTGATATATATGTACTATTTAGAAAATTCTATAAAAGGTAAGTTTAACTTACCTCGCAATTTTAGGTAAAATATAAATTTTTAAGCTGGTTCTTTTTTTTTTTATTATCATAGACTTAATAATTATAAGATTGAAAATCTTTAGATGTTGAAAAAACTCAATATATATGAATTGTTAAATGTAACAAGTAACAAGATGAAAACTGAAATACTTCATGAATGTACTTATCTTACTAAGTTATAAAGTAATTATAAAAATTTATAAATATTGAAAACTACTGTTTTTGAAACTCTTTAATATATAATAATTTAGCAACATTTAGTAATTCGTTAATACCATTTTTTGCTTACTGTAAAATTAAGAGTTGTGCTACCAGGTATTTTAATCTAGATCCATTAAAAATGTTTACATCAAAAATAGAGCAAAAAACATTAATTAAAAATATAAACAAATATTGGTCGAAGGAAGTGTTTCTATTGTACTAGCTTTTTAAATAATAATAATAAAAAGAACTCTTCAGGTGCATCCTTTAGGGTGCCCCAAAGGAATGCGCGGCACAAAAGGGCAGGAAAAAACCCACGATTTTTTAAACCTTTTGGGGACGACATCCTGTATCTTATACCCCTAATTCTGTTTTTTTTTTTTTAATTTACATTCTGAATTCTTTCAATAATTGTTCCCGTCAAAACCGTCTATTCAAAGGCGCAGGAAAAAGGGGAAATCTCTACTTCGGAATTTAGTCTAAGAATGCGTAAAAATGCTTTTAAAGAAAAAATGGCGGGAAAGATTTTTAGCGATATGAATCATACAAGAAGAGAGGATTGAAAAAATAGAAAGAATTTGACCTTGAACGCACGCTAAAATACAATCCCGATAAATTAAATTGCAAATTTCTTTATTTCTTTAAATTCGGTATCGTTCTTTACGGTTAAATACGTACAAGTTTGTTATTTTTTTTTTTTTTTTTTCTAGGATTGGCCCATAAATTTGCAAACGATTTATTTCAATACACATGTTAAAATTTCTACGGGAAAAGTAACAAACTAATATATTTTATTTTTATGTATTTATTTGCTTTTATCTTGCTCTAGAAGCGTAATTAATAGATTAAATTGATATTTTTCCCCTTTGTTATACAGAAAATTCCAATTTGTTAATAATGCTACTATAAAAATCAAAATTAATTAAGATAATTAGCTAAGTGCAAATTTATTTATATGTTTTAAATAACGTTGTCTATATCCCATGGAGAAAACAAGATTTTCTTCTGAAACAGTACTGTAATTTTACTTTTACTGCATTGCCTCTTTTTTTGTTTATTAATCATCGTAAAATGTAATATTTACCTTTTTTTCTGCGGCTAAACTTGTAAAAGCTAAAATTCTTGCAAATTTAAAATTGGTTAAGTTGGAGAAAAAAATTAAGGTTAATCGTTCTTTTGGTAGATATATTGTGCTCTGCGTCAATTTAGTTCGATGCGAGCAATAAAATGTCAGTTAAATGTAAATTAAATGAAAAAACGATGTAGTGGTAATCTAGTAATTAATAGCATTGCAATACCAATTTCATAATTTGCTGTTCTTTCTTAATATTTATAAATCATCAAAAATAACCAGTCGAAAATAAATTTGCTATGAGTTGATTTTAATGTCCAAAATAAAAAAACATTTACATGAATATTTTTACGAGTGCACGAATGAATATTATTAAAGTACTATTTCTAAAAAACCATGAATGTTTATTCTAAAAAAGTGCAGCGAAGAAATTTCATTTTTAAAACGGCATAGTAATTTTGCGGTCGCCATTGAAATTCTTCAACGGATAATCAACTAGGATAGTTCGATTACAGTTTTTAACTGACATTTAAAATTTATTTTTTAAAATTATTCTCCAAACACTGACGGCTCGTGGTCTAATTCAGTGTTCCAATTATGACAAACTGGGGCCTGGGCCAGAAGTATGAAAGGGGGCCCTCTACATGTTGTTACTGTGTCTGACAACTACTTCATATATTTTTTCTGTGTATAAATCTTTGTCATGATTAAATGTATCCAACATGAAATTTACGAATATTAGATGAAGGAGAATGTTTATGAACATTATAAACATATGAAATACCAACATTAAGAAAAAAGACTTATTAAAAATGAAAACTTAAAAAATACAGCTAAAAGCTTGATTTTCTCATAATATTAATAATCGTAATCGGCAAATTCCTATTTATTGGTGACCCATTCTCCTTGGGAAGCCACTTAAAAAACTTCAGTGGGTCCGGCAGATTACCACGTAATCACTTAAAATCTAGGAGCCATCTAAGTTGCCACTTCTTTTTGCAGAAATAATTTATCTGCTGTGGGTTTTTTTTTTTTTCTGTGGAGAGGTAGAACTTAGAAAAAAAAAAAAAAAAAAAGCCACCTGAAGTTATTTAGGGGCCCCTCAAAATCCGGGGACTGGGGCATATGCCCTTCTTGTCCCTCGAAATAATCAGGGCCTGGTTACAACTTTTGCTGTTTTTTTTTTCTTTTCCACTTACTTTTTTTTTTACCCTCTTTAAGGCCATCTTATGATCGGTTACTTAAATGCATTTTTTTTAAATCGCGCCGTGTCTCACTTTAGCCTGCTGACTACTAATCATTTTTCATATACTCTTAACATAACCCTTACACTGACTTCAGCCCTCGATATCCCAGGCAGTGCTCGTAATGAATAAAACAACATAAAACAAGTGTGTGTGTGGAGGGGGGGGGAGGGGACCTCTGGTCGAATTCACTTGCCATTTACAGCGACGGTGTTCGTTTTAAAATTGCTAGCAGTCTTTCTTCACCTACTTTTCCGAATCGCAAGCTGGCATCTGTTTCCGAACGCGGTGGAGGAATGCCGATACAAATCGGTGTTGCCATTACGCGAGCTTATAAAGTGAAAGCGACATATTTCCAACCTAACTATGCGTCGCGTTCCAAAAGCAGCATCCCGCATTCCGTTTTCCCTGCCTGCCTCTCATCCCCCGTTTCTCTTTTACTCATTTCCCTTTCTAGGAAATTAAAAGGAGTGAAGAGAAGGGAGGTCACGGGCAAGGAAGTAGTCAAGTCTCTCTCCTCTCCTCTGATTTTTCCTTTCTTTCTTTTTATTTTTTCCCTTGCGCACCCTCTCGCTCTTTCTTATTCCTGTTTTTCATTTTTTTTCCCCTTCCTCTTCCACTAACTTCCCCAGAAAGCTTCGCGAGTAAACACATTTTTCGTCTGGGAATGTCAGCTGAGATTTACTCATACCACCCAGTGGGCTGGCTCTCTGTTACGTCATCGACTCGAGAAAGAGCATGCATGCATTTTCGCAACTTCTCTTACCGGAGTTTCTCAAATGCTGTTTCCCCCCCCCCGCCTTCTCTCACGCTTTTTTTTTCCCTCCCACACCCCTTTAGAATCAGTTTAAAGATAGCTGAAAACTCTTTTAAAGGAAGCTAGCTTTCAGCTCTTCTTGTAGCCGAAAACTAACTTGAAATGGAGAGAGAAGATGCAAGTTAAAATTGGGCCACAATTGCGTTCAAAACAGCCCCAAGGCAGCACATTCGGATGCATATTAGAGATGAGACGGGCGGGCTCAGCCCGAACCGGGCTCGGGCTCTGTAATTCACAATTGTGTTCGGGCTCGGGGTCGTGAAAAATTTCTCCGTTGCATTGAGCATACTGCTTGAAACAGATTTTAAAAAGTGATTCATGAGGAAAATAAAAGTAACTTATAAATATTAAATAAATAAATAAAAATAGCGGCACGGGCGCCTAGAAGGTGCGTGAAGCTCTTTGGGTAATTTAGAACGGCGGTTTATATTCCTTAGTTAGTCATGAGATCCGACTTTTTTGATAAAGGATGGATACAAAGAATTAGAAAGTGCATTAGGACTTTGCAACTATATTTGTCTTTAATTTGCATAAACGGCAAAATTTATTGTATTCTATCAATGAAGTAATTGAATTTTTTTTATCTTTAGCTGAAATTTCGGACTCGGGCGGGCTCAGGCTCCGACTTAAATAATATTGCTGGGGGTCGGGCGGGCTCGGATTAAAAGTCCTCGGGCTCGGGCTTCAAAAATGAGCCCGAACTCATCTCTAATGCATATCCTTTCCCCGTTCATTTTAAAAGCATAATATATTAGTAATACATTCAAAGTTTGAGTAATTAATTAAGTTCGGTCAATGCGTTCATAAACGAAGCATTGCTACCTTATAGGGGAAATCGTTTGCACTCCTTCAGTGCATTCAGTGGTTTGATTTCTTAAACTTGCAATACTTTTGGCCAGTAGTGCAACCTTGACTTAGATCGCAACAGCCACTCTTTTAGATATGGAATCCACAATGTTTTACAGCACTTCTTTCGGTGTTTCATCGTGCTAACTTAACGTATTAATTCCTAAAGCTCTCATTTTGTCTTTAGGTGATTTTCAGATGTATTCTTTCCAATTATACTTCATAAATTCTCAAAAATATTTAAATCAGGCAAATTTCCTGTCCACTTTTCCTGGGATTATTCTTGAAACGATGGTTAGATTTCTCAAACTTGCAATACTTTTGGCCAGTAGTGTATATATAAGTACATATATATATATAAGTACATACATATATATATATATATATATATATATATATATATATATATATTAAATCAGAAGTATATAAGTACATATATATATATATATATATATATATTAAATCAGAAAGGCCTTAAAATTTTAGCCAGGGAAAAAAATCTAGTTCTCGCCAAAAAAGAAATTATTTAAAGCAAGTAGAATATTTTGTATGCCTTTTACCTGTTTCCGAGAAACCAGTATTTGCTCGCTCTGAAATACGTGACAGAAGAAAAAAGTCACCTTGAAGATACCCCCAAGTTCTTCGACCTCAGCTGACCGAGTTCTCTTCTCGTTCACATCAACGAACTGCCCTGGCTCCTCACCCTACACCCCCAAGAATGCCCGAGTTCTTTACTATCCAGGAAAGGGTGGCTGGTCTTACTTTATCAGACATCAGTGGATGATCTTATATTCGATTGTTTAAAATTCTGTAGCTTTATATTTCTGTGGTAGTGGTATTGTTGAATAATAGTAACACCACAAATACTGAGTATGGAATGGCAACAGGTCACACGTGCTAATATTTTTAAGCTGAGTCTGTCCCAGCTATATATGCATTTCACATGTATTAGCGGATAAAATTTACTTCTAATTTGTACTCTGACTATGATACCTTTATAGCATTTTAATCCAT
Source organism: Cheiracanthium punctorium (assembly GCA_038373885.1). Lineage (NCBI taxonomy): Eukaryota > Metazoa > Arthropoda > Arachnida > Araneae > Cheiracanthiidae > Cheiracanthium > Cheiracanthium punctorium. The sequence goes on from JAWZYV010017935.1 coordinate 102,418, forward strand.
TAAAAGACGAAATTGTACTCAGGCAGAACAACTCCTTTAATCGGACCAATTCGACTCATCAGTTAGACAATGAATCTTCCAGTGTTTCCCTTGCTATATTAAATGGGACACACTAAAAACAGCTTCCCTTCCCCCAAACTCTTGATTCTATATACCGAGGTGACACCACTTGTAGAAAAGATCAAGCGGAGTATAACCATAAGTTAAGAGAGATTTCTGGCTTCTACTAAGAAATTCAACTGAAACTGGGAAAAGTACCATTTGGCTGCAAAATCTACTAAATTATTAAGATACTCTACAGCAAACAGACTAATAAAACCTATATGGACATCAGAGATATTTTTAACATCTACAAGCGTGTTTCACGCATTAAAAGTAAAAAATATTCCTTAAAAATTTAATTACAAGTATTTTCACACTGCATTTTTATAGGTAAGATTTAACATATTTTTTTATTGCAACACATTAGATGTAATACTGTAAGATGAGCTTTAAATAAATTTAATAAAAACTGCATTAAACTGCGTATTATTTACCAATCAACTTCAAGTAGTTTTTTATCAGTGGTTACTTTAAACCGCTAAATTTACTCCTCTAAAACTACATTCACTCCTTCAAAATAATCCAAAAAGTACTTTTTTCTCCTTGAAAAAAATTCCTGATACCATCTCTATTGGACATTCACTATTAATAATTTAGTCAACTACCTAAGATGTGCTTTTTTTACAACGTACACTAGTCATGTTTACTAATCTTGTTTACTACTCCGACTTCTCTGAAAATATTCACCTTTTCAACCGCAACTATCCTATTCTCATCTTCCAACTCATTTAATTTTCTCATGGAGAACACAGAGAATGCTTCTTCACTCTCCTTCAGCCAATATTCTACTGCCATTCAAAGAGAGAATAGCCTTCCATTTAAAATTAAAACTGATGCTTCATAATTTGCTGTTGGTGCTACTCTGGAACAAGCTGAACGCCCATTAGCTTTTATTTCTAGAACATTAAATATGTAACAGTTGCTACATCACAAAATATTAGTTACGCAACTACAATATTTTAAAAGTAGTGTCTACTTCTTTTGTTAAACAGATCGAACTTCTTGAACCATTGTTGTTCTAAAAATCATATTTTTTCTATGAACTGTCGCCATTCGTAATCTGCGTACATTTGTAGAAACAAAGATTATGTTTTGTGTAGAGGGTACACTACTTACACAACTCCAACCAACACAGTTGCGATATAAAAACAGAAATTACTGTTAGTAACCCATGAACACTTTCGATGAACCAATTACTTGAATACTATTTACAAAATATTTACAATCACTAAATCAAAAATTAATATGTAACACTAAATGTTCACATAATCTTGATAACGTGCTGGAAAAGTAATTCTTCGAAGAAAACGTGTTTGAAATTTTGAATTTTCCGTCTTTAAATTTCTATCTCCGTTTAATGGGATGTTTTGGTTTTCCGTATTTGTAAGTTTTCGAGAGTGATCTTCATCTGAATCTAACAGATACGCTAGTTTTAAACGATCAACGGAAACAGTAATGTCCTGTTCTTTCTTACTTACTGTATAATACTTCTCTTTTCTGGCAATCACAGGAAAAGGCACTTCACAAAGGGGGTTCTAATGCTCTCTTGGCACGGTCTACCCTGAAAAATACATACGAGCACGACTCTAAATCCTTGTGGAAAAATAATTTCAGATTTGTTTCATCGGCATTTTCGCAGTTCATTAGTGAAGGTATATGCTTCTCATTCGGTTTGGGGTTCTTGAAAAAAATTCTCAGCTTCAGTGATTTACCATAAACCATTTCTGCAATTGAGCAGTTGGTATCCTCACGCAGAGATACTCGTATACTAAGGAGTATAGTTGGTAAAGCTTCGCTCCATTTGACTGAATCGGGAACCCTAACCTACTTTTAATGTTCCCTATTGCCATTCAATTTTTCCGTTGCTTTGTGGATGATAAGAAGTCGTTGTTTGCATTTTAATTCCACAAATAACGCCCAAACTTCTGAAAGTTCTGATCGGAATTGAGTTCCAGTGTCTGTGATTACACTGTACGGAACGCCTAAGCGACAAATCCAGTATGCATAAAATGTTTTTGTGATAGCTTCCATGATAATATTTTCTAATGGTATAATTTCCATCCAGAAAGATCGATGCAAGTTAAGCAATATTTATTCTAATTTGAAGGTGGATATAGGGTCCAATTATATCTATATGGATTATGCTAAACCTTTCATTGGGTTCTTCAAATGAGATGAATTTAGAATGTGTATGCCGAATAATTTTATTTTTCTGGCAACCGATGCAAGTTTTAGCCCATTCTTTAACATCTTTTCAATATTCTTCTAAATTAATCTTGGTGCAACTTGTTTCATCGATGATTTGATGCCAGTATGGTTCAAGTCATATATTTTATGGAAAACATTCATTTGAAATACTTGTGGTATGAACGGTCGAATACCTGAAGTTGATACATCGCATCAGATTATTTTTCCAGAGGGCAGTGGATATTGTTTAAAATTTAAATTTTTTGCCAGTATTTAGTAATTCTTTTAGTTCTTCATTATTCATTTGTTCATCTACAATTTTGTCATAATCGAATTCCGAAACTGATTCAATTCTAGACATCGAGTCTGCAACAATATTATCTTTCCCGGTTAAGTATTTTATATTTGTTGAAAACTGAGAAATAATATTGGAGATGCCTTAATTGTCTTGGAGATGCCTTATCATTTTTCTCTTTAAATGCAAATGTAATAGGCTTGTGATCTGTGAATATCATGAATTCTCGTCCTTCTAGCATGTACACTGCTGGCCATCGTAAATGCAACACCCTGAAGGAAGCATGCAAATAATATGAAATTTACAACATGCATTAGCTGAGGTGAGATATGCAAATGATTAGAATTTCAGCGCAGACGCACATCAAGCGCGCCTGTGGCGCCACCTCAAAGCGCTATTTAAGGCTTGGAGATTTCGACGGTTTCAAGTACAGCAATTGTGTTTTTCTTGCTTTTTTTTCAAAAAAACGATAAATTATGCCTCGTAGGAAACAACGATCATCTTTTGATCAAGTATCCGAGTTTGACAGAGGAAGGATAGTGGCATACCGAGATTGTGGGTTATCTTTCAGGGAAATCGGTCGTCGTATTGGACGAAACCAAACAACTGTGATGCGGATATGTGATCGTTGGGTGCAGGAGGGTACGACGGACAGACGTGATCGACCGCATCGACCTCAGTGCACCACGTCACGTGATGACAGGCAGATTGTACGCATGGCAGTGACGGACCGCTCAGTCACATCACGAACCATATCACAGCAGATTCAGTCTGTAACGCATCATCCAGTGTCTGCGCGTACCATTCGACGTCGTTTACAGCAGAATGGTCTGTCCGCAAGACGTCCGTTGCTTTGTCTACCTCTGACGCGGAACCACAGACGTCTCCGCCGCCAATGGTGCGATGAAAGAAGGATGTGGACGACAGAATGGAATGAAATTCTCTTTACTGACGAGTCACGCTTCTGTATGCAACACCACGACGGTCGGATTCGAGTCTGGAGACACCGTGGAGAGAGGATGCTGAACAGCTGCATTATGCACCGTCACACTGGTCCTGCACCGGGTATTATGGTATGGGGCGGTATCGGATATCTCTCTCGCACTCCTCTAGTACGCATTGCCGGTACTTTAACCAGCCAGCGCTACATCTCCGAGGTGTTGGAGCCAGTTGTCCTTTCTTACCTTCAGGGCTTGCCAACAGCCATATTTCAGCAGGATAATGCACGGCCACACGTGGCACGCATTGTCCAAGGGTTCTTCGTCAATCACCAGATTGAATTGCTTCCCTGGCCGGCGCGCTCTCCGGATCTTTCGCCGATAGAAAACATGTGGTCCATGGTTGCTCAACGACTGACCCAGAGTTCATCCCCAGCTGTCACACCAGATCAACTTTGGCAACGTGTGGAAGCTGCTTGGTCTGCTGTACCCCAAGAACACATTCAAAGTCTCTTTGAATCAATGCCGAGGCGTGTGGCAGCTGTGATCTCCAACAACGGCGGCTACTCTGGGTACTGATTTTGGCAGGAACCACGCTTCATAGAATGCTGTAAATTTAATCATTTGTTACTTGGTCAACATGTTATCTACACAATAAATTTTGTTGTGATATCTCTTGTTTTTCTTGGTGTTGCAATTTGGGTGGCCAGCAGTGTATTTAAACTGTTTGATTGAAAGATTGATACTTAAAAGTTCCTTGCCATATATACTTTTTGGGCGTTATTTAACTTTTTGGAATAAAATGCTATTGGTTTCCAGTCCCCGTCTTCATACTGCAGTAGAACAGATTCAGTTGCGATATTAGAGGCATCTGAACGTAAAGCTAATGATAGATCTGAATCAGAAAAGGTTAATAAAGCAGCATTGGCTAAATCTTCTTTGCATCTTTCAAAGGACTTTTTTTTTTGCTTCTTTTGTCCAAGGAATTTTCCCTCGATCTTTTTTTCCTGAACCTTTTACGTATTCATTTAAGGGAGCTTGAATTTTTATCCGCATCTTTTAAGTATCTTCTATAAAAGTTAATAACTCCCAAAAATTTACGAAGCGTGAATATTTTCAGGAAGTTTATAATCGTTATGGCTTGTACTTTTCTGGAAGAGGTTTCGAGCCGTTTTGTGTTATCAAATAACTCAAAAATTATAATTTCTCTACACCCATAGCTGATTTCGATTGGTTGTTACGTAGACCATATTGTTGAACTCTATTAAATACTTCCGTAAGATGCTTCTTGTGCTATTCCTCAGTTTCCGATGCTATTAAGATGCCATCCAAGTATGGAAAAATAAAATCAAGTCCCAAGAAAACTTCATTAATGAATCTTTGAACAGTGGAGGGAGAATTTCTTAGGCCAAAACACATTCCGTTGAATTCAAAAAGTCCAAGGGACTTCTGCCTCCAGATAATGATGTGTTGTTTTTATTTGTACTACGACTTCTCTCATTTGACCGCTGATGGAAATGCAGCTCTTCAGTTCGCCGTTCCAACGAAGCTATGTTCTCGAATAATTGTGAAATGATATTTGGCTTAACCGAACTCTTAACTTCGGTTGAATGAACCTATAATTCAGTTTGAGAATGCATGTCAAGAATCTAATCGGCCATAATCGCCAGGTTATCAATATTTATCACCACTAACCACTAATATATGTTTAATATGATGCGGTAATTTTCCTATCCACAATGTTTATAATACTATGTTTTTAATACTAACGCACATGTCAGAAACATCATTGATCGCCAATGATTTATTTTTTTGCAATAAGTGTCTTGGCTTCATGTCGCCAATTTTAATGCCCGTGAAAAGGCGCTTGATTCTTTTGTTTTCACTTTCTTTCAATACATTTAATAAACGGTCTTTCGCCAATGAATATTTATTTTCAGCTTTATCAGTTATTATGTCCCAAATAGTGTCTACATTTTTAGGTTCCATTTTTGACACAATGTAATTAAACTTAGTATCTTCATTAGTTATTCCATTTATTTTAAACTGAGCTTCTATCTGATAAAATGAAATTTCTGATTTGTCGACCCAAAAGGTGGAAATTTTACACTAACCTTCATAGTTTCCGAAGAATTAGCACTATTTGGCAGGTTTTCTGTTTTCTCGGTATTTGCCATAATATACAGGGTGTCCGAGAAGTTCTTGACACATTTAAAAAATTCAGAGAAAATCAACAAATTATCGTATGAATATGCGGTTTGCACAATAATACTTCATAAGTTCAGGATATTTTTTTTTTGACATTAAAAAAAATTACTTCCAAATTGTGTTCATAGGTGGCGCTGTACCATCAGAGTAAGCTTCCCGAATGTCTTGACGAACTTCCCGAATGAATTACAGACTTATCCGATCTTCGTGACCGGCCACTTCTTTCCCTGTCTAAAACGCTTCCAGTCTCTAAAAAAATTTTCATGTCAATCCAAAATGCGGTTTCCACTCGGAGGGTTTTTCTTAAACAAGTTAAGAAACTCGTTTAAGAAAAACCCTCCTCTGAAATGTACTTATGGATTTTAATTCGAAATATCAGCCTACGCTTCCACAGTTTCAGTCGCCTTAGCAAGAATGAATATTCCCGGACAGTATGCTGTTTTGAAACTCACGAAAAATCCCTATTGACTCCCATTGTTAAAATCTGGAGATGTAGCGCCATCTATTAACACATTTTTGAGGTAATTTGTTTCAAAATGAAAAAATAAATTCTTGATTCTGTGAAGCATTACTGTGCAAACCGCATGGTCATACAACAATTTGTTGATTTTCTGTGAATTTTTGAAATATGTCAAGGAAATTTCGGACACCCTGTAAATCGTTACGAAGTCCGGGTCACCAAATGAATGTAGCTGTTGCTAAATCACAAAATATTAGTTATGTTTAAAGATTACTTTCAATTACAATATTTTACAAGTATTTATTTCTTTTGTTAAACAGATCAAACTTCTTGAACCATTATTGTTCTAAAAATCATATTTTTCTATCAACTATTGCCATTCGCAGTCTGCGTAAATTTGTAGAAACAAAGATTATGTTTTGTGCAGAGGGTACACTACTTACAAATACACGGGATAGAAACCATTGTTTCTGTATGCTATTTGGTACTAAGGGGATTGATTTATTTGCGCCTACTGTTGGCAATGAGGACATCGATAAGATAGATTCCTAAGACACATTTCTTCCTTGCTCAACATGATTCGGGATTGGCCCATGCATTTCCTGCACCTTTCACCTAACTGCTGTTGAGAATTCCCTAAGACAACACCTCGTCAGTCCTGTAGACTTTCTCTGGGACAAGACTTGGGTATCAGAGAGTCCCAATATTGTTAAGAATTTCATTAAAGTTTTTAACTCACATCACGTCCTCAGAAACAGAAATACTGAATATACTCCATTTGTCAGACTGTTTTAATTCAAAGTTCAGACGATAAAAGGTAAATTTTCTACAGGTAAATTTTTCTAAAGGTAACCACCCCCCCCCCCCATGGAAAAATATCTGCTACAGCCACTGATACCACCAGTTATGAATTACGTTTAAGTTCGCTAGGTTCTAGTTTATGCGCTCCGTGGCATAAAATCAAAAGAGGAAAAAATGTAAATGAATTATAATCAAGCATTTGAAGGTGTTGTCTTTGTGCTTAGCAACTGGTATTAAGTTTAAGAAAATAATACGGTATTTATTTAATAATCAACTTTTTTTTTTGTAAATCTATTTTCAAAACAGTTTTCAAACATTTTTAAAAAATAAAATATTTTCATTCAATAAGTAACAATTTTCTATTTTTAAGAAATTTTCACTTTTTAAGAGATTTTTTAACTTTAGTTGAGGCTTTAGACCGCTCTAGCCCGCTCCATCGACGCGCTTTTGCCCATACATTATCATCAGTAACATGAATCAGGTAATCGTAGCTGACAATTTGTATAGGAGGCACTTCGCTATATGTAAATATATTGGAGGAACACGGTTTTTTTTATTTGTTAATTTCTGTAAATTTGGAGATAAATGTTTTGATTTCGAGAGTGATAATCAGCTATATGTTTGGAATAATTTGTTTTCTTGCAATAGCTCTTTCTGTTTAGATCTTTTTGCAGCATTTATTTGATCTATAAAACAGAAATTTCCATAAAACACTTTCTGTAACTTCATCGCATTTACTTCTTGCCCGTCTGTTTTCTTTTATGTGAGAAAAAAAATCTGGAGTGACTCCACTCGACTTTCCGAACACTTACGATTAAGACCATTACCGAGCACTTAAATAAATTTTAATCGATGAATAATTCAAACATATATACTAAATTGAAACTCAATCGAATGCACCGTTTAAACGCTTGCGCACTTTCAAGAATTTCTCCCCATATGCCATTATGCCATAACATAAAAGAAAGTTTTGTCGTAGCCCTTTAGGAGAACTATAAGTCCTATACACACCAAAATCAATACCGGTCTTAGGATGGTGGTTTATAACATGTATACCGAATTTGAGCTCAATCGAATCGACCGTTTAAACGCTAGCACACTTTCAAGAAATTCCCCCCCCATAGGCCATAATGTAAAGGAAATCTTTGTCGTAGCCCTGTAGAAAAACTATAAGTCCTATACACACAAAATCAATACCGGTCTTGCAACGGTGGTTTATAACATGTATACCCAATTTGAGCTCAATCGAATCTACCGTTTAAACGCTAGCGCACTTTCAAGAAATTCCCCCCCCCCATAGGCCATAATGTAAAGGAAATCTTTGTCGTAGCCCTGTAGAAAAACTATAAGTCCTATACACACCAAAATCAATACCGGTCTTGCAACGGTGGTTTATAACATGTATACCCAATTTGAGCTCAATCGAATCTACCGTTTAAACGCTAGCGCACTTTCAAGAAATTCCCCCCATAAGCCATAATGTAAAAGAAATCTTTGTCGTAGCCCTGTAGAAAAACTATAAGTCCTATACACACCAAAATCAATACCGGTCTTGCGACGGTGGTTTATGACATATATATCCAATTTGAGCTCAATCGAATGCTCCGTTCAGGAGCTATCGTGTTCACTCACATACACACAAACACACATACACACATACACACACACACACACACATACACACATACATACATACATCTCGTAAAAATAGCATAAATGGATTCAGAAGCCCTCAAAACGTGTAAAAACACCAAAATCTCGAAGTCGAATTTTTTCATGATTACAATACTTTCCTTACATGGTACATATTCGGAAAGTAAAAATAATGTGACGGAAATTTCCCTTAACCATGAGAAATAAAAAAGAAGGAAAAAATTCATTTGCCCCGAACTGTTTTCTCGCTAAAGGCGCAAGGAATGAAGAAGTATCGCAAGCTAAATCGTTATTTAAACCTGGCTTATCATAAAGCTGCCAGTATTCTCAGAGAAACTTTTTGTTTCTCTATGGTACTCATTTTCCCAAGGTACTGACGTATCGCCGCGCCATCTGGTGTTGCGAGCAATTTGCCATCGACCCAAAGAAGCACTCCCACCTTTGACCTTTATGGAGCAAAAGCCACGATGCTCGGAGAGAAAAGATCGTTGGCATCTCTGGAAAAGTGGTAATTTAAGGACAGGGTCTGCCGTTATTGATTTTACAATGCCTTGTTTGTTTATCACCCGACTGAGAGCATGGAAATAATGTAAGTTACACCGATGGACTCATATAAAACAGCAATAGGATGGAAAATTGTTTTAATCGCATCTCTTGCAAAATTTTCTAGTGGGGATTAATTTCAAATGATTTTAAAATCGCTTGATTCATAGTTAAAAACAAATAATCATTACGTCAAAAACTTCAAAGATTTCAATAGCTCCTTTTAAGGTGTAGTACTTTCCCTGAAAAACAAACAAACAAGCGAACAAAGCAAACATATATGAGCCACAAAATAGACAACAAAAGTTCTTAAACATAAGATATTTTACAAAATATATCGGGCTTCTGAAAAATTTTCGATGAAATTTTGTATTTTAAATTTTTTGGTCAAAATTATCTTAAATTTCATAAAGCACATGCAGGTACGTAACGTAGCTTTTGAAGAAACATAAAAAAAAGAGAGATTTAGAAGTAATTTCCTTGTTTTTAAACATTTCGCGTTTACCCTTCACAATAGTCTCAACTTTTCTATGTGTCTTCTGCACGCTTTTAGAAATATGTCATTTGCTTGAAATGTAAAGTACTTCTGTTAACGTGCATACAGCTAGCAATATGCAAATTTAGCTTCCTTTCGAGATTTTGAAATTTACAAACACATAAAAAGAATTCAGAAAACAAACGCTTTTCATTAAGAAATTAGTGATTATTTATAAATTTTAATCAACAATAAAAATTCGCGAATAATTCCTTTTCAAACTTATTCGTAAATGAAAATCTATTGCCTGCTGTAAAGCACAGTGAGATTTTTTTTTCTAAAAGTCATTTAAATCTTTTTTAAGTAATGTAAAATCAATCACGGTTTAAAAAAAAGCAGTAAATTTTTGAGGATTTTTAAGATTCGAAAGTGTTATCATATTATTAAAATTTCTATCCTTAACTAATGAAGGAAATTCTTAACCAATTAAGAAATTTTCTACTCATATGTTTTATATTTTGAATAATAAGTATTTCTTAACGCAAATTTACAGCCTTGCAAAATTACATGAGTTTGTATTAATCAATTTATCAAGTATTAATTAGTATACTTTATCAAATATTTTTTTTCTTCACAAATATTAAATCATACCAACCAAATACTGTGTTTTTGTAAGCCTTCTCTGTGGAAAAAAAAAGGTTTGTAATTCTATTTACTTTTAAAGCTTGGGTTTAAAATTTATATATTTGACATTTTCAAACTTTTATATGTTTTTGATAAAGTTTGGAAATATCAAATAAATAAATTTTAAACCTTTTAAATACATAAACAACAATATTTTAAATATTTTTATAGCATTAGTTTTTATAAAAACCCACTTTGTTAAAAAGAAATAATAAAAGAAAAATTAAAAAACATGTGCTTGATATATCAAATTTTTATTTCTAAACAAGGATGTATTTTTTTTCAAAATCTACAAACTGACTTTCAAACTAATTAAATTTGAAATTAAAAAGCCGTTAGAAAAAATATTAATCGCAACCGTCAACGGATGAAATTTGCTTTAAGTCTGAAAAATAAAAGTTTTATGTTACCCATCAACTTTTATGGATATTTTCAGTTTTTAACCATAAAATAAGAATAATTGTGCTTCACGTATTTTGTTTTGCTTTTTGCGCGTTTTAGTACCAGCGAAGTTTTTTTTTTTTTAATCTATTTATAACCAGTCCATAATTTTTGCGTTCATCACAATTTCTTAAAGCTTATTCGCAGAAAAAATGATTTCTTAAATTTAAAAAAGGGAGCTTGTAGACATGAGTTTTGATTTTAGGCATATGCTCTTGTTCTAAGAAATGTGATGGCTGATGATAAAAGGCAACATTCAAAAAATGTTTAAGCATAGCTTTAAAATGTAAACACATTCTAATTCTTTCAGACTTGAACGAATAATTTCTCTCTCGTAGCTATACGGAGTGTCCCCAAAAGATGGTAACGTGCTTTAATTCATTATACATTTTAGATAAGTGGAGAATGTAAATTGAGAAAAACAAATAAATATAAGATGAGAAAAAAGACATACACACACAAAGAAAAATCCTCTCAATAAATTTTAGAAGGAAAAAAAAACACTTTTTAAATTTGTGTACGACTCCGAACAAAATATTTCCGGTTAACAAAACGTGCCCCCGTACACTGTTGGGGTGATGTACAAAATTTGGGAATTGTATCCTAAAAATTTTCAAATATTATGATAAATATATGCTGACTGAAATCACTTTCCAAGGCTCTCTAAGGGGAAAAATTTACGTTGGATGATTGCGTTTCAGTGGTCGTACAGAAATAATATAATAATTTTTAATTTTTTTTTAGCTATCAATAAACGTTTGCATTCAAATTCATGTACAGCCCTAGCCAATCTTTATTTGAAGATATCTCTGAGACATTTCATGATGAAAGATTGAAATTTTGAACATCGGCTTATTAATGTATGAGGCACATTTTGAAGATTGGGATTTTTTATTCTATTTTATTTATTTATTTGTATCGGGGCCATCTTATTTTGAACATTTTTTTTTTCAATTTACATTACCCACTTATCTCAATGCATAGAGAATTAAAGCATGTTACAATCTTTTTGGAACACCCTGTATATGCAAATTTTTATAACAACAAGGATTAAATTTTTAATAAAATAAATAAAATTAAAAATCCTGATTATTCAATTCCTGTGAAATTTACACAACCGTTTTCAACTTAAAAATCACTAGTCTATTATTACTGCGTAATATTTCTTTTAAAATTATTGTCCTCGATTGTTGACACCTCTGCTCTCGAAAAGCTAAAATATATAACATCTTCATAAGGTGCAATATCAGTTCATTGATAAAATACTTTTGAAAAATATATCAGCGTAAAAATTTTTTACACCTATTTAATTATCTTGAGTTTAACCTGTACATTACACTTTCCTGCATGCCAACTTGCTATTTGAGGAAACAAAGAAAGTGCATTTTCATGCACCGGAAGTGCATCGGCTTTTAGTTTCAGCTAATGTATCATGAACTTTTTTACTGACTATTATCAACCTTTAACATATTTTCATCCTCAAGTGAGCTTTGTAAAGTACACATTATACCTCCTGGAGCAAAAAAAAAATTGGAAAAGTTTTCGGGAAAAAAGGTAACTTTACTATAACAAAATGAGGGCATAACTCTTATTTGTGGGTATTATCCGAAAACCCTGATTGCATGAATATAATATTCGACAGTTGACTTCGTATTTGTCAAAATGAATTTATGAATAATTTTTAGGTAAATAATCTTTGAAGGTTTAGACGATTCTTGCTTTTATAATTTCAATGATTAAGAGATATATTTTTAAAAATCTGTACGTCATTTTTACAGCACACAAACCTCTTATTTATGAATAGCAAAGTTAATTTAGTGAAAACCTGTTAGTCTGATAAATTTGACGCTTGACACCTTTGTTGTTAAAATAACGAGGCGTAATAACGATGCAATTTAAAATTTAGGATAAAGTATGTATTATCAAATACTTGGTGTAAAATGACATTTTTTCAAATATTGAAAACTGTCATTAATTCCCCCTGTTAAATTATAATTGGTGTTTTACGACTACAATTCGTGTATTACTTTTACATATATATCATAAAGACACAGTAACAACCTGGAATTCAATGAATTATCTAATTGCATTGCGGGTAGTAAAACATCTGTACTTTGTAAAAATAATTATACCTGCAATAACTTCACCGTAATTTGTTCGTAAAGTAATTGCCCTAAAACGACTATTTCTTTACATTCCAAATTTCTATTCTGGGGCAGATACTCTCCCACTCAAAAGACTGCTTTACATTTGCATTTTATTTAACTGTAAATTTTGTTTCAGTCAAATAAGTTTTTTTTATTTGCTCTTTTCTAAATAAATAAATAAATAAATAATGAAACTTGACTGATCGATCCTCGTCAGGGGGAGACCCCCCCCCTGAACCCCCCTAATTTTTTAGTTTCATTATTGCCATATTAAAACGACCATTGACCACCGAAATTGACCATTTTATCTCTCATCTTTGTGTATCTCGCCTGGTAACCCCATGTTGAAATTTTTAAGACTGTAACCTATTTATAGAAAAATACATGTGACGCATATTCTACAGCTTACGAAATATTGTAACAATAGATTAAAGCTGTTGTGAACTAACAGTATTTAAATATATGTAAAAAATACATGTGATGCATATTCTACAGCTTACGAAAGATTGTAACTATAGATTAAAGCTGTTGTGAAATAATAGTATTTAAATATTATGTGGCATACTTTAATGTCGCATTTTTATGCCACTTTTTTGGGACAAATTTTTCAGAAAATTTTCAATAAAGGGGATGCGAGATAAAATGACATAGTCATTAATAAATGAAATAAAAATAGCGAAGACGTAAACAATTAATTTAACAAACGATGTTCGTATATTGCCTCTATATCACATTTTCCTGCATATTTCCTCTTATTCATAAACTGTAATGCTTCGGAAATTGGTTACTTTCCGTGGAGTAAACCAGTGAATCTGTCCCTTAGAGTGAAGAGATAAAGATACATAAAGATTTTAAAAATAAAAGCACACAACTAAAATTTGCTTATGAAATGATTCATAACAAAAATTTCAAATAAAATATAAACAAGGTTCCGAAATTAAACGACCCTATTTTAAAGTTTTCGACAAACGTAAATATTGTTGGATAAGTTATGAAATTTTGTGTAAGACGTAATGAAGGTATGGGAATCTCTTGGAGCGAATGATAATAATAATAAAAATAATAACAATAATAATAATGAAATTCTTTCAAATGTTCCCCAACAGGTGGATTTTTCAATTACACATTTAACATGCATTTATGATAGTTTACAAATATTATTAAAATAAAACATGCTCAATATGACGGCCATCATTGTCAGCTACCATCTGTAATCGCAAGAGAGCATGTTCGTAACACTTTCCCGAACACACTGGGGTCAGTAAATAATAATATTTGTAAACTATCAACAAATGTATAACGAATTTAAACAGGAGAAACTTCCCATTTTGGAATTAAGGAGCCATCGAATAACGAGTAACCACTGAAACGAATGAAATGGGATTTACCATCATCTTAAGTGGTAACCGAAATATAGGTGTTGAAAGTACTTCAAAAAATTTTATACCTGCAGAATTATAGGTTTCGAGACTTTTTGAAAATTAAGTAAATGTTTATTGCATTAATGAACAATGACAATGGAATAGAGTGAAATTTGTGATTATGTTAGATGGAAAGTTAATTTAAATTACAGATGTCAAAATTGTTTTCCATCTTCATACATTTTGAGATTTTGTGAAAATCATATAAACGTTTGTGGTAACATGATCAGAAAAAAATCGAACAATAAATGTCGAATGCTTTCAAAAATTTTAATAAACTTTAAAGATTTCAAAGATTGCTTTTTTTTTTTAGGGGATCGCTTTAAGGCGTCTGGAGGTAATATAATAATTGGCTATTCAACTTAAACAAATTTCGTCGATTTCTTTAATGTTATTTGCTTTTTTAAATTTTGTGAAAATCTTGCAAATATTTTCTGAAATGTTATATAAAAACATCGATAGCGAATAAAACAAAAATTAGTTGCAGTTATCTGTTAACTTTGAAAGCTCAGTGCATTAAAATAAAGCTTCATTTTGAAAATAAAATGTTTTTTTCTATTGATAATTTCACTCAAAACTTTGTTACCCTATAACCTGTAATCTTTTAACATTACACATTATAACTTTGCTTTTTTATACTTTTGCCAATATGCTAATTACATTTTTTTTTTGTACTTTTGTCATGCGGATACTTAGGCTATTAAACAGTTATATATATATATAGATATTCGAAAAAGAAAAAATATTAATACACTAATTCCAATTTTTATTTTTATTTAACCTACACATAACTTCTCTTCTCCATATTAGCATCTTTGTGTAAAAAGTAAGGGAAAAAAATGAAATTAGAAAGTTTTTAAACTAGTAGCTGAGTGAAACGATTAATCTGAATGTTTTTAAGCAGCTGTTAAAAAAAAAATAGGAGAGGGTTACTAAAATGATGATCAAAGTCTGAATTTTTTAGTGAAATTTTTCAATTTATGAGAGTATAACACTGTATACATTAAAATATATATGTAATAATAATGTTTTAACATCAAAACACCAATAAAGATTATCCGCTAATAAAATATTTTTTTAAACTTAAATTACTCTTCGTAACAGTATACCTAAAAACTTATAAATAAATACTTCATTTTAAGTTTAAAAAAATCGTAAATTAACAATTTAGCTGTAGGAAAATGAGACCACGACTGAAGAAGTTGTCTTTCACTTAAAATTGTTTAGAAATGAGAACATATCTTCCATTCTCAACACCTGCAACTATCAGATATATATATATAAATAAAAAATAATTTTTTTTTAAAATCAAGTGAACTTTCAACTATAAAAATTACTCAGAGACATACCAGCACATATCTCTATGTATATGGAATATGCATTCTCAGATATCCTATCTCAAAATATCACAAGGGGGAAAAACACGGTAAAAAATTTAAAATAATAACAATAATATACGTAGAAAGCATAAAATCTTTCACATTTCCATTAAAAATACAATCTCCCAAGTTACAGAGAACATATCATTTCTGTCAACAGACGAATAAAAAATAAAATATTTAAAAAAAAAAAACTCTACGTCTGCATTCCTGACAGAAAATACAAATTCAGAACTCGTACAGCTCACCACGACACGAGCGTTTGCTGTACGACTTTCTAATTATAAACGTAAAAGAATTCATCCTCTGCCATTAAAAAAAAAAAAAAAGAGCTCGGTACCCCGTTTCAGTGCACACGTACGACCTTCCCATTTTCATTTTTTTTTTTTTTTTCCCCACTTCTCAACTCCCCGAGCTCCCGTAGTCTTTCTTGTTTATACCACTACATGCCACCCTCTTTTCTCTCTGCCGCATCCGTTATTAGAAAAATCACCGACTTTTTCTGGCGACGTTGTGACGTCACACGAACAGTCGCCGGGGGTAAAGAAGAAAACCAGCACGTGGTGCCAGTGTAAATATAGCAGTCATTGCTTCTTCTCGGAAACAAGACTTTTCGCGATTGCCCGGGCACCAACCGCACTCTCTCTCTCTCCAATTTGGATAATGCCACAGCTGTCATGATTCGACAAAGTCGCCTTTTGTTTTTCTTCTTTTTTTTTTTTTTTGTTTCTGGGAAGGAAGCAGAGAAAAGAAGATGTCACACCGAACGAGCGTCCCTTTTTTGAAGCGCGCGCTCGTGGTGATCATCATCAGATCATCTGAACTGAACTGAACTGAACCGATGATGATGATGATGGAGCCCATCAAAGAGTTTCGCCGTCATTGGTCCTTTCGTGTCCGCGAGAATTCTGAGAAAAGGCGGCATGAGGTTAAAAAAAAGAAAAAGAAGAAAAAAAAAGAAGGCACTTGACGTACTACTAATAGAGCTTTTCAGAAGCGGAAAGGATTTGTTTGTTATGCATTAGATGCAGTAGTATCTCGGCTATCCGAGGCTAGCTAGGGCTCAGATTCGCCTTCCGATTAACCCTTTGAGGCGCAACCCTTTCCCAATGCTGAAAAACGGGCAGCCGTTGCCATCGCTCGACTTAACTACCAGCATGATTTCGGACGATCGATACGTTCATCGCGTGCCACAGATCTAGAGACCCGTTTTTTTGACGCCAGCCGGCTGTCGTCAGATGTTTCGATCGTCCGCCATCTTGCTGGTAGTTAAGTCGAGCGATGGCAACGGCTGCCCTTGTTTCAGCATTGGCCACAGCCAGCTGTCGTCCAAAAAGAGTCTCTAGATCTGTGGCACGCGATGAGCGTTTCGATCGTCCGCCATCTTGCTGATAGTTAAGTCGAGCGATGGCAACGGGTGCCCTTTTTTCAGCATTGGGCAATGTATGCAGCTATTCTCGCATTCTTCCATTTTTCAGAAGATGTCACTGCTGTTAAAAAAATTTGTGACCATTTTTTTACGGGAAATGACGTGCTAAAAAGTAAAGGATTCTCGTGGATCTATGTCACCCGCAACTATTTTTATAGAAATCAAATCCATTCTTCGTGACTGGCAACCGTCAAAGCGTCAGAGTTGGGTGTTCCCAGAGCGGGAACACTGCGCGTTAAAGGGTTAAAGGCCAGCGCAGACTGAAGTGCGATTGCCGTACGATGCAGGGTATGAGGGGAATTTTTCAGTGGTCAATTTGCACGTGCAGGCTTTGCAAAAGGGGGGGGGGGGGGAACAGTGCAGGGTCGAAAAATTTATAGGCTTTTAATGACCCGTCGGGATTCGCCGACAAAGGATAACCCGTGAAACCACAAAAGCACGCCATGCACACATTGGGGGAACTTTTCTCCGCAATCGGTCTTCGAGATAATGAAAAATACAGTGAGTTCCCATTCTAGCGTACGGAAACGCACTGAAGTCTGCTCTCTCTCTCTCATGCCAGTGCGTTTGCCGTACGCTCGAGGCGATGAGGGGAGTTCTTTAATGGTCAATTTGCACGTGCGACTATGGTGGAGCGAATTACTTATGGGATTTTTAATGACCAGTCGGGATCCAGGACAAAAGCTAGCCCGTAAAACAAACAACAATTAAAAAAAAAACATTCACCAAACATAATGGGAAGACTTTTCCCACACAATTTAGAAAGACGATGCTGAAAAAAACATCGATTTGCCATTCTAGTGTATGAGATCGTACTCATATGAGAGTTGGCCTTTATCTGTTAGATTGGGTCAGTTTTATTAGGCGGGAAAATGGAGATAGCGGCATAAATTTCTGACCAAAAGGGGTTCATTTATCAGTTTTGGGGGTTTATCGTTTAGTACAAGGATGGGCAAACTACGGCCCACAGGCCAAATCCGGCCCGCCGAAAGGTTTTATCCGGCCCGCGGATGGAATTTTAATTTGCCGGTCCGACGGAAATTGAAAGAATATGTATATTTATATATTATAAATCCAAATTAAGAATTGTGAAGATGGCTTGAAAAAAGTGCACTTTGAGTTCGAACGCAGATTTCAAGATTTCGGTGCCATTCAAACAGAATTGGATATTTTTACCATGCCTTTCAACGTAAATTGTAAAGCAGTGAGGTCACATTTCCAGCTTGAATGAATTGAATTGCAATCTAACAATCATCTCAAGCAGTTGTTTCTAAATATATATTTAAGTTAGAGTTTTACAAATCATTATCGAAAGTAAGTTTCCTAAATTTAATATATCACTCCCAGAAAATCAGTGCTATGTTTGCTTCATCTTATATATGTGAACAAGTGTTTTCAATTATGAACCTTAGAGAGAATTCTTTCAGAAGTAGACTGACAGATAAGCATTTAGCCTCGTTCCTTAGAATCAGTGCATCTCACTTCGAACCTCAACATAAGGAACTTTTGAAAATGAAATCGCAATTTTATTCATCTCACTAACATATTTAAATTGTAATACTTGTATATTGTTTTTAAAATTTTAGAAAAATTTATCTTGGCCCGCCAAACTTTTTTTTTTTTTTTTTTTTTCGATTTTTGGCCCGCGACCGAAAAAGTTTGCCCATCCCTGGGTTTAGTACTATGAATTTTATTTCATTGTTCGTCAACAAAGAGGAGGCAAAATACTCCCCTTTCCGACTTCAAATCGAGGATTTATTGCGTTAACCCCTCTTTCCTCGGGTAATAAAATCGACCTTCTACTAATGAGTCGTAATATCGTCGCAGATAAATCGCAAAGTGAATGATCGGCCTTATCTGATCTGCGGCTAGTTGGCTTTAGCCCCGATTTCTTTTTAAAAATAAATTAGCCCCTCTGAAAAAGTTTACATTGCTTTGGGGTAACATTTTGCCATTCTGCTTTACTGTACATTTTGTTAATGTCAAAACTTTTTTTTTAACTGGCCCACGCCTTCCCCCCCCCCCCCTCAAAAATAAAATAAAATAAAATAAAATAAATAAATAAATAAATAAAACTATTCGCCACTGTATCCGATGTTCGGTGTTAAACTCAACCGAACAGTCTGCTTTAACCGAATCCCCACCAAAATAAAAGTGGAAGATCTAAAACAGGGCTTGTCAGTTTGAAACAAACAAAAATAAACAATCATTTAAGCTAATTTTATTTTTAATAGCAAATGTTTAAAAAATATTTAATTACAAATGTAGTATATCTTCTGTTTAAACATGTATCACTAAACATATAACCTATGTTAATTTCTCAAAATAAACTTAAAACAGTACAACAAAAGTATTGGGATTAATGATTCTCCGTGTTATCTGAGTTTTCAGTCATCTTAGGTGTGATCTCAGTCATCTTAGGGTGTTTTCAGGCGCGGGCCTGAAAACTGAATCCTTGCCCGAGCCCGACGACTCTTTAATTTGTAGGCCCGGCCCAGGATGGTCACACATTTGAAACTAACATCACGGCCCGTACGGGCCATAGTCGAGGAGTAAAAATTCGAAAATTCCAGAAATTAAAAAATATATAAAGACCACCAAAGAGATCGATTAAATAAATATTTTTCAGGCACTTTATATCAATCAAAGTTATTAATATTAACTTTTTTTGCGGGTTGCAGGAAGGCGGAAAATAAAAAAACACTAGACAAAAGAGTCCGGCCCGGCCCAGCCCTTGACAACAGATCTATTAATCCCGTGCACGTACCCGACCCGTGCAGGTCTCTATCCCAGGCATGTTCGGTCCCTACCACCTGGGATAGTCAGGGTTCTACAGTATTTACAATTATCTATGTAATTTAGCTCTAATCTCACCATTTTCAAATTTAAATTCGCTCGTTTTCACGTCACATTAAATCCATTGAGCGAAATTCTTTTTGAGGTAGAACTGGCTCGCGTTCGCGTTACATCTTAAGAATACGCCCGAATCTTGTAAAAGCCAATCCAGCCAAATTGGATTTTACGAGAATGGTGCCTAAACAGATATCACCATTAAGAGGCGATTCTCCTCACACCGTTGCAGAAAAGTGGCGATATCAGCAGGGAAATAAGAACTTGGCGATATATATATATAACAAGTAAAACACAAAACATACTACAAATAAGACATATCTCGCATGAAAATACAACAGCTATTAGCAAGAATTAGAAACCAGATTTTGAAGCCAAATAAAGTGCAAGAATTATTGTGATAATATAATGGAACGGAAATTATAACCACTGTCACCATCGTCAGGGGCCACAAACAGTGGATTATAATTTACAGCAAACCAAATAGTAGGGTTTCGGTTGTGTGGCATATCAGAAGAGATATTAACTCCACACATCTGGGCCCTACCCTACTATATAAAGGAAAGAAGAAATCAAAAAGATAACAAAAATTAGAAATAGGAATTATAATTTTACATACCAGACCTTGAGCACATGGAAATTTCATTTGAACAATTGATATGTGTTGCCAATGCTAAGAATTGTAAAAAGTGAAAAATGGTGTTGCCACTAAATAAAAGTGTAAAAGTAGAAAGAAGAAAGTATAGGAGTTGCCAAATACTAAAAGGTAATATTATTAAATTTTAAGAATATCCAGGTATATTAATATAATAAATATATATTGAATAATAATAAATTAAAATGATTGAATAAAACAAATAGTATAGCAAAATTAAATATAACATATTGTTTAAAAAATATAATGATTATTATTATTGACAAAGTATGTATAATAAGTTATTGTATGACAGAAGATTAATCTAGTAAATAAGAAAAAAATAAAAAATAATGTTTAGGAGAGAATAATCACAATATAGGAACCCCGTTTTTTTTTTATATATATAATTCCTCCAGATATATATATATATGCATGCATATACACATCCAAATTGTTTTTAAACATATTACTTTTATATATATATATATATATATATATATATATATATATATATATAACCCATGTGTAGTAGCAAGGACTGCGATTCTAATGACAAACCATTATTTGGACGGGCAGAAATTATATTGCTGCAATAAAAAGTGGCAGCTTACTGACCAAAATGTGCATGCTCTAGGTTCGCATAAAATGATGACTTTTATTGTTCCTGTAAACGCTTATAAATTTGCTACGCATCAGAGCGTTTTTTATTAAGAAATTTCATATCCCCCCCCAAAACAAAAAAGAATAAATAATAATAATAATATATACCTATTTTGAGGATATATGCCTGGGGACGAGAACTTTTCGATACGAACTTTTAAAAGCGATGTCTTAAACAGGGTATTTCGAAACTTATGGACAAAAATTTAAGGCGTGCTAGAGAAAACCAAGACGGTTTAGAATCACACGGATGTGGGGTCCGGAAACGTTGTTTTCATTTGCCTGTTAATAATCACTTTAATAATCAATCTTACCAATGCATAGTCAATCTTGTAATCATCGTATAATTTCTACTTTAGTGATCAATCCTCTTACTAATCAATTTTAATCAAGCACTTTTTGTGAAAGATCCATTAGTTTTTGACGAACCATAGTCAGAAAGTTTATTAGTGATTATTAACAGGTACATGGGGACGACGTTCGTCCCCACTAGTAAGCAGATGCCCCTCATGTAGGCTTACCATTACCAGCCAAACAAGTTGAACTTCAGCTGTATCAGTGCGACCGACATGGCGAGTAATAATCAAAAATTACGCGAGTAATAATCGAAAGCAATTTCTCAGAGTAGAAAAAGTAATGAAGAATGAATACTAGACAGGAATACAAATTCGAATACAGGTTAATTTTAAAACACGTTTTGGCGTATATGTTTATCGGAACATATTTATAAATTCCGAATTCCTTATCAAAGATTATTTAATAAAATGATTGCTTTCTGGAGTATGGTAAATTTTTTCGTATCGTTTAATTTCTTCTTACTTTGTTAGGACGGAACGAGATACAGATAAAAAATATACAAACATGGCAAACACGTTAATATTTTCAATCCTTTTGTAATGTGTGTTGCTGGAAAGAGAGTTGTACAGGCATTCTTGCAAGGACTACCAGAGTATGTGACCCCTTGACAATTGGCGACAAATTTGCCGACCAAAAGAAAATTCTCCAAAGTAGTGGGATTTCGGCTGTATCTCAATTAGGAAAGAAGTTACGAGAAAAATCGAGAAATAGGTTGTCACGTCCTGCTTGGAAATCTATAAATAGGGAGTCTCTCTCGCTGCCGAGTTCAGTTGAAACAGCCTGAGAATATAAAGAAAAGCTCTATACATTGTTGTTTGTATTGTGTTATTGCTGTGATAGTTAATGATTTGCGTTTGGATGTGTTATTAAATTCTGCATTCTTTGTAAGGTACTGGTGCTTCAATTAGATGAAAGTATTATATTCGCTTTTCGAGTTTTTGGACTATTTTAACGGACACCCAGTACCAGATTTTTGTAACAATATTTTATCGCGGGCGAGCCAAAACATATTTTATTCTAGAGAAGTGAAAGGCAGCTGCATCTTTTCATCGGCAGACATTTTAAATTAACTGGTTCTGAATTTTAAATATTAGCAGTTGCAGCAATGTTTACAAGAGTCGGACTCAGAACCCGTCATTTCGACGTATTTTTTCGATCCCACTATTTTTATTGAACTGTTTACTTCATTTTTATGATTATGTTTTATTTATTTAAGTATCACGAAAACTGTAAAAGTCCAGTCATAAATTTCTAATTCATGCTCTGAGAAAGAAATTCTAAAGCAAGATAGTACAAATTTTTGATTCGGTTGTCTGGTTTTAAGAAAAATTTTAATAGGTTTGGCAGCTGCTTTAGCAATACTGCTATTTAGAAATAAAATCCAATGCTGAAATATATTTACTTAATATTATATTTTCCTTTTCTGTTATTCGCATACTTTAAAACATATACAGTCAATACCGTCCCTACATTATGAAACATATATCACATGAGATTTAAAGATTCAGAATTGTTTCAAATTAATGATGCTGACAAAATTGAATTGTAGTATTTAGTCAGTACCAAGCAAGAATTTTAAATAATTCTAATATCCTTTATGTTCGCATGTTTAGCAATACATAATGTGCCTTAAAGAGAACGGAGTGCAATAAACGAATAAAATAAAAGAAGTAGTTAGAGAGAATTTATATCCCTATTTAAATAGATCTACATGAACTCTAAACCTGCCACATGATTTAAAATTGCTTAGATATTTGTTCCGTGCTTTCGCAATAAATATTGCCAAGCAAAATACAGCGTGGTGCCATGGCACATTTTCAATTGGCACAAATCCACAGATTCTTTTGCACATCTAGCTGATTAAGATTAATTATTCGGCGCATCGAGAACTATCGAAATAGGCTTTCACATATTTCCGTCAGTGTTTTGTATTTTTTCCCTTTGTACAATGATAATATATGTATCATAAAGAATTAGCGCGGAAGAAAAAAAAAACAGTTGATTTTTACTCAAAACTTTCAAAATCTTTTTTTTTTTTTTGTGAGCGAAATACAGATGAATTCCCATAAGCCTTTTAAAAAGGGCGGCAAAAATAATAAAATAGATCAAGAATTTTTCGATAGCATTTTCCAGAAATAACCTTATACTATAGTTACCTTTTAATCAAATTAAAATATTTAATTAAATAACTTAATTAAATTAACCACGACAGCAGTATTTTACCGAAGCTTGCTGAACTCAGGTGCAAACACATCAAATCTAGAATTTAAAAAAAAAAATGAGTAACAACAGAGATGACAACGGATGTATGTTTTTCTATTTTATTTGCAAAAGTATTCTTGAGGCATTTTCGGAGAAAGATATATTTTACGACATTTTTAGATTAAGACATTTTTAGCTCTTACTGAATATGAAACTGGATTGCGATCTAGATGGAACTAAGGTCTTCCCATAAAGCTCCTAGTTATATCTTGAAAAATTAAATTTCTACTGCAACAACAGGAAAAAGAAACCTCAGGGAGGAGGTACTCTCGCCCCCCCCCCCGCTTCCTAAATACTTCAAAAATTATCATCCACGTTATACTAGTAGGCATAATCGCTGAAAAGTTAGTTTTTTCGTCTACTTCAAACTAGCAGAAAATTTCAATTTTTACAGAAAAGGAATACCTTGAATATTTTCTAGAATAATCTGCAGTACTGTCAGCCCAGTACAGCAGTACTGTCTACCCCAGTACTGTAGGTACTGCAGTACTGTAGTACAGCAGTACTGTCTACCCCATATGCACACAGGAGGATCATCGCCAATATACGTATATATTGACTGTACCTTTTAATTAAATTAAATTATTTATATCTTTTACCTTATACTATAGTTACCTTTTAATTAAATTAAAATATTTAATTAAATAACTTAATTAAATTAACCACGACAGCAGTATTTTACCGAAGCTTGCTGAACTCAGGTGCAAACACATCAAATTACGATGATCATCAGCAGAAGAATATGCTTGCTTGAAAAAAAAAATCGCAAAATTAGAATACAATTCGACATCGGTATGTAATTTTCATTTAATTAACATGGCAAAAGTAGACATACCTCCCCCCATCTTACAGTTAAGAAGATTCCGGGCATTGCGAAACATGATTTAAGGATGCTTTTCCTATAGGATTGCTCATTCTCTGGCAAGGTATTTTATCTTTACTGCTTGACAGGTAACTCCTCCAGGAACGTGGGATGTGCTGTTCAGTCTTTGTGCCAATTATATACCTACCTACAACTCTCCTTTTTGGAACACTGTTACGGCAATTAACTGTGCCACGGCTGAAATACAAGGCTGAAGATTGCATATCACGCGATTCAACAGATACCTTATTGAATGAATTATCATCCTACTTTTTTTAAAGAACTGACATGTATTTATGATTCTTAGAGACCTATTATTGATTTCAGTCCTTCAAAACAACAACAACAAAAAAAAAATGTTTAACCCTTTGAGCAAACCTTTTCCAATGCTGAAAAAAGGGCAGCCGTTGCCATCGCTCGACTTAACTACCAGCAAGATGGCGGACGATCGAAACATTCATCGCGTGCCACAGATCTAGAGACCCCTTTTTTTGACGGCGCACAGCCAGCTGCCGTCAAAAAAGGGGTCTCTAGATCTGTGGCACGAGATGAATGTTTCGATCGTCCGCCCTCTTGCTGGTAGTTAAGTCGAGCGATGGCAACGGCTGCCCTTTTTTCAGCACTGGGCAATCTATCCAGCCTGTTCTCGCATTCTTCCATTTTTCGGCAGATGTCAGTGCTGTTTAAAAATAATCGTGACCATTTTTTTTCACGGGAAATGGCGTGCTAAAAAGTAATGGATTCTCGTGGAGCTATGTCAGTCGCAACTATTTTTATAGAAATCCAATATATTCTTCGTGGCTGGCAACAGTCAAAACGTCAGAGTTTGGTGTTCCCGGAGTGGGAAAACTGCGCGTTAAAGGGTTAAACACATTTAACACGCTACTGAATTACAACACATCAACAGCTTATGTTTGAAACTTTCGTCCGAAGTTACACATATGTCACTTTCTGAATTATGTGCTCTGTAAAAATTATACATGAACGATTCGATAAAATTATTCAGCTTCGTTTCTGAACTTCTCTAAAGTTTGTAATAATGGTTTCCCACATCACTTTAAGCAGAGTGTCCCAAAAAAGGTGGTGAAAAAAAATGTTCAAAATAAGGTAGGAAAAATAACTATTAAGAAAAAAGTTCCTTTCGTTATTTCTTTTTTAAATTACATTTTTTAAAATTTGCATACAACTCCGTAGAAAAAATTTCCAGTTAGTAAAATGTGTTCCATACACTAATGTGGAGATGTACAAAATTTCAGCTTTTCATCATAAAACATCGTTTCATCATTTTGTATATCAGATTATTAGGATACGGGGCCCATTTTACTAATCTTCTTTTCTTTCTTTCTTTCTTTTTTTTTTTTTTTTTTTTTTTTTTTGTAAGGGGGGGGTCAAAAAAATTTGTTTTGCACATTTAAAAAGTGTAACTTTTTAAAAATTTATAGAGGATTTTTTTCTTACCGTACTCTTTTTTACTACCTTATTTTGAAGGTTTTATTTTTTAAAAATTACATTAAAAAATGAGAATATATAAAGAAAGATATTCCCTAATATATAAAGAAATAAAGCGTGTTACTACCTTCTTGGGACGCCTTCTATATCTAAATGCATTAAAATGAAACTCTCCAAAATCCTTTAAAAAGTTCCTATAAAAAGTTATTAGTTGTATATGCGATATGGGCATTCTTAATTGCTAGCCGATAGCAAGCTCCAAGAACCGTTAGCAGTGGTGATGTACTTTCAGGCAGGAAAATGTTTAAAATGAGGTAAATACTTTAGATAATGTGTGTGACTGAAAAAGAAAAGATGCGATTTTTTTTTTTTTTTTTTTTAATGTTCGGATGTATATACAGGAGGATTCAGAACTGCAGGTCAGAAATGCAAAAAATGGTAGAGGGAACTAAGACGATTAGGAATCGCAAAAAAAATGTGGGGTCAAGAACATTGTACTCAAGAACCTGTTAACCCTTTAACGCGCAGTGTTGCCGCTCTGGGAAGACCAAACTCTGACGTTTTGACTGTTTCCAGTCACGAAGAATATATCTGATTAAATAATAAAGATGGGAATAAAATAAGAGTTTTGGAGCTAAAGCAGTTATATTTTTCAATATTATCCTTTGAAAAAAAAAACTGAAATAAAATGAATCTAGACAACACCTTTACTAAAATTTATATTTGTGACGAAATATAAGACCTAAGATAACTTGTTTTCTTTCAGTTGCATGCATTGTTATCTTTAACTATTGGAAACGCAAACATAATTTTAATTTGTAAGATGCGTCGTATCTGCACACTTAATTTTCGAAATTTATTTTGTGAACCTCCATTTAAATAACCCACGAGCCGCCACTGGTTGCAGGAAAGAAAGTTGTCAAGAAAGAGTTTGTAACTGTGCAATAAATCATTAAATTTTTGTAAGTGAAAAACTTCTGATTTTTTTTTTAATATTATTATTAGCAAATATATATATATTGGGAGGATTTAATTTTCGCGATTACAACAGGCTCGCGAAAATAAGTGCTTTTACAGTAATGTAATCTTAAAGTAGTAAATACAAATATTCCGTATCCTTAACGACTGACCGATAACTAAACTGTGTACTCCCTTTTGTTAGAAGCAATTGTTGACCTGCAACGTTAATTTTCATGTTCGCAATGCTCGAAAATGTTTTCACGTTCAGTTCATATTATGTCGGGTAGTGGTATCACAGTACGGTGCGTATTAGTTGAATCAAGGGTAAATTTATTGGGCTTACTATATATAAACTGCCCCAAAAGAACTTCGTTTTTCATAAGAGGGGGTCGTCCCTGTTCAAAGCATGATGAAAAGCAACCACTATGACAAGATCATGATAGAGAAAATAAAACCTGAGTAAAATAAGTGGTTTCCGTTCAAATGTGGGATATTTAAGCAAGATTTTTCTCCTTACCAAAAGAAATTTTAAAATATGAAGCAGTGCTTTGTCCAAAACAAAGTGGTTGTTTTAGATTGGCCCGGACGCACCCGGGACTTAAATCCCATTGAGAATCGGTGTTATTAGTAAACAGACTCAATAATGAATTGGGGCACAAAAATTAGCTTCATTTGTTCACTGATTCAAGTATGGTTCACAGGGATGAAAAAATTGTCTTACACAGGACTTAAACTGTACATCCGAAGATCTATTCTCCAGTTTTGCCAGAAGCCAGACGGTGGTTAGGTTACAGTTGAGTGTTATTTAAAATTTACTGTACAGTACAGTGCGTATTAATTGAATCAAACGCATATTCGAAAAAAAAAGGCCTGGTGACTTGTGACTGTGAAGGCCTGGTGAAATCTACGACACAAAGCGCTTCTACCAGTGGTTCTGGAAGCGACGGGAGGGGCATATTCAATTCTGATTATAATTGAAATGCATTAATTTTCCAAATAAACATTTTTTTTTCGAATATGCCTTTGATTCAATTAATACGCACTGTACTGTACAGTAAATTTTAAATAACACTCAACTGTAACCTAACCACCGTCTGGCTTCTGACAAAACTGGAGAATAGATCTTCGGATGTACAGTTTAAGTCCTGTATGAGGATGCAGAGAGCTTCAAAGTGCTATTTCGATTAAACGTCCTTGGGTTGTGATAAGAATATGAGCTTATGTTCTAAAGAAGCATGTGTAGAACAAGACTGTTCTCGCAGACACCTCAGACAGTCAACTCATATAGTAGAATAAATAAAACAGCCATAGCATGGTTAAAAAATAAAAATAAAAGAAGTTAAGGGCAAACAAAATCAGAACTACTCGTACCCTGCGAAAAATACAGTAACGCAATCCAGCTGCTGTTTTCGTATGCAAAGTGAAGAAAAACAATTCGACTGGCGCGTTCTGAATGTCATTGAAACGAAATCGTGGAAGTTGCCAGAATTCTAAGATAGAAACCGACTCGATTTCTTCAGAAAAAGATCGAGAGGCCAACTCTCTCTTCGAGCAAGTGGATGGAAACACAAAACCGAAGCGGCTGCTGTGCATACACACACACACACACACACACACACACACCAGATGCCTGGAAAAGTTCTGAGTGTTTTTTCCCCGGTTATTTTGATCCGTGGTTCGTCCTTTGTCTCTGAGAATAGAACGTGAAGTTGGTTAGGCTGCTTATATTCCGTTGCAGTGGCTGTGGAGAGGGTTACATTCGCTGTACATCAACTTTTGGAAGAGATCTGTTGACATTTCTAAGCTGTTCCATTTTAAGGCACACTTCAGAACTGTTTAACGATTACAATAACGTTGCGTAAATGCTTTTTGGAGTGCACTGACAGTGTTTTGCATTTGGTAATCGATAAATTATCGATTTTTATCACACCCCCCCCATTCTAGATGGATCCAGCACTGCCTAATATGTTTCCCTCAATTTTGGAAACTGAAAAATATACTAGAGATGAGTTCGGGCTCATTTTTTGAAGCCCGAGGACTTTTAATCCGAGTCCGCCCGAGCCCGAGCAATATTATTAAAGTTGGATCCCGAGCCCGAAATTTCAGCTAAACACAAATAAATTTAACTACTTCATTAATAGGATACAATAAATTTTGGAGCTTCACACACCTTCTAGTCCCCCGTGCCGCTATTTTTTTAAATAAGTACGTCTTTTTATCCCATGAATCACTTTTTAAAATCTGTTTCAAGGAGTATGTTCAACAAAGGAGAAATTTTTCACGAGCCCGAGCCCGAACGCAATCGTGAATTACAGAGCCCGAGCCCGAGTCGGGCCCGGGCTCGGGCTCGGGCTTTCGGGCTCGGGCTGAGCCCGTCTCATCTCTAAAATATACCGTATTGCGCGGATTTGTGTTTACCCTTTCTCATTCCTAAAGGATGATCATCATAAATTTGCAGAATGTTTAAATCAGCTTTTTTATAAGGTCGTCATAGTAACTGGCAGAAACAGCCGTCTGGCAAGATCAATTCTTCATTTTAATGTAGATTGTAAAAATTCAAATAGTACTCCTGTTACATGATACTATGAAATGACAAATCGGACTTCGTAGTCAATGGCGGGTTGGAGGAAATCAATGAGTACCAACCAACACTTCCTCCGCCCCTCCGTTTAATACGTTAAAAACATCAGGTGCTAAACAAATGTTCCTTAAATTCCTGCAATTAATCTATTTAATATTGATCTAAATTCTACGATATAAATATAGGAAATTTTTTAAGACTGAGAGCTGCTTAGTTACCAACCAATAAACAAGTACAAAACAACTATTACAATTAAAAAATAAATGGTGCTAACTGACTGAGGAATTAGTGAATAACTGGAGCGATTACTGTTGTATTTCATTGTCACAAATCACTGAAAAACGGTATTTAAATAACTAAATCTAGTCATTTTATTACTCTTACCGACGAAAAATATTTTTATTTTAGAAAAGTGCCGAAGATTCAATAATCGAGAATGTGGATTACTGAAATTTAAAAAGAAAAGAAAGAATGCATTTTTTTTAAAGTCAATATAAATATTTTAACGCCATTACTCAAAGAAGATAAAAAAGTTCAAAAAGATTAAAAAGCAGAAAAGGCGTAATAACATCTACCCCGTTTATACTATCGGCTTGAAATTTTCCTAATTATGTATAAAAATATATTTTTAAAAAAGACAATCTGTGCTACTTTAAAAATCTGGAAATCCACAGGTTCCCTCATTTTTAAGCGATTTTTTTTATATTTTCAGCTCTATTTTATTCCCGAGTGTTGGAAAAGTGAACCATTTGCGTGACAACATGAGCAGCCGCAATTGATATGACGTCCTATTCATTAGAATCATCAGGCTTTGAAAGGAAAGTGGGATTCCATTTCGTTTAAAATAGCTTTTCCAGATGGCACAGTTTAATGTTTTTCACAAATAAATCATCTGCATGGACATAAGAATAGCTGTGCACACAAAACGCAATCTATCGAATGCCAAAAGTTTCTGAGTATTTTCACAATAGCATGATATTCGATTTTTGTATATAATAAAGCTTGAATATGAATTTATTTCTTTTAGGTGGAAGAAGATTAAATATATTGAGTATAGACACATTTTCGTCAAATGTTTTTCCTAACGACCGTTGTAATTGCCTCCACAACGAGGTTTGACTTCTAATTAAATAATATCAGCAAAAACTTGTAGATGATCATCTCAGTCATCACACAAAGTTAAATTATTAGAGAGGAACAATATTATGTACTGACTTACTTCAGACAGTTTGTTAATGCCCTATTTTCGATAAGCGGGGGGGGGGCGATCTCAGAATTCGAGTGTAAAAAAACGGTGAATTTTTTCTCAGTGTAAATTCATTTTAAAAATGGCTCCTTTTTAAAGTTTTGATTTTTTAAAAATTATTAATCGGTATTTGTATAGAAAAGTATCGTCAAAGTCAATAAATGATATAAAAAATACTGTTTATTAACGGTTACGGTTATAAATAATTTAACTATAGTAATTTTTTTATGGACAAAAATTTTAACTCTTAATTCTACTACGGATATTGGCTGTTTGCCAAGCGTATTTCTCTTCAGATTAGTTTAATTTACTCTTTTATACCATTACGGATTGTGAATTAAAAAAAATACCGAGAATGATTTATCGAAATGATAATCATTTCCAGGATAGAATTACAATTAACAGCAAGAAAACTTCTCCCAAACCGAAAAGCAAAATATTTTTAATTATTTTAAGTCATTTGAGCCTATAATTTTTTCAATCTATACATTTCGGTGATACTTGAAAAATATTAATATTACAGTTTATGCATTTTAAATGCAATAACAGCATAACCTCATCAGAATAAAAAATAAAAATAAAATAAACGCTGACATTGGAAATATTTAAGTTTTATATAGTTCTAAATATTCACATAATCTAATGAAAATATCATTTCAGAATTATTTAAAACATAATATACCTAATAGTCTAAACACTGAATCAAAAGGTAATCTAAAATTGGAACTCTAGATTCCACAAATGAATATAATAAATTTTAAGTCACAGAGATGATGTTTCAAAAATAATATTTTCATTTTATTTTCAATAGTATTTTTTTATTTCAATCATTGAAAATATTTACTAGTAATACAGATTCATTTCAGGTTTATTTTCTGACCTGAGGTTTATTTTGTTGTCACTACAAGTTCCTTAGAACAAAATCGTAAAGGTGTTCTTTAGGTTTATTTTGTTGTCATTACGATTTTGTTCTCAGTACATCTTTCTAAAAATTTGTCAACTTAATAGTTTTAATAAATATCGAATAATGGAAAACTGGTTAAATTAAGGAGTCCGTTGTATCGTCTACAGTAAATAAATAAATAAATCGAAAATTTGAGATATTTTTTAAGCTGTATTTTTAATACGTTACGGGGTAGTAAAATATTTTGACAATAAAACGATTCACATCTGAAAATATGTAAAAAAAACTTCAATCAGATAAGGCCTAAAATAAAGATGGTGTTTGTTAGAATTCCAAACATTTTTCTATTTGTAAAATTCCATATGTCTGCTGATGGTTTTAGTACATCGAATTATGGAAAATTGGTTTAATTAAGGAGTGCATTGTATCTTCTTCAATAAATAAATAAATCGAAAATTTGAGATATTTATCGAAGTTGTATTTTAAATACTCTCCAGCGTAGTAAAACATCTTGACAATAAAAATGATTCACATCTGCGAACATGTAAAACAAACTTCAATCAAATAAGGTCTAAAATACAAATGGCGTTTGTTCAAGTTCCAAACTGTTAGAGAAGAATATGATTTTTCTTAATAAATTTGGGGTTGCCATGAAAAGCTATTCAGATAAATGGAGCCTAGCGGCTGTTCTGTTCAACCGATCAAGATGAGATTTCGGATATAGATATTCAGAGATATGACTTCAGAATTCGGAGAACGGCAACAAATTGGTGCCTTTGGTTACGGCTACCTTTACAGAAACTCAAATTTTCGAATGGAAACGCACTTTTTTTCCCTTGGCAAAATATTCAACTCATGCAAAAATCCCGAAGAACTGTACGTGTATCCCAAGAAACGGACGCTTTAAACAAGCACAAAAACAGCTGAACTTTCGCTACCAGAGTCATTGTATTGGCATGTGCTAGCTCCTGACTAAAGAACCAACATTTCCATCTTTCTTTTCTATTTTTTTTAAACGCCGAATACCCAGCGAACGTCGTTGTGTGACTGGTGTCTTACCTCTGTCATATTCACATTTCCACTGTGTGTCCCGATCGCGTTTTTATTAGCTGTGAACAGATCTACTTTTGCGCGCTCATAACACGTCCGTTTTTTGTGATGCACGCAACGTTCTAACGCTTTTTAGGGTTTCCATGGACTCAATGGCGTAGCCAGAAATTTTTCATTGGGGGGGGGGTTACGATTATTGCAACTCACATATATTTATAGGTGTGTGCGATAAGGGAGTGAAGAATATGCACTTTGTATGGCAAAAAAAATCCCCATGGGGGTTTGTGACCCCCTAAATCCCCCTTGTCTACGCCACTGCATGCACTGAACATTTTGCTCCGGAAAAACAAATGGGCGTTGCCATTCGATAATGTAGAGTTTCTGTCAAGGCCGCACCCAGGGGGGGGAGAGGGGGTCCGGTCCCCCCGAAATTTTTTTCTGGGTACGGCCTTGGTTTCTGTGTGCCTATAACCGTAACAGTGCAAGTAACTTTGGTGGCGTTTACAGAATGCCGAGCTCATACCTCCGAGTAACGATATCCGAATTTTTTTTTTTGATCAGTTGAACGGAACTATAACAAGTGGTTCATATATCGGAATAGTTTTTTTTTTTTTTTTATGAGCAAGTTGCATAGTCAAATGTTTTATTCTCGAACTGCCTGTAACTTTCGGATCAAATCTATAATCAGGCCTTCATTTTACAATTTCAAATATGCAGTCTGGCCCCATCATACAATGCTTTTTTTTGATATTCTACTCGAGGTTTTGTTGCTTAGTATTTCAATGAATAAATTAAGTAAATTAATGAATTGCCTTTAACAATTAACTCTATACCTGTTGATTACAATCCTTACAAAAATATGGCAACTGGTAAAGAGTCAAAATTGTTTCGGTTAATTGTTCGGTGTTGTTATGTACAAGGAAAAGAATTATTTTTCTCCTTCATTCGACGCTGTTAAAAAAAAAAAAATTAAAGGTCTGTATTTTATTTATTTTTTAATCGCAGTAATTTTACGCAGACAAACTGCATTTCATATTTTATAGACTAAATTTTAGCATATAAGATAGATTTAGCTCAAAACAGTTTTTTTTCCCCACATTATTCTAGTGAAAGCATCAAGTTTGAAATTCGTTTTCGGAAATTTAAAGAAGTAATAATTATTTAATTAATAATATTGTTACAACTGAGAATAAAAAGTTTTCCAAATGCCATAGTTCTCCCTCACTAAAGCTAAACCAACAGAGTAGAGTTGATGGATATTTAGTGTACTTGAAAAATAATCCGGGGAAAAATGAAAACTGCATTAATTTGGATATATTTAAGAGTAATCAAATAAAAGACCAGCTGCACCACACTTTTCGGTATCTCGTTAATACGGTAGTGCTTTCGGGCTTTTGAAATATTAATTTCTCCGAGTTTTCAAGCTTTTTCGTTGCTAAAATTCTCTAATTGTCGGGAAGATCCTTCCGAAATGTTAACTAAGTGCACTCTTTGCAATAGTGAAATCAAAAATCAGAAGGCATCCCATCCTAAATCTTGGTAATTTTTTTTAAAATAGGAATTGTTTACAATTTTACGATCATGTTAAAATCTAGGGAATGCAATCCCGATCCCGCACAATTGTTTGCTGGACTAGTCTCGCGCCAGATTGAAACTGAGAAATAATTTTTTATAGCAATTTCAAGCCTCCTTTTCACTCATCATTTGGCCAAAAGTTTTTGCATAAGATGAAGAACCAGTGATCATAGGCGCTCATACCTATAGCAGGGAGGGGGATTGCGGGATCAACAAATCTCAATCCCGAAATCCCGCAACGAAAAACACTGCGTTATAGCATTCCCTATTAAAATCTCAGAACACGAAAAATGGTAGTTAAGAAGATTTTTGCCCGCATTCGAATTTTTGCCCGGAACGAAAGCACCATTCGATTCGGAACTTGCCTGAGTAACAGGGGCGGATCCAGAAATTACTCAAGGAGGGGGCGATTTTGTACCTGATACAGGGGGGTAGAATGCGCAAAATCATTTTATAATTAATTAATATAACCAATTATACCAATTAATGTAATTAATTATTTTATTGATAAAATTTATATATGAGCGATGATTAAAAAGGACAGGGAGTAGTACCCGCAATACACCCCTTAGAAAAAGGCTGCATTATACTTTCATAGTATATTTTAACAGATTTTTAGACTTCGCCCAGTGGGGGAGGGCGATCGCCTCCACCGCCCTCCCCTTGGATCCGCGCCTGCTGAGTAAGTGACTTTGCTTCCTTAAATTTAAATTACAGACGGTGGTATCACTATGCATGTTTATCGTGCTTTTTACAAACCAGTGCTGCAACTAGTGTTTATGTCATCTAGGGCAAAGCTTAATTTTGCTCCCCTTTCTTTGAAACCATTTTGGATTTTGGAGCTTCCCTCACCCTCAACACGGCCCCCGGGCGGCTACGTGGCCGGTGGCAACCCGAGTTCATTATTCTGACGTACGATTTCACGCTCATTGCCACCCCGTTTATCACGACAGTTTTTCAAAGGATCGATTTTGTGCATATGTAACTCCAGTTATCGCGACATATCGCTGATGACGACATTTTCCGAGAGCATCGAGATAATGAGGTCCAACTGTATAAAAAAAAAAACTTACTTTCTTTGTAGTACGAGGGTCGTCCAGAAAGTAAGTATCCCAAATCCACCAAAGAGGAACAAAACATACTTGGGAAAACTTTATTGC
The DNA here is from genome assembly GCA_038373885.1 of Cheiracanthium punctorium. Classification (NCBI taxonomy): domain Eukaryota; kingdom Metazoa; phylum Arthropoda; class Arachnida; order Araneae; family Cheiracanthiidae; genus Cheiracanthium; species Cheiracanthium punctorium. The sequence continues at coordinate 138,134 of JAWZYV010017935.1, forward strand.
AACAGAAATATTTTAGGTACTTCTCATCATAAGAATAACCTAATCTGTAATACTTGTCATACCGAGGGCTAAGTTTTCGTAGTCCTGGGCATAGAAGTCTGCCGCCTGAGTAAAGAGCCAGAGTGTCACAGTTATCTGCAGTCTTCGTCAATGGAAAAGTGATGTCCGGCAGGAATTTCTTCAGGTGCAAGTCACTGTAAGCAAGATTGGTTCTAAAGTGTGGAAATATCCATCCTACAGTAAAATTCCTTTAAAACTATAATCACATCATTGTTCCACTTACGAAGGCTGCAAACAGCTGTGACACTCTGGATCCCTTCTCAGGCGGCGGACTTCTATCAAAAACTTATCCCACCGCATGACTATTGATACAGTTCTTGTTATTCTTTTGATGAGAAGTAGCTGAAATATTGCTGTATGTTTTGCAATAAATTTTTCCAGGTACAGTAAACTCCCGACTATCCGGCCTAATATGGCGGAAGGCTGGGCCGGACAAAAGAAACCCGGATAAGCCGGAGTTCTATAAATATTTTCTCGCTTTCTGCCACACAGACGCGTATAGATTTTAATAAAGTAGATTTTACATATACAGTACATACAGTTTCAAATTACGCAGTACAGAAGGTGCGTTGTCAAGAATTAGCAGATAGTACGAGATCCGATATAAGAAATATATACCCTCATCTAGTGGCGGATCCAGAAATTTTTTTTGGGAGGGGCTAAATTTTTTAAAAAGCTTATTTAACCCAATTAAAATGTACTATAAATCAAAATTTTAGTCTAAACCAATGTATTAGGCTTTTGGGAGGGGCTAAGTAATAAAATAGGATCATTTTAGCTATTTAAAGTGTTAAAGCAGAATGTTACCCTTGAGAAATCTCTTTTGGGGGGGCTGAAGCCCCCTAGCCCCTCCCCTGGATCCGCTACTGCCCTCATCTGTTATTTAATGATGATAAAGAGCATATGCTAGATAATATATCCATTGATACATCGCGCATAGGTTGCCTAGCCAAATCGCGTACCGATGGTGTTAAATAATTAAATTTTTAATTAAATTTTTTCGATCAACTTCCCCCATCTGTTATTTATGAAAATCGAGCATTAGTTGAGAGAATATGCCCCAAAGAATTGAAAAAATATGGGTTGCCTACTTTCCCCTTTGCCCGACTATGGAGTTGCCAGGTCTAAACAGGTGAGTAAACGTTGTTAATATACCCTCATCTGTTATTTAATCGAATTATATATCAAATGAAAGGTTATTTTATTCCCAATCCAAACGTATTAGGTTGCCTTATCAAAAAGGTGGCTGAATCCATGGTTGCCCCCTAGATTTTAGATGTAATATTCCCTGCGCGGCGATGAGAGTAACAGAGAAGCTTCGCGCGCGCAATTCCATGCGACAGACAAATGCAGCGAATTCTTTTAAAGAAGATTTTTCTCGATAGTGTAAGCATGTTCTATTGATCAAATAATGTATTCAAGTGCGATTAAATGTTAACACCTATTTCATTTTTTTTTCACTCACGCGTTTATTTATCAGCGACTATACATAATTATGAAAGAATAAGTTTTTTTTGTTCGAAACGTACACCTTTCAAAAGAATATTTTTCGATCGTGTAAGCGTGGATTAAATACTGATGAAAGTGAGATAAAATAAAATATCTCAAAATGACACCAATATTTTTTTGAATTCATACATAAAATTAAAAATAGCAAAATATCTCAGTAAAAATGTTTTATGTAAAAAAACTTATTCTGATTCTGACTCGTCAGAAGTGCCTATGTCAAAATCGAATTCTAATTCTTCATCATTTTCTCTTTGTTTTGATTCTCTTAGTATATCCTCAACTTGTAAGGGTATTGGGTCCCCTACGAACCATCTAGGCTTCAAATAGCCATCCAGGAACCAACCAGGATTTACTTTGACGCAGCATGCATCCATTGCGTGCAGCCACATTGAATTTACATAGATTGTGAGCAAAATTTTCTGTTTGAGTGAGATCCAGCATGGTGGAATCTGGTTGCAGTCGATACCTTTAATCTTCTGGAGTCTAAATGCTCTTTGTCTTTGGTTATTGCCTATGTTTTTTTGGAACAGCTGATATCTAGCATCATCGATGTTATAACATGGCTTGATCCCACAAAGAAGGGCAGTAAACTCCTGAACACGTTGAATTTTTTTCTTTGACGAGTACATCTGCTGGGTCCGTCAATGATGTGAATATTTCCTGTAAAATTCGTTCGTCTTGAAAATATTTTAAAAGTCTAGAGTTTCCCTTCGTTATAAAATGCAGCTGTATAATCACAGCCCGCAAATGCGTGCAAAGCTGGCAGACCCAAGCATAAAGCAGGATCCAATTTCATCGCAAGCTCAGTACAGTTAATACAATCAAGATCTTTCTTATTGATTTTCTTTGGTGATGAACCAGCCAACCAAATTTTCATGTAACTTCCTGGATAGCGACCAGTAAAATTAAAGACATACGACCAGTTGGTATCATTCGCTTTGACCAATATTTCTGAATTGGGTGGGCGCTTTTGATGTATGAAACATTATCCGCGTATCTGCCTCTTCATATTGACATATATAATCTTCTTCACGTTTCACGAGGTGATTTCCAATTGTATGATAAGAAAAATAGTGTTCTCCAAACGTTATATATATACATATATATATATATATATATATATATATATATATATATATATATATATATATATATATATATATATATGTATGTATATATATATATATATATATATATATATGTGACGTCAGATATTTCAAGTAAAGTTTCAGAGTTAAGGTAGGTAATATGGTTTATTGAACATTACATTTAAGTTACAATTTAGAATGAGAAGAGGGGAGGGGAGACGGGTACAAGAATCAGCGTGGACTCATTAAGCAGTTCCAGTGGCAGAAGTCTCTCGATTTTCGATGTGCGGGAGTATTTACGCTTACCACACCACGTGGTTTGAAGACATAACTCCGCCTCTCTCTTATCTCTGATCGAACCACACACATTTACCAACATGACCCGCATCCGGGGCTACAAAGGCGTAGGTACACGTGTACATCTAAAGAACTGAGAATCGACGGCCTGATGTCTGACAAATACCAAAATAAATGAAACATAGCTCGAGAGCGCGCGTGGCAAGTAAGACAGAAAAGCAAAACTTACAGTGAAAGTACCGCTTGAACAATACCAAAACTAGTAAAACCCAAATTAACTTTTTATACATTACATATATATATGTAATTATTGACAGTAGTCAGCCAAGAATTGTACCAGGGCTTCTTTGAAACGATGATTTTTTAGATTTCCATGAAAATCGCTAGGTCTTGGTTGAAGAGGTCCTTGGATGACATACGGTCTATTGAACTCCAGCCGATTTTGACGTTCACAGTCTTTGATGGAGGGTGTTACGTGCCTATCAAAAATTATGTGTATTTCAGAGGCATTAGTTAAGCATAATTTATTAAGATCGATTCAGTAACCGTGCCAAATGTCTGCGTCATAGATGATCCGATAACATACAAGTAATAAAAACCGTCTATTACTTCAATATCTATACCGGTAGGTTCAACAGTTTCGATATTAGACTTCAATACTTGGGCTAGTTTGGATTTCTCAGTTATTAGAAACTCACCAGTACACGAGAAAAGAGCAAGCGCCACAGACGCTGACGGAAACATTGAGCAGTACTCCATGTTGATGTCTTTCTCAATATTAATAATCGCCAGTAATCTGCCAAAGATGTCTCTTTCCATTTTAAGAACGGCCTTATTACTTTTATCTTTGTTGGTTTGAGCTTTGACAGCGGACTGTGAAGCGAAATTCAGGATTTTGTTACGCTTTATCGTTTTTTTTAACCTCCCGGGATAGGAATTGAATTCTGAAATAAATGTTAATTTTTGTTGATTTTCAACCGACTTAACGTTGATTAGAAAATCATTAACTTCAGAAGTTATGCTGCCTTACTAGTTGAAATATTAAACAGAACATTTTTATCGATACTCTCAACGAAGGGATTCAGTGTATTTCTTATAGTCTCAATGATAATCTGAAGACTTTCGTTATCTTTTTTGTTCCTTCGACTTCTCTGCAAAGCATGACTGGTATCATCTTTTTGCGATAGACCGACTTGTTCTTTAACCGGTGGATACAATTTTGGTCCTTATACTGTAACTAAGTGCCCATCTTTTTCGGGCTGATATCGACTTGGCGGCAAAATTATGTGTTAACTAATGTAAAGCATCAGCATTAATGGTCGGTTCTAACGTTAAGTCAATTGGTGATCGAGGGAAACCAAATTTGGTACGTCGGATACAAAATGCTTCCCGTCTAAATTCAGATACCACCCGCGAATTGCTGTTCTGTGCCTTCATAAGATTATTGAAGTACATAATGGACCACCTGGCATAATTTGGCTGGTTCAATGAAAAGAACAAATCGGACATGTTATAAATAGAGTCTATATACAGCTCAAAATCACTGCACCGTATTCTTCTTGAGCCGTATTTCCGTGCTCACCGAGCAAAGTTTTTTTGTGATATTCTTTGTACCCATCCACGATTTTCCTCAGCATTTCAGGTAAGTCAATTTGGTAACCAATAAAGTTTACAATTTGATCCTCCGAAATCTGTAAAAGTTTATACGGCATCTCAGGATGTGATTCATGCTGTGACGAATACTACTCGAAGTGAAAGTTCTGTAGTGATCGGAAGTGAATAGATGGAGACGCTTGCAGCGATTAAAATGCTTGTTCTCCAGCAAGCTAATGGCTGAGCCTCCTTCTAGGGCCTCTGCTTGAACCAAAACGTCCACTAATCCACTGCAGTCTGTATGCTTACCAATGGTTTTAAAGAATGCCATCTGAGTGTGGAATGCCCCCAAAATTAACGCATATATTGTCATATTTCGGCTTTTCATTTTGCTGCATTTTCATCGCTATTTTAGCTACGGCTAAGTCGTACGCGACAATTATTAATTCTTCATTACACTTTTCAGCAATCTCATTTGTCATGATGAGAGTTTCATTTACTATAGCATATGACGTTGGCGAAGAATTAATCGGAGGTAAATAATGTACGATTTGAATTTGGCTACTATTGGTCGTAACCATGTAATTGTAGCCTAACCACATAGGTACTGAATCAAGCCGTGCTAAAGTCATCATCCACAGTAAACGCATTTCGACGGCAATATCTGTAGCACGTTGAAATGACACAATTCCCTCTACAATGGAATCAACGGTAAGTAATTCCATGGTTGCACTTGGTTTTTCATAATAATGTCACCTAAAAAAATCGCGAATCCTCAAATTTAGTAGCATTATGCTTTTAAAAGAAGCAAATATTGTAATAAGTCGCAAAACCTGACAAAATTTACATCTAAAATCTAAGCAACCATGGATTCAGTCACTTTTTTGATAAGGCAACCTAATACGTTTGGATTGGGAATAAAATAACCTTTCATTTGATATATAATTCGATTAAATAACAGATGAGGGTATATTAACAACGTTTACTCAGCTGTTTAGACCTGGCAACTCCATAGTCGGGCAAAGGGGAATGTAGGCAACCCATATTTTTTCAATTCTTTGGGGCATATTCTCTCAACTAATGCTCGATTTTTATAAATAACAGATGGGGGAAGTTGATCGAAAAAATTTAATTAAAAATTTAATTATTTAACACCATCGGTACGCGATTTAGCTAGGCAACCTATGCGTGATGTATCAATGGATCTAGAGATATAGAGTATATGGATAAAGAATATATCTAGAATATATTCTTTATCATTGTTTAATAACAGATGAGGGTATATATTTCTTATATCGGATCTTAGACTAAGAGCTTTTCTTTGGCAAATTGTTGTCTTTCAAATGTTTTTCTACAGTCGGTACAAATTCATTTTGGAACCAGCTTTTAAAAAGTCCTGAATTCATCCATGCTTTCTTTTGATGCGTGTAATATAGGGATAGTGACTTCCGATCTTTCAGCTTTTGAAAAGCTCCAGGTTTCTTTGACTTCTTTATTAAAATCAGCCTAAGCTTATGGTTGCCGGCTGCATTAGAACGGGGCCATGGTGATTCTACCGGGCCTGCTTGTGCACTCCGATGAGTCATCCGTAGAGGCCGACGGATGCTCACTTATTGGTTCCAGAAATTAGATAAGATACGTCATCCAAGTGCCGAATCTAACCAATGAGGAAATCCGTTGGTCTCTTTTGGAGTTTACAAGCAGGCCCGGTAGAATAACGATGGCCCCGATTAGAACAAGCCAAGATGGCGCTTGTTCTTTGCTTTTCTTGTATCCTGGAGCAGCAGTTTCTTTCTTTTCCCCCTTTTTTTTTTTTTTTTTTTTTTTTTTGATGCAGGCGTTTTTGCAGGGAGCATCTTATAATTTAAACCTCTGTCATCTCAATTATACAACTGCTGCCCAGAAATTTCCTCCTAAGTTACAGCTTCTTTATTAGCAGATAAAGCCTTCCCACTTATAGTAATTTTAGGAATACTAGGTCGGATAGTACGGAGGGCCCAAGGCTGTAGTCAAGGGGAGATTTTGGGGGTTCAGACCTACCCCGAAACTTTCAGGAACAACTATTACTATTTGTAAAGGGTATACTTTATTTAAAACCTGCCACACTGATACATAAAACTTGAAAACCCCTCCGGAAATTTTTTCCTGGCTACGGTATTGGGAGGGCCGGATGGTCGGGAATTTACTGTAATAATATTTTGTTCCTTTTATTGGCCGTTCCTTTTTATTGGAAGACCCTTTTACTGTGATGAATGACTTAATTGTGAAATCAAGTAACCCTCATCATCAACGTTCGATGCGTTCACTTTAAGTTACATGTGAAATCAAAATTTCCCCTCTCATTCACTGAGTTCGTTCGGATTCTCGCTGCTCGGTTTTCTTGTCTGTTCATCTATAGACTCTAGTCTATTCCGGGGCCATCGTGATTCTACCGGGCCTGCTTGTTTACTCCGAAAGAGGCCTACGGATGTTTTCTCATTGGTTAGATTCGGCCGTTAGATGACGTATCTAATTGCTGGAACAAATAAGTGAGCATCCGTAGGCCTCATTGGAGTGCGCAAGCAGGCCCGGAGAATCACGATGGCCCCGTCTGTTCTCAACCTACCCAAATAAGAAACTTAATCTCTTTACATCGATGCAGTTAAACTTTAAAAGGTAGCATAACCCAGTACCCAGTGGTTAAGGTTTCGGACTAGTAACCAGAGGGTTGCGCGTTCGATTCCTGATCTACCACTGAAAACTGCTGTGTACTTGTACGCTAGATCCATGATTTCGTAAGTCCTCTTGGCAGTGGTGAACAGTTTCAGTCTGTTCTCAACGTACCCGAAGGATAAACACTTACTCTCTTTACATTAAAGTAGTTAAAATTTTCCACCTTGCAAAATTTTCCACCTTTCCACCCAGTTCATTGCCACCGGATTCACCCAATGTTTCGCCACCGAAGAAAGCGTAACCCAGTGGTTAATGCTTCGGACTGGCAACCAAAGGGTTGCTCGTTCGATTCCCGATCTACCACTAAAGATTGTGGTGAGCGTACACGCTAAATCCGTGGTTCCGTACGCCCTCTTGGCGGTCGTTTGCAGTTTCGGAGTGTTGAAAATATTCAAACATCCCCATCCTTCTGATGACGACCTTGAATTGAGGCAGGAAATTCTGTTACGGAAGCAAGTATTTCCCAACTACACATTCGTTGGCGTGAGATGTAAGTACCAAGCACGAGCACGTACTTGGTGGAAATACACTAAGACAGAATAGAGCTGTCTTAGTGTTTCAGTTATAGAGCTAGTGATGAATTTTGATTAAAAAAATATTCATATGAGAACATGTTATTTCAAACGATGAGAGCCCACCTGATCAGCTGTTGAAAACTAGGCTGATAAATCACTGGTAAGACGAATCACTAGTAGAAAGTCATCTGGGGATTTGTTGATACATCACCAACAAGCCTATAAGTGATTCATTCGTTTATCATTTTCTATTTAGTGTCTACAGGAAAACCGAAAAGAAATCAAAGCGATTCATCATCTTTGGGTCAGCATGTTGGCAACCCGTAATCGCACGGTGACGTATGTTTCTCCTTCTAGGGTTCGGTCAGGCGGGTGGAAGTAAAAAAAAAATTGTGTACAGGTTCTTCTTCTCTGGGCACCGTGCCAGATTCGGGCGTCACGCGCGCCAGCATTTTCTTGGCACACAGCCCTTTTAATCTCCCTGTTTCATTTCTTTTTCCAGCTATCGATCCGACAGAACGTCCTCTGCTATTGGTCGTTGGCTGTGATGTCATCGCTCGGAGTGCCTAGCGTGTGTGTGTTAGTATGTGTGGGGGTTGGATCTTTCGGTTTGGTTTCTTTTTTTCTTTTTCTTTTTAAGAGCGGAGGTTGTGTTGCTTGACTCTATTTTTTGTGTGCGGGTTTTTTTAACAATATCCCAGAAGTAACAATTGTGATGGCAAAAAGTTATGAATGTAGATAGTGGGGGATACCGCTGACTTTGCCATGTGTTGTTTGTCAGTTATTTTCAGACACGTTCATTTGAGTGGCGTAACAAGACTTGCTTGCGCTTCACCCAACGCAGAATTTATAAAAACAATTGCCTGAAAATCCTTCTGTCCCAGCAATCTTCTACCTCTACCCCAGTAGAAGTAGAAACCGGAGACTTGTGAGCTCGATTCCCGGCCTACCACCAGGGCCCGATTAACCTCTGAAGTGAGGGGAAGCTCAGTTTCATTTCGGGCCCCCCCATCCCCTTTTTGTTTGGGAAAATTAAAGTTTTAATGATTTTCTTTCATAAAAACATTTTATTCATAAAAAATAAATGTTATTGATTTAATTAGTTCTAATGATTTCTTTTGATAAAAACATTTTATTCATTAATTTGAAATTTTCCTTTCATAAAAATATTTTATTCATTAATCTTCATAATAGTGTAACGGGATTTTACAGTATTTTTGAAATTACTTTAATACAAATAACTAAAAACATTACCTTACTGGAACAGTAAACTTTATTAATTTAGTCCTATTTTTCATTAGACATGGCTTTTTTCAGGAATTCTTTGTTTGTTTTGATGACATCATAAAAATCACAACACAGAAGTTGAGAATTAATTTTGACATTTAGAAGATATTTAACATTACATATTAAAAGTTTACCCCTCTCTGCTGCCCAAATATTCCCCATAATAGAAAAAAACTCTCAACTGCAGCAGGTGTTCCAGGCAATGACATCGCAAACAACTAATTTATAAATGTTGCGATATGAAGTATCAAGACTTCTGAAAAGCACAACTTCTCTTCATTAAAAATGTGTACAATAACTTCAAAAACAAAATTTTGAATTCTTATAGCAGTTTTTCAGTCATTTTCACTCCCCCCTTCAAATTGTGAGGGGAAGCTCAAGTTTCCCGAGCCTTTTCAGTAATCAGGCCCTGCCTACCACTGAAGACTATCGTATGCATGCAATGTAGATTCTCTAATTAACAGTTCTAGGCCTCTTCTAATTATAGAGTTCTAGTCCATCTGTCAGTCGGCAACAGCAGGGCCCGATCATCACAATATTAGGCACTGGTCAAATACAAATATATAGGCCTTTGCACTTAAGAGATATTGCATGTTACGCATTTAAGTTGTTTTGAGCTCATACAGCTACATATATATATATATCAAGTTTAAATACGAGTTCGTACTAAACAGGGAAATACTGTGCAGGAAAGAATATGAAAGGATTTTTGCGTGTATACATGAATAACATTTATTTTCACGAATAATAAGTACCTTTAGTGGAATAAAATGTCTGAGAATTAGCCACCAACTCTTGAGCATTTTCAAGAAAATGGCAATTAAAATTTTATACAGTTTTTCAAAGGATTTAATTATTTTAATAAATACAAATTTGTCGAGAAAAAAAAAATTGGGCCCTTGAAATTGGTGGGCCCAGGGCAAGTGTCCCGGTTGCCCTGCCGATAAACAGACTCTAGGTAACAGGGTAGACATATTTTGTTTGAATCATTTACGGCAGCGGTTCGCAGCCTTTTAATATTACAGGAAAGAATATGAAAGGATTTTTGCGCGTATACATGATACATTTATTTTCACAAATAATAATACAGCAGCGGTTCCCAGCCTTTTAATATTGCGCCCGCCTCCAAATAAACCTCAACAAAGGATAACTTGGAATGAGGCCCTTTCTCCCACTTTCCTCATCAAACACGCGGTTTTGTTAATTCTTTAACTAAGAGCATTGAGTGGACTTTCTACAAAATAATGTTGTCGTTAAACTTTGAATAAGAATTTTAAGCAGAATTAGATATGTTTGGGATTAAAAATAAGAATAAATAAGATGATTTTTTAAATATGCATTACCACCTGCTCTTTTACTATTTTTCTCACCCCCCCCCTCCCTGCAGCTCCCTCTACCGGCTGGGATCCTCTGATTTACAGTGTTGCCAAATGTTCTTTGACGAAAAATTCGCCAAAGCATCGCAAAATTTCCACAAATGCTGCTTAATTTTTCAAATGAAGTTTTCGAAAGTAAATTAGATTATTATTTTTCTAAAAGCGAACTAATTGCAATTAGAAAAAATTATATACTCTTAACATGTTACATTGTTCTTTCAAATTCTAAAACCGTATGTACAAATGCTTATGTATCATACACTGCTTAGTGCGTACAAAAATGATTAATACATATTATTTCCAAATTAAAGTTTTAAATATCCAAATAAGCTAATATCATATTAGGCGAATATAAAAAAAAAAAAATGTAAATTTTCCATTTTGATAATAATATATACGTACAACTAGTATAATTCGCACCAAAAAATTAAATATTGTGAAAAACAGAAGGGTTTTGCTAACGGCAGTCAAATAACCCTGACGTTTCGATGCCCTTGAAACTTTCCAAGATAATATCAATTTTAGCTGTAAACGAGGGTTACTCTAAAATTTTTGAGACAATGGGAGACGATAAGCGGAAGAAAAAAAAATTGTTTAAAATGTAAATTTGAACTCTTTTTATGATCGCATACGATAATTTGTGGCAAATATTGCAATTTATCTGTCCTAGACGTAGCATAAATTTTGAAAGAAGGAAAAATTGAGTTGACATAAGAAAGAGCATTTATCGCGCTGTGACTCTATGATTTTAAAGTGAGGTTAAATCAACTAGAAAACCTTTACGACGTCTACAATTATCATTTGGAAACGAAGCTCCATCCCGTGCTACTACTGTATTCAGAATTCTGATGGTTCACAGAATTTCGTAGAGGTCGAAGTGCTCTATTGGATGAAGAACAAACAGGAAGAATCTTGTGAGCTACAGTCCCAGAAAATGAGTTAGTCATACGAAACATGTTAATCGGTGATAATCGCTGCACTTACCAAATACAATAGGAACTTAACGTTGCATCCGCAGCTATACATAAAATTATTCATTAAAAACTGCATATGAAAAACATTAGCTTGTCGTTGTGTCCCCCATAATTTAACAGAACCCTAAAACTACTTAACGATGGTAGACACTGTCATTTTTCTAAAATTGTAACTTGTGATGAAACGTTCATACCTTTTTTGATGTTTCAATTGGTCAAGAAAGCAAAGTGTGGGTATAAGATGACCCCAAACCAGCAATGGTGAAAAGACAGGGAGAAATGAAAAAAGTAATGTATGCAGTTTTCATCAGAAGTAAAGGATTGCTCAAAGAGATCAAGCTGGAGAGACAGAAGGCACTTGCAGCTAACTGGTGCACCATTAAGTTTCTTCCAGAAATTCTTCAAGTTAGTGTAGGGGGACTGACTCATTCTTCATCATGACAATGCATCTCCTCACACTACAAGATGAACAGTGAAATTTCTTGATCAAAAACCCATCAAAGTGATAAAACATCTACCCTATTGTTCTGATTTTGTTATGTGTGACCTTTGGCTATTTTTTAATCAAAATAAAACTTTACGTGATCGCTGTTTTCACTCCGAAGGTAAGATTGATGAGGCTGTAAAAACATACACCCAACTCCGGTTGTTATAGTGAACCTCTGGGGACCAGTAAATTTTGTTCACTATATCCGAAGCTCACTAAAAACGATGTTCCGATGTCCGATAACAATAAAACAATGCAAAACTCGAAAATAGAAATTTATACAAGTACTGAATGTTTATTAAGTGTTAAGTAAAATAAACACAATTAATCTCATTTATGGAAATAATGTACATTCCATTAAGTCGCCAAAAGGTGCTGTCGCTTTTAACCTGTGATATTAAATTGAGAATGGAAAATGAAATCGTCCAAAATCAAGCGCGAAATTTCAGCGTTAGGTTCAATTTTAAGTACCCTGACATAATCTCTACCGTCCAGAAATTTTTAAGTTCACTATAACCGAAGTCATGTGGTTCACGAAAACCGAAAGATGCTACAACATGCATTTCTAATGTATGTGAATCGGGACTAAAGAAATGCGTTAGCCGAAAGTTCATTATATCCGGGTTCACTAGATCCGGAGTTGACTGTATTTTGCATCGATTCCAAAAATGGATGACTTGAGGCTTTTAATCTTAGGAAATTTCGCTTGCAAAAGTGCTAGAGGGGATTACTTTAAACATTCCTAAAATTTGGTAAGTTAAACTTGTACCATTTAGACGTAACTCAAAAATTTCAGAGTAAACATCATTTTCAACTTATTTTTTTTTTAGGATAATTTTACCAGTTTGGCTGAAAGCCCTTCCTACTTCGGATGAGGTAAATTCCCCGTAGGTTCCGTCAGTGCTAATTTTACTGCTTGTTAAACTAACATGTCGAAAGAGTTAACATTTAGTGCATCTCGCCATCTGTCCAAAGTTTTTTGTGGATTTTAAGTCACTTTTTCCTCTTAATCCTGTGGATGATCCTTTACTGTTGTTAAATGTCAGCAATTCCTCTCACACTAAATTTCATATACAGTGGATGGCCAAATTATTAGAGACAGTTTAAAAAAAAAAATGTATTTCTGTATTTTTATTAGTTTACGGTATTTTTTATTATTAAGGATCACCATAATAATGCTGTTCGTCGAAAATAGTATCTGTAGCATTTATAGTTCTTCTACAGAAGCACTCAAAATAATTTCAATACATAACAATCTAAGGCTGTTTAGTGACATTCATCCTTTTAAAGCTCAGTACATGAAATACATAAACGTTTACAACTGTTTACCCTTCAGTTTAAAGATGGCAGTAACTTTTAAGTTCTTTTACAGGATGTCGCAAAATTACATAATTACGTTAACCGTAACATACAATGTGTTTTTTAAAGAATATATCCAAAATTTTGATTGATTTGAGGGCAGTACATCTTAAATTTGGTGCAAAAAACATTGCTGTGTTGGAAAGTGTTTTAAAATCGATGCGTTTGACATGATTTATCTTCCTTGTTTTCTCCCACATCCGTCTCCACCCGGGAGGCATTCAGGCAAACGAGAACATTCCCATTTAACTGCACCCGAATGCTTTTCGGGAAACAATGTTAATTGGTTGAGGCTATTCCAACTGACCCAAACAATTGATAAATCGAATTTCTGATTAAATTTTTTTTGTTTAAAAGTTTGAATGCATTATTTTACTAAAGTTTTGATTAAAATTTTCGATTGCTCTTTCAAATTTGATTTAAAAAATAATATTTAAAAAATTAATAAAGATATAAATATTTTGTGGATCCTTCATACTTCAAACTATTGAAATTTTCTTGATACTTTTTTTTAAAAAGAAGTGTGCGTTAAACAATTGAGAATGCAACAAGGGACTGCCTTCTATGGACGATTTTCATAATCATTTTCAGGATGACGTTAGAGTTCTTTTCTTTTCTTTTTTTTTATTAACTGAGTAAAATAATATCATTCTTAAATCATTGTTGCTGACATCTCAATTTAAAAAAATGATTTATTATGCATTTGAAATAAATTAGTTAAGCCTAACGTTAATTTCCCACCAAATTAATACAAACAGTTTCCATTCTTTTTTTTTTGGGGGGGGGGGGAGAGTTGAAACTTTTTTGTTGGGAGTTGAAAAATGGACATTCTGAATTCTATAACTGTGATCGGAATCAGAGTCCGATCAAGACAACCGTGGGCCCTGGGCAGAAGAAAAAAAAATGGGCCCACGCAATAACTTCTCCCTTCAAAAATAATAATAATAATAATAATAATAATAATAAAGATTATGATTGGTTTATTCTGAAAAGTTTAAAATACGTATATCTTCCTCCTTCCAAACACAAATTTTGTTTTAAGTAATCTGAAATAAATGAATATAGTTGCTGGATGCCAATGAACAGATATTGAAACATTACATCGAAATAGTTCCCAACATGAACGGAAAACAGCCACTTTTTGTAACCAGTAATTTTTTAAAATATTTTTTAATAACAACTAATTCACACAAATAATTTAAAATTTTGCTACTTTTTAATATTAAAAATACTGTTTAGAAAATATAATTGGTTATTTTCTTACATGCTGGTATGCTATACCGACTATAGAGCATTTCAAATAATTGAAAAGAAGTTTAAATTAATTTATATATAGAGAGAAATTTAAATTTGAATTATTTCCATTTTTAATGTTTTAATAGCTAAAAAATCTTTTGAAATATTTTTCTCCTTTGTAATTTCATTGTAAAATTATAAAAATGTAAAATGTAAGATTTTTGGGCTCCTAAAATCTGTGGGCCCTGGGCAGTTGTTCCGTTTGCCCTGCCGGTAATATGGTACTGATCGGAATAGAGTTTATTGAATCATTCTAATCTTTTACGATTCTCTGCAGACGTTCACGTACGAGTCATAGCACAAAATTTCGTGAATTTTTGTGTTTGCTTTTAAACCCTTTGAGGCGCAACACTTTCCCAATGCTGAAAAAAGGGCAGCTGTTGCCATCGCTTGACTTAACTACCAGCAAGATGGCGGACGATCGACGATCGATGGTTGATCGCGTGCCACAGATCTAGAGACCCTTTATTGACGTAGCTGGCTGTGCAAGTCAAGCGATGGCAACGGCTGCACTTTTTTCAGCATTGTGCAATCTATCCAGCTGTTATCGCATTCTTCCATTTTTCAGCAGATGTCAATGCTGTTAAAAATAATCGTGACAATTTTTTTACGCAAATGACGTGCTAAAAAATAAAGTATTCTCGTGGAGCTATGTCACCCGCAACTATTTTTATAGAAATCAAATCTATTCTTTGAGAATGGCAACAGTCAAAACGTCAGAGTTTGGTGTTCCCAGAGCGGGAACACTGCGCGTTAAAGGGTTAAAGACATAAAAATGGAGTCGGGGAGGGAGGAACTGAAAATTTAAGGATATGATGATTTTGAAAATTTTAATTTACCGCCGTCTAAATAGACTTTTACACACCTTAACAAGTGTTTTTCACTTCCACTTAATACTTCTTCCTCATGAGAAGACCAAGAGATGGAAAACAATAAAATAAAAATTTGTATAAAAGTAGCTATGTTTTAAGAGGGTTTTCTAGTACATTTTTGGGCCTTATAATGGTTATTGTGCCCATGGCCGCCTAGAAGGGGTGATAGGGGCAATTAACCAACCCGCCCCGGTCCGGCTTTAGGAGGCCCCAGAACTTCATGAAAATTTATCATGTATATGGTTTCGTATATGTGGTCTACGGTAAATTTAAAGAGCATTAATTCTATGTTTAAAATTTTTCTATGGCGAGAAAAGATTGAAGATTTGTTTTTTAAGAGGGGGGGGGAGATGGAAGGTTAGGAGCTGACTGAAACCTGCCCTGGGTCCCGAAAATCCTGCCGTCGGGTTTCATCGGGCAAATGCTATAAATCAACACCATTTTTAAAAGTATAATATACATAACATTCCATTTTCTAATTGTATATTCGTACTCTCATAAACAGCAAATTCTTGATATTGTTTACAGAACGATATGTCTAGTCTAGTAACATGAAATTTCCATTATGAAATGCTATATAAACGGCTTGATTGATACAGGCTGGGCATCCAATTTTGAATAATGGATTTCGCGAAAGTGGCAAATAGGATACGCAGTTCGAACAACACGACTTCGTGTCATGTGTCCAAATTACGGATGATGCTTCGTACATAAACTATCAATCAGCTTCGCTTTACGCAAATCTACTTATTAGTTTGTAATGAGGCAGAACGAACCTTTGATGAAATCAGTCTGCCACAGTAAATGTATTGATTTATGAAGCATAAAAGCAGTGCAATGTGGATGTAGTTGAAACGTGAACTGATTATTTTCAATGGTGATGCAAGAAGTGAGTGAATTCCAAGAAGTTTTCCAGCTTCATGAAACTAGTACTAGGTGAAAGATTATTATCAGGGGCGTAGTCAAAGGGGGGGGGGTGTTAGGGGCGTCATAACCCCCACCATGAGGAACTTTTTGGCCATACAAAATGTATATTCTTCACACACATGTGTCACACACTTATCACACACATGTATGCATACATGTGAGTCAGTTGACGTAACCCTGCCCCCCCGCATGAAAAATTTCTGGCAACGCCCCTATATATAAACTATATCCGAAAGAAATTAATATGTCCACAGATTTGGAGAGGGAAAACGCCATGCCGCTGTGTAGTACATAAAATATAAAATGTTAATTGGAAGAGCAAAGCAAAACAGCTTATATGACGAAAGTAATGTTTGCCAAATGCATATGTAACACTGCTGGACAAGGTTTTTTTCACAAGAAATCTGAATAGTGAATCTAGTGCATTTTTTTATCCTGAATTCAGGTATGTAGTCAGAATTTTCCCATCAGGCATAGTTTTCTGTGAGAGGTACTTTTCAAAATCTGATTTTAGCGTTTTCTTTGACCTGTCATAGGAAACGTTACCTCATATGTAGCGATTTTACCCAAGCTGTATGTAAGGAAATTATTTGTAACTAGCTGAAGTACCCGTCCTTGACGGGTTAGTGAATGCAAATTTCCAAAAAGCAAGAACTTTCGTCAGCATTGTAGGAGTACACAGAATGGATGTAGTATGTTGCCAAAGTAAAGAAAGCGAAGTTATAATTTTTATGCATTGTTAAAATATTACAGGTTAAGAGAGTCACTAAGTAATATCATTTCATTCGCTTTAGTCGTAATTATGTGATGCGCGAACGAATATTTACGAATATAGAAATAATTTTCGCAAAATCTCAAAATCTAATCAACATCTTTGAAAAATTGGAAGCCTAGAATTTAAGTTGAGTGACAACCTATCATGTCACCCAATTTCGTTTCATTCCCTGCAGTCTTTATTTCGTGATGCTGAAACAAAATTTCAGCATTTTAAAACGATTTTCGCAAAAT
Source organism: Cheiracanthium punctorium (assembly GCA_038373885.1). Lineage (NCBI taxonomy): Eukaryota > Metazoa > Arthropoda > Arachnida > Araneae > Cheiracanthiidae > Cheiracanthium > Cheiracanthium punctorium. Next base: position 155,494 of record JAWZYV010017935.1, read on the forward strand.
CTCCAAATGTAATCAAAATATTTTAAAAATTCAACGCCTATAAATTAAGATTAGCAACTACCTATCATATCACTAAATTTCGTATCATTCGTGTGAGTTGTTATTACGTGATGTTTGAAGAAATATAAACGTATTTTGAGAGAATTTTCACAAAATCTCAAAATCTAATGAAAATGTTTAAAAAATTGGATACCTATAGTTTATGTTGAGCAACCATCTATCATGTGACCAAATTTCATATCATTCGCTTTAGTCGTTATTACGTAATGCGGGAACAAAGATTCACTCAGTTTTAAACGATTTTCGCAAAATCTCGAAATCGGATCGATTTTTTAAAATTAGATGTTTATAGTTTAAGGTGAGTGACCACCTATCATTTCACCAAATATCATTTTTTCACCTTTGCAGTTATTACTAGGGATGGACGCGAGACGAAAAATTGGCGTCTCGCGTCTCGCAAAACAGCCGAAAAGCTTGTCTCGTCTCGCAAAAATCCCTATATCATTATGTTAAAAATGTTTGTCTCGTCTCGCAAAAAAGCTGTAAATCTCTGTCTCGTCTCGCAAAAAGTCGTCTCGCGTCCATCCCTAGTTATTACGTAATGTGCGAACACAAATTTACGCAGTTTGAAACGATTTTCGCAAAATCTGAAAATCTAATGAAAATTTTTAAAAATTCGACGCCTATTTTAAATTGAGTGACCACCTATCATGACACCCAATTTCATATCATTCGCTTCAGTCGTTTTTACGTGATGCTCGAACACAAATTTACGCAGTTTGAAAGGATTTTCGCAAAATCTCAAAATCCAATCAAGATTTTTTAAAAATTCGACGCCTATGTTTTAAGTTGAGTGACCACCTATCATGACACCCAATTTCGTATCATTCGCTTCAGTCGTTTTTACGTGATGCTTGAACACACATTTACGCAGTTTGAAACGATTTTCGCAAAATCTCAAAATCCAATCAAGATTTTTTTAAGATTCCACGCCTATGTTTTAAGTTGAGTGACCACCTATCATGACACCCAATTTCATATCATTCGCTTCAGCCGTTTTTACGTGATACTTAAACAGAAAAAACGTCACGGACAGAATGACAGAACGACAGAACGACAGAATGACAGACAGACAAACTTTTTTTTGGAGGGTCGCATCGGATTCCTGGGTGCTTGAAACGGATAGAAATCGCAAAATTTTTGAATTCCAAGAAATGTACAGACAAAAGTCTAAGTTTATTTATATAGAAGACTAGCTGAAGTACCCGTCCTCGACGGGTTAGTCAATGCAAATTTCTAAAAAGCAAGAACTTTCGTCAGCATTGTAGGAGTACACAGAATGGATGTAGTATGTTGCCAAAGTAAAGAAAGCGAAGTTATAATTTTTATGTATTGTTAAAATATTACAGGTTAGAGAGTAACTAAGTAATATCATTTCATTCGCTTTAGTCGTAATTATGTGATGCGCGAACGAATATTTACGCATATTGAAATAATTTTCGCAAAATCTAAAAATTCAATCAACATTTTTGAAAAAATGGAAGCCTAGAATTTAAGTTGAGTGACAACCTATCCTGTCACCCAATTTCGTTTCATTCCCTGGAGTCTTTATTTCGTGGTGCTGGAACAAAATTTCATCATTTTAAAACGATTTTCGCAAAATCTTAAAATGTAATCAAAATATTTTAAAATTTCAACGCCTAATAATTAAGATTAGCAACTACCTATCATATCACTCAATTTCGTATCATTCGTATTAGTCGTTATTACGTGATTTTTGAAGAAATATAAACGTATTTTGAGAGAATTTTCACAAAATCTCAAAAAAATGTTTAAAAAATTGGACACCTGTAGTTTATGTTGAGCAACCATCTATCATGTGCTCAAATTTCATATCATTCGCTTTAGTCGTTATTACCTAATGCGGGAACAAACATTCACTCAGTTTTAAACGATTTTCGCAAAATCTCGAAATCTGATCGATATTTTTTTTAATTAGATGCTAATAGTTTAAGGGGTTAGGGGTAGTCAGAATTTTCAAAAAATTGATTTTTTTTTTTGCATTTTCTTAAAGTATAGTATCTTAAAAATATTCTCTGAAAGTTTGAAGTGAATCCGACAAATATCTTTCGAGTTATTTAGCGAAGAATAAAAGGCTCTCGAGCGGTCTAATATTTCCGAGAACAATTAGCTAGCGGCATAATTCTCCCTTACCTCCTGAAGTTTTAAAAGCAATCAAGCCTATTTATGAAGATCTTAGTAATGAAAATTTACTTTCAAGATGTGTAGGTGGATTTAATCAAAATAATAATGAGAGCTTCAACCAACTAGTGTGGAAAATATGTCCAAAAACTATCAATACTAGTTTTACCATTGTTCAAATTGCTGCATACGTAGCTATGAGTATATTTAATGAAGGGACAAAGTCATTATTAGTAATAATGAACACACTGGGACTTAGTTGTGGGCCTAATTCGCATCGGTATACTGAAAAAACCGATAGTGCACGTGTAAAAGTAGCTGATCAGCGCGCTAACGACAACACTCGCGAAGGTAGAATGCGACGTAGACAACAACAAATTGATGTTTTAGAAAGTTCTACAACGGCTGAAGAACTCTTATATGGTCCAGGAATAGATGACTCAGTGTAAGTATTGAAATTATTCGTATTACTGTACATCAATCGACTGTAAAACTTTAAATGCGTTTTTCTCAAAACTATGTTTTTTGAACTGGTGACCACTGTAACTCAAAAACCGCTCGATAGATTTGAATGAAACTTATACAGCTTTTAGAAAACATAAAAAGCTAGTGCCTGATCGAAGGATTTTTTTTTTTTAAACTTCGATTTTTTATAAACAATTAATTGTTGGTTTTTTCCCGAAAATCTGAAAAAAAATTTCCAGAGACCGCCATTTTGTTAATTTTGAAAAAAACAAAAAAAGCTTCGATCAGGCACAAGATTATCTATCCATAAAAATAATCTTTTTTGTTTCATTGATTTTAGATGAATCTCCAAGGAGCTGTAATGGTCACCGCAAGGACCCATTATTAAAACCTGTTCAACTTAGACCGCCATAACTTGTAAAATAATTATTATTTTTTTAAAAAATTTAAGTGAAGTAATGTTAAAGTATGATGAAATGATACTATGTTTTTACTTATGTGAAATAAACTTAATTACTAGTAAAAAAATTAATAAAAAATGTCATTTTTTCACGCCTCTGACTACCCCTAACCCCTTAAGGTGAGTGACCATCTATCATTTCACCAAATATCATTTTTTCACCTTTGCAGTTATTACGTGATATGCGAACACAAATTTACGCAGTTTCAATTGATTTTCGCAAAATCTCAAAATCTAGTCAAGATTTTTTTTTAATTCGACACCTATGTTTTAAGTTGAGTGAGCACCTATCATGACACCTAATTTCATATAATTCGCTTCAGTCGTTTTTACGTGATGCTCGAACACAAATTTAAGCAGTTTGAAAGGATTTCCGCAAAATCTCAAAATCCAATCAAGATTTTTTAAAAATTCGAAGCCTATGTTTTAAGTTGAGTGACCACCTATCATGACACCCAATTTCATATCATTCGCTTCAGTCGTTTTTACGTGATGCTCGAACACAAATTTACGCAGTTTGAAAGGATTTTCGCAAAATCTCAAAATCCAATCAAGATTTTTTAAAAATTCGACGCCTATGTTTTAAGTTGAGTGACCACCTATCATGACACCCAATTTCATATCATTCGCTTCAGTCGTTTTTACGTGATGCTTAAACAAAAAAAGCGTCACGGACAGAATGACAGAATGACAGACAGACAAACTTTTTTTTGAGGGTCGCATCGGATTCCTGGGTGCTTGAAACGGATAGAAATCGCAAAATTTTTGAATTCCAAGAAATGTACAGACAAAAGTCTAATTTTATTTATATAGATGTCATGCTGAAGCACCATAAAACAAGACTGTGCAGGTTCATTCATGTTTGGACATGCTCAGACCTGTTAATCTGTCATTGTAATGTGTCAGTATTGAGCTGACTCAAACTCAAAATGATTCAGATGAAAATCAAAATGATCCTACATATGAAGCCAGTAGCTGTTCATCAGAACCATACTTTCCCAATCAGCAAGATCTTAATGACATGATTCGGGATTTAAATCTGTCAAAATGGTATATAGAAAATGGTATTGTGTTTTGTAATGATATTTGTTCAGTTATGGAAACTCTTGGGCATCAACACTGGCCAGATGAGTGGCGATTGTTCATAGCCTCGTCTAAAGTTAGTTTGAAGGCTGTGCTGCTACATATTGGCAATGAACTTCCATCAATACCTGTAGCTCATGCCGCTGATATGAAAGAGACATACGAAAATATGAAACTAGTTTTAGAGAAAACACAATATGAAAAATATGAATGGAGTATCTGTGGTGATTTAAAGGTAGGTCATTGCTTTATTGCTTGTTTTGCAACTTGAGTTCACCAAATTTTGCTATTTTTTGTGCAAATGGGACAGCAGAGATAAGAAGTCTCACTTAGAAAATCACGACAGAAAGATGATTCTCTTATCTCTGGCCAGGAAAATGTGTCATATGTCCCTTTAGTGAATCCTGAAAAAATATTTTTACTTCCATTGCATATTAAGTTAGGAGTAATGAAAAATTTTATCAAAGCTATGGATAAACTTTCTAATGGATTCTTGTACTTAAAATCGAAATCCTCCGAAGTCAGTGATGCTAAACTGAAAGAGGGAATTTTTATAGGACCACAAATCCAGTCATTAATGGTTAATAAACATTTCAAAGGGCTGTTAAATCCACTGGAGAAAGCAGGCTGGCAGTCTCTCAAAAGTTTATGCTGCAACTTTCTTAGAAACCATAAGCAGAAAACTATCGTGACATAATGACTGATCTTCTGCATTCTTATAAAGCTATGGGATGCAACATGTAAAAAAATTCACTTATTGGGCTCGCACGTAAACTTCTTCCCCGAAAATCTTGGAGCTGTCAGCGATGAACACTGTGAGCATTTCCGTCAGCAATTTTCTGTAATGGAGAAGAGGTACCAAGGCAAGTGTAGTTCCAATATGTTGGCCTGATCCAACTACTGTTGGACCAATAACATTTCAAAGATTAAGAGACATTCCAGATGCAGAATATGCCTAAAAATCACTATCTACCACTTTCTAGGTCGGTCAGAATGAGTAGTTATGACTTTGAGATATATACTAGCTAGTTACGGATTTTTTAGAATATTATAAAAAATTCAAATGAATATCACTGAAAACTCCTGCCCGATGCAGAAAAACTGAAGTGATATTTGAATTCAGCACGAAAAATACTTTTAGTTATTTTAATTCTTGTGAAAGAAAAAAAGTTCATTTTTGTAGACCAGTGTAATTAACTGATTTTTTTTTCTGTCCCGCAGTGGTCTGGGCGCTAAACTCCGTTCGCCTATGAACACGGCAAGTGAAGCAGCATTCGGCTAGGCCAGTGCTTGGGAGGGTGAACTCCCTTTCGGCTCGACTGCTGTGGGACCGTGTACGCTCATGGGAGCTGGTGCACGTAAAATCCGTCTTGGCTCCAATGTCCTCAAGTTGTTAAACGATACCTTGGGGGGTGCCGATTTCAGGGGATTGGTCCCTCCTCTGGAATGGGTTCAAAATGAGGGGACCACCGGACTTCCTCCCACTGGGGCCCACTAAAATGGAAGGCAACCCCCCCCCCCAATTGCCTATCGCCTCCCTTTCTGGGGTGGGATCAGGTACCGCATGTGATTGTCAGAGGACATAAACAACAACTGACATTTTTATGTGGTTTTATATAAAATGGTGCAGTAGTAGCGCATTGCACTGCCATGTCACAGGTCCGGGGGTTCATATCCGGGTTAGGCAAGACCGACTCAGCCTTTTGTCCCTTTGGTATAGGTCGATAAAATGAATACCAACCTGGCTTAAGCACGATGGCCTGCGTGTCAGGCTGACCATCTGGCCGGGCCATCCCAGAGCCCATGGCGTGGGACGGTCAGCACAAGCCTTGACCCCACGGAGGTTGCTGACCTACTGAGTTTACTTTATATAAAGTTTTGGTAAAGAATTTTGTTGTTCCCACGAGTTTGTATCAGCAAAGGTAAAATTATATACAGGGTGTATCTAAATTGTTTCAACACAATATTATAGAAGATAGGGCACATAAATCATAAGGACTCAAAATCACATAGCAATGTGGGGTCAAAAGCGTTGTCTTCATGTAGCTGTTAATAATCACTTTGGAACGGGTACTGAAACAGTGACCTTTCCGACCATTGTTTCTGAAAAACTAACGCATTTTTCTAAGAAAACATGTCTTCAACACTCATAGTTTAAAAATTCTACTTTACTTCTTGGGTGAGATTTTTGACAAGCCAATTGTATACGAAACTCGCTTAAGAAATTAGATGAACACTTCAACACTTTTCCTGAAGTGATTATTAACAGCTGCACGAAGATGTTTTTGGCCCCACATTTCTATGTGATTCTGATTCCTTATTATGTGCCCTATCTCCCACAATATATTGTTGAAACAATTTAGATACACCCTGTATATACAAAACAGAAAAATCCTTTTCCTGCCCAAAAATTGTTTGAAATGAATGCTGGAACAATCTAATAATCTGTACACATTAATGGCTGATCCAGAAAAGTTTCAGAATGAGGGCAATAGGTATGTACATCTATAAACTCAAGTTAAAACTACAAAACAGCAGATTATTCTAAAAATCTGTAACAACATGCAATTACATAATTTGTAAACGTCTTACTGAGGTCTTATGCATAAAAGAAAAAAAAACTGTGATGTATCATGTATATACATGAGATACGTAACCTGGTGGCTTCAACTTTGGCTCCAGTTCTAAGGTAATAGTACTTCACTTCCTGGCTTTAGGACCTCTGGTTTTATTCAATCGCTGAAAATATAAGATTCGGAGTCTGCTACGACTTCAAATTTAACCCTTTAATGCGCAGTGTTCCCTCTCTGGGAACACCAAACTCTGACGTTTTGACTGTTGCCAGTCACGAAGAATAAATTCGATTTCTATAAAAATAGTTGCGGGTGACATAGCTTCACGATAATCCTTTACTTTTTAGCACGTCATTTCCCGTCAAAAGACTATTTTTAACAGCACTAACATCTGCTGAAATATGGAAGAATGCGAGAACAGCTGGACAGATGGCCCAATGCCGAAAAAAGAGCAGCCTTTGCCATCGCTCGACTTAACTACCTGCAAGATGGCGGACGATCGAAACGTTCATCGCGTGCCACAGATCTAGAGACCATCTTTTGACGACAGCTGGCAGTGGGACACAGCCAACCAGCTGTCGTCATAAAAGGGTCTCTAGATCTGTGGCAGCGATGAACGTTTCGATCGTCCGCCATCTTGCTGGTAGTTAAGTCGAGCGATTTTTTCAGCATTGGGAAAGGGTTGCGCCTCAAAGAGTTAAAGAAAAGGTACCTGTGACTGCGGTTCTACGAAAATACTTCAGTTCTAGGCTTCACGACTGTGGCTCAAATTGCGTCTTCTCAGTCATATTGACGTCAGCCTTCATCAAAAGATAATTTTATATTTTCATTCTCTTCCCAACTGTTTCTTTTCTGCTTAAGAACTTCAACTTTTAATTACTAGTTTCTTTTTGTATGAGTGGCTGGCATGCAGTATTTCCAAACTATGAAATTGGAACAAGTACTTGGAAATTCTTATTTTTTTAACACTTGTATAGTAAACAGGGGCGTTTCTAGAATTTGAGAAATAGGAAGTCACCTTGACTTTTAAACGTCCAACCGTTCCAGACAAGGTTATTTCGTTTTTTGTAGATATTTTTTGAGCATTATTTACATTTGACTACTTACGGCAAAGAACGCAAAGCTAAAGCTTATGGAAGCTTTGTAATGTTGCTTTGTTTAAAGTAGCTAATTTTTCCATTTGTTCTAGATTTTTCATTCACTCAAAACAGTTATAGTTGACTTTTTCAATAATAAAATTTCAGACATTCCAATAGTTATTCTAACTAATCTTAATTAATAATTTTTTGTGAATTGACTATGACTAGTTAGAGTCGCGAGCGTATTGATAATGACATAAATTGAATAAAAGCATGACAATTTGAATGAATGTGTATTTAAAAAATGCTTATTTATTCATAGCGCAAAATTAAGTAATTAGTACTAATAAGTATTACCAACTCGGCTGATATATCAAATCGTAATTTTCGACGCAAAATAATAAATTCTTGAAAATATTGCTAAAACTAAATCTTTAATTAATTATTTAACGACTCAGCAATATACAGGGTCTCTTAACCCTTTGAGGCGCAGTGATCCCACTCTGGGAACCCGAAACTCTGACGTTTTGACAGTTGCCAGTCACGAAGAATAGATTTGATTTCTATAAAAATACACTCATGTCCATAAATTAAGGATAATTCAGAATCACACAGAAATTGATCTCTAAAATAAAAATTTCACCTGTGGAATGATCACACAGATCTTGAAGAAGAATATGCAAATTACAGGAAACCACCAGATGGCGTGGATGGTACGTCACAATGACGAGAGTGTAAGAGAGGGGTATATAAGGAATGGAGGCAAAGAAGTAAAATTGCTCACAAGCGCTGTGAAAGCCTTTCAGTGCAAAAACCGCATAGTTATGGCACAAAGGAGGCATTTGGATGATGTTTTACGTGGCAGAATTATCGGACGACTGGAATGTGGACGTACCCAGCTGGAAGTATCCGAGGAACTTGGAATCAGCCAGAGTGTCATCTCCAGGCTTTGGCAACGATTCCAAGATGATGGTAATGTGAGTAGACGTTACAGCACAGGTCGCCCCCGAGTTACAACGCCGAATGAGGACCGCTATTTGGCAGTTACTGCCAAAAGAAACAGACGGAGTACAGCATCAGACCTGTCTCGTCAGCTCTCTTCAGCTACCGGTACGACAGTTTCAAGGCAGACCGTGTACAGACGCTTAGGGCACATTGGTCTATATGCTCGTAGGCCTGTCAGATGTGTTCCACTTACCGCAACTCACTGTCGCCTGCGATTAACCTGGAGTAGAGAGCATGCATTGTGGACACCGCAACAGTGGTCTTGTGTGATGTTTTCCGACGAGTCCAGGTTTAGTTTGGAGTCTGATTCTCGCCGGACATTTATCTGGAGAGCGCCAGGTATCCGTTACCACCAAGAGAACACCATTGAAAGACACCGTTACGGTGGTGCAGGATGGCTCGTTTGGGGAGGAATTATTCTTGGTTCCAGAACTGACCTGCATGTTCAGAGTGTAACGATGACAGGCCACATCTATCGGGATGTCATTCTGGAACAACATGTACGATTGTTTCGGGGCGCCATGGGTGCTGAATTTGTGTTTATGGATGACAACGCCGGTCCTCACCGTGCAGACATTGTAGACGAATGCCTTCAATCGGAGGATATCACCCGTATGCATTGGCCAGCATACTCACCGGACTTGAATCCAATAGAGCATGTGTGGGATATGCTTGGCCGACGAATTGCAGCCCGTCAACCCCCTCCCACCTGTCTACCGGAACTTCGGAGTGCATTGCTTGATGAGTGGTGTAATATTCCCGAAGATCAGATTGATCATTTGATACTCAGCATGCCTAGGCGTTGTCAGGCCTGTATTGTATCGTCCGGGAGACATACTCCGTATTAACCATCCTACTAACCATGTTATACTGTTTTTTGTAAATAGGTTCTTTTTTAAATTTGGTCAAGGGAGTAAAACTTGCAATTTTTATTAATTATGTCAAACATATAGCATCTTTTTTGCTCTTTACTTTTTGTTTAATAAATAGACTTTACAAATAAGTCAAATTTGTGTTGCTTCTTTCTCTTTCTTTGCCTGAACTTCATTATCCTTAATTTATGGACATGAGTGTAGTTGCGGGTTACATAGCTCCACGAGAATCCTTTACTTTTGAGCACGTCATTTCCCGTAAAAAATTTGTCACGATTATTTTTTAACAGCACTGACATATGCTGAAAAATGGAAGAATGAGAGAACGGCTGGATAGATTGCCCAATGCTTAAGAAAGGGCAGCCGTTGCCATCGCTCGACTTAACTACCAGTAAGATGGCGGACGATCGAAACTTTCATCGCGTGCCACAGATCTAGAGACCCTTTTTTTGACGCAGCTGGCTGTGCCCGTTGCCATCGCTCGACTTAACTACCAGTAAGATGGCGGACGATCGAAACGTTCATCGCGTGCCACAGATCTAGAGACCCTTTTTTGACGCAGCTGGCTGTGCCGCACAGCCAGCTGCGTCAAAAAAAGGGTCTCTAGATCTGTGGCACGCGATGAACGTTTCGATCGTCCGCCATCTTACTGGTAGTTAAGTCGAGCGATGGCAACGGCTGCCCTTTTTTAAGCATTGGGAAAGGGTTGCGCCTCAAAGGGTTAAAAAGGTAGTGACATGCTTTAATTCTTTATCTATTACACGGACTAAGAGGCTTTAGGACGATCATCGGGAAGCGGCAGACGGGCGAAACTGAGTCAGCCTCTGAAAGGAAAATATGCGACCCCCTTTTAATGATTAACGGCATGGGCGCCCTCTGACGATACACGGCGTAAGCATCTCCCGCGGGGTGCTTCCGTCGATGTTTGTTTACGTTTTAGCTACTAGCACAAGACGCATGCGCCAAAAAATTAATGGGTACGACTCCCAGCACCACCTTTTAGGAAAATATCATTTAGTTCTTTCAAAATGCTTGGATGATTGTCCTGTACCCTCTTAGTCCGTGATCTATTAGAGATAAGTGGGCAATGTAAATTGAAAAATTGTTCAAAATCAAGTAGGAAAAAGTATTATGTTAAGAAAAATTTTCTCTACGTAATTTTCAAAAGTTACACTTTTTAAATTTGCATGCGACCCTAATACAAAAAAAATCTCATGTAGGAAAATGTAACCCATACACTAATGATGCGATGTACAAAATTTGAGGATATTACTTTTAAAAAGTGTCAGAGATATGAAGATCAATATATGCTGACTTACACCAGTTTTCGATGGCTCTCGAAGAAAAAAAAATCACGTCGGGTAATCGAGTTTCCGGGTCGTGAAAAATTTATGAAAGAAAATAACTTTTTGCACTCTAGCAATAAACGTTGACATTCAAATTCCTGTATAGCTAAAGTGACTAGACGTCCTGCTTTTGGCAAGACAGTCCTGATTTTTACCTATATATCCTGCTGTCCCCATAGAACCCTAAAATGTCCCGCTTTTCCATTCCTGTCCCACCAATGTCCTGCTTTAGGAAAAATAAATGTATAAATGTAAAATAAATTGGGAATAAATTCACATGAAAATGATTGTGTTATTTTAAATAGTTTTTTGTTACTTGTATTTAACACCATTTTTTTTATTCATGAAAATTATTGTTCTATAATATGTATTAATACATACCTATCACCAATGGATGGAGATTCTATAGTTTTCGTTAGAAAGCAAACTATTTTGGAAAGTTATCCAAAAATTAACGATAAAATTATTTAAAATCTAAGTTTATATAATAGGCCTATTTTATTTGTATATTCGCTATATTTTTTCTACTCATTTTTCCCATAAAAGTAGAAAATCAAATTACGTGTAGAAAAAAAAAATGAGGAGGGGAGGGGGGTGTTCGGGATTCATTTTTACCCCTCCCGTCTCTGCGGTTTAGAAGTGTCCTGATTTTCGGTTCAGAAAAAATGGTCACTTTATGTATAGCCTCTGATCATCTTACTTTAAATATATCTGTGAGACATTTTATGATGAAAGGCTGAAATTTTGTACATCATTTCATTAGTGTTTGGAGCACCTGTTAGTCATTGGGCATTTTTTTTTGTACGGGGGGCTGTATACAAATTTAAAAATCTCGAATTTTTGAAAATTAACAAGATCATTTTTTTAATAACGTATTCCTTTTTTATGACCTTATTTTGAACCTATTTTTTCAAATAACATTGCCCACTTATCTCTAATAGATAAAGAATTAAAGCGTAATAACCACCTATTCGTGACACCCTGTGCACTATAGAGTAAGCATTAAATATGACAATGCAAAATATGAAGAACAAGAAGACAAAGCAAAATATGAAGAAGGATGAAGTGGGTTCAAAAAACCCCTACTTGAACAACAACAACAACAACAACAAAACACTAAGGAGTAATTGGATCTCGTTAAGCACGTCTTATTATGAATAATTTTAACTCAATCTATGCACAGTTACACCGCAAGGACATAATTGGTTGGCCAGATGAAAAAGAACCAGACAAACAAAATGCTTTAGACAAAAGTTTTGTCAGATATTCATCGATTTCCTGACGCCCTTTTCAGCCTCAAACACAATTTAGATTACTCAGATCACGCAGAAATAATCGATTTCACCATTTCATGCATTTAAATGAGCAAAAAGTTCTTGTATGCTTATTGGATTGCATCTCCCATTCTTTGTAAATAAGATAGGAGCAAATACGCGTTAACATAGATAGATGAGAGATGTATAATTTTATTCTGTTTGAAACTAGAGTGAGATTGCGTTCACTCTAGGTTTTTCGGTGGACATAATTTATGAACATTTCTGAGCAGTAGCGGATCCAGGGGAGGGGCTAGGGGGCTTCAGCCCCCCCAAAAGAGATTGCTCAAGGGTAACATTCTGCTTTATTATACATTTTAAATAGCTAAAAGGATCCTATTTTATTACTTAGCCCCTCCCAAAAGCTTAATACATTGGTTTAGACTAAAATTTTGATTTATAGTACATTTTAATTGGGTTAAATAAGCTTTTTAAAAAATTTAGCCCCTCCCAAAAAAAATTTCTGGATCCGCCACTGTTTCTGAGGATATGTTTTTTTTGGGGGGGACCGATTTGCGTCGGTACGTTTTTGTTGCATTTTTCAGATTGCGATAGCCAAGGTTTGCAATTTTTGATGATTTATTGCCGAGTTTGGCACCAAAAAATAACTCCCCAAAACTGAACCCAGCTTGGCGATATCGTCCCTATTTGGCAAACGCTACAGTTTATTGCAAAAAAGGAGAAATGGAGAACAGATTGAGTGGGAGATTCTAATATACATTTCAAATCCAAAGAAGTGCTTTATGGAACAAGGAAGACAATTGCGGTATACTCATCGATTATGATACGCTTTCCAAATTAATGGAATAAAAAAAGAAAAATAGGGAGGGTGTAAGGATTATGATACGCTATTAATATTACTTTAGTGCATATTTAAATTATGAAGGTGTTTCAGATTTTTATTCCTTTTTTTTTTTTCATTCTAGTAGATGGCGCTGGTCATCGCGACCATTTGATTGTCCCAGAAAGCCCAGACAGATTTTTCGCTAATATTTTAAAATATGTGCAAAGATTTTGCACACTCGTTCGTTTTCTAAGCAAGTTCTATAAGCATTTTGTCACATATCATTTCAACTGTAAGCAGTAGCTTAAATATTTATCGCTTTCAAATCAGGGACGTTTTTGTCCACAAAAGTTACTGCGTATTTTTTTCAAGCTTTTTACAAGCGGTGTATAGTGTCATTAAAAAAAAAAAAAAAGGAAACAAGAATTACAGACAAAACACCCATCTTTCAAAGTAATGACCATTAGGAAAAAACACTCAAAATGCTGGTGATAAACAATAAAGTAAATAAAAACGCTTTTATTTACTTTAATGACCATTAGCTACAATGTATTTTTGAGATCACTTGCATAGCTGCTGGAAACTCAGAAAATGCCTCTTTTGGATTCGCTCCAAGTACCGTTGTCACGTGTTCTTTTATCTGTTGTCGTTGCCACATGTTGTCAGCAAAGCTTAGGCATTTCGATAGTTCTTTGTGTGTGGGGGGGGGGGGACAAGAAGTCTGCAGGCACCAGATCTGGAGAATATGGAGGATGTACACGAACTGGCTCAAGACGCGTATCTTCGACAGCTTCCTTTTCGTCTTACGAAAGAGTTTAAAACACAATTTTACTCACTGCTTCAACTCTGTAAATACACCTTTCATTACTATTCCATGCACATCCGGTGTACATACAAAATTATTGTTATTATTATTATTTTAAATAATAACTACTATAAGAAAAAAAATCCATCTTGAGGTTTAACTATATTTTCTATAATAAATACTCAAAAATAGGAATGGACGCGAGACGACTTTTTGCGAGACGAGACAGAGATTGATTTACAGCTTTTTTTTTGCGAGACGAGACAAATATTTTTAACATTATGATACAGGGATTTTGCGAGACGAGACAAAGCTTTTCGGCTATTTTACGAGACGCCTATTTTTCGTCTCGCGTCCATCCCTACTCAAAAAAATTGCTGTTAAATAGTTAAAATAATAAATAACCTAGAATAACACACGTAAAAAAAAAAAAAAAAACAGTACGGGCCGTTTCGGGTGGTACAAAGCGGAGGAAGAGTGGGTCCTTTGCATCACCTCGTTTAATTTTACATTTATGAATTATGAGTGTTATTTACGAAATCCTTTATTGTTATTGTCTATTATAGTTCAGCGGTTACGAGTTTTTGCCAGGTCGACTCTCCACAGATTCCCAGCATGTTCTCGTGCGGTAGACAATGCACATCGAAGTTCGTAATCAGACATTCGTGTTCCCTGCAAAAAAAAAAAAAAAAAAAAAAAAAAAAAAAAAAAAAAGCTGCAAGGACCCTCTGAATATTCCGCTATTTAACAAAAGAAGAAAGTGAAGAGTGAGGAGAATGCGCATATGCCTGGCAGAAGGAAAATGGCTCCTTCTGCACATTTAGCGAACGTGACTGATATTCCGAGGTTTTTACCTTGAATGCCCCGGGATGTCATGCTCGTGTGAGTCACACACTCAAGCTACTACTACTTCTACTCTCTCTACGCAATCAACACCTGTTATTCCGATAAATAACACACGTAGCCCAGGAATGCGCAAGCATTCGTGAAATCTCTACTCTGACTTCTTTGTGTTCGGATAGGGGAAAGAGAGAGAGATCTGACCTAGAAGTTCTCGATCTTTTGTTTTTGCTTTTGCTTTTTTTTTTCAGTAACAGTCAAAAATCAAGAAGAGAAAATGAAAGATGGCTGTATGTTAGAGATGAGACGGGCTCAGCCCGAGCCCGAAAGCCCGAGCCCGAGCCCGGGCCCGACTCGGGCTCGGGCTCTGTAATTCACGATTGCGTTCGGGCTCGGGCTCGTGAAAAATTTCTCCTTTGTTGAACATACTCCTTGAAACAGATTTTGAAAAGTGATTCATGGGATAAATAGATGTACTTATTTTTAAAAAATGGCGGCACGGGGGACTAGAAGGTGTGTGAAGCTCCAAAATTTATTGTATCCTATTAATGAAGTAGTTAATTTTATTTGTCTTTAGCTGAAATTTCGGGCTCCAACTTCAATAATATTGCTGGGGCTCGGGCGAGCTCGGGCTTCAAAAAATGAGCCCGAACTCATCTCTACTGTATATGTGGAAAAATGAAATCTACATGAGTCCCAAAAGGTAGTGACCAAAAAAAAAGGTGCTGTTGTTACTAACCTCGGAATCATCTAGCGGGGTTAGACAATCCGCATGAATCCGAAAACGTCTAAAAATTCTAAAAACAGTTGAGGGTCCCGCAGGACTTCGTTTTTTTTTTAAACCCAAACAAACCAAAATGTGGGCAGGGGAGGCCATGTCTGCTGAACACCAGTGGCACTCGGGATAAGTTTTTTGACCCTGCCAAAAAGTGGGGGCTCTAGTACGGATACTCAGGAAGAGCGGGAAAACAGTTTTATAGTATCTGGGTCTAAGCTGGGACCAAAAGGTGTGCCAATTAATAATGAAGTACATTTTAGTAAAATTGTTAAATTTAACTAAAGTGACCACTTTTTCTGAATCGAAAATCAGTACATTTCTAAAACACAGAGTCGGAAGAGATAAAAATCAATCCCGAAACCCCCCCCCCCCCCTCTTACCCAAGATTTTTTTTTCTACACGTAAGTTTATTTTTTACTTTTATGAGAAAATTGGGTTGAAAAAATATAGCAAGTATACAAATTGGCCTATTATATAAACTTAGGTTTTAAATAATTTTATTGTTAATTTTTGGATAACTTTCCAAAATAGTTTGCTTTCTAACAATAACTATAGAATCACCATCCACTGATTATAGCCTGACCAGTTGCATAGCGCTAGCGCTTTGAACTGGAAGACGCAAGGTGCCTGGTTCGAAACCAGGTCGCGTCCGCCGACCTAACCGTTCGGCGGATCTAACCGTTTCTCCAAAGCTTCGTGTAAATACAGGTTAGAAACCTAAGAAAGTCCCCACGGGGGGCAATACCGGTCTATAGCCCTAGGGTAGATAATTGGCCTTAACCCATATTTCCATTGATTATAGGTATGTATTAATGCATATTATCAAACAATCATTTTCATCAATTAAAAAAATCTGGTGTTAAATACAAGTATCAAAAACTTTGTAAATAGCACAATCATTTTCATGTGAATCTATTCTCAATTTATTTATTTTTCATAAAGCAGGACTTATGCGGGACAGAAGTGGAAAAGCGGGACATTTTACGGTTCTGTGGGGACAGCAGGACATATAGGTAAAAATCAGGACTGTCCCTCCAAAAGCAGGACGTCTGGTCACTTTAAATTTAACTCAACTACAAGATTTACCCTAGCTGCTTTTTTTTTTTACCTATTTTCATTTATTTGGACCAAAAGGTGTGCCAAATAAATGAAAATAGGTAAAAAAGCAGCTACTGTAAATAATTTAAATTTAACAATTAGACTAAAATGTACTTCACTTGGTGAAACCTGGCGATGTAATAGTTAACACACTATTCTGCCCCAGTGGTGTAACGGTTAGCAAACTAATCTGTCCTGCCACAGTTCCGGAGCTCGATTCCCGGCTTAGCCAAGGGTAACTCAGCCTTGACCTTGTCGATGTAATGAGGAACAAACTTGCTAGAGGAACTGAACATCGGGGGCTCCACGTCTGGGGCTGACCATTTGACCGGCAGGAAACGAGCTAGCAGACTTGCTAACCAAAGAAGCATCACTCTTTAAATCGCCATAACAAATCTTCCTTCAGATAATGGGTGCCCATATGATTGTTTGTATTGAGGAAACCCACAAAAAATACTATGAGTTGAACCACTTCCACGTCATACCAGTACGTAAATCATAACGGTAATATGGGAGCTGGGGGGGGGGGGGCATGCACCTTCCCTTTTAGTGCGACAGAGTTTTTTACTTTCGCCCATTACCAAATACAAAACAAATGTAAAAAAGGCAATAAGTATCAGAATCGGCAAAATAGATGAGATCAAACAGAAATAATGCCAAAGAACTAATGCTGAAACATGTTCTTCGGTTTTAAAACTATGTGCAGGTTGTTGCATGAAAATTAATTTACCAGGTGAAAAATTAAAAATATATTGATACACTTAATAAAATTTAATACATTGAGGTATTTATCTGCATGCAAGTAGAAAAAAAAAAAGATGAATATTCCACCAAGAAAGTAGAGGGAAATTCATGAAATATTGGTTTAGAGAAGGCAGGGAAAGTTTTGTTTAAGATTTAATATTTTATCTGTATTATAAGGGAAAACTTAAAATAAGGGAAAATGGGAATAAAGTGTCAAAATTAACTTGGATATATCTCTCTTGGATATATTGGATATACTCTTGGAAATATCTTTTATAACCCTTTTTTTAATTATTTACAATGGTTACTTAATTATTTACAGCTGGTTTAACTGAATCTCAGAAGTATAGATGAAAGCTATCAGCTGTACCTCTAAATCTGAATAAAAAGTTTTAAAAAAAAAAAAAACACAACAAATGAAATCCAAATTGGGGCTATATCATTTAAATGCAAAGCATTCATGTTTTCCAACTTTTCTTGTACTGATTACTCTGCGTTTGGATTTTTATAACAAGTTTTTATTACGCAGAATAACAAAACACGAACGGCCGTACTCGCCAAGTACTTGGCACCCGTGTTAACCCCTTCAGACATTAAATAGACATCAAATACACATCCATTCGACATCTGACCCTCGTTTTGGTGGGTTAACGTGGGTGTCAAGTACTTGGCGAATACGACCGCTAGTGTTCAAAAGAATTCAGCAGTTCGTTTATAGACGTTCATTTACAGAATTCGCGAATGTATATTTTTTGGAAAACTTAAGACACTATAAGATGAGCCTTGCAAAAGATTATCGATGAACTTGTATTTGGACAGTGACAAGGGAACTAACTAGTAAGCTCGAGTTTGTAATTCTACAGTTGCTCAACATCGATACCTCTGGAATTCTGAGCAGTGGCGGCTCGTGCGTTATTTAAATGGTTTACAAAAAAAATTTCGAAAATCAAATATGCAGACACGACGCACCTTACGAATTAAAATATGTTTGCGTTTCTAGCAGTTAGAGGAAAACAATGCACGCAACTGAAAGAAAACAAGTCATATTTTGTCTTACATTTCGTCACCAAGATAAGTTTTAGCAAAGGTGTTGTATTGATACATTTTATTTCATTTTTTTTTTTTTTTTTTTTTTTTTTTTTTTTTTGCAAGGACATTATTGAAAAATGTCATTACTTTAGCTCCTAAACACTTATTTTACTCCCATCTTAATTATTTACACTAGTTTGTAAAAAATATTGCAGAGAAAAGGGATAAAAATAAAGAAAAATAATAAGAAAATGAAAAAAAAAGAATTAACTAACTGAATGTAACAATCCAAGCGAAAATCCGGAGGAGATAAACGATAAAACTTTCGTAAGCGCGCACACTCAAAATGTGCGAACGGAATATCAGCAGCTCCGTACTTCCTTTCAACTCTCTCCGCTGCTCTTCTCAAAGAGCGGTTCAGAAGGGAAAATTTCTCCGTTCCCAAGTGCGATTGATTAAAGACTGTGCTGTACTATAACTTAAAGTGTTAGCTATACACACATTAGCCTATGTTACTCAGAAATAGTGTAGCTTTCAGTGAAAAGATCTTTAGAATCGGTTCAGTAGTTACAGAGATGTCCATATAGCATAATGTATTAGAATTCTTTTGAGTGTCCCTGTAAAAGAACTAGTTATGCGGCATGCTGAAATTTAGTCTATAATATTCAAGAATAGTGCAGATTTCTATCAGTTAAAAATTTTTTTGAATCGGTTAAGTAGTTGCAGAGATCCCCATTCAGCGTAATGTAATTCTTATGAGTGCCCCTGTAAAAGAACTAATTGTAATATGTGGAGGATATATTTGTGATATATGCAGAATAAGTTAATTTTCAATATTGCTACAGTCGATTAAACTTCTAAAAGTAATGCCGAAATGCCCTCATGCGTGTCAGTGGAATGTCCCAAATAGGGAAGTACTTTTGGGATTTTTTTTTTTTTTTTTTGGAAACAGTTGTGCCTTCAAAAAATGTTTTTTCACAATACGAAACCACTATGTTGATACTACATCTCCATGCCATGGCTCTAAGGACCATGTTTGGGACCCCGTACCGTAGGGCCCTGGAGGCCTTCAAAAATTTTTAACATAGGATTCACTTTATATCAAGATGGATAACTGCTCGGGGAAAAAAAAATTATGTAACACGCCAGAGGCAAGATTTAAAGCATTCTTAAAACTGTATTTTTTTGTGAAATTGGGGGTATTTGTGTGAGGGGGGCTTATTTGGGGTCTCTGACTATTTTCGAATGAATTTTCAATTTGAGATGTTAATATCTAAGGTATATTATAGGATAAAATGAAAAAATTCTCTTAAGCACCTCTGAGCCAGTCACAGTCGAGACAACAAAGTGGCAAGAATGGCCCTAAATTATTTCTACGTCACTCGTCTAGGGTACTTTGACCCCCCCCCCCATAACTCCAAAACTAAAAGAGGTAAATCAAAAATATTTCAGATTTGTTCTTTCCTTGGGCAAGGCAACACAAGAAAAAAAATCTGGAGTGACTCCACTCGACTTTCCGAACACTACGATTAAGATCATTACCAGCATTTAAATAAATTTAATCGATGATAATTCAACTATATACCAAATTGAAGCTCGATCGAATGTACCGTTTAAACGCTTTCAAGATTTCTCCCCGTAGGCCATAATGTAAAAGATATCTTTGTCGTAGCCCTGTAGAAAACTATAAGTCCTATAAACATCAAATCATACCGTCTTACAATGGTGTTTATAACATGTATACCAATTGACTCATCGAATGTACCGTTTAAACGCTAGCGCACTTTCCAGAATTTTCCTCCATAGGCCATAATGTAAAAGAAATCTTTGTCGTAGCCCTGTAGAAAAACTGTAAGTCCTATACACATCAAAATCAATACAAGTCTTGCGACGGTGGTTTATAACATGTATACCCAATTTGAGCTCAATCGAATGTACCGTTTAAACGCTAGCGCACTTTCCAGAATTTTCCTCCATAGGCCATAATGTAAAAGAAATCTTTGTCGTAGCCCTGTAGAAAAACTGTAAGTCCTATACACACCAAAATCAATACCGGTCTTGCGACGGTGGTTTATAACATATATACCCAATTTGAGCTCAATCGCATGCCCGTTTCAGGACGCTATCGCACTTCCGATCTCACATAACACAAACACACACATACACACACACACACACATACACACATACATACATACATCTCGTAAAAATAGCATAAATGAATTCAGAAGACCTCAAAACGTGTAAATACACCAAAATGTCGAATTCGAATTTTTTCATGATTACAATACTTTCCTTACATGGTACATGTTCGGAAAGTAATTACATGGTACATGTTCGGAAAGTAAAAATTCATGAAATTCTGATATGGTGATGGGAATTTTTTACTATTTACTTGCCCAATTTGCTCTTGCAACGGCTCTTAAGAACAAACCAGTGATGTTAAACACTTGAAAAAATTAATAATGCTTCTTCACCAAATGACTATATGTACTAATACTAACAGTGAAGCTGTCTGTCTCATGCAACTTTCAGAAAAAAAAAAAAAAATCAGAAGCACAAAAATCGCCTTCAAATGTAATTCGAAGAGTTACACGTTAAGAGAAATATTGCGAAATTCTGTATGCGTAGCATTTTTTCGTGAGTGTTTCGTAATTCCTATGGATTGGTTTTCTTTAACCCTTCGAGGCGCAACCCTTTCCCAATGCTGAAAAAAGGCACCGTTGCCATCGCTCGATTAACTACCAGCAAGATGGCGGACGATCGAAACGTTCATCGCGTGCCACAGATCTAGAGACCCTTTTTTGACGGCAGCTGGCTGTGCGCGAGCACAGCCAGCTGTCGTCAAAAAAGGGTCTCTAGATCTGTGGCACGCGATGAACGTTTCGATCGTCCGCCATCTTGCTGGTAGTTAAGTCGAGCGATGGCAACGGCTGCCCTTTTTTCAGCATTGGGCAATCTGTCCAGCTGTTCTCGCGTTCTTCCATTTTTCAGCAGATGTCAGTGCTGTTAAAAATAACCGTGACCATTTTTTTACGGGAAATGACGTGCTAAAAAGTAAAGAATTCTCGTGGAGCCATATCACCCGCAACTATTTTTATAGAAGTCAAATCTATTCTTCGTGACTGGCAACAGTCAAAACGTCAGAGTTGGGTGATCCCAGAGCGGGATCACCGCACGTAAAAGGGTTAACAGTTCACAGTACAGCTTGTAAAAAGACATTCTAATTTTTCCCGAGTCTCTAGCGCATTTAAATTTTTTGAAAGAGTTGTTCAAAAGTCTTGTGATTTTCATGCGGAACAGCCTTAAACTGAGTAAATTACATAAAACGTCGGTAATCTTACTTAACGACATAATACAGTGAGCAAATACGTTAGCCAACACCAACGAGCATGAAATCCAGCTTCTGGGACGGGATTTAAAATTCGTGTGTGTACCTACAGTTTTCATCTTTTCCATGAGAGGGCTTCAACAGCTGAATGAATGACTAGGTATTCCGCGGATTACAGGTATTTTTTTTTTTTTTTAATGCATAACGTTTTCATCATACATTACTCACGAACGAGGAAGCGGTGAACTGGAAACAATTTGCATTCCACAACAGATGCAAGACGCCCAGCCACTGCAACTACTGACATTCCATCCTGACGTACACAGTGACTGATGCGACTTTGGTTGTCGGCGTTCCGTTATGTTGGACTGCACGAACGGCGCACAAAACGAAGTCTTTGATAGTAGAAGTCAAAGCCCGTTATGGAGGCAATTACAAGGGGCGCTAAAAAAAAGAAAAAAAAACATTGGAAAATATGTCTACAGTTTATCTTCGTCCACCTAAAATAAATAAGCTCACATTAAATTTTTATTATATACCCAAATCCAGGGGCGTAGCCAGAAATTTTTCATGGGGGGGGGTTATGACTACTGCAACTCATATATATGTATACGTGTGTGTGAATAATGTAGTGAAGAATATACATTTTGTATGGCAAAAAATTCCTCATGGTGGGGGGTTATGACCCCCCTAACTCCCCCCCCCTTGGCTACGCCTCTGCCCAAATCGAATGTCATGCTCTTCAGGAAACGCGCGGAAACTTTTGGCATTCGAAAGATTTCGTTTTGTGTACACAGCCATTCTTATGTCCATGCAGACGATTTATTTGTGAAAAAAAAAAAAAAAAAAAAAAAATTAAACTATATAGTCCAGAAAAACTATTTTAAACGAGTTGGAATCAAACTTTCATTTCAAAGCCTGATGACCGTGATGAATAGGACGTCCTATCGATTGCAACAACTCGTTTTGTCACACAAATGTATCTTTTTTTTTTTACTCTCGGAAACAAAATGGAGCTGAAAATAGCAGACAATCTCTTAAAAATGAGGGAACCGGTAGATTTTCAGATTTTTAAAGTAACACAGATTGTTTTTTTATATATCTTTATACATGATCATGAAAAATTTCAAGTGGATCGTACAAACGGTGTAGATGTTACAAATGTTCGGCAGTCCAAAAATAATACCTAAAATTACATACAGGGAAATAACATAAATAAACATAATAAATGAATGAATTGTAAAATCTGAAGTAATAAAAAATGGGAAAAAACAAAGTTTTGTGAAAGTATTTTGTTTTCAATACTTTTTTGAATGTATTTTTATCATGTATAGAAAATGAGGGGAAAATTATGTAATTCTGTATTTTTTTTTTTTAAGATTGGAGTATATTATTACTGGAAGAAATTATTGAACAAAAAACACTGTTTTTCGATCTTTGTAAGAATTCGGTGGCCTTTTTTTCCCACCATAAATTGACCCTCCTTATGAGAACAGTGTACTTGCTGTAGTAATGCTGGCTGGGGGGAGAAAATGTCACCCCCCCCCGCCCCCTCCTAATTTTCACAAAGTAAGGAAATTTGCGACAC
The DNA here is from genome assembly GCA_038373885.1 of Cheiracanthium punctorium. Lineage (NCBI taxonomy): Eukaryota > Metazoa > Arthropoda > Arachnida > Araneae > Cheiracanthiidae > Cheiracanthium > Cheiracanthium punctorium. Next base: position 178,889 of record JAWZYV010017935.1, read on the forward strand.
TGATTTTCCAACGGTTAAATAAAGATATCGTTCTTTCAAGAACTCATCTTTTAACCTTTTGAGGCGCAACCCTTTTCCAATGCTGAAAAAAGGGCAGCCGTTGCCATCGCTCGACTTAACTACCAGCAAGATGGCGGACGATCGAAACGTTCATCGCGTGCCACAGATCTAGAGACCCCTTTTTTGACGACAGCTGGCTGTGCTCGCGCACAGCCAGCTGCGTCAAAAAAGGGGTCTCTAGATCTGTGGCACGCGATGAACGTTTCGATCGTCCGCCATCTTGCTGGTAGTTAAGTCGAGCGATGGCAACGGCTGCCCTTTTTTCAGCATTGGGCAATCGATCCAGCTGTTCTTCGCATTCTTCCATTTGTCAGCAGATGTCGGTGCCGTTAAAAATAATGGTGACCATTTTTTTACGGGAAATGACGTGCTAAAAAGTAAAGGATTCTCATGGAGCCATGTCACCCGCAACTATTTTTATAGAAATCCAATCTATTCTTCGTGTCTGGCAACAGTCAAAACGTCAGAGTTTGGTGATCCCAGAGCGGGATCACTGCGCGTTAAAGGGTTAAGATATTAATCTAACTCTTGAGGGAGAACATCCATGACATTGTTATTTATATGACTTTAATTGCAGTAAAACTGGTACTAAATTCATGGAAACAATCCCAAAAGGATTTCTGATTTTTGAATTAAATGATTTGAAACTAATGAGAAAATTTAAAGGAAAAAATAGCTCCATGATCTAAGAAAACTTGTGAAATAAAACAGAAAAGAAGAAGACATACTGCTGCCGGATAACCGGATATCCGGCTGGAAGTTTGACCGGATATTCGGTACCCGGTATCCGGCCAAATTGATATCCGTTGCATCACTAGTGTTTACTCACATACATGCGCGCACACACTAACTTACATCACCGTAAAAATAGCATAAACGAATCCAGAAAACCCCGAAACGTGTAAATACATCAAAATCTCAAAGTCGAATGATGGCAATACATTTCTTCGTACGGTAAGTATTCGGAAAGTAAAAAGCTTTACACTATTTTTACTTTCCGAACATGTACCATGTAAGAAAAGTATTGTAATCATGAAAAAATTCAACTTCGAGATTTTGGTGTATTGACACGTTTTGAGGTCTTCTAAATTCATTTAAGCTGTTTTTACGAGATGTATGTATGCAGGGGCGTAGCCAAGGGGGGAGAATAGGGGGGTCATAACCCCCCCCCCATGAGAAAATTTTTCCATACAAAATTTATATTCTTCACTACATTATCACACTCACGTATACATATATATGAGTTGTAGTAGTCGTAACCCCCCCATGAAAAATTTCTGGCTACGCCCCTGTATGTATGTATATGTGTATGTGTGTGTGTGTGTATGTGAGTGAACACGATAGCTCCTAAACGGGGCATTCGATTGAGCTCAAATTTGGTATATATGTTATAAACCACCTTCGCAAGACCGGTATCGATTTTGGTGTGTATAGGACTTATAGTTTTTCTACAGGGCTACGACAAAGATTTCTTTTACATTATGGCCTATGGGGGGAAATTCTTGCAAGATCGCTAGCGTTTAAATGGTATATTCAATTAAGCTCAAATTGGGTGTATATATATATATATATATATATATATTATAAACCGCGATCGTAAGACCGGTATTGATTTTGGTGTTTATAGGACTTATAGTTTTTCTACAGGGCTACGACAAAGATTTCTTTTACGCTGTGGCATATTGAGGGGGGGGGGGGAATTCTCGAAAGTGCGCTAGCGTTTAAACGGTACATTTGATTAAGCTCAAATTGAGTAGACAAGCCATAAACCACCGTCGTAAGACCGGTATTGATTTTCATGTGTAGTTTTTCAACTGCGCTACGACAAATATTTCTTTTACATTATGGCTGGCCTATGGGGAAAAATTCTTGAAAGTGCGCTAGCGTTTAAATGGTGCATTCGATTGAGCTTCAATTTGGCATATATGTTTGAATTATTCAACGATTAAAATTTATTTAAATGCTTGGTAATGATCTTAATCGTGAGTGTTCGGAAAGTCGAGTGGAATCACTCCAGATTTTTTTAATTTGTACAGGTCCGGACTGGCCAGGTCGGCTGGTCGACAATTGCCGAGGGCCCCCGACCCAAGGGAGCCCCCGGAGAGGTCTCTCGAAGTGTCAGGGGCCCCAACAGTTTTAAAATAGTTAAAAGTGGTTTTTAGGCACGGAAGCCTAATTTTCAAGTATTACATATCCCAGCATTCTAGTAAGGGGCCCTTTTTCAATCTCTAACTGAGGGCCCCTAAAGAAGGTCGCCAGTCCGCGCCTGAATTTGTATAAAAGTTTTTTAAAGTGAATTAATATTCAGTGTTTGATATAGACTAGGGGGGGGGGTAGGAATTAAATTTAATGGTTATTTCTTGAATTCGGCCTTAAATCCATGATGAAAAAATATTCTGAGAATTATGATTCTGTGTGCAGCAATATTAATGAAATAATAATAATTATTACGTGATATGAAATGTTTAATTTAAAGCTGTGTTTTGATAGTAACAAAAAAAACATAAGAAGAGTAATTATGTTCTGCATTTGTATACACATACGCTTGAATAACTATATACATATAACAATTATATACCAAAAAAGAAACTGAGTTTCATAAATATATGCATAACGTACAACACAGCAACATTTTAAAATTAAAAGGGACCTTGTGAAAATGTCTGATTTGTATCTAATGTTCAAAATATTTCGTCAATTTACGAATAATTATAGTAAAAAAACAAAACTTTTAAAAATGAAACTTAAGGGAAAAGAATTCAAAATTGCGGCAGTGTGTTGAAAGTAAAAGAAATCAATAAATTATCAATTGAATTTTAGTCATTTATTTTTACAGACACAAATGAATTTGCCGTTTAAAATTTCTTTAAACATTTATAGCTTTTATACGAAATTTCCTTTTCTGGCCTCTTTCAAATAACGCAAATAACCAACAGAAGTCCCCCACATATATTAATTAATAAAAATAAATGCAGCATAAAAGTTAGTACGAGACTGAAGAATAGTTAATCATATTAAAAGTTTGTATAATCTTTAAGAAACGCGAAAGATTTTAATGTTTGTTTTCCCAATTAGCTTCTCTTCTCATAACAGTTTGTAAGCCGCACATAAATAAAAAGAAATCTAATTATTCTCTGGTTAATTACTTTAATATAATTTACCACACTTTCCTGCTTCATTTAAAAATTTATGGGTACATTAAATGTGCTTGCTCCTAACAGTTAATTTTGAAGATTTTAGGAAAGAATTTCAAGTGTGTTATTTAGATAGGGAGACACTGCCATCTGTTGGCTAGGTACGAAAATAAATTTTCTGCGGGACATTCTTTCATAATAGGTTTTGCTCTTTGCTAAAAGTTGGAATATCCAACCACCAGGGACATAGTATTTTATATCGAGGATGGAGAATGATAAAACAAGAAGAAGAACTTCACAAACGAATCCATTCCTTTAATGTCACTTATCAACAGTGGCGGATTAATGCAAGTTTGTCGGGGGGGGGGGGGTTAGTTTGTCGGTGGGGGCGATTAGTTAGAAGATTGACATATTCACCCATTTTATGGAAGTAAAATAGGATCTTTCACATTAATTTCTTTTGTCTCGCGGGAGGGGGGCGGTCGCTCCCTCCGCCTCCCCCCTTTAATCCCCCCTTGCTTATCAACTTTATGAAATTTTATTTCGGGTGGGGGGGGGCGGATGTAGAGAAGAGGGGATTATCGAAACGCACTGGGACTTTTCCCGTTTATGTACGTTTTTGCTAATAAATGGGAAAAAAGAAAAGGTAAATAACAAATATATATATATTTTTTTAATTTGAAGAGTAAATATAAGTAATAAGACAGATTGCTTCAGTGAGCTACCAGCATATAATGCTTGACATGTTCCGAGATACCATCATAGCTACGGCGTTGTATAAAGTGGGAAGGAAGGGGGATCAAAATCAGGAAGTATAACTGTTTGTGATCTTTCTCAAAATACAAGATTCTAAATTTTTTTTTAAATCTTTTTAACAAATATAGAAATAACCTGCCTTTACGATGTGACGGACCACGCTTAAATTTATAAACAGATAGAAATACAGACTGTTAGTATAGAAGCAGATAATTAATTTATTTTAATGCATTTCTATTTCAGATTAATGAAAGAAATGGAGGGCAAGAATTGGATTTCCCCAATGGCAGCTTTTTTTCTATCTCTTTCTGCAGAGCAAACCGACTTTCTTTCAATCTCTTTCACACTCAATAATTCTACAAACATCACTCAAACGCAATTCAAAAAACACAGCGATGACTTAAAGTAACGGTGAGGGAATCACTTCTATCCCGAATAACAGAGAATCCAATCGAAAATTTCATTAAACTTTTCGCTCCTTTCCAGTTCTACAACTTGATAAAATCGTTTGTGCAAGTTTTGTTTCTTTTCCTTTTTTTTTTTGTATGTCTGTTTTTTCTTTTCTGTTTTTCTCTTTTCCTGTGGACAGCTACCAAACACACACACTCCTTCTCTTTTGCAACTCACGTACGGGAAAAAGCAAATTGAGTTGTGAGGCAATATATAAACTTTCCTGTTTGTATATTCTGGATGCATGCGAGTGTGTGCCTCCGTACGAATTCCTAATGATTGCATTCCGGAGGAAAAGAATCTCGCACCAACACACACACCATGGTGAATAGATTAATGAGGCTGTGGCGATGAATGCAGACGAATAATCAGCGCGAAATGTAAATCGGTGATACATTTGAAAATATTAGGTTGTAACGAAAGTTTCCCGCTACCGCAAACATCGGAAGCACACAGTTCGCGTTAGCGTATTTGCTCATATTTTGTCAAATGATTTTTGGCATTTGAAAGAAAGAGACTTGCTTTATGACACTGTGTTGTGAAATCTGTAAAAAATATAGTTATAATTAAGAACAAGGTGTCTCAAATGGAACTATCACTCTAGAGGATTAGAACCATCATTTACTTCCAGTTCTGTTTCAAAAAGTCAGCTACAGAATATCAACGAATTATGAGTACAGCTTTAAGTACTATTGTTGTATCATGTGACACGGTACAGGTTTGGTACCGAAAGTTCAAAAACAGGTATCTAAGGAGTTAGAAGTTAGTTTTTCAGGCAGATATGGCGGAAAACTTTCGTTACAACCTGATATATACACATTAGAAAATATATATATAGCCCGTTGTGGAGGCAATTATAACAGGCGTTGGAAAGAACAATATAACAACTCAATATATTGCATCATCATCCACCTAAAATAAATAGCTTCATATAGAGTTTTTATTGTACTACCCTACTCGAATTTCATGTTATTCTCGAAACGCGAGGAAACTTTTCGAATCCGAACGATATTTCGTTTTGTGTAAACAGACCCTCTTATATCAGAGCTTCATGCAGATGGCATGCATAATAAAAAAATTAAACTATGTTATCAGGAAAAACTGTTTAAAACGAATTGAAATCGCGACTTTCCGTTCAAAGCCTGATGACCGTGGCTTCAATATGACACCATTGTCACTTGAAACAGCTAATTTTGTCACTCAAATAATTCACTTTTTTGACTCTCCAAAATCAAATGAAGCTGAAAAGATCGAAAAATCACTTAAAATTGAGGGAACGGGGGGGATTTTCAGATTTTTAAAATAGCGCAGATTGTTTTCTATATTTTTATACATAATTATGAACATTTTCAAGAGGATCGTACAAACGGTGTAGATGTTATTGGGATTTTTGTGCTTTAATATTTTTGGAGTAATGGCGGTAAAAGTTTTATAGCTTGGAACCGTATGAGAATCAGTGAGTCAGTGATCAGCGTAACTATATATTAGGATATACTATATATATATACAGTAGTCTATATATATTAAAGTCTTATCCAGAACGGTCGCAATTTATTATGCTGATAATGCATGGAAATTATTATGAAGCACCAAAGTTTTAAAAAAAAAACACGGAGGGTGATTTTACGAAATGGAGAAAATGAAATTCCTGATGAAGACAACTATAGTTCTGAAGTGTAGAGAAATATCTTAGATGATTTAAGAAAATGACACTTTTCTAAAAATTCCATTGCAACAGTGGGCCAACGAAGCTCGAAATCGAAGTTCTAACGCGTATTCATGGTACATCTGGAGAAAACAAACACCCAAAATTCTAGACCGTTAGATCGGCAAGCCAAAACTCAGGACCATCACGCTTCAGTCATCACCATGTTCACTGTCCTATGCACTCGGCCATGGTGTGGTGAAGTGCTGAAGGAAACCATGTAACTCATCAGAAATTGATTCATGGTGGCGCATGAGTACGAGACGTTACTTAATTACTCGGAGCAAGAAAATGAAACCTGCTGGAAAAAATGATGCTGAGATATTTGAGTAGTAAAATTTGTCAAGAGCAAATGAAAAACGAAAACAGATATCTATTATTTCATTCTTCACAAAACAGTGAGGGATTTTCTTTTTCTTTTTTTGGGGGGGGAGGGGGGAGGGGAGGAGTAATGAACTAATTGTAAATCTAAACAGAATTAAAATTTATATTCATTGAATTATTAATGCCCTATTGTATAAGAATTTTACATATTTCTATTTTTTTTTCAAACATTTACCGCTAAACTCGAATACGTTCGGTTATCCGGTATATTCGCTTATCCGGGATAAGGCATTTCTCGACATCCCGGTTAATAGAGAGTCTACTGTATATATATGTAATAATAAAATAAACTTTTCTAATTTAATCTAATTTAATTTAATGTTATTTGAAGAAGCCTTCTTTAATCTCTGTTACTTTTACTGTAAAGTTTGTTTCCCCTCCATACAAGTATTACATTCAGAGACAATTTTTGGAGTTCGATAAGGAGTAAAATTATTGAATTAACAGTATCTGCAGTTTTCTACGGTTTCGTTGCTGCGCCCTTTAGGAACTCCAAAGTAAGCAAATATTTCTCATGGCTTGATTGACAATGTAGTCAACTAATTACGTTTGAGAGTAACGCCTTCGCGATCGTGCTGCACCCTGCCAGCAGGTGTAGTAACTAGGGGAGTATTTAAGCAAGAGCACGGAAATTTCGGGAGCTTGGAGCTTTAGCTTTTTCCGGAGCTTTTAGAGACTGCAATGTAAAGAGAAAAGATAGCCACGGAACTAAAAAGGTCGCCGGCCGGACTCCTGCCCTCTTCCCGATCTTGAAAATAAACTATTCAACCTAGAAGCCTGGTGTGGTGTCGATCAATTTAACAAGGGATGGCGCAAGGCCATTCTTCACATATAAATAAAGGTATTCATTTAATTTATGACAGCTTGACTCCAAAAAAGATACCAACACCGTTTTACTTTGGGTCATGCATGGAATACGGTGAAGGGGTGGCTCACATCACCAGATGACTTTTATAGTGTTTTGTGCCCTTTACAAAGACAAGACAGCTCTCAACAGACAAGGTGACAGAGATTATTACAACCTGTCCAGTTGTATCTCCATGTCTTTACTGATAACCGAAGCGGGAACTACAGATATCTTTGAAAAGGTGTTTAGAGCTACTTGCATCCTACTCAAATTCCTCTTCAAATTAGATTCAGTGAAAGACTCTTTAATGTAGAAACCAAGCCCTTAGGAAGATTTTCAGCCCCGCATATTTGATGCAAAAAATCATTCATACCAAAGAGGATATAGAGACGCAACAGCCTCCTGCGAGCTCTTACTGAGTCTGCAAGGTTAGATTGTCTCGGAAGTTACCCTTCATTATTGATACTATTCATCAAAAGGGAAAAGATATTGAAATTAAACATTTTAACTGCAATTTTTTATATTAAATCTATCCTAAAAACGTACAATAACTAAGACTGACATTCATACAATAAAGTCGCCAGATCTTAGCCTTGGGACTCAATGGAGGAGCCAGTGTTGCTCATAGTCTAAAATATTTGAAGACCCTTGTTGTATACTGTTCGATACGAAGTGGTTTTTGTCAACCCGAAATCAAACCCCGATCTAGGGCTCTATTCTGCCATGTTCGTTAAAGCGAACATTCGAATGTGTGACAGTAAATTGACCTTATTCGCAACCTGCAAACGCCTGTTGGTATTCTGCAAGGGTACGGTAGAGCTATAGGTGAGTTGGTGAAGTGCAGCAAAAATGACCTTCAGTTCCCCGTCAAATAAGTGTAGAATGTGCTCCAACTGGAAAATCGAAACAGAATTTACAGTAAATTTCTATCTTTGGTTCCCTGCTCGGCAGAAAACGAGAAAACCATCCGTGTAGACATGCGGAGTCGAACTGCAGCAGGGAACGTTGTCCAATAGTTTCCATGTTGATGGCTCCTATATGTTCTGGACTCATGACTTTCTTGCTCACCCCATCTCCAGCTCTAGCTTCACATCCAGAAAAATATAACCCAAGGGATTTGGCAGAAATATTGGTTCTGGTTTCAGCTTTTTCATTTTCTTGTATTATAAATTGATTTGTCCCGCAGTAGTCTAGTTACTGAATTCCGTAAACTGCCCAGAACACGGAAAGTGAAGAAGCATCCGGCCTGGCCTGTGCATGGGAGGGTGAACTCCTATCTCGGCTGAACTGCTGTGGAGCCGTGTACGCTAATAAGGAGCTGGTGCACGTAAAATCCGTCGTGGCTCCAATGTCCTCCATGTTCAAATGATACCTCTGGGGTTGCCGATTTCAGGTGGTGCTTTGTCCCTCATCAGGAATTGGTTCAAAATTATTGACCAACAGGCAGAAGTCCAAACCTCTCGGGGGGGCAATGACACCTAATTTTCTATGGATAGTGCAATCGTCTATCCATGGACACGAGAACAACAACATAAATTGATTTATTTAAGGCTATCATATTGATAAAGAAATCAAGACAACTTATCATGGACTTGAATCAATATTCAATCGAACCTTTCAAATATGTGCATTACCATTGTTTTACAATTAGCATTGTAATATGTCCTTTAGTAAGAGTCCTTCAAGGCTGTTCTTCGAAAAAAAAGAACTCTGTTTTTAGTCTTGGTACACAAATTGAAATAAACTAATAGCACCATGGTCTCCAAAAAATTCCAGAGGGTTCTTCATAAGCTGTTTTACACACTACGATAAGCGAAAACGCTGTGGCTTTTGTGAAATTTTCAGAAAAAATTCTTAAACATGGATTTGAGCTGCAAGATTTTTCGAAGAGTGACACGCTTTGCGAAAGTTTCCGATTTTTAAGAATTTTTTCTAAAAATATTGAAACTGATACAGATTGGCCTGTCTTCGCAGTATGTAATACAGCTTGTAAAGAGACAGTTTCAAAATTTTGAAGTGCCTGGCATAATTAGTTTATTTGTAATTATGTACCAAAATCACATGATTTTTTCGAATAACACCGTTAAATTTTTCGTGCCTGGACAGTAGTGCAAGATGTGTTTTGTTCACAATAGAACTCAGAATCATTTTGGTTTCCTTAAAATTTTGAAACCGGGGCTATTGCCCCCTTGTATGCTACATCAATAACTCCCCAACACCCCCCCCCCCCAAAAGAAAAAAAGCAAACAAAATAAAACTTTACATGTTCCATTTTAGCGTAACTCCCCTTGTAATAGAATGCTGCGTACTTTCAATTTTTATCGCCCGCAATTAAATACATTCGAAAGCGCCATTTAGTTCTCTTCGCTCCTCAGTATTCTCGAGCCGTTTGGCAACATCGCTGTTCAGACTTTTCGGTGGATAACTGCCAAACAGAGCCATTTTTTGCAGATCACGTACTGGGCGAACAGCAAATTGAGTAATGGTAGGAAAAGGGGAGAATGTGGAACCTGGAACGTGTTTTGCGATTCAAATGGCTCTAGTTTTTTGGCACCTCGGGAAGTCTCTGGCGAAAACACGGGGCACCCAAAAATCTCGTTGTTTGAAGCCGTGAATCCTGATGCGCGAAAGTGATGGATTTCATGATAAACAACATAACGGAACAATCCAGAATGCGGCTAGTAGAGACTATTTTTAAAAAAAAGAATACAGAGAAAATTATGCATGAATTCTAAAAGGAAATTCCACAATCTATTATATCAGTACTACTGTAAATTCCATAATCTATTACATCAGAAGCAATCGAAGTCAATAAATCAACTCCTGTAAAAATTACGGAATTTAATTTTTTATACGGTCCCCCGGTCTTATCAGTTATATTTAGAAAAATTTTGTACAATTTGATGCACAATAAAAATAAAAATTCGTCCTTCTACGACCAAAATTTACTGAGTTATAAAGCAGCAAATATTTTGACTTAAGGCTGTTTAACCTGACGAGCGAAAGTCGAATCGGGGACTAGGGGAAAAGCTTGAAATATGGGTGGTTTGGGGGTCCAAGCATACATGTCACGCCATCTTTATTCATGTAATGGACATAATTTTTAGCTGTATTTTTTTAGAAATTCTCTGAAAAATTTTAGAAATATAATTATAACTTTAAAATTAAAACGATAAAATGGGCATTTCTTGATTTAAAATATTGTAGTAAGTATTAGAGATCAGCGCGAGTTGATTTTTTCAAATGAAATTCGATTGAAACGCGATAAAACTGCTGAAATTCTTTGAATTTCAGTCTGAAATATCATCTTCATTTATTTACCTATTTTTTAAATTAAATTGCTCCTATAAACTTAATGTTCATTTTTGTGTGTGTGTTTGTACTTGTGTGTTCCCTTTTTTATTATTTTTCTTTATTCCTTTTTTATTTCTGTATTTTTTGTGCTTCTTTCCTTTCTTTTTTATCCCCTTTTTTAATTTTTTTTCTCCCCTCTCCGTGGTTTTGTTCGACTTTTCTTTGCCCCTTGTGGCAACATCTTGCTTGTTTTTCTCTTTTCAGTTCCCTGTGTTCTTTACGACGAAGGGCTTGGACTGAAGAAGTTCAAAACAATTTTTGAACGAAACGCGTATCCTCTTTCCTTTTACTTCTTATGTGTGTTTTTTACAAAGTTTTTTAATTACTTCATCGTAAAGTAGTTTCAGAAGAACCATTATAAATTTTTCAGTAGCTTTTCTACTGTAATTTTATTTTAAATCTTGATCAGAAGTCATGTTCATTAGGTTTCATAAACAATTACGATTTTCAATTAAAAAATTTGTAAAAAGCAAAATGCAGTACATTTTTTGCCCCAAAACATTCTTAAATACATCTATAAATTTATACTTCAAAGTTACTTTTGAAAGAAAATTTTTCAGTCAGCCAATTTTGAATTTGAGTTTAAAAAACAATGTTTTTCCTTCTTTCTTTTTATGAAAACTGACTGGTTATTCAGATTTTAAATTTGCAGTAGTCCACAGTACAGTTCCCGAAGAAATATTCTGAAAAATTTCATTGTTCTAGGAATGTAAATTTATTTTTTATCTGTAGTGAAAGTTAACCAAAAAGCAGTCTTCTCCGAAAAAGTGGCATGTTTAATAATTTTTTTTCAAAAAATGAAGTAACTTTTCAAATTTGAAATTTGTTTCAGTTCACAGTATGGTTTCTGAAGAAGCAGTCTAAAAATTTTCATAGTTCTAGCATCATAAGTTCATTTCTCATCTTAAGTGAAACTCTATCAATAACGTTTCCCTCTGAAAAAGTGCCAAGTTTCACTATTTAAAAAAAAAAAAATTAAATTGTTTTTCAAAATTTATCTCAATGTCAGTTCCCAATCTAGTTTCTGAGGAAACATTCTGAAAATTCTCATAATTATATCATCGTAAATTTATTTCTAATCTTGGGTAAAATTCGAGAAAATTGCGTTTTCTCTAAAAAAGTGTCAAGTTTAATAATATTTTTTAAAAAATTAAATAACTTTTCAAATTTTATCGCAATGTCAGTTCTTTTTCTAGTTTTAGAGGAAACATTCTGAAAATTCTCAAAGTTATGTGATTATAAGTTTACTCCCTATCTTGGTCGAAAATCAACCGAAATCCTCCGTTTTCAGGTAGAACAGCCTTAAGTCACTTTTCGGTGCAAATATTTTGTCTTAAGTCGGACGGTGTTCAAAAATGTCCCGTTACATTAAACCATTAAGGGACCATATAAATATTGAAATTTTAAATTGTAGGTTTTAATTTCATTTTTTGGCGCAGAAGCAAAACTAATTTTAGAAGACTAATTCTTAAGCAGAAGGTTATAGTCAGGCTCTATAAGCATCTATTCGGGGTCAGACTTACTAAATCGTACACGTGTAGCATGCAGATGTGTAACATCGAGTAATCTACGCTAAGTACAAGAAGAATTTTCTACACGGGTGCTTATTTATATTGCAGACGAAGGAAGCTACTTTTGGGCAAATATTACGCTAACAGACTTTGTTATATTATTTTAAGTTCCTAAAATGCATATATTTGTATTTTTAAAATGTTTCGTTTTCTAATTTAATGTTTGATGAAGTGTTTTATTTCCTTGAGTTTTTAATTTAAATTATTTAACACAAGTTCATTTAAAAACTCTTAAAAAAATTCTATTTTCAGTATAAGCTATATTTTTATGTTAATTTATTGGATACACATAGTTAAACGTTAATCTTCTTAATTGCAATATGCATTCATAAAATAGTTAACGAAATTGTTAATAAATATCACAAGGCTTAAAACCATGTACATTAATTTTTCTCAAATTCATTTTGTATACAACCCCTATTTCGCTGCTCGAAAAATGCTCTAAATAACTCGGTGAATTTCGGTGAATTTTTTTTCCTTGTGCATGAAATTATATAAAGAAACTTTTTTCTAAATATAACTCGTAGGACCAGGGCACCGTATAAAAATTTAAATTTCGTAATTTTTTAGGAATTGGTTTATCGACTTTGTTTCTGGTATAACAGATTATGTAATTTAAAGCATTTTTGCAACTCGAACTATATGTCTCTGACTAACGGTTTAGGAAATTGCCATTGTGCCCCGTTTGCACTCGACACCCTGTATATACTGACGAGTCAAAACATTATGATCATCCCCACATTTTTCAATGAACTCGTCAGGATGACACGGAGAGCACGTAATCAGGTGGAAATGGTATTTAACTGTTGCTGGAGAAGGTAAGGAGTCATTCTTGCACTTACGTTTGTGAGTGATGGAAAAAGCTGTTGATGTAAGCGAATTTTATAGCATAGGCGTAGAGTTATATGGGCCCGTGGGGCTCGAGCCCCCCCAATAAATTGTGAATAGGGGCTGAGCCCACCCAATAATTTACTACTAAATACAGAAAACTCATTTATACTAACATAAAAAAAGGATTTCACGCCATTTACAAACGTTTAAAAAAAACTTTACTTTTAAAAATGTTCTTCTTTTGATTTCAATCAAGATTTAGTATTCATTGTGACGCCACGTAACACACAATGTTACTATAAGCTGCCCTCGCCAGGCTTTGGTTAATTAAAATCAGATTATACAATGTAAAGTATGAAATGAAAAAAAAGTTCAGATGGGTCTAAAATGCACTATGTCATCGAAATTGTTTTTTTTTCCTCCTTTGGATTTTTCACTTTGATTCTATTTTTAACTTATAACATGGTAGGAAGATACTAACATGGATATTTACCTTACGTAGGTGTAGCATTCTATGGACCCATAGAGCTCGAGCGCCTCCAATAATTTACACTTATATATAGTAAGTCATAGCTGCCAACTACTACGGAATAAAATTAACCACTTTTTGTAAACAGTATAATTTTTTTCAAAATAGTAACCAGCTCGCGCGCAGAACAAAAATTTTGCTATTATCTTAAGCCGAAAAATCATGTAGAAAAAGTGGTTAATTATATTCCGTAGTAGTTGGCAGGTATGAGTAAGTTATATGTACGTGAATCAGTGGCGTAGCCAGAAATTTTTCATGGGGGGTTATGACCCCCTAACCCCCCTGGCTACGCCACTGATGTGAATATATGTGGTTGAGGGGCCCGGCCCCCCCAATAATTTTGAAAACTTTACGCTTATGTTTTCTAGAGGGCAAATTGTAATGGCCTGAAGACATGGAACAAGTATCTCCGAACCTGTCGGTCGTTCACGATCTGCCATTGTTAGTATATATAATAAGTGGATTAATGACGGTGAAACCAGCAGTTAAACGCGAAGATGTTAGGCGTCCACGCATCATCAAAGTAAGAGGACGTCGGAGCCTGTTCCGCCTAGTACAACAAAATCGACGGCATAAGGTGCGTTCAGACTAGCGTTTTTACCGTTCTTCTCGTAGCTAATGTTGCAAAAATTGTAAGCACCAAAAATCAGAGCGTTCACACTTGGACTTGAAAGTTTTGCATCGGTTGGGAGGGGAGGGGGGGGGGTTCTGGGTGAAACGAAAAAGGGTTGAGTACGGTGCATGCGGGAAGAATGATTGATGTTGACATCCTTTCCGCACCTTGAAAACGTATCAAAAAAAGAAGACGGGGAACCATAGAGACATTAGGAACGGATTTGGAAAGAACTTAAATCCCAGAAAACTGGTTTTATCGTCGCTAACTGACGTCACAACTAAGACCGATAGCTACAATAAGAACTCGAACGACAGTAAGGACGTAGTCTGAACACACCTATACAGTGGCTCAGCTGACAGTACAAGATCCAAGTTTTTAAAAAAATGCAGGTCCAAGTACAAGTGTTTCGGAACGCACAATTCAGTGGACACTGTTGGATATGGGACTGCTGAGCAGACGCTCGCGTCCCACTGCTTACCAAGTGTCATTGTCAACTATCCCTACAGTTGGCAGGAGAACATCGAGGCTGGTCTATGGATACATGAGAGTTTCCTGTTCGGATGAATCCCGGTTTCTCCTTCATCGACCGGCGATGGTCGTGTCAAGGTACGTCGTTTTCCAGGAGGACAGCTGCTTCCCTCTCCCCGGTAGATCAAGCACTACCCTGTTTCAATATCTCGACTTTGTGTCTCGACTGCTTAAATATTTGGTAAAACCTGTCTCCAATTATCTACCAAGAACTCCTGGCATCCATGCCCTGGCGAGTTACAGCTGTTTTGAAGGCTAAAGGACGCGCAACGCGTTATTGAGTAGGTGGTCATAATGTTTTGACTCTTCAGTGAATATGTAAGAAAACTAAGGATGGATAAAAATGAAGAAGGGTGAGGTTGGGTGGGGAGAAGGTTTCAAAAAAGAAGATTGTTGGTTTAAGTATACAGGTGCGTACAGGCGTGCCCGCTGATTGTCCAATGTTCGTCGAAACCAGTGGCGGCTCGTGGGATACAGCAAGTACAGCCGGGCTGCACTTGAAATTATCAACACATGCTATAAAATAATTTATTCTACTAATTTTCCTAAATTGAGGTTAGAATTATGGAATTCCTACGGTAAATTAAAAAAATCTCCGAAAAAACCAACCAAAAAAAAAAAAAAAACGTATTGTGGCCGGATCGCTCATTCAGGAAAAAAAAGCACTTTAATCTTCCCGCAATTCAATTGGGAAAATCTTTGGTACAGCCCAGAGCGCTGAAAAGAAAATTGGCAGCACCGTTGCCATGACAACGACTACGTAAGCAGCCTCTGCGGCAAAGGGAGTATGCAGCTGATACAGCCGATGAACGATTTTCTAACGGCGGCTGAACTTGAGAACTCGACTAACTGATTGGCTCGCACGAGAAGTGAGGGAGGGGGTAAGGAGAATATATGTTCGGAAAACTCTCGACTTTATATTGCTGAATTTATCAAGAAGGTAAGATTGAATAGACGCTTATGAATGGACAATTACCCATCAAAGCAGTATTGTTTTTAAGTAAGCAAGAACTGGCATTTAGAGGACATGGCGAGCGAGAATATTCGTTAAACATGGGAAATTTTAAAGAGCTTTTAAAATTATTGATATCTGAATTAAAACAACGCCTTTTTATGGGGACATCACTGACCGATTCGCATGTTTAAAAGAAAGGAGGATTGATTTGACTTATAAAAAATAAGTAAGTTTTCTTTTTTTTTTTTTTTTTTTCTTTTCTTCTCAAGTTATCGTTACAAAAGAAAATTCTAAGGAAACTTCGAATCAGACACGGATTAATGCAATTTTGAGGATAAGAGCGGCTGGTTGAAATTTATGTCCATTTTATGGAAGTAAAATAGGATCTCTTACATATTTTAAGTAATTTCTTTTTTTTTCCCCTCGGCGAGGACTTAATCCGCCAGCTTTCGAATTCAGTAACAAAGATTTTCCAATCCTGTCCGGAGGAAAGGGGGGGGGGCTCATATGCTTCCGGCTGCACTAACAGTTTTGACCACGGGCCGCCACTGGTCGAAACTCTAAATTTCAGCGAACCTCCCGCAATCCACAGGAAATCCATGAACATCCAGTTGTGGTTTTTTGCAGCGTAGTTATAATCATATGCTCACGGAAAAGAGCGAATACCCGACGCTTCCGTCCAAATATGACCAGCAAGCCATCGAAACGGTCTTCGAAAAAAGTGGATAGCTAAGAGTCCCGGGATATTAAACCGAACCGAGCTGTCCACTTTAACTGAAGCTCCACCTCGATTCATGTGCAAGATCTATAAAACGATTCACCAATTTAAAACAAAAGCAATTACCAATTATTTAAAGTAATTTTATTTTTAATCAGAAATGTTTAAAATATTTAATTACAAATATAATAGATCGTCTGTTAAAATATGTATTTTTAAGATTTAAGCTAATTTCTTTAAAAGTACTTAAAATACAGTGGAACCTGCTAAAGTGACCAATTATATTCCAAGCACATCGCTGATTAACACTCTCGAAATCAAATCGCTTATCTGCAAATTTACAGAAATACAAAAAAAAAAAAAAAAAAAAACATGCGTTCCTCCAATATATTTACATATAGTGAAGTGCCTCCTATACAAATTGTCAGCTACGATACGATTACCTGATTCATGTTATTGATTATAATGTATGGGCATAGGCGCACCGATGGAGCCGGCTGGCGCTGTCTAGAGCCTCAACTAAAGTTAAGAAATCTCTTAAAAAGTTAAAATTTCTTAAAAATAGAAAATTTTTACTTAATGAATTAAAACATTTTTTTTAAATGCAGTGGAACCTGCTAACGTGACCACCTTGGTAAAGAGACCACCTGTCTAAAATGAACGCTTTTATGAAATTTCATTGTAACTCATAAAAAATGTATGAGGAAAATATTCTGTAAAGTGACCACCTGCGAAAACTGTATAGTGACCAGATAATCTGCCAAATTTCAGTTTTTTCCCTTGTCAAATATGACCACTTTCCACTATAAACTGCCTCTTAAATATAAAACACATTCAGATAATATAGAATGCTATATCCCTTTTCAGTTGTTTAACACAAGATTTGATCTCAACACTGATTCTCTCTGCTGTAACACTTGTTCTCAATAGATGAATAAATAAAACAAAAAAATGAGATAAATAAATTAAAAAGGAAAACTTGTTACACTTCGACACTTCGAATTCTGTTCCAGAGCTTCATGGGCTCTAGGCCTGAATTCCGCCATAATATGTATATAGCAGTGGTATAGGAAAATGTTTCAGGTCTAGATTATTCTTTTATATAGTTCATCAGTAATCCTAAAATTTCGGTGGGGTAAAATCGATTCAGCGTGGTTTCCGGTAAGAGGTGTGTGGGATGCAGTTAATCACATATTTACAATTACTTTTGATGAAGTATGAACTCATGATGATCGACATTTATGAGTACTTCTGATTTCCCTTTACCTATTCTAAATGTAATACTCTTGCCATTTTAAATCTCCCATCTGTCAATAATGCTATTTAACTGTTTCTTAATTTACTTTGGTTTTAGCCTTTGTAATGCATTTTGTTGGCGTCTGTAGTCTGAATATATTTAATTTTCTTCCTTTCCCACAGGATTACAATAATTTTGTCTAGGCTACAAAAACTATATTCTGATCACCCCTATGGCGAGTCGCATTTAAATTTTGCCAAACATTTCTTTTCATTTTTTCAACCTGGCAATTTATTTGGCGACCGGCCCTTTTAGAACTTTGCTGTTACAGCACAGTGTGTTATCTAAACAATGTGTTCTGTATGTACACTAGTGAAAATTGTATCATGAACTATATTTGTGCAAACATGAAAACAACCCAAACATTCAAGCTGTACTTTAGTAATATGTCAAGCTGCAAAATCGAAATTTATACTTTTTATTCATATTTATTATTTTTTATAATTCACATTGTGACCAAGAAGTATTAAAATACATATCGAAACGTAAATATAAGGAAGTCGCACACAATTTGTATGCAATGTGCATTTTAATGTTTCAGTATTTTACTTCCTACATTCCTCTTTTTTGTTCATGGATATTTATTGATTTTGAGATCTTGTTATAAATAAACTGTAGAGTGTTTGTGAAAGTGTTGTTTGAATTTTAAGCATAAACAAATTTATTAAAGTGCTACCCTTGTAAGGTGTGACCACCTGTATAAGGTGACCAGTTTTGTCGTTCCCGAGGGTAGTCACATTAGGCAGGCTCCACTGTAGTATAACAAAATACAGTAGACACTGGTTATAACGTACTCTCACGTACTAAAAAAAGAGTACGTTATAGCCGAAGTACGTACTTTTGTTAAGTACGTTTTAACCGAAATTAAATAACCATATAAATATAGGACTTCAATCGGGATCTAGCTTCTAGATACGTTATAACCGATAGTACGTTATATTCCAGGTCCGTTATAACTAAGGTGACCATACGTCCCGTTTTGAACGGGACAGTCCCGTTTTTAGGTGACTTGTCCCGTTGTCCCCAAGCACAGCTTCGGGACACCGTAATGTCCCGTTTTTAGAAAATGTCCCCTGCAGTGTCCCGTTTTTAGAAAGAGAGCAACCCACGGTAACGATTTCAATAAAGGCAGCTAAAAATCTAAAATCATTCAACGGCAGTGTCTGTAAAAAAGGAACCTGATCTCCCTCCCCTCTCGAGACGCAAAGAAAACGCCGGGGGAATGTATTGTTTTTGTTCTTTTAATAAGTTCTTTTTTTTTTGTTAGCTATTTCAATTTATTTCATTTTTATTTTTTTTAGTCATGTTCCTCTTTTGCTTATTCCTCCCCCTCCCCCGAATTTTCCCATTTCACTCTGGTTTTTAAAGAATTTTTTTCCTTCCGAATGATAATTTCCTTTTTTCTGTGTGTCCTTTTGTTTACATTTGTCACTTTCCTACCTTCCTGCCTCGTGTCGGAGGATGAAATCGAAGAAAGGCCTACCCCTTGTACCACCCAAAGCGTCCGTCTTGCACTATTTTTTATAGTATGTGTTTTAGCAAAGATTTTTTTTTAAACATTAACACAAGCTTTTTTTGTGCGTTTACTTAACAACTAAAAGATACCCGGACCTGTAAATTCAGTCTCCCTACACTATTACCTTAAAAACAATAGATGTCCCGTTTTGAGGAAAAAAATAAATACGCTATTGCTAAAAAAAAAAAGAGATGTCCCGTTTTGAAGGAAAAAATAAATGGTCACGTTAGTTATAACCGGTGCGCAGTGTATTGGTGTGATTAATGGTTGTCCTTGTTAACCGAGATTTCAGTTATCCGAGGTTACTCGGTCCAGACCACTTCGGATAATCGGGGTTCTACCGTAAAGTAAATAATTAAAGTAATGAGTTAACATAAAAAAAAGGGCACAGACAAAAACAATACACACGTTTCTCTCTTTTACAACAAGAAAACTAGAAACGAAACTTAAAATACAAATAAATATACAGATTAAGTTAATAAAGAGGGGGAGAGGGATAAAACCGAATGTAACAAGAAGAAATCTATAAAAACGTATTAAAATGCAGGAAAAGTTTAAGCTTTGCGAAATATGTTATATTTCGCAATCGAGCAGCCATATCGAGCAGCCATCGATCTAACGGTCTGGAGTTTTTGGCGGTTTTCTCCAGATGTAACGGGAATACGCGTTAGAGCCTCTTAAAAAGTCTGCCGCCCAGAGCATCCCTGTTTAGGCAGATAGCCCTCGAGTAGCTTTGCCTTAATACACAATACAATATTCAATATCCCTTTAATATGTTTTCATGTTTGTTCGTACTTACTTTTCTTATGGCATAAAAATAAACCTTCGTAAACGATCACCGGGCTTGGTAGTTTCATGAAAGTTATTTATTTAATTAAAATATACTCGGAAGAGAAAGCTTATTTTAACAAGCAGTTTGTCACAACAGTTATTAATTAATTAACTTCGCAAAGTTTCGCATCCCTTTTTCAAGTGCTCTTGAAATGTGATATATTAGATGTTAAAATGAAAAAAAAAAATTAGCTTAACAGGTGTTACCCGCGAGTTTTCAAGAAAACAAAAGTAAATCAGAATATTAATAAGTTTTCTTGCTTTGTTTCTTTTTTTTCCATTGCGTCACGTACATTATAATTTCTGAAAGACAGGAAATGCATTGTTTCGCAAAACAGCGGTTTTACTAGGCCTTTTTTTTACTGTTTGTCATGCGCATCTTAACAAATATGACAGAGTAATTTTAATATTTATAAAGTTTTTTAAAAACAAAAAAGAACCACTTGACAAAAGAACCACTTTTATAACAAAATGAACTAAAAAGTAAAAGATAACCTTCAAATCTAAAAATTTTGTTCAACAGCAGTATGAAGCCCCATAACTCGGTATAACTAAGGTGACCACACGTCCTGTTTTGAACGGGACAGTCCCGTTTATAGGTGGCTTGTCCCGTTGTCCCCAAGCACAGCTTAGGGACACCATTATGTCCCGTTTTTAGAAAATGTCCCCTGCAATGTCCCGTTTTTAGGAAGAGAGCAACCCACGGTAACGATTTTGATAAAGGCCAAAAAGAAAACCTGACCTCCCTCCCCTATCGAGACGCAAAGAAAACGCCGGGGGATGTATTGTTTTTGTGTTTGTTCTTTTATTGTTCTTTTTTTGCCAACTATTTCAATTTATTTAATTTTTATTTCTTTTTTTTTTAAGTCATGTTCCTCTTTCGCTTATTCCTCCTCCTCCCCCAATCTCCACTTTATTTTCCTTTAATACTCTGGTTTTCTAAGAATGTTTTCCTTCCAAATGGCAACTTCCTTTTTTCTGTGTGCCCAGTTGTTTACATTTCTCACTTTCCTACCTTCCTGCTTTGTGTTGGATGGTGTTTTTGAAGTCGAAAAAGGGCCTACCCCTTGTACCACCCGAAACGTACGTCTTGCACTATTTTTTATAGTATGTGTGTTTTATCAAAGTTTTTTTTTTCATTTTATTTTGATATTAACATTAACACAAGCTTTTTTGCGCGGTTCCTTAACAACTAAAAGATACCCAGACCTGTCAATTCAGTCTTACCTACACTATTACCTTAAAAACAGTAGATGTCCCGTTTTGAGGAATAAAATAAATACACTATTGACAAAAAAGTTGTAGATGTCCCGTTTTGTAGGAAAAAATAAATGGTCACTTTAGGTATAACTTAACATTTTGAATTAAGCTTAAACTAAGAGTAAAACGATTCTCATACCTGTATAAAAAATAAATAAATAATAGTAATACTTTTAAGAAAAGCGTGTGTCTTATATACATAAATATATTATTGCGAGCTATTCGTAAAATACCATAATTATGAATACGTAAGTAATGAGCATACCACGCTTCTTTCAACATTAAAGTTAGTTTTTACTTTTCCTTTTCTTTTTTTAAATTACTTTATTCTAATTGTAAGCTTAATTCATAAAGTATAATTACACCGATTTGTGGGACATCACGTTGCTGTTGAACAAAAAAAAAAATTAGATTCAAAGATTACTTTTCACTTTTTCATATTGATATAAAAGTTTTTTTAGTTTAAGTATAATTTATTTATATTTTTTAAGTCTTGAAACTACTTTAACTTAGCAGTAAAAATTAGTAATAATTTTTCCCAAAACCTTAACCATCCCAAAACCATTTTTCTCGATTCCAAAACCTTAAAAATATGCTGATATTTTTTAAGCTTGTTAACGAAATGAAACCTTAAGTAGGATATCATGAGTTGCGTTTCAAGCTGACCCAATTTCTGAAATATATTTAAGCCGCACTTGTAAAATCTCCGACACAAAAATTCTGGGTCTTAGCAGTTTACAAGAGGCTACAATATTCAAGAAATGTTTTTCGTAGGTTTAGGATTTAAACTGAGATTATATAGTGGATGAGAATGCATTTTAAACAGTGACTGCACATAAACTATAATATTTAAATTAAATTATGTTGTGTTTCCCCAGTAAGAAAATTTTTCATGCTCTACACGCCTGCACAATTTCAAGTTATTGGATTCTGGAATTGGCTGAAAATCTAATTACTATACATTCATACACACATACAGGTGAAAGTAATAAAAGCGTTTAAATAAAGAAATAATATCCTCCCACCCCCTTACACGCAAAAAAAAAGCGAACATCAAAATTTCTTTACCAGCAGTATCAACAGTAACACCTTTAATGCACTGAAAAAATGTTTTGTTGGATCAACAAAAATTTTGTTAAACCTACAAAATTATCCTGTTGAAATAGCGCCAAAATGTTTTTTTGAATTATCAAAATAATTTTGTTAAAATTATTTGATTATTTCAATAAAACATTTTGCCAATTTAACCAAACAGTTTGGTTTACATAAACAACAGTTTTGTTAATTTAACTAAACCCTTTGTTTATATGGTTTCACTTGGTTAAAATCGGCCAAATTTGTTTAAATTCACAAAATTTCTTTGTTAATTGGTATGTTCATGGCTCATTTAACAATTTTTTTTTATTATGCTATTATCTTTTTTCTTCTTTATTTTTCTTAGAAATGTCAGAGTTAAGACCAATTGATTTATCTATTCACCAAAGTTAGCTGTTTTATTTCGGTTTTTTTATTTATACATAAATTTTGAAAAAATTCAATGTCAGTTTTTTTCATGTAACAAACTGGGTCATTCCACGTCAAATCACTTAGACGTCAGATGTATGTATGTACAGGTACATACATACAATTTTTTTTCTCTGCTCCTGAGCAGAAAGCCAAGATGAAAATTTTTTGGGATGTAGGATTATTCCATCTTAACAACATATAAAAATTTAAAACATGTGTCTGTGATCAGACATGCCGAAAAAAATTCATGATGTTTTTTAGCAAATGCAGTGCTCATGCATAAACTATAGAAGATACGCAAATTTCGATAACATTTTTGGAATCAGCGTAAAAAGTTACTCCTAGAATCAAATTTTCACTTCAGTAACTTTTACAGGTATAATATCTCCTTACCTGTAAAAGTTGACGCATCTTGCAGAAAACTTAAAAATTTGCATAATTAATTTTTCGGTAATTAATTATCGTAGAACCTCCAAAATTGAGATTTGTTTATGTCTTAAGCCTATAAATCCTCTACATAAAATTTGAGGAAAATCTAAGTTGGTGTGGTGAACTTTTTCCAGTTTTTTGTTTGATTTGACGTGGAATGACCCAACTTAGTAAAGCAATCAAAATCACTTTTGCGTTCGTGATAAAATGAAATAAATATGTACATTATATTTTCACAAAATATTCTATATTTTCTCGAATGTTCCATTATAATGAGATCTAGTTTGTTTAACTTAATGATATGAAGATTTCACTGAGATGGGACATGAAGTATTCGCGTCAGCTAGTTTGAAGATATGTTTTTAAGTGTTTGGTAACTTTCCTTTTTTTCTCTTTTTGTTGGAAAGATCAAACTAACGAGCATGAAATCAGCAGTCTAAAGCTTTATTTTAACGCTTCGATAAACGTAATCCAGATGAAACATTTTTATCTCTACAATTTTTCATTCAGAAAATGATTTTTTTTCCCCAGGAAGAATATAAAAATATATAAATTGTTAACCATATATGTGACTATTTTAGGGCATACTACTTGAATTAAACTGTATCCAACATAAAAACGGCATGGATTTAAAAAATGTGTGTTCCACTTTAAAACTTAAACTACAAATATGTTTTCGGAATATGCATAAATATATGCTGGACAGCTGGCTGTGCCACAGCCAGCTGTCGTCAAAAAAAAGGGTCTCTAGATCTGTGGCACGCGATGAACTTTTCGATCGTCCGCCATCTTGCTGATAGTTAAGTCGAGAGATGGCAAAGACTGCCTTTTTTTTCAGCATTGGGAAAGGGTTGCGCCTGAAAGGGTTAATGCTAAAATTTATTAGAACATTACTGCACATACGGAGCTGTAATTACCGATAAGCTCGACTTAGAGAACGGAGTCCGTTCCAGTCCCGCAGACAATGCAGCGAAAACAAAATACCCCTGCTGCTGTCGGGCAGTTGCTAAAAAAAGGTGGCGTATGTATGCATGTCCTTGACTCGACTTTTAGAAGTAACCAAAGCGATTGCATAAGAAAAAAGAAGGAAGGAAAGAGAGAGAGAAAGAAAAAAAAAAGAATATAAATTCTCCAAATGAACAAATAAATAAAGATCTTCTCTCATGCATGGCGGCCGAAACTGGGAAGAGACACATTTTTCTATCGAACACAATCCCCGTCGGGCAGCTTTTTCTTTTTTTCGCAAAGAGGAAATAAATAAAATAAAACGAACACTCCAATCGTGAACGGAATATGAAATTTCTGCAATAGGCCAATAGAGGCACTCTTAACTGACTGAGTGAGACTGGCTGAAATACTTTTCCTTCGCTTTTGGCCGCTGGCTCTTTCTTCTCGTGCGGTTGTTTTCCTGGCAACATTTCCATTTGTCTTGTGGCAATGGCCCGAAATATTTGCCTCCCCCCCCCCCGAAACAACAAAAATAAACACGGGAAAAGCCATGAAAGTTAGAACTATGGGAGAAAGGAAGAGTCACATATTTGAAATCCCTTCGCACATTTCACTTTTAATGAGTTAATTTTGTTTATTTACTAGCTGCATGCCCATTCTTCACACGGAAGGAGCAGGGGGGTAGGGGGGGTCATAACCCCCCATGAGGAATTTTTTGACATGCAAAATGTATATTCTTCACTCTCTTATCACACACATATATGTAAGTTGCAGTAGTCGTAACCCCCCCACACACACACACTCCCATGAAAAATTTCTGGCTACGCCACTGAAGGTAACAAATGTTTTTTTTTTCAACTCATATAAATAAAATTAATTCCATTTTTCCTAAAAATGCGTAATTATTTTACCTGTGACCTAAGCTACAGATACTAGCTTAAGATGATATACAGCGCAACTGCAAAATGATGACATGAAAACTGTCAGCCGTATTTGCGATCGAAAAGAACGTAAAAAGTGTTTTGCAAAAAAATCTTTTCACATTCAAAATGGTTTAATTTCTACCGAATAAGCTTTTGTCTTTTACTTTTAAGCTTTAAAGTAGCGTCACATGAAGTGGATAGCTGTTTTATTTTGTCTTAATTTGTGAAGCGTGAATGATGCACAATCGCAGCCATTCTGTAGAACACCTCAGTAAAATTTTATTTAACAAAAAATCAAAAAATAATGTTGATATCATCGATTTAGAAATTTCTAGATAAAACATTCAATGTTTCTTGTACTTTTTGTCTATCATAGATGTCGTAAAAATAAACAGTTTGGAGGGGGAGGGGATTAGAAATATGCGTACCTTTAAAAATTTTCTGAATATAGAAAAAATCTTTTTTTTTTTTAAATGTTGAGATCTAAAATGCTGATTTTTTTTTCTTATTTAGTTAAACTGTGAGTATTAAACATAAAAAATAAATAAATATCCTGCTCGTTGAAACTTTTACAGATCATAAAATTTCAATTTTTTTTTTTTTTTTTTTTTTTTTTTACGGTCATTAACACTTAGAGAAATGCAAGCACCTCTTGTGGATGACAACGTCAAATGCCTTTATAACGTACTTCATTCCTTTATTTTTCCTACGTCATAAATGACTTGTACGTTCACTAATGGGGACATTTTCTAGAGAGTGCAAAAATATGTAGGTGTCTCAAAAAGATGGTAACATGATTTAATTCTTTATCTATTAGAGATAAGTGACAATGTAAATTGAAGAAATGTTGAAAATAAGGTAAAAAAAAAAAAGACAGAAATTTTATTTTCGAAAAGTTACACAGTTTAAATACAAAAATAACCTTTTTTTTTTAAATCTACAACGAACACGTTTTAGTCCATAAACTTTTACATTAATTACAAAACTGCAAAATGAATTAAATTTCATCACGTTTATAATAAATTTTTGCTCAGTGCAGTCAACAATTTTTAAAACTTCAATTGTTGACCTATAAAGGGTTAAGATGGTAAGTGGTTACAACTTCGGTTTGAAATATTTATTTTTCTTTTTAGTGTATTGATGTAGTTTAACATTTTTTTAATTTTTTTTTTATTTATTTTATCAAATCCCCACTCATTTCGAATCCTTTCTCATCAACATGAATATCGCGCACGCGAATGTCAAACTTTTTTTTTTTTGGATGTCCAAAACTTTTGTATAGTCTCGAGCAATACAGCATCTACGCAGCTAACAGAAAAAAAGGCAAATCCTCTTGCCAACCTTCAAAATTAATAACCGCGTCCTCAACCTTTGGGGAGACGGATATCACTTAATACGTCATTCTTCACGAAAATTGCTTTGACGTAAAACGCATTCGTCTCTCCACTGCGGTTTTGACTCACTCAAACATCCTCTCTCCGAACGTTAACGGCGCACTGCGAATTTTGATTAATTGAAATGTCATGCAGCTGTGTTCCGCAAAGAGTTTTAATGGATTTCCGTGATATTTTGTAAAAGTAAATAAAACTCAGGATATAAAGAAACTTAAAGTAGAGTCGAAAAACGAGACTTCCCCCCCCCTCCTCCTTTTCCCAATTTTTTTCATTAAATGCAGTATTGATCGCTTAATTTAACTAACTCCCGTCCCGCATTGGTCTGGCCGCTTAACTACGTTCCCATAAGAACACGGCAAGTGAAGCAGCACCCGGCTTGGCCAGTGCTTGGGAGGGTGAACTCCCTCTCAGCTCGACTGCTGTGGGACCGTGGACGCTAGTGGAAGCGGGTGCACGTAAATTCCGTCGTGGCTCCTTCGTCCTACAAGTTGTTAAACGATGCCTCTGAGGGTGCCGATTTCAGGGGGTTGGTCCCTCCTCTGGAATGGGATCAAAATGAGGGGACCCCGAGTTAAGTCATACTTCCTCTAACTGGGGCTCATTAAAATGGAACCCGCCTCTTCCGCCCATCGCCTACCTATAAGGGGGATCTGGTATCGGGGCATTAGCAACAACAATAATTGAATCCTCTGGTAGCAAAATAATATTGGCCATGAGCGCCCATAATAGCTACGACAAGGAGGGGTTATGTCCCTCCCCCCCCCTAGCTCCCATATTACCGTTATGATTTGCGTACTAGTATAACGTAGAAGTGGTTCAACACTAAAATATAGTATTTTCCTGGGGCAGAACCCTTGACTTGCCCCCTCACCCCCCTACAAACAATCATATGGGCACCAATGATATTGGTCCGAAATGTTGAGGTTACACTCAACACTTAATATTGGGTATAACCACAACCTCATACTATGTACTTAAAGATATCGTGAAAATACTTTTAGTGTAAAACACTAATATTTGAACACTACACATATACAAGGTACTTATAATTAAATTTGACCTATAAGCAGCATCCTGAAGCTGAAAAGCGTGAGCAGATTGCTTCCAAATTTCATATATGGATTGTACACAAGATGCGCTGAAGTAAGTTTTTTTTAAATGTCCTCTAGGTGGCGCTTTGAACGGTGCAATCAGCTCAGAAATGACCGACATTTGTTAATAAATGGTCAAAACCTATCAAATATATGTTGAAATTCTTCGCACATTTCCAAATAGCCGTTCCCATTGTTTACTTTGCTGTTTTTTCATGCAAAGCGCCACCTAATAGGCATCTTTCATATTTTTTTTCAAAAATTCCTTGATCGCATCTTATGCATATAGGGTTGCCAGGTCGCCAAACCAAATAGCCGGACAGACCAGCCAGTTTGGCCGGACATTTGGGTAAAAAGGCCGGGCAGCCTACAATATTGAGGATTTTGTCTCAGTATTAATAGGTAAAACAAAAAAATTGTATGTAAAATCAAGCTTTTTTGATTATTACCATGAATCTTGTTAAATTCTAATAAAATATAAATAACATCGAATGCCAAATCAGTTCAAGTACTTTATTACTAATCAGCCAAAGTCACCAGTAAAAAGCCTAACAAAAGCCGGACACCGTTAAGTTTGGCCGGACACGCTATCAAAAAGCGTAACTATGTCCGGCTTTATCCGGACAACGCTATATGCATAGTCCATCAACCAAATTTGGTTACAGTCCGTTCACTCGTTATAGCTGTAAAGCCCAGTTTATAGTAGAAGTTTAACTATAACCAACTTGCTCTCTCTCTGAATGAAAATTCTAGAAATTTTGGAACCAACAATGAGTGTCTATTATATTACACCCATATTAATTTTTAAAGTGTATCATTTCCAATATATCTTAACTAATGACTGAATATTAAAATTGGCATTATAATCAGTGGCGCACCCAGGATTTTAGTTTAGGGGGGGCTGGACAACAAATTCAGCTGAACTCTGTTATAGTGACCTCGATTATAGTTATAACTCTCTTATAACGTCAAAATATATGTGCCACTTGACTTGCCCATCGACATTTCAGTATCCTTGAAACCGAGTTTAACTGTGCTTCGTACACTAACTGTACGTATTAATTTAAAAACTAACGTTTTTTTTTTTGTTTGTTTGTTTGTTTGATTGGGTTTTTTTTTTGGTTTTTTTTTGGTTTTTTTTTTTTTTTTTTTTTTTTTTTTTTGTAAAAAGTACTTCCGAAATAATTTAAAGACAATTTTTGAAAAGAAAAATTTAAATAATTGGGGACAATTTTCAATGCTTTTCACTTCTAACTTTCCACCTTTAGAGGGGGCTTGAGCCCCCATAGCCCCCTCCCTGGGTGCGCCTATGATTATAATAATACTACTATTGTCAATGGATCCTCAATATCCGATATATATTTCAAGAACATCGGCACCTTAATTTTGAAGGAATTTCGGCTTGACAACATTGTGTTTTGCTATTAGGATATAACTAACAATAAAATATAAAACTTTTGGAAGTTCACACGTGACGAGGACCTCCCAAGTTCTCTTCCTGTCATACTATATGACTCCTAGTAGTCATGCGCAGTGATGGGCATGATGAATGAATGAAACTGTTCGAATTAAATGCATTCGCGCTAATCGATTTTGGAAAATCCATTCGAGCTCTGAGCGTAGAGCGTTCGAACAACGCACGGCATTCGAAATCCCAAATAGAAATCGGGAATACTTTTTGAATATTGAAATCAAGAAAACTATTCGAATGCTAAGATCACGATTACTATTCGAATGGAAAAAATCGCGAATATTCACTATTCGATTAATCGATTACTGATTCCATTCGGATTGTAGTAATTGATTATAGAAATCATTCGAATGCCATATCCCTAGTCATGCACATTTAACCCTACAAAGCACCTGGTATCATATGTGTACAACCACTTTAATTACTCTTCCATGTCTATAAAATACTATAGAGCAAGAGCCAGCGGCCGCCAGACCTTCGTCATAGTATAAAAGCTGAAACTTTCTCTGCGCATACCCCCCAACAGAGGTAGGAACCATCGGCCACTCTGAAGTTTGGATGGTCGTGGCTTTGGCAGGTAACAGGTGGCAAAGGTGTATAAAATTGCAGAAAATTTTCGTCATTTCATAAAGCTTCATTTTTTTATATGTTCTTCTTCGCAGTACTAGAAATCACTTTATCCCTTGCCAGACACTTTTCCATCGTGGCAAACCCCCGCCAGACAATCTCAACGTCAACGGGAGTCATGGAAAACTGTTGTGTTCGTAAACTCCCGCGACGAAGTACGTCAAGCTGTCATAAAGTGCCAAGTACATTTTATACTGCTACTTCTGAACTTTCTTACGATGCTGCAGCGCGCTCGTAATAGAACTGCGTTTTCCATGACTTTGAGGTTGTCTGGCGGGGGGTTTGCCACGATGGAAAAGTGTCTGGCAAGGGATAAAGTGATTTCTAGTACTGCGAAGAAGAACATATAAAAAAATTAAGCTTTATGAAATGACGAAAATTTTCTGCAATTTTATACAGCTTTGCCACCTGTTACCTGCCAAAGCCACGATCCTCCAAACTTTAGAGTGGCCGATGGTTCCTACCTCTGTTGGGGGGTATGCGCAGAGAAAGTTTCAGCTTTTATACTATGACGAAGGTCTGGCGGTCGCTGGCTCTTAGACTACTAGCAAAAACATTTATCATTTTTAAGAGTAATTATACATAGACAACAACGATATAATTCAGGCCATTGCGTGTAAACGTCGTTACTGTTTCAACTACTTTTAAAATTGATTGAAATTTAAACTGTAATTTTTGCCTAAGTCATTTCTTTATTTTAGAAAATTAGAAAAAAAACTGTTAGAAAAGAGTTTCGATCTGGAAAAAACTATTGTACGCGAGAGTTTGTCATACTAAGAAATAATCTGCATACTAAAATTCCAAAATAAACACCAAAAAATTACAGTTCAGCCTCAGCGAACCACATGTGGAACTGAAATAAAAAAGTGATTTTCTTGTAAAATATTTGGTTATTATTCTTTATATTATTTTCCCCCAACTACTAATCACTAACATCATCACATACTCATTTCAGACACAGAAAAAAAAAAAAAAATTGAGCCTTTTAGGGTTTAAGATTGCTTTGGAAAGTTTTTCCTAATCGATGCATACTATCGATGATTTGTCTTGATAAAATATATCTCCGGCAAAATAAGTAAATCGCGGAGGTGGAAGGTTTTTACCAAGCCTGTAAAACTAGTTATCTTGCAATACTCGCATACTCGCTGCCACGCAGACTTGCGGCAGAGAATTTGTCTCCAGGCATCCTGTGATTGGGGAAAGGAACTGACGTGAACTCGCAGTTGTATTATTGCTAAGCTTGTGAGTGGCGAATATAACAATAATTTTTTATATTGGTGAAGAATTGAACTCAAATATGCGATGCTTACGAATATTTTACACCTAAAATAAACTAATCGCTCTGCGTATTATAAAAGAAGTACTCTTTAGAGTTTATTAGCATTCCATAATGGAAATATTGGTACCTTGTGGTTATTTAAATACATTGAAACATAAAAACATGCACTGTGGTCTGTGGTAGAAATAAAATTTCTGACAATCTGTATTCGAAAAAATACTTGTATCTAATTAAAAATACTTGCATCTAAATAGACAATCTGTATTCGAAAAAATACTTGTTTCTAAATATTTTCCCTCGAATTTATTTATTTTCCTGAGATAATGAAATGAATGTTCCATTTTACATCTGTGATAGTGGCGTAAATAAGGTGCGTTTTTTTGGCATCAAAAAGTACACGATTAAGAGCATTAGATGCTTCATCTAGATCATAGGTTCCCAACGTGGGCGTTTGAGGCTTTCAGGGGGGCGGTAAAAGACCCAGAGAAAATTAGGAGGCGTTGATATGGCACGGAGGGGCGTGGGAAGATTAACCATATATAGTTTAAAAAAAAGACTTAAAAATCACTCTGATAATTCATTTCTATCACGTGTGCGAAAATTCACATATTTCGATATGAGACTTCGCTGTTGAGAGAAAGAGATACCTCTCTAAAACTTTTATTCCTCTTTTTTAAATGAAGAAGAAATTCAGTAGAGTTTCAAATCCAACAATATTCTATCTATTAGTAATTTTTTAAAATTTAATTCTTGTTTTCACCTTGCATTATGTACGCTCTTATTTCTCTGGAGTGGGAGGGGGGGCGGTATTGAAATATTCACTAGAAAAGGGGGCGCTAGTTCAAAAAAGGTTGGGAACCTATGATCTAGATATTACTAAATATATGGCCCTATGCGAGGGAGAACAGAATTCTACAACTTCAATGATATTCCAGAAAACTTGCTCAGCGGCGAGTAGAAAATTTTGTTTTATTAATTTTTATTTATTTATTTATTTATGTGGGGTAAAAGAAAAAAAAAAAAAAAAAGCTTATCACTGGATGCCTCCGCTACTGATTTTGCTGTGTTTCGAATGAGTGAATGTCTCCAGAATGCATTTTAAATTACTATTTTCCCAAAGACGCTCAAGTACTGGAACTTTTTTGTGGCCTCTGGTACAAGAGATACAAATTCTGCGCACATCCTTTTCAATAGGGTGCACGATACAGAAATAACGTCTATAAATCTTTACTTATCGATGCCTTTTGATCCTGGTGGCAGCTAGAGCACTGAAGTACAGACAGGCCAAAAGCACATAAGCACTTTTCAACTCTATCGAAAAGTGTCAAAAAGGTATTTCTGACAGAGACGTCATTTTTTCGTTAATGATTTTTTTAAACGCTTACTTAGAGAAAAGGCTTATCTCATTCTACGTATTCTACGTATTCCTGGTGTGGAACATAAAGTCACGCGACACCTCCTCCAAAAACTTTAGTTTGGCAGCAGCCTGATGATCCCATTGTTTTCAAAGAGTCGAATGGGAAAGGCTCTTGCCTTTGACGTCACTGTGACGTCGCATCCCCAGTTACAGTTCGCTGACGTTCCGACGAACGAACGTTGATTTCCAGAACGAAACAATGCTTGGTTCCACGCGGGTGATTCGGTGCCCCCCGGGGGGACTCAACAGACTAAAATCATGCATCGACGTGCACCCCGACCCCACTCTCTCTCTCTCTCTCTCTCTCATCTCAACTCATTAGAAAACAAACAAGCGCACGGAATATCCGAGAATGTCGAACAGTTAGCTGTAGGAAACTGGAAAATGATTCGTTCGACAGCATCACCTGTGTTTCCTGTTATCGTGATTTTGTGCTCGGATGCCGGAACAGCCTTGGTTAGTTGGCGGAGGCTTTCAGTGTTTGCGGGGTTAGGCTCATCAGCGGCAAAGGTTACATGACGCAGACTGCGGTGATGTTTTCCACGAAACTATTTTTTTTTATTCCCCTCAAGTATCGCATTGGTATAAACCGGGTGTCCCAAAAATGACCGACGATTTGAAAAATCAATTAGAGAGAAACGGAAGTCAATAGAAATGTACAGTTTGCAGCATTCTGCTTAGAGAACCAGGGAATTTATTCCTACCAGTTTTCGAAATTTTCTACCTTAAGTTCGTCAACAGATGGCGCTGCTGACTAGTAAAAACTATACTACAACGTTTTCAAAATAACTATCGTTTGCAGCAACAACGTGTTGCAGTCTGTGGACAAAATTGGCAGACGCCCCTACAAACATTTCAGTTGTGCAGAATGTTCCAACAAGCAGCAAAGATGTATTGTTCCAATTCATTTACAGTTCTCAGATTGTGACAATACATCTGGTCTTTCAAATACCCCCAAAGAAAAAAAATCGCATGGCGTTAAATCTGGCAAATAGGGAGGCAATCCATGTCAATTTGCGTATGCTTTTCGTAGTCAAGGACAATGTATTGTTTGCTGGGCCGTTTCTGACGTTGAATTTCTTTTAGAAACTGCGCCGCCTCTTTGCAACAAAACTGCAGTCTAGGTGATGAAACTCCAAAACAATAAAAATACGCTGTTCCAGCGAATTAACCATTTTCTAAGCATACGCTAGGATGTAGAAATAATACCGATCTGGGGAAAAAAAAAAAAAAAAAAAAAAAAAAAAAAAAAGGCATGCTTGCGGAAAAGTAGCGCCATCTATTGGTGAGTTTTGTAACTAATTTTTAAAATTAGTGAGAAAAAATTCCCTGGTTACCCAAGCAGAATAAAGCAAACCGTACATTTCTATCGCCTTCCGGTTTTTTCTCCCCCCAAATCGTCGGTAATTTTTGAGACACCCGGTAGATACCATGCTGCAAGACCGGTCTCATCGTTCTAAAATCACAGAGGATAAGACTCACCTTCTGCTGTGGTGAAGGTGAGTCTTGTCCTTGTGTAGAAGTGGGAGTTAACGTTAAACATGAGTTCACGGGCAGGGCCGTACCCAGAAAAAAATTTCGGGGGAGGGACCAAAAGGTGAAAAAGGTTTCAATTTTTCACAAAAAGGCTTCATTATTATTGTTTTGTTAACAAAATTTTAAATTTCGGGGTGTGTGAACTCCCCGGTCTACCCCCCCATGGATACGGCCTTGGTTCAAGATTCAAAACAGAGGGGGAAAGAAAGAATGGCCATTGTACGATGAAAACTAGTGAAGTTTCAATGACTCAGATTTTTCTGGAAATAATAAAAATTGGATTTTGTGAGTAGACTTCTCATATTAAAACCCCCGAACAGTTTTCGTGAAATTTGGTATGTAGGTCCTTTTGGTGTTACTAATGAAAACCTACTGAAAGGATTTTTTTTAATGTTGAATTTTAAATTAAAAACCAATTATTTCTCTAAAACTAACGAAACTTAATCATTTCGGCTGTTTTCTAACACTGATTTTAAAACTTGTAGATCTTATTTCTTAAACAACATTAGTAAAAGTGACTGAAGCCGTATTTCAACTATATACATACGAAATTTCAAATGTTATAATGTTCAATTTATCGCTGTAGGTGATTCCAGCTGCAGTACGCGAATTTCGATTAATGTATGACAAGTGTGAATATTGTTTCACTTCAACGAGCTTACAAATTAAAAGTGTCATTTTGTCAGGCAAGGTATCCGCCTCTGTAGCTTAGTCGATAAGACGCTTGTCTTAGAAATCGTGATCGGTACAGGTCAGCGGCATGTGTGTTCGTATCCCGCTGAGGAGGTCGAAAGTTTTTGCTAATAACTCTCTTAATTTTGGGATTCATAAATGAATGTACTTGATATGATAGTTCAGGGCTGAATTAATTATTTAATTACTGTTTTTTCAAAAGGAGCTTATATCCAATAAAAACTTATAAAAAGCATTAAAACTGCCCTCTCCTGAACAAGCTTGAAAATAAATAAATAATAAATAAAGTGACTAGAAAACTGATATCATTCGAAGAGTGTGCCCCTCTCTGCATGATATGAATATAAACTACGCAATCCATATAGAATGTAGTGTTGCTACAATTTATTTTCAATATTCCACAATGAACACCAGCCATTATTTTCAAGTAAACGGCTTGTAAAAATTTTAACTAAAATGTTAGAAAAAAGCACTCAGAAACTGAGAGAGCACACTTTATTATTTCCGTATATTGCAATGCAACGTTAGAGATGTGAAATAATGCATAATGTAATTTAGTTAAATATAAGTACTCTTAAAAAACAATAAATAAAACTAACTAAATCGCCAATTTTAATTAATTATAAATTCATTGCTAGTTTGGTATGATTAATTAAGTTTGAGAGTTTATGAAGAGATTTTAAGACAAATTTAAACTATTGAAACATAGATTGTGCTCTCTTAATTTCTGAGTGCTTTTTTCTAACATTTTAGCAGTGGCGTCGCTAAGCATGTTGTCACCTGTTGCGGGCACATCCCGTGTCATCCCCCCCCCCTCCTCCACATACACAGGCCAGTCAAAGTTAGCTCTGCATAAG
This sequence comes from Cheiracanthium punctorium, assembly GCA_038373885.1. Taxonomy (NCBI): domain Eukaryota; kingdom Metazoa; phylum Arthropoda; class Arachnida; order Araneae; family Cheiracanthiidae; genus Cheiracanthium; species Cheiracanthium punctorium. The sequence goes on from JAWZYV010017935.1 coordinate 214,402, forward strand.
AATAAGCAAAATCGTTAACAGCATTGGGTGTTTAATATTTTTTTTGTACACTACAGAAATAAGATGTTTTACAGTGTACACGGGGTAGTATGTATAGCCACTGCATTGCTGTACATTACTACCCTGACTTGAGCAAGGTCGTGTGTAATCTCATTCGCACCCCCTTGTCCAAGATCCACGGACCCCTCCCCCACAGAAAAAGAAAGTGCGAAGTAGTGCGAAAAGTAGTTACACCCCTGGTTAAAAGTGGAACACAATATTATTACAAATTTTCGGTTTGTTCTGCCTCCTAGCTGTTAAAAATTGTTTAAAATTCGCATTCTACGCATCAAATTGTTAAATTTTCAATTCTGTTGCATCAAAATCGGTCAACTAAAACGTGAGATACGGTGTTTTGGGTTTCCCTATTGGTTTGTATAGGGTTTTGTAGAAATCTCGAGAAATATTGATGCTAGAGCTTCGTTTCGCCGCACTTTTGGGCACTTATTTTGGGCACCAAATTTAGCTCTATTTCGCCAAAAAGTCGCCAAGCCTAGCGGCATTACGACATTTGCGCGCGTTTTTTCAAATGAGGCCTTTAAAGTTTGTTTTACTGCAATAACAACACATAACAGCCTATTTCTCTTCTGTGACGTAATCAAAAGTCCCGCTTTATGTGGAATCTTAGGGAAATAAATACATTCTTCGAGAACCTTCCTTTTAACTTCGGCAACACCTATAAGTAGGAGGCAGAGAGACCGAAGAGTCAAGTTTTCACCGATCGTTCATTGAGTGAGTTAGCAGTATACGCTGTGATTTGTGCTATTGAAAGCTGTATTTGGCTTGCTTTAAAAAGCTTTATTTTAGAGTGATGTGTGTAAATTCTTCATTGCTGAGTTCTGAGGGACAATTAAAGATTTCCCTCGTAAATTTCCGCCTGTGGAAGTGTTTTATTTAGTGTGAGAAATAAAGCATTTGTGAACGCTTTTGTATTAAGCGGACTGTTATCGGCACGTTACTGGCTGTGCCTGTGAATGTTTTACAGCTGATTGTTCCACGAAGTTCTAGAAGCAAGTCCCAATAGTCAGGAGGGTGGAACATAGCTTTATAGTTAGTGTTCCATCCTGACTAGTGGACTCTTTACTAGAACTTTCTACACCAACTGGACTTTAGAACGACGAACCCAGGAACAGGCAGAGTATTCGGCAACAATACAGATGACATGGCAACACATAAGTTGAGAACAACCTGATATATTCTTGTTTTATGAGGAAAATTTTGAAAATTTAAACTGGAAAAAAAAAAAGTTGAGATGAAATAAGACATTTTATTTCTACAGGTGCACAGAACATGTGTCCTTCATTATATTTATTCTTATTTCTAATCTCGGAAGTATTTTTCATCATCAAATTAGTTTTCAAATTAATTGAAAATTTTAAAACCAGCATTTTTAATTAATTTATTTATTTTGTGTCACACCCTCTGCTGGTGTCACCTGGTGCGGTCCGCACCCCCCAGGCGACGCCACTGCATTTTAGTTAAAGTTTTTTGCCGTTTACTTGAAAATAATGGCTCTTGTTCATTATAAAATATATTAAATAAATTGTAGCAACACTACATTCTCAAGGACGGATTAAAGGGGGGAGGGGGGCGACCTCCCCTCCCCGAGAAAAAAGAAATGTTAATGTAAAAAATCCTATTTTACTTCCATAAAATGGATGTGTATGTCAATCTAATTGCCCCCACTTACAAACTAACCCCCTCCCCCGACAAACTTGCATTAATCCGCCACTGTGCATTCTTTATGGTTTGCGTGGTTTATACAGGATGAATCTAAACTCTTGGGCAAAACTTTAAGGGGTGATAGGGCACATAATAAGGAATCACGCAGCAATGTGGTGTCAAAAACGCAGTTTTCACTTACCTGGTAATAATCAGTTTGTGAAAAGTATATTGAAGTGTTCGTCTAATTTCTTAACCAAGTTTCATAAACAATAGGCTCGTCTCCAAAAATGTCATCCGTGAAATAAAATAGAATTTTTAAACTATGAATTTTAGCCTTCTGTTTTCGGAGAAAAATACATGAGTTTCTGACGAACAATGGTCGGAAAGTGCACTGTTGTTTCAGCACTTTTTTTTAAAGTGATTATTAACAGCTACATGAAGACGATGTTGCCGACCCTACATTGCTATGTGATTCTGATTTCTTATTATGTGCCCTATCTATCACCTCTTATAGTTTTGTCCAAGAGTTTAGATTCACCCTGTATACATTAGATCATGCAGAGAGGGGGCAGACAATTCGAATGCTATCAGATACTTTCCCAGTCACTTTTTTAAAAGCTTGTTCGGAGGCGAGCGGTTTTAATGCTTATTATAAGTTTTTATTGGATACAAAATTTCTCCGATGCAATTAGAAAAAATATTAATTATAAGGGAATTGATGTTCTTCTAACTGCATTAGAGGGATTGTAACTCTCAAAGTTTGCTTAGGTGGTTCTAAAAGATCCTTGTGATTGTCTTTCTGACGCAGAATTACAAAATGAAAGTTTTAATACATTATCAAAAAGGAATTTGACCGCCCCCCTTGAAAATTAAAAGTGGGTGGAGGGGGGGACACATAAGCTCAAACAAGAAAGTAACCTTTCGACTACACTGCTGGATTGGGGGGACGTGTCAGAAGGGCGCTTGTTAAAGGAGGGTAGGGGGTGAGCCTCTCCCCTACCACTCGCAAAATTCCATTAAACTTGGCAAAGTTAGATACCTAGTTGGAAAATTTGGTAAAAAAAAGTAACGGAAATTAGAATTTTCTTTATATTTCTGTTACACTGCAAAATTACGCAAACCCAGTTGTCAAAAGTAAAAAGTTGGTAATATAGTGGATAAAAAAAAAAAAAATAAATTAAGTTGGCAAAACCCGATATTTGACTTGGCAATTTATCGGCCTCCCCCCCCCCCCTCCAGGGACTGATTTACGGCGGGGCACTCGGGGCACGTGCCCTGGGCCCCCGATTTTTAGGGGACCCCAAAACTTCCTTTTATGTAATCATAATAGCTACTAAAATTATCTCTCAAGAGAAAAATTTCTGATTACTTCATTTTATCAGAAATATTCAAAATTTTTAATTTAATGTAACTTGTAACGCTAAAATTATACATTCGTTTCGACATTCGATAAATTCGATATTCGCAAATTCGTTCGGACACCTCAGCATGCTCCTTCTTTTATCTTTTCAAAGGTGTGTGACGGCTGTAAATACCCATAAAAACATTTCAAAATCGAAAAATTCATGTAAGTGGTATCTGTCGTGACATTTTACTGAATTGTAAATGTTTACGTATGGTTAACTTAGGAATGATAATTGGTTTTAACTTAATTTAATTAAGTAATACTCTTGCGGTAAATTTTTGTGCAGGGGCCCCCAAAAGTATCTGTGCCCTGGGCCCCCAAGTGTGTAGATCGGTCCCTGCCCCCCCCCCCTTAAAAAAAGTCTTAGCAATGGTTCTGTGTGTTACAACCCTACACTCCTCAAGTTGTTGTTGTGGACATGTATATCGTGTGCTTGGCTCGGTGCCCGCGTACAAAGCCTCGTCAGAAGGGCAACACAAGGGTAAGGTGACCAAACGTCCCCATTTTCAGGATGTTTTTCAAATTGTCCCCAGAATGTAAAAATGGAACTGGTGACAATTTTTAATTATTGCATTGTTTTTCAATTAAATTACTGTTAATTATTGCATTAATTATAAATGTCCCCAGTTTTGTTGTCAGAATCGGGGACATGTCCCCGTTTCTGACTACAAAAATCTGGTCACCTTACACAAGGGTGCCCACCGTGGGGTGTCTTTCTAAGGGTCCTAACACGTATTTACACCAAGTTTCGGAAAACTCCAAACGGTTGAGTCGAGGGACGCGCGATGGGACCCGGACCCGGGACCTTCACACTTCGCCCGTCTACCATTTCCAGTGACATAACCAGTGTGCCATGGTGAGGCTACACTTCCTCAAAGAAAAGGTGCTTATACGCCAGTGTTAGAGAGGGTATCATATATACTGCTGCGGAACGCTGACTTCACAGAAACTGAAATCGTAGTTAGAAGAGGCAATCGTCTCACCTCGGGCAGAATCTGTTATCGCTACCTGATATCGCCCTCAGGCAACTTATAGCTGTGCCCAACTTTCGATTTGAAATTAAATTGTGTGGTGAACTTGAATTACCAACTACTCTTAAAAGTAGAAGCAAATACAATTTACCTAAAAAAAAACTGGATGTGTCGAACGTGAGAAATTGAATCTCTCAACTTATGCGTGTAATTATGCATGCACCTGCATAGAACTTGTTAAACCAGAATGTTCCGCTCATGACTCACAGCTATTAGAGAATCAAGCTCTCTCTCTCTCTCTTTCATTTCGTTTATTTTTTTATTCTTTCCATGCATAGTTTGCCATGCCTTTGTTCTTTTTTATTTCCCGCCAAACGACTCGGCCTGTACACGTACTCAGCCGGGGCAACTACGTCATGCTCGTAAGTTCTTTTTTATCTCCAGGCTAGCTATTTTATGCACGCTCCAGCTGCTTGACAGTTAAACTTGTACTTTCGCTTTTTTTGTTTTTATTTCTTGAAAATATTTGTGCTTTTTTTTGTTTTGTTATTCCAGCACAAATTTGCCGGGAGAAAAAAAAATAAAAAAGTTATTATTAGTCGGGTTCCAGTAATAATTTATGGAGTGTTTTGCAGCCCAGGCGTATTCCAGAAAAATGTGTTAGTAGTCGAACCGGATCTACGGAGCTCGCGCGCGGTGCAAGCATGAGCGTGCGATGTTCGGTTATTTCATTTCTTCTTTGTTTCGGATTATGAACGCATGCGCACATCACTTTTAGAAATTCTGTTCAAAAGAAAGTTGGGACTAAGACGATAAAATCTGATGTGAATTGAGAAGGAGGGGACAAAATAATTGCCGTGACAGGGTAAAGGCCGGGGGGGGGGGATCTTAAGCCCTCCCTTAACCCTTTGAGGCGCAACCCTCTCCTAATGCTGAAAACAGGGCAGCCGTTGCCATCGCTCGACTTAACTACCAGCAAGATGGCGGACGATCGAAACGTTCATCGCGTGCCACAGATCTAGAGACGCTTTTTCGACGCAGCTGGCTGTGCGCACAGCGATGGCAACGGCTGCCCTTTTTTCAGCATTGGGCAATCTATCCAGCTGTTCTCGTAGTCTTCCATTTTTCAGCAGATATCAGTGCTGTTAAAAATAATCGTGACCGTTTTTTTACGGGAAATGACGTGCTAAAAAGTAAAGGATTCTCGTGGAGCTATGTCACCCGCAACTATTTTTATAGAAATCAAATCTATTCTTCGTGACTGGCAACAGTCAAAACGTCAGAGTTTGGTGTTCCCAGAGCGGGAACACTGCGCGTTAAAGGGTTAAAAAATGCAGGGCCTTATTATCGCATGGGCAAATCGGATTTTGCCCAGGGCCCCTGGATCAAAAGGGCCTCCAACTTTAAATGTTGTTCTGAAATAATCTTTTTCTATATCAAAAATTTATGAAAAATAAATTTCATAGATGGGGCCCCTTAAATTCAACAATGCCCGGGGTCCCTCTTGGTCATAATCGGGCTCTGAAAAAATGTTAGCCCCCTCTAGAAAAAATATATCCTCTTATTGCAAGAAAAGGTGATGAAGTCCTTTAGACAGCTTGTGTGTAGGCATTGACGGATCCAGAGGGGTTGGGAGCACAGCCCCCCCCCCCGAATTTGTAGACATGAACTGCTACGGTGAAGATCTTTTCAAATGTGTTTGCCAGATAACGCGGAGATGGGGGAGGGGGGGCCATTAAAATCTTTAACGTCGCACAAGGTTTGCAGTTTTTGATAAATGTTCAACAAGCTTGCTGCCAAAAAATAACTTCAAAGACGAACCAAGCTTGGCGATAGCTTCCGAATTTCACTAGAAACTGACAAACGCGGCAGTTTATTATTACAAGACATCAGCTTTGCAGTCATGGGTCTCTAGGAGTTATGCACAAGTTTTCAACGCTTCCTAAAGAACTAGATGAAAAATTCTAAGTATACAGTTTAGCAGGCAATTAAGATGTTTTTGATTCCAAAGATTTTTTTTTTTTTTTTTTTTTTTTTAACAAGGGAGAAAAATGCCGCACACTCATGAATGATGATGTACCTTCCAGCTTAGTGGAATAAGGAAAGGAAATAGGGAAGACGCATGGATTATGATACGCTTTTAATATATAGCACTTTAGCGCGTATTTAAATTTTGAAAGTGTTTCCGATTTTCTTACCATTTACATTAAAAAATAAATAAAATGAGTAGTTTAATAGTTTCATAATGATTTCAGAAGAGATTTTAAACAATAAGATCCTTTCCCAAATAAATATGATCTCAGAAGTGATTGTAAACATGTAATAATATGATTTGGGTAAAAATGGTTCAATATATCGTTAAGTTCTTTTTCCTAATAAATTATCACTAATATTAGTAGAAGAAGTAATTTAAGACTTTTAACATTTTCTTTTAATATTATTGATCTCTAATTATGGTTCTTTTAATTATTTTTTTAAATACGTGTTTGTTTGTGAAAGGAAATAAAATGTTTATTTAATTGAAAATGATAGTACTATTTGCTTTGATTATAAAAAAAAAGAGATAGAAGACTAATAATTAATGTTAATTTTTCATTAATTTGCCTCATTGCTTTAACTTTGTAAGCTATGTTGCATGTATAATTATGACAAAGTAGTAAGCATAATATTTAATAAAAATATTTGAAGTATAAAAATTCAATCTGATTTTAATTGTGCTCATCTCTTTCCTGCAATAAGAAAGTTGGATCCCACTTTTTTTTAAGACACATGCCGCAATTTAATTGCAAAGGTCCCGCAAATCCGTGTACAATTGGCAAGCCTAGTTGTGCGTGTGTTGTTTTAGGGCAAAGCTACGCAAGGGGTATCTGCCAAGAATAGGGGGGGGTGCCTTGGTCGGCCGACTTTTTAACTCGTATTCACGTAACACTTGGAAAAAAGCGACCAAAACTCTGGACTTTTTCATCGAGAGCCGCGTGGTAGACCAGAACGCTGGACCTTCACAATTCATCCGTCTCCCATTTTGATTTTCTTTATCCACCCGGCGATGGTCGGGCCAGTCAAGACCCTCCCAGTTAAAAGGTCAGCTGTACAGTTTAAAAGGACAGGGACACAAGTTAAAAGTGCTGTTTACCCTTTTAACCCTTTAACGCGCAGTGTTCCCGATCTGGGAACACCAATCTCTGACGTTTTGACTGTTGCCTGTCACGAAGAATAGATTTGATTTCTATAAAAATAGTTGCGGGTGACATAGCTCCACGAGAATCCTTTACTTTTTAGCACGTCATTTCCCGTAAAAAAAATGGTCACGATTCTTTTTAACAGCACCGGCATCTGCTGAAAAATGGAAGAATGCGAGAACAGCTGGATAGATTGCCCAATGCCGAAAAAAGGGCAGCCGTTGCCATCGCTCGCCTTAACTACCAGCAAGATGGGGGACGATCGAAACGTTCATCGCGTGATCTAGAGACCCTTTTTTGACGCAGCTGGCTGGATATAATTATTAATTGACTAATTCTCGTAAAATAGCAGAATAATAGAAATTCATATATATAAAAAAGTATTTGTCATGCTTAATAGCTTGACACCTCATTCCCTCTTCCTAAGTTAGCACTTTCCGCAAAAGTTCTCATGTGCAGTAGACCCTGGGCAGTAGCGGATCCAGAGGAGGGATTAGGGGGCTTCAGCCCCCCCCCAAGATATTGCTAAAGGGTAACATTCTGCTTTATTACGTACTTTAAAAAGCTAAAATAATCATACTTTATAACTTAGCCCCTCCCAAAAGCATTTACATTGGTTTAGACTAAAATTTTGATATTTAGTGCATTTTAATTGGGCGAAATAAGCGTTTTCTTTTAATTTAGCCCCCCCCCCCCAAAAAAAAATTCTGAATCCGCCACTGACCCTGAGTTATCCAAAATTCTCTCAGTAGCGGATCCAGAGGAGGGGCTTCAGACACCCCCCCCCTCCTAAAAAAAAGGACACATAGCTCAAGAATAAATTTTACTTCATTTTAATCTTTGTTTAGGTCGAATTAACTTTCTTTATAAATTAAATCCCCCCCTCCCCAAAGTTACATTGCTGAACATATTGTTGTAAGACACACGAGCTTTTCTTGACAATAAGCCCATCCCGAAAGAAAATTCTGACTAAACACCTTAGTTCTACTTTAACGAAATCCATTTTGAAGCAACTCCCTTGCTGAGCTGCAAAACAAAGACAATCGAAGCTGCCCCGAGCCCACAGACAAATATAAGGGGTGATTTTGGGTGGTCTGGATCCATACCCCCCTTCCTTTAGTCTACGTACAAATGCTAATTATAGCCAAATAGTCGCTTTTCAAATTCGTCACCCGAAACAGTATACGGTAAAAAAAAATTAATTTTATATAAATTTTGAAAACTTTACATTAAAAAAATATATTAATTTTCTAAATTTTATGATTCAGTCATAACAAACACAACTTACTATAAAGAATTTAAAAATTTTGGGCGCCATTAATAATCTTTACCAGATATTTATATTAAAATTGACTAACAATCAAATTTTATAGCATAAACGGATCCCGCCCTATAAGAAAGCTGTAGTTACGCCCGAGCCCAAACCAAACTTCATACCTTTACCAAAATGACTAACTACCGTGTTTACTCGCGTAATAGTCGCATCTCCGTTTTGAAGCAGAAAAAATAGTTTTAGAGTTAGTATATTATGTAGCAGATTTTTTCCCCGCATAATAGTTGCACCTAGATTTTTACCATGAAAAATTAGCAAAAAAAAAAAAAAAAAAAAAGTGCGACTATTACGCGAGTAAACACGGTACGTGCAAAAGGCGCTTCAAAATTAAAATTCAGATAACTATGTACTATAATATTCATATGCAAATTTATTCTCGTTTCTGTTTTGCTAGAGTTTAGCTTGCTGTAACACCCTCGACGGTCGCATTATTTTCAAGAAAACGCCAATAAAATTGCTTAATTTTTTAGTCTAGAAAATTGTATAAGAATAAGTGCATGTACATGTATTCATTTTAAGATTTTGGACATTTTTTTAGCGAGAAAGGAAAAAAAAATGAATTTCCAGGAAAAGCCAACATTCAGGGTTATTGTGGCTGAATGTGTGTTTTCTAGTAAGCAGGGAATCACTAAAAATGTGTATTTTAAAACTAAGGAGAATTTTATCAAATTTCGTAAAGGAAATAAATATTTTTAAAGTTTTTTTTGAACATAAGTAAAAAAAAAAAAAAGTTAGTTAAGATTGCACAGAGCAAATCACAAATACAGGTATTTGAGTAGTGCTTTCCCCCTCTATTTAAAAATAAACTATCTCCGAAATAAGTTAAAAATACAGAAAAAAACACTCAAAATACTAGTGTTAGACGTTAAAATAAATTAAAACTTTCTGAAAAAAAAAACACGCATAAAATGATACTTATATCAAGATACGATCGTTTCGACTGAAAATTTATTCAGTCTTCGTCAGTCAAATCTCTTCGTCTCAAAACAGTGGGAACTCAGAGTTCCACTTTAAAAAGGTTGCATTAAAAATAAAAATAAAAATAGTGCATCTATGTAGATATTGCAAAAGGCAGGTGACGTTAACACTCCATGTATTTGAATGCATTTCACTTAGTATGGATACTTATCACACAAAGCAAACATATATGCAAATTTTTTCTTGCCCTTTTGGATAGCGTGACGCAAAAGATAAATTATTGAAACCAATTCTTTTGAATACATAATATAGGCTCAGTGAAAGTTTAATATATTTGACAGTGTATTTGATAATTAAAAGCATTACTTGAATGTGTAAATTGTCTTTAAAAAATAAGACAAAAGTAACTGTATAAAGGAATTTAAAAACAAATCACCCAAAATTTGATGTCATTATTTTCAAGACCCATATTTAAAATTCATGCAGCTGTAAAGTAAAATGCAGCGTCACAAACTTTTAACCCGTTAAGTGTTTTTGTATAGGGATATTACTTTTCATGATTACAGTGGCGTAGCCAGAAATTTTCCATGAGGGAGGGGGGGTTACGACAACTGCAACTCATATATATGTACATGAGTGGGATAAGGGAGTGAAAAATATACATTTTGTATGCAAAAAATTCCTCATGGGGGGGGTTATGACCCCCCATGAGGAATACAAGTCGTGTCTCATGTTTAACATTATATACATACAGTGCTATGCAGTGAAGCAAATCAGGCGTATTATATTAAATACCACACTGGCAAGGTTCTGTAGGACCTACGACTACCAAATTTGGTAAACCAATTATGCATGACCAGTAAACTGGATACCCCATAGGATTTATTTCTAAAGCACATGTAAGTATATTTTTTATTTATTTTAAATTTGAGACACTGAGACGTGTTGGCTAGGTAATACTATACTAGCCAATACAAGTCGTGTCTCATGTTTAACATTATATACATACAGTGCTATGCAGTGAAGCAAATCAGGCGTATTATATTAAATACCACACTGACAAGGTTCTGTAGGACCTACGACTACCAAATTTGGTAAACCAATTATGCATGACCAGTAAACTAGATACCTCATAGGATTTATTTCTAAAGCACATGTAAGTATATTTTAACTAAGTATATTTTAACCCCTAACCCTTCCCCCTTGGCTACGCCACTGTCTCCACCCCCCACTATTATTAAATAAGATTATTATAGCTAATGCACTGTATCGTAAGTTACTACGGCATAGTATTTCGTCGTTCGCATGTGCGATCGGCCAAATGGCCTTCTGAACCGTACTCTCTGAGAAAAGACGCGGTGAGAGTTACGGGAGAAATAGGGATCTGCTGCTATCACTCCGTTCGCACATTTTTATTGGGCTTACAGACGATTTTTTGCCGTTATCTCTTCCGGATTCTCCCTAGGTTTTGTTGTTTTCGGTTAGATAATCCACTTTTTTTTTTCATTCTCTTATTATTTTCTTTATTTTTTTTCATTTTTCACTGAAGTATTTATTACGAACCAGAGCCTAGTTATGACCAACAGGGGGCCCCGGGCATTGATGAATTAGGGGCCCTCAATCTATGGAATTTGTTTTATTTTTCATAAAATTTTGATATAAGAAAGAATATTACAGAACAACATTTGATATTGGGGACCCTTTCGAGCCGGTGGCCCTGGGCAAAGTCCCGATTTGCCCATGCGATAATAAGGCTCTGTTACGAACTAGTGTAAATAATTAAGATGGGAGTCAAATAAGTGTTTCGGAGCTAGAGTTGCCAGGTCGTCAAACCAAATAGCCGGACAGACCAGTCAGTTTGGCCGGATATTTGGGTAAAAAGGCCGGACAGCCTACAATATTGAGGATTTTGTCTCAGTATTAATAGGTACAACAAAAAAAAATTGTATGTAAAATTAAGCTTTTTGATTATTATCATGAATTTTGTTAAATTCTAATGAAATACATAAATAACATCGAATGCCAAATCAGTTCAAGTACTTTATTACTAATCAGCCAAAGTCTAAGTAAAAAGCCGGACACCATTAAGTTTGGCCGGACACGCAATCAAAAAGCCTAACTATGTCCGGCTTTATCCGGACGCCTGGCAACGCTATTCGGAGCTAAAGCAACGACATTTTTCAATATTACCCTTTGAAGAAAAAATTGAAACGAAAAATCAAGACAATATTTTTGCCCAAAGCATATCTTGGCGGCTAAATGCAAGTCCAAAGATGACTTGTTTTCTTTCAGTTGCGTGCATTGTTTTTCTTTAACTGCTGGAAATGCAAACATATTTTAAAACTCATAAAGTGCGTCGTATCTGCCTATGCAATTTTCGAAATTAATTTCGTGGACCTCCATTTAAATGACCCACGAGCCGCCACTGAGCTATATCAAAACGCATTCATTTAAACGAAATTGGGTAAAGTAAATAGTATAGAATCATTCTCCGCATGATCCGGTTAGTGGGGGCAATTACTATTTATTTATTCTAGGAAGGAAGTCATTGTTCAAACCCGAAAAATAATCTTGAGACACTCTTCTTAAAAGGATTTAAAAAGAAACAAAACAAAACCCTCTCTCACAGACTTCTTATTTTGTTTAGGCGCCATCCCACCCCCACCCCCTCTTTCTCTTCCCCTCCATCTACCATAGCACAACGTCTTTTTTTTTTTTTTTTTCTTTCTCTCCCATTCTTTTGTTTTCAGAACTGGAAAATCAAAACACAGATCCGTGATGATGAAATAAAACTTCTGACCCCCCCCCCCCCTTCTCCTCCCACTTTTTTTCTATAACCCGAACCCGAAACCCGAAAAGGTCACAAGTTCGAGTTGAACAACTGCTGCCACCAAATCCGCGAAAAAATCTGTTCCTCCGTCCGCTGGCGTCGTCGTCGTAAACGTTCTCCGAAATAAAAAATCACGTATTGGTGTGTATGTGTGTGTGTGTGTGCATATATATCTATAGAGAGAGAGGGGGGGAGGGGGGGGGCGAGAGATAGATCAACACATACACACACAGCCATTATATGCACGCCTCTTCTCCTTCTCCTTGCTTGTTTTATTTTTTGTTTGTTTGTTTTTTGCGGATCAGCCTCTGGAAATAAAAAGTCTGTGTCACACACGTGTTTGATTCACAAAACTTTCCATCGCTGACCTACTCGTTCGTCCAGACAAAAGGTTTTTTTTTTTTTTTTTTTTCATGGTCGATGCGCTTACTGGAAGGTTGTTTGTTATTCCTTCCTCTTCTAAAAATCATAATCGGGGTTCGTAGGGACCTTGGATGTGCTAAAGGAACTTTGGAATTGTTGTCCTAAAATGGTCTGATATTTTAACCCGTTGAGGTGCAACCCTTTCCCAATGCTAAAAAAAAGGGTAGCCGTTGCCATCCCTCGGCTCAACTACCAGCAAGATGGCGAACGCTCGAAACGTTCATCGCGTGCCACAGATCGAGAGACCCTTTTTTGACGACAGCTGGCTGTGCTGCTGGTAGCTAAGCCCAAATGCTGAAAAAAGGCAGCAGCAGTCAGCATTGGCCAATCCATCCAGCTGTTCTCGCATTCGTCCATTTGTTCTATCTTGAGATGATTAAAATATTGAATTTATATTTGTTAACGATTTCGCATAAATGCTTGTTAAACCCTTTGAGGCGCAACTCTTTCCCAATGCTGAAAAAAGGGCAGCCGTTGCCATCGCTCGATTTAACTACCAGCAAGATGGCGGACGATCGAAACATTCATCGCGTGCCACAGATCTAGAGACCCTTTTTTGACGACAGCTGGCTGTGCCGCACAGCCAGCTGTCGTCAAAAAAGGGTCTCTACTCTATATCTGTGGCACGCGATGAACGTTTCGATTGTCCGCCATCTACAGCCAGCTGTCGTCAAAAAAGGGTCTCTAGATCTGTGGCACGCGATGAACGTTTCGATCGTCCGCCATCTTGCTTGTAGTTAAGTCGAGCGATGGCAACAGCTGCCCTTTTTTCAGCATTGGGCAATCCATCCAGCTCTTCTCGCATTCGTCCATTTTTCAGCAGATGTCACTGCTGTTAAAAATAATCCTGACAATTTTTTTTACGGGAAATGACGTGCTAAAATGTAAAGGATTCTCGTGGAGCTATGTCACCCGCAACTATTTTTTTTATAGAAATCAAATATATTCTTCGTGACTGGCAACAGTCGAAACGTCAGTGTAGAGTTTGGTGTTCTCAGAATTATTATCATTATTATATAAAATACAGCCTTACCATAGCGCAGTCGTTATGTCACTGAAAATGGTAGATGACCAAAGTGTGAAGGTCCCGGGGTTCGTGTCCCATCGCGCGCGGCTGTTGATCTAACGGTCTGAAGCTTTGGTAGGTTCTCTCCAGACGTAAGGTGAATACGCGTTAGTACCCCTTAGAAAGCCATCCTTCGTCGATCGCCCTTGCCTAGCGTTGCCATAATCACACAAACATTATATAAAATGCGGAAAGAAGTTAGTTCTCTTTTGTCCCGCAGTGATCTGACCCCCAGGAGGGCATTCGGGGCATGAGCCCCCCCCCCCACACACACAAAAGGGGGCCCCCAAATTTTTGCTCGTGTGGACGGTTGAACTGTTTTGCAAATGATGAAGGGTGTTCCTTTTCTTCACTCGAAACGATCGTTTTGTTAGATTAGCGCTTTTTACGGTGTTATTTTACAAATCTTTTATTATTTTTAATCCTGCATCAGTTATGAAACTTACAGAAAAAAAAAAAAATCTTAAAAATTGAGAATTTTGTAAAGTGGGTCACTTTTTGAAACATTTTGCTTTAGAATTCCACGTTTATGAATTTTTTTCCGAAAGCGTTATAAAATCACAGTTTCCCCCCCCCCACCGTTTATTTCAGTATTTAGTGCAGCTTAAGAAAAAAGTTTTTAATTTTTTCAAGTCTCCGGTGCAGGGGCAGATTTGCTGAGTTGGGGGCCCTGGGCAAAAGCTTCATTGGGGGCTTTTGCCCTCCCTCTTTCGAAAACTTTTACAAATTTTTAAACTTAAAGAACAATTTGGGGGCCACCTTTTTGTTTGGGGACCGGGCGCTTGCCCCGTATGCCTTCCCTGAAATCAGGCCTGGTCTGGTGCTATTAGTTTATTTCATTTGGCGTAGAGAGCAGAACTGGTGTCCGGGGGTAAGGTACCTTTTAGCGTCCCCTTCCTATTGTTTGTAAAATCTTTTTTGTCTCAAGGACTATTTGGTGCCCCTCTAGGAGTACCTAGGGCATGGTGAAGGGTTGGCTTAGGTACTTCTAGGCCAACCCTTCATCATGCCCTAGATGGCGTAGTGATACTTTGCCACTGGTACCAAGATCATGAAGCTGGTTTTGTTTCTTCGAACTACAGCCTTAAAACATTTTGAAGCAAATTTTTATTGGTCATGCAGCAGGGACGTACCCAGGGAGTGGACCGTGGGGGCTTGGGCACCCCCTGAAACTTTGGAGTTGTGTTAATTAGATGTCAACAAATGAAGAATTCTTGTGAGAAATTCTACCTTTCTCACCCACAACTATTGGGTTGTTCGGAAAGTAATGTCGTTTTTTCGTATGTCAATATTTTGCCTAGACAAAACTATTGGAGATAATTATACAAAATTCGACATGCATGTGAGTTTCTTAGCGTAGGTGCTAGATTGGAAAGCATTTTGCAAAATTCCTGAATGATGGAAGGGTAGGGGGCAAAAACATTCTTATCACATATCCTGCGTGATCTCAAAGAAGAAAAGAGATATCCATAAAATTCTTGCTGTGAAACATAGACCTCGCGAATGCCTAAAATTCGATTTCAGACCATTTCGAATACGATTCTTCATGGAGGGTAGACGTGAAAAAAGAGGGAGGGTATAAAATTGTCCGTTTAAAATTTAACAAATACGGGTCCTATCCTATGCCTAAGCACCGCTTGTTTCTAAATCAATACTAAATCTGTTGAAAATTTATTTGTTTGAGTTCTATGTAAGAAAACGACATTACTTTCCGAACCCAATATTAAATGTTAGAATTTGACAGATGCCTCCTCGCTCATTTATGTATTGTGTATCTGTCATTCTTTTTCATTGATTAGCAAGCTTGTACAAAAAATTATAGTGCTGCCATCTTTCGGTATTTTAATTAGTTATACTTTTGCGAAAAATGCTAACATTTCTCCATAAAACAAAAAAATCATACTCTAAGAGTGATAGTTTTTTTTCCTTTTCTTGGCGTTGTGTATCGAGGCACATATAAAATATGAAAGATTAAGAATAGTGAAGTTTCCTCAAGTTTTGAAGAAAAGAAAAGGTTTTAAAATAAATGGTTTTTAATATCAAGTGATTCTATGCCGTCTTTAAACACTTACGCTAACTAAACGAAAACAAAAGACAAGTATTCCATAAAGGAAAGGTCTTATATATTACGTGATTAGAAGGAATTCCTTATTTATATGTATAGAATTACATTTTTCATACCGTATCATGATTTTTTGCATAAACATGCAAGTTCAGATTCAATGTATTTTGTACAAGCTATGGTCATTCAGCCGAGTGTTATTTTGCACTAGCCAAAGCGAACAATTGCTTGTAATTTTTAATTCTATTTTATTCATTAAGCTGTTTCTTCCCTGAAATTTCGAGGGAATCAGCTTTTGAAATCCACGGAGAAAAACCTTCTATTTCACAAAAGTTAAAAGAAACAAAAATCTTTATCGTGAAATTCCAAAAAATAAAAATTAAACACGACATAGACATCATTTTAATATAAAAAGAAAAGGGATATTTTCCATAAAATACTAATTCTGAATAGGCTGAAAGCCGGTGGCGTATTTCTAAATAAGCTAGCTAGGGTATAGTAGTGGGGACCAACGACGGACCAACATACACTGGGCTATAGACAGAGGAATGGGGGGGAAAGTTATATTTTATTAGTACTGTTGCGATTATGCTGCTGCCATCTGGTTTAACCTTATATGACTAATACCCTATTCATATTGAAAATTCAAATTGAAATCATTTTTTCCCCTACAGACAAGGCCGTACCCAGGGGGGTGGTCCTATGGGTCCGTACCCCCCCCCCCGAAATTATCACATTGTATCAGTGGCGTAGCCAGAAATTTTTCATGGGGGTTACGACTACTGCAACTCACTCATATATATGCGTGTGTGTGATAAGGGAGTGAAGAATATACATTTTCTATGGCAAAAAATTCCTTATGGGGGGTTGTGACCTCCTATCCCCACCCCCTGGCTACGCCATTGCATTATATATATATATATATATATATGTGTGTGTGTGTGTGTGTGTGTGTGTGTGAGTATATTTATATATAATAAGATGATATTCAATAAGTCAGAATCCCTCGAAATGTTGGACGCCTCAGAAATAATTTTCTGGGTACTGCCCTGCCTACAGAAATTATGTGCTCTAATTAGTAGATTATTGTCATTGTGATGTTAAAATATTTCCCGAAAACCTTTAATAAATGTTTTTAAAACTAAAATATGGCATTTAAAAAATTATTGAGAAAATAAAAGCATATTCAAAAATTAAGAATATGTTTTTAAGTTACTACTGTGCTGCGTTCACTTCCATACGATAAATCAGCGACATCTATAGCATGACGTATTAAAGGGGCAGGGGCGGAGAGGCGAACGCCTCCTCCTAGAAAAAAGAAATTAAAAATGTAAGAGATCCTATTTTACCTCCCCAAAATGAGCATAAATTTCAATTAGCTGTCCCCACTTAGAGAAATGCATTAATCCATTTCTGAAAATCACGAAAAACACTGCCCTCCCCCCTCCAATATAAAAGGTAACCTATGTGTCATTGATTCATGATATAATCTATCTATCTCCATACCGAATTTCATACAAATCTATTCAGTAATTTCAGCGTGAAAGAGCAATAACATATAAACACATTTTTATAATATTAGTTTTGAAAAATCAATTCAAAGGGAAAAAAAGAAGATTCAGATAGTCTCTGAAACTACTGCAGGATATATTAATGGAAGATTACTTATAATTTAGTTAGCCGTAAGGCACCCGTTGAAAAATTGAATATCTCAAACGCTTGAAATTTAGCATTCATAAAATATTTATTAGCATCGGTATATTGTGCTTGAATCCATATTATTGAAACTAATTTTCTACATTTAAAATTCTTGAGATCATGCTTATGTCTGAAAATAAAAACTTCATGCAGAATCTAAAATGCTCCATTTAAGTATATTTAAATCCAACACAGTTCAGCAGAAGAAAATAATTTATTTATTTTAATCTCTTGAAAAAAGTCCAGCTGTGTAATTTTGAGGAGCTATTTAGGAACACACAAATTAATTTTGATATATGATGTAAGTTTTGTGGCAGAGTTTATCAATTTCATGCTAGTTTTAATTTATGAGATCATGCTTTGACCATAGTAAAAGAAATCCCAGTGCGCTAATGTAGTAATATTGCGATGTAGTGTAATGGAGAAATATTATGAGTTGCAACTATGTCAGGAGAAAAAAAAAATATTCTTTACATAGGACTGTAATGGAGGAAAGTAATTCAACATTAAAATAAATAAATACATTTTGTCCTATGTGATGAAAGAACATCTATTGTGAATGAGGATTAACACAACAGAGCAGTGTTTCTGAACTACAGGTTTGTGAGACTTTGCAGCTAGTCCGGGAAAAAAATCAAATTTATTAAAAAATAGCAAGAGCAAACATTATACCAATTAAAAATTGATATAACATTTGATTTAAAAAGTAAATATCTCGGAGAGAGACAGATAAAGCAAGCATCAGGATTGTTGTTTGCACTAAACAAACATGCCAGCCCAATCACTTAAGAAACTGCTGAGATTGGGCATGAGAAAACAGACTTTTTAATATTTTTGAGCAGAAGAACCATATCTGGCATTGGAGAAACAATCTTTTAAACATTGCTTTTTTTCTTTTCTATTCCTTCCTACATGCAGCATTCAAATATAATAAAACTTATGTGTATTATATACTTGCATTTTTTATGTAGGCAAATTATGTTATAGGAAAAGCCTTTGTAATCTATGGCAGTGTGTAGGTCTCTCTGGCCTTTAATGATAAACAAGAGTATAAAGTATTTTTATGTAGAACATTTCAGCTAAGATTTCCTTTAATTCAAAAGCAAAGTATTAACCAGGAAATGAAAACCCAGACAGAGTAAAGAAGAACTTAATTTGCTTATATTTTACTTGATTGATCAATACTTTGGGGAAGGGGGGGAAAAAAAAAAACATTTATAACTGAAACACTGGCCTGTAGTACTGATTGAAGAGGTGTCTTAATGTTGTAATATTTTAAAATCCAAGAAACATAGTTTATTTCTTCTAAACCACTGAACATACTTTAACCCTTTGAGGCGCAACCCTTTCCCAATGCTGAAAAAAGGGCAGTCGTTGCCATCGCTTGACTTAACCACCGGCAAGATGGCGGACGATTGAAACGTTCATCGCGTGCCACAGATCTAGAGACCCCTTTTTGACAACAGCTGGCTGTGCCGGCACAGCCAGCTGTTTTCGCACTCTTCCTTTTTTCGGCAGATGTCAGCGCTGTTAAAAATAATCGTGGCAATTTTTGTTACGGGAAATGACGTGCTAAAAAGTAAAGGATTCTCGCGGAGCTATGTCACCCGCAACTATTTTTATAGAAATCAAATCTATTCTTCGTGACTGGCAACAGTCAAAACGTCAGAGTTTGGTGTTCCCAGAGCGGGAACACTGCGCGTTAAAGGGTTAACTATAGTTAGTTAATAGATTGTATGAATGAGAATTCCCACGCAAATATAAGCTTGTCTTTATTGCTGTTAATTTCTCTGAAAATCATTTTGTTGTTCTTCTAGCGCTATTATTTTTTATTAACGATAGGGGAAGGCGTGTAAAAGAACATCTTACTTATCTTTAAAAGAATTTTCGCATGGAGAATTTGAAATTATACTAATGACAACTTTCTTTACCTAATTTTTCAGAAAGCTTAATATACATCAGTACGAATTTTGTTAAAATTGATTTCTTTACCACACATATACTGCACATTAACACACATATATTTATTATTATTATTACCTTCCACACACAAAGGTGTCTATTAAATTTCTGAAAGTCAGCTTTCTGACTTTTGGGACCTTCTGGAAAAATTTGCTGACCATAGATGCATTTTACTCAGGGAAATCTCTCAACAGCACTACCCACCCTCTTTTTATTATTTAAATATTTTGCTTCAATTTAATAAATTTTCAACAGTAATATAATTATTGATGAACTTTAGTAAAAAATTTAGAAAAAATTACTATGAGTTCCAAGTAAGATACTAGTTGGTTCAGATTTAACCAATATTACTTGTGCTACATGTGATAACTTAAATGATATATCTAGATAACTATATTAAATGCAGATGTAATGACGAAAATTTCTGTATTTTAACTCTAGTCATAGACAGATAGCTTTTTGACCCTTCCTTCACAAGAAACACCAAACCACAGAATGTAAAACAAGTGTGAGCGCTACATACCCCACAAATATTCTGAATCATTCATTCTATCAAAACATAAATCCATACTAATCAGCATTTGTCCTCTCTGGAGTCTGAAGAGAAAGAGAGAGAGAAAAGCCAAGAAATTTTTATACAGAAGAAAATTTATTCTTTCGGAGAATTTTCCTGGCCCATTTTGCTTTTTCCTGTCTTTGTCTAGACTTTCCTGACCTATTTACCAGTCAACACCCAATACAAAGAAATCTAAAATATCAGAGACAGTATGAGATATATTTGTTTTTCTAAACATGAGTTATTACTACTTTAATCTTATTTATATTGGTAGCAGATTACTTATTATTACAGTAAAAATATTACAAAACTTTATCCCATAACATATTTACTGCTTACATATTTAGCATTTCATGAAAGGTAAAAATTTCCGTGTGCATTAATGATTTTATTTCTTATGCATTCATAGTACATTTTATTAACGTTTTCGACAACCAATACAGAAGTTTCAAGAATACTTCCAGACTGAGAAACCTTAAAACCTCTACCTTTGCTGAAATTGTTAAACAGCAACATGGGCGCCGGCAGCACAGGGCAAGGGGGGGGCAATGCCCCCCCCACCTGAATTTTTGTATGCAGTGTTTTTCCTTGCTTTTTTTTCCCCTTTCCAACATGGTAACCATACGTTGAAGTAGTCTTTGCCCCCACCTGGAAAATATTCTGCCGGTGCCCATGAACAGCAACAACATAAATCAAATTTCTATCTATTGCGTACAAAATCATGCTTTTTGGTCTATCAGGGGCTGTGTTTATCTTGATCATTGATTTTTACTATTTTTCTCAAAGAACAATGAATGTAAAAGGACTCATAAAAGCTTTGGAGAGTGATATACTTTACCAAAAGCTCTGCAGAGCACAGTTTCTGTATAATTATGCAGCTTTAATTTAATCTGGAAAAGTTCAACAATGTGTCATGTGTATGTAGTTGAAAATAATTTTCAAAAATAAATAGTAGATAAAAAATTTTTATTTCTTATTTTTAATAATTGCTACAAAGGATAGATGCATCTTTTAAAAAATATTTAAATAATACATTACACTGTAAAATGGACGGATTATGATTTTAAAATAAACACATAAAATAACAGTAATAGTTGAACAACTTTTTCAAAGCTGCTTTACTTTTACAACAATAAATATTTAAGAACATTATTTTAATATAATTTATGACACAAACAAGTACACATGACATTACTTTTTTAAAAAGAGGACAATTTTTTAACTGTATTCTAAAAATAAAATGTATAATTTTAAATAACAATAAACATATGTCACATATGTAACTGAATATCAACAAGTAATTTATAATCAACAGTAGAATTCTGCCAAGAAATATGTAATTTTTATATTTTAACTGCTGTTACTGGTTAAAAAAAATTGTTACAGCTGTGTGACAGAAACATTTGGAATACTAATACAAGGTTTTTTACATTTTTCAGTTCTAAATGAATGTGAAGTACTGAAGAATAGTTTTCAGGCATGAAAGTGCAAATTGGGAAAAAAAAAAAAAAAAAAAAAACGTAACTTTGCATGCGATACAAAACAATCAAATTAACATACAATACATTACCGGTAGTTAATACCTTATAGTATATTCATCATATTATCAGCCTGGATGGAGCTGAAAAAGTCTGAATTCTGTCAAAAGACGGAAAACTTTCATGCCTGATTTTTATTGTAAATCTTTTGAAAAACAGGACTCAGTACTCAGAGTCATGCAAGTCCTCTGAACTAGTTTAACTAATTTTTAAATTAGTCTAATACTGATTAGCATATAAATGAATCTAATATTAAAACTATTTAAAGGGTGACTTTTTATATCCTACTTAATCTGATCTTAAGCATCATTTTATATGAATGAAAATAATTCTCATAACATTATTAATTCTTTTTTTTATGCAATTGAGTAAAAATTAGAACATTGAGAATATTACATTTACGTTATATTTATAAGAAACATTAGCAAAAGGCTGGAAGAAGCATTGTTACATGAAGTCTGTGATTAATTTTTTTCTATTGCGTAATAGCATACTGTTTGATATATTCAATAAATGCAGATGTAAAAAAACTAGCTTATAAAATAAAAATTAAACAAAGTTTCAAAATACTTCATTTTTAAAATTTTTATTCCTTCTCGTTGCAATAAGCAAAAGAAGATTATGGCATGCCAAGTTTTGACACAATTTTTCACGGTATAAATACTACTGACTGTGAATGCTGCACATACTATAAATTCATGAAAGATTTGAAAAAAAAAATTAATATAAAAGCAAAAGAAAACTAACCATCAGAAAACACCAAAATCTTTTGAAACTGCTGATCTTGCAGTTATCAAAGCAATTTTTTTTTTTTTTAAAGTTAAATACAATGCAATGAATACTAGAACAATGATAATTGATATTCAGAAATTGGGCTGTACAGTGCTCCATAATATTTTGTTTTAAACATGACACAATATTTAACTTTTCAGAAATTTACATAGCTGTATTTGAATAATGAAAACATTATAAATTTTTCAACAATAACAAGCTTATGAGACAACCAGAACACTGATAAAAATGAGAAATTATAAACACAGAAACAACGATTTTAAGGCTGTAAGAACTGCAATAATATCAATAATAACAATATTTTAATAACAATTATAAGCAAATTTCATATTTATTATTATAACTAATAAAAGAAGAGTGTAACTATGGTAAATGGAATTTCTTGTTTTTTCAATATAATTAAAATATAAAACACAGCTTAAATTTGTGATTAAAATTAATGATGGGCATAGTTACGCAAACCATAAGGTTACAGCTTTTCTTTCAAAACATTTTGCAAATATACAATAGGAAAAAAATTAAAATACCGTTAAAATGTGTTTAAAAGCAAGTCCTTTCAGTCAGCCTCAAGACATCCTGAAACATCCAAGGGCTGGCTGAAGGATTTTAAACAGATTTTAACGGTATTTTTATTATTATATTAAAGATGAAACTTTGGTAATTTTTAACTTTTCTAATTTTGGAAATGGTTTTGGGTGCCTTTAAATCTACACACAAACACATATTTTCTACATGGAGAACAAAAGTATATGGCTTGGTCCTATATACACTCAATACTTTATATCTAATATAGATTTATGAAAAATTAGTGATACCAAGAGATAATAAGTGAATATGCATATAAACATTTAAGTTTTTAACTGCATTGTAATTTCTTTTAATGTTCAAAGCACTAAACTAAATTCATAAACTTTGCAATTTTTTTCTGCTATAAATGGGAAGGAGAAAGAGAGAAAAGACTCTTCTGCAACAAACGGATACTTAGAAAACATCCAAGCAGGAAGACAAATATTCTGATAACATTTTCTGCTGAACAAAATTCATTTTATGAAATATATAAAAGTTAAAAACACATAAGTGAAGAGAAATCTATAATAACTGCTTATGAGGATTAAACTATTAATGGGTATAACACTGTACATTAGTTTTGTTTCATTTCTAAATCTAAGGTTTTTATTCTATTAAAAAGAAATACACACCAAAGTATATAAAGCAAACTTGGGGGGGGGGGGGGGAAGCAGCATTTAATTTTAATAATGGTATTTTCATATAAATGTTTAAAGAAACATTTTTGGGGGAAAGCATACATAATAAACAATCAACTGATGAAGACAAATTAATCAGGAATTTCTAACATTAAGCATTGGGTGCAAAAGCAAAGATTCCCCCACCCCCCCCACCCAATGGGCAGGCACTTGCCAATTAGCATTGTCCACTACAAATGCCTGAAAGTACTGCGGCCATTTTATCATGGGAGGCTAGCCTTAACCCTATGAAGGGCCGGACAGGTTAATATCTATGCCCAAACTAGGATTTAAACCTGAACCCAAGGCGTGATAGAATGGTTCTCAAACTATTATACCATCTGGGCAGCAAAAGCAAAGACTATATTACAAGATTATTTATATTTTTGTGAATACTAAAGGATTCACATCTAATTCACAAAATGAAAAAGATTAAACATTAAACTTTCTTCACTCTAATATTTACATTGATTTATAGACAAGAGTTACATCCATCTATGCTTGATTGAAGACCAAAGATTAAAAGATTTAACACTATTTATAAAAACCTGCACAAGAAGTATGGATTAAAATGCTATAAATATGCAGTATGCAAGCAATTTAACAATAATGATAATAATAATAAAAAAGTAAGGGGGGGGGGACTACATAAAATAAAACAGTTGTACTATGCAAAATAGTTTTTTTTTTTTTTTTTCCCCCAATGGCCAGCCGCTGCCTTGGAAGGCTTTGGCCACAACGGGCCGGAATTGTTGGCCACTTTATTATGGGGCACCTAGTAGGTGGACCAAACCTCGATCGCTGGGAGTTGAACCCGAAACCGTAGTACGGTGCTTTACCCACCATACAATCTGGTTGGCAACTATGCAAAACAGTAGGAATGTTACAAATTTTAAAACATGCAAAATTACAATGTTAAATTTAATTAATTAGATGAAGTAACATGTTTTGATTTGCATTATTTTTTTCTGCTTAACAAAGATTTATATATTACTAGCTGCTACCCGCGACTTTGTCTGCGTCGGCTTTAGAATTAGGTCCCGAGAGAAACGAAGCATGTGTGAATAACAAATATGTTTGCGACTAAAGAAACTGCATTTAAATATTATTTGCTTTTTACTTATTTTAAACGAAGTATAATGCATGGTAGTATACTTCATTTAAAATAAGAAAGTATGCAGAATTACTAAATTTAGATTTTTTTCAGGCATTTGGCAAATTGAGACAGTTACGACAGTATTTGCGAACTGTTTTGAGTGTTCTTGTAAAAGAAATATTTATGCTATATGCATGAATTTTAGCCTATGTTAGTCAGGAATAGTGCAGCTTTCTATTAGCGAAAAAGTTTTAGAATCGGTTCTGTAGTTAAAGAGATGCCCATAGAGCGTAATGTATTAGAATTATTTTGAGTGTTCCTGTAAAGGAACTATTTGCGCTACATGCATGAATTTTAGACTATAATACTCAAGATAGTGTAGCTTACTATCAGTGAAAAAAGTTTTGGAATCGGTTCAGTACTTACAGAGATATACATAGAGCGTAATGTAATTCTTATGAGTATCCCTGTAAAAGAACTATTGTTGATATATGCATAAAAGGTAGCCTATAACACTCAGGGTCCCCCCAGTGTCTAAGAAGTTCTGTTATCAAAACTGGAAGGCGGGAGGTGCCAGGTTCAAACTCCGGTCGCGCCTGCCGACCAACCGCTCGTAGTTTTTCGTGGCTTTCTCCAAAACCTCGTGTAAATACGGGATAGGATCCTTTAGAAAATTCCCCACAGAGGCCTAGGACTTTCAATCAGTGAAAAAAGTTTTAAAATCGGTTTAGTAGCTACAAAATTTCCATAGAGAGCAATGCATTAGCATTATTTTGAGTGTCTTTCTAAAAGAATTATTTATGCTAAATGCTTGTAAGGTTGCCTGTATGTTTATCCAGGGCATAAGCTATCTTCATTACAAATTTTTCCAACCATTTTTGTGTGATTCTGTCAAAAACATCCAAACACATAAACGCACACATTTATATTATTGGTAGGATTTTTGGAAATTTACGAACTTTAAGAAACACATGTGGACTTTTCTTGGTACTTATGTATTATCCCAGCAGTCATTCCCGCCAAACTGTTTTTTCGTCAAATGAGTTGCCAATCGTATTCAAAACCATTAATAATTTCATGTGCCCGGCATTTATCTCGTCAAAAAATCGCTCGTCTTGGCGGACCCACGTGCTTCTCATTGAAGTAATAGCATTCTTGTTTGCTCAAAACATGAATCACTTGATACGGGCGAAACTCGCCAAGCATGGCAACGTTAAAACGGTTTTTAATTAATAATTAAAGAAGTAATTAAAAATCTAAAATTCTAAGTAGCCTATAACCTTCTCCAGGGTCCCATCTATATCTAAAACCAAAATTCATCATAATTTATTCAGCAGTTTAGGCATGAAAGCGTCATAAACAAACAAACAAACAAACTTTTGCATTTATAATATTAGTTAGGATTAACATTAAGAGTTAAGAACAAAATAAATAAAATACTGGATAGACAATTTACTAAACAAGTGATAGCATTTAACACAAAAATGAAAAATTTGAAAACAAACCCAGAGAGTAGACTTGAAAAAGCAAAATTGAAAGCTAAAATTTTTAAAAATTAAACCAGATTTTTTATTACTAGTAAAGCTGATACTTGTTTATCGTGGTTAATCTGTTCCAGACTCTACTGCATGAATTTCTTTATTGATGAATTGAATACTTTCATTGTTAGGGAATAGAAAACCTGTTTACGACCAAAATACATTTTTTAACATTATTAGTCTCTAAACATGAACTGTATATATATATAAGATTAGACAGCAAATATCACATTTTGCACATCTTAATTACACATCCACAGTTGTTATGCCCGATAACTAATCTATGAAAATTTCCAAATTCTTCAATGATGAAGCATTGAAGATAAAGAGATGTATTGTACAGGTAAGAACAGCAAGCTTACTGATCGTATGAAGGCAAGAATTCAGTAGGATAGTTTTCAGGCTGTACAGTATCTTTAGTAGGCGTGTCAATGTCATTGACAATTTTGCATTTCTTTTACAATTGTTTAAAAAAATGATTTTACAAGGTTTAGAAAAATGAATACGTGTGTCCCCAATCACCCCCCACTGTCTACATGCCTGTCCTTCTTTGAAGATATGTGAAATATTAAACTATACAAGTTTAAAAGCATTAAAGTGTGCTTAAAATCATTTTAAGCTAGCTGTAAAAAATTCATGAAATATGCAGGATTGATTAACTCATCTTGAGTCGCTGGATTGGTCGAGCAAAGAAGGCTTTGAGGACAAAGGGCTAATTTCCCACCTACATATTTGGGAGTCATTTGTTACTTTTTTCAATATTAAAAATAATCACAACAAATGTTTTAAATTCATGTTGAAAATAGTTGTTTCAAGTAGAAATTTGTTTTCAAAAATAGTTAATAGATTAAGAAATAATAATAGTTGAAAGTTTGCATAAAATAGTCTATCTTTCAATGTTCTAGTAAATAAAAGCTACTGTAAACTGTGTATAATAGTCAATTTAGCTACAAAATCTTACAATTATTGTATATATAATTTATTTCATGTAATACTATAAAATCAATATTACACTTTAAAAGTAACTATACATGCTACAGATATGAATATGTTTAACCTTTTAAGAACATACTAGTTTTCAAGAAAACAATGATAAAACTTACTAATATTTTAATTATAAAATTTGAAAATTCTTTATATTTTTAAATAATATATTTGATTGCTTCAAATTTTCAGCTAAATTTACTTACACACTTATTTTTGTGAATTTTCATATAAATTTTTAATAAGTCACTTATTTTGTTAAAATGATTAATAAAACAGATTTTAAAATGTATGGTAAAATGCCAATGAATCGTTTTAATCGATTGTATTTTTGTGAAGGGGCTGTTTTAATCGATTGCAATTTTGAGAAGGGACAAAAAAAAAAAAAAAAAAAATTCAGCTGCGTTGACCCTGGGATGACTCAAGTAAGAAATTCAGGTGACTAATGAGGTGTTTAAATTAATGAATCTGGCTAAAAATAATGCGATTTTTCAGAACATCAAATGATAGAAATAAAAATAAATCGAACAAAAAACAGTGGGCTACGCTCAGTGGTTTCTGGACTGGTAACTGGGAGGCTGCAGGTTGGTTCAATTTAATTTTTAAAATATCATTGAAAATTATTATGGTGTACACAGTGGCATAGCCAAGGGGGGATAGGGGGAGGGGTCACACACACACACACACACACCCATGACAAATTTTTTGCCATACAAAATGTATATTCTTCATTCCTTTATCACACGCAGGTATACATCATATATGTGAGTTGCAGTAGTCGTAACACCCCGCCATGAAAAATTTCTGGCTACGCCACTGGGTGCACATGAACACTAAATCATAGATTCTAAAAGTCCTTTCAGCTTTTGCTAATAGTGTCAAACCGTACAAGTCACTCATCTTCTGATGAGGAGCTAAATTGTGAGAAAACACCAGAAAGGGGGAAGTAGATCTAAACTACACATTTGGGGACATTAGCTAACCTGTCCTCGCAAATAACAATAGACAAAAAAGTTACTACTTTTGTGTAACAAAAAAAGTCAATATTGTTCAAAAGAAGTTGGAAATATTTTGATTTTAGTTGCCCATAGTGACCCTGATAACAAACAAAAGTACATTTAAGAAGGGGGATGGGTGGGAATTAACTAAGCAAAATACAAAATATTTACTACATGCAAAGACAAAAAATGTAGAAATGAGTTTAACTGACAAGGTTTAATCAAAAATTTCCTAATTATTATTTTATGTACATATGAAGGCAGATTCATATATGAAATTAAAAAACAAAAGTCTTATCAGTAACTATTTTGTAACATACACTATCTACATAACAATCAAAGACAAAACATATTTACAAATGTACATATAAAAACGTAACTCTTTACAAATTTTCTAATAAATATTTATGCATATAAAGCTCTAAATAGTTTGAGCTCATACATGTGCGTAAACATAAAATAATGTAAATATTTCAATAGCATGTTACATGTCTTCATAAGGCACTCTTAGTGCGTCTTAAATCGGTCTTAAGTGTGATAACACTGATGTTTAGAATATTTGATTGAAAAAAAATTAAAGTGTAAATACAGTGCTTTTTAAAATCCAGACATATTTATTGGAATAAAGTGCAAATAATAGAATTTATAAATTTTAAGCATTTTTATGTTAGCATTCAAATACTAATCTTTGGACAAAAACAGAAATACATAAATAAGTACTTGGAAATAAAACATGAGCAACTGTAGAAGTTGTCAAAATAAAACTCGCCCCCACCCATATAAATTTTTTATACAGTTACTCAATTCAGCAATAGTCATCATATACACTTCACCAAATAATCAGTAAATTTGTAAAATTTAATTTACTAGCTTACTGATAGTTACAATACTAGATTGAAAATGAACATTTGCTTCTGTTGGTTACATATACCTTTCTCTGATGCAAAGAAAAAACATAATTAGTGTAAATGCATTACCATGAATCGAAATAGATAGTAGAGGAGAGGAGGGTATTATGGAATACCATTTACATTTACAGCTGTAACTTCATAGATTTTTAAATAAAATCTCCCAAAACAGCATGAGTACATGCTATAATGAATCGTAATGAAATGTCCATTGCAAAGAAATACACAATTTATTTTGTTGTTATAGAAAAAAACAGTTTTAAAAAAAGCTACGAATGGAGTATAATATGGAATAGTCTGGTAATATGGAATAGATGGTTTAAACCGATGAAAAGCAATTCATATTGCTTCATATATAGTTATTTGTTACTATAAAACTAAATTTTTATGTTTTGTAGTTCAAATCATTATATTGGAGTCATTTCTGCTTCGAGTCGATTTAGAAAAGTTGTATATATAATCTTCTTTCTTTGCTCCGGTACAGTCATGGTGAGCCCACAGAGAACAGCTCTATCTTTGAATACAAACTTATCGTTATTGATCTTTAGAGAATTTTTCATGACAAAAGATGCATTCAGCGTCTTTGTTTTCCGGTTCTTGAGTGGATGACATAAAATCCATTACAATATTACCCAGTATTCCATAATACCCGACACGCCATCTCGGAAAACGAACCTTTAAAACTAATTAGCAAAACACTGTCATCTAAGAAATAACCACAGTACAATAAACGACCATTCTCTTAGTGTACATTATGCGTAACATCACTGTTCATGTCACGTGTTTACTAGTAAGTTAAAATGTTTGAAAACTTATCTACAAAAACTCTTGAAAATCACAAAACATACTTTGTTCTGTAGCGAGTGGTATGGCAACAGAGAGCGGTCAACTCTTACTGCATTGTAAGACGGGAATACTTCATGGTATTCCCTTGTGGCAACAGCAACTAACAGAGCCAAGAACTCGGTATTCCATATTTCCCGACTATTCCATAATACCCTCCTCTCCTCTATATATTTCCTCCAACAAAGTTCACTCAAATTATTTTATGTAAATAAAGCAGAAACCAACAATTATGCTAGTCATTTCATTTCTAGAAAAATAAAAATTTGCATCACTCTTGAATTCAAGAGAACAAGTTAAATGTACAATAATTTATTTCCATCTAAAGGGTACAACCTAATTGAATTTAATCATTTAAATATTATTGAAAATTTACTGATTACTGCTAATGATAGATATATATATTAGGGTGATTACATATTTTAAATGAAATGAATATAATTTTAAACACATATAAAAATATATAATGGCTAAAAAGCAAATAAATGCTACATTTAATATTTTAAAAAATCTAGTTATTATTTATAATAACCATCAAACATTAATATTAACCATATCTTGGGTTAATAAGAGAATTAAATAATAAAATTCATGTGAAGCCAAATTGTGTAATGGTTAGCGCATTGAGTTGCCATCCTAAAAAAATCTATTCATTATAGGAATCCCCTTGAAGAATCTGCTATCCCTAAAAGACCCTTTACTAGCATTTAAAAAAAAAAAAAAAAAAAACACCACTCAGTGCTGAGCATTTGCTGTGGGAGAGCTTATTAAAAATTTCTAATCGGTAATCTTACATTAACAGTGATTGTGAAAGCAAACACATGCAAATCTCAAAATAAACTTATGGAAAAAATTATTACACTGAACAAACTTCAGTGGTAATTATTAACTAGTTACCCTCTGGTGACCAAAGATTTAAATTTCACTTTGTACTTGGTATTTTGTCAAAAGCTTAGCTAAATAAAGCAAGAAAATTTAGGTTTATGTATGTTTATATATTTGAAAAAAAAAAAAAAAGTAACTGCTTGTTAAGGAGTTAAGCAGTGCCCCCCTCCATTTGTCTGAACTAGTGTATTAGTAAATCAATACAGTAAAGTTAATTGAAATTGTAGTATTACACTAAAATACAAATAAAACATATTAGCAATGATTATTTATTATTCAACTTCCATCAGCCTAAAAGAGTTTTCAAATGTAAATGTCTCTCGAAGTACTATGAAGATGTATATTACTCTAAAGTGAAAAAAGTAGGTCTTCTTTATTCATAACTTAAAATATCGGCAATAATGCAAAGGAATCTGGTAACTAAAATAAATGTAAGTTTCTAATTGTCATACAAGAATGAACATTTTAATGCCATTAAGCTATTTGAGGGGGGGTAGGGGTAACTTCTACTTCACGTCATTAGATTGCAAATTAAAATAAACTAATTTCATCAAGGTCATTAAAAAGCTCGGATGTTGCCTCACAAAATATACTACACACTGAAACAAACAAAAAAAAATTGTGGAATTAATGAAACTTTCTGAAAATATTCTTAAATATGAAATAGCATTACAAAATTTCCTTGTTACAAAAAAGTTTGACACTTTCAAGAAACTATTGCATTTTTAAGAATTTTTTTGAAATTTCCATTCACTGACACAGGTTTATTCTTTGTTAGGAGATATTCTAAAAACTTTCAAGATCTGCAAATACTTAGATTTTTTCCTTTGACTAAAATCACATAACTTTTTTTTAACTAAACAGTGTTACTTTTCTGCAATAAATCAACCTACTGTGCCTAGCTTCTTTTTTGGAATGTTCAAATTTTAGCATTATTGTAGTAGGTTGCAGAAATCCATGAGTATTATTTTTCTACCTTATTTTTGTGGATAATAAACTTAATTTACACAAAATGCTTAGAACAACAGTGACTCATGACTTTAGAAGCTGTTGAAGCAGATTTGCATATTACATATCAAATGTGCACACACACACACACACACAAAAAAAAAAAAAAAAACAGAAAAATTTGAATTAGGGGTGCAACAAATAATAATTGAGTAAGTATTGAATATCAGATATAGATATCAAAATTCTTATTTAGAATTGAAATAGAAAAGAAAAATAAGCTTTTAAATAACTTTAGCTGCCACTGGTTTAGGGGCAAGACAAAGTGAGCCTTAGAAATATATATATATTCTTATGTTAATATTAGCAATTTTGTTATTTTTGCAGGCATCAACACAAACTGGAGAATGGGAAGAAAATGGCAATGGGTTACAATAGCAGATACATTTTTTTTTTGGGGGGGGGAGGGACTAATTTAAAAGAAAAAGCTTATTTGGCCTAAACAAAATGTACAATGAAGCACCCTAACCCCTCCTCTAGATCCACTACTGATGGTTTAAATAATGCAGTACATATTATATATAAATTTCATTTCAGTTGCAACAATGTCAATTTTTTAAATATCAACATCAATAATGTAAAACTGAAAATCTAACTCTTTAATATTTATAAGAAAGATAATTTTTGCTATATTTTACTTAAAATACGACTTTTTATTTATTCTGTAAAAATGAAAAGTTTTATATAGTAATTTTTTAACTTGTCTATCTCACTTTTAGTATTTTTAATTATCACATTAAAATTTAAAAAAATGATAACCTTAAAATTATTTAGCCAACAGAAAGAGAAAGGATTTTGCAAAAAATATTTTATCAATAAGAACAGAAAATATTTTTTGCAAAATTATTTCTCGTTCTGTTGGCTAAATAATTTTAAAGTTATCATTTTTTTTTTAAATTATCAATAAATTCAAGAGTAATAACAACAGCTGTTACTTTTAATCAGTATTTTTTAACACTAGCTTCATATTGACCAATACAAATGGCATTTTAACAATGCTCAGCAAATACAATTTTTTAAGAAATATACTGACAAAAAATGCTTCAAAATGTCTGATTATCATATAAAAATATTTAAGTTTAACAAACAAAACTATTAATTCATACTCATCTGCAAATCTCTCTCAGAAACAAAACAAGAAGTAAATTTGAATTTTTGGTTCCATGCAATATTGTTAGCATAAGATAGAACATAAAAAGTAAGCAAAATATATTTATTATGAAGTTCACTCTTAGTCATAGGCATAACTGGGTAGGCTTTTTGGATATTTCTAGGGTGGACTAAAGCCCAAACTAAGGGCTCCCGTTTCCTATTCATGCATTTGAAAACCAAATTTTTCTAGAGTGGGCTAAAATCTTTCTAGGGTGGGCTTAACCTATCTTAGCCCCTACCCAGTTACACCAATACTATTAGTTCATTTTTTATTTTGAATATTTTTACTGAAATTAAAATGTAAATGCCAGTTTCAAACTCAACAAATATTCATATCTGAAAAAAAAAAAAAAAAAAAAAAAAAACTGAAAGATAACAAACAAAGTTCTGCCTTTGAAGGTATTAAGATGTAATAAAATTTTATGAAGAAGCCATTAATGAAAAGTTCTATTTTTAAAATAACATAGTTGGCAACACCCCTTAAAAAATCTTATCATGAAAATAATGCACAAACATGATAAATGTAAGTACACTTGGATCATTAAAAATCATTAGTGCAAAATTATTTTAGAAACATAAATTGAGATAATTACACAAATAAATACAAAAACCTTTTAATCACTTAATAAGGGGGAAAAATAATAATTGAAATTTTAATCAGCTGAACTATTTTAATGCTGCACAGTGCTTAATATTTTGAGGGGTACAGTGTAATTGATATATGAGTATTTGGCAAGCTTAAAACATACTATAGATGGAATGTAGGTGCATTTAATTTCTACATATAATTGTAAAAATATGCTAATATTGGATAATGTTTTAAACAATAACATGCAAAAGAGATAAAAACAGTCAAAATGAGCAATTACTTAAACTCAACAAGAGTCAAAGTTTAACAACAACAGTGAATAAAATAAGCAACGAACATTAAAAATAAAAACATGTATTGTTTACTGACAAGTAAATGTGATTTACAAAATAAATAATAAAAAATAATACATTCGAACAAGAGCACAAACAAATAAAAATGATTCTTTGGTGAATACAAAGTTCACATTAAAAAAAAAAAAAAAACTACACATACACATGCACTAACACAGATTGAAAGTAAAAAAAAATAAAAATAATGAGGTAACTGCAAGCTACTTTGTTCACACAATAATCTTTGGAATGAATACAACCCTGAATTTTCTGAATAGTGTACAATTAATACACCCTTACAAACCTAACAGTATTTCATGTACTACTCAACACAACTTTCGAACTTACAAGTAGACTTTTTTTGGCAATACCCTGATTTTTTTAATTTCACCAAAAAACAGATCAGACCAGAAATTTCTGCATTCAATCTTTCCTATTCATTTTTGACAGCTTCAGCAGCATTTCTTTTTCTTAGGCTTTTCTTTTTTCGTAGTCAACTGGAACGAGGGACTTGATATAGCTGTAGATTCATATGGGCTTTCTGTCTGAATGTACAAAATGTGTTCCACCAAGAACTTCATAGCATCTCCTGATGAGAAAGTGGATAAATTTAGTTAACATGCAAATAATTTTAAAAAGAAAAAAAATGGATACACATGTAGAAACATTCATAATTATAGAGTCTTAAAATATCTAACTTGATAATCAGAACTACGTCAATAGTAGAAACAATGAAATAAAGTTGATGACTTTTTACATCTTTATTATCATAGCAGGGTTTCTACAGATTTCACAGCTTTTGCTTCCCTGACATCTATCACGCTCTTCCCTGACTTTATCTAGCGTGCTTTCCTGAATTTTGTGTTTCTATTTTTAACATTACATCCTTTAATTAATATTTTTTTATATATTTTGCCCCCTTTTTTACAAATAATAATAATAAAATTAATATATACAAGAATCTTATTTGACATCACTGGATTCTAACAAAGACCATGTTTGATAATAATTTAGGATAAAATTAAGCATATTTCAACTGTTCAAGATATTCTCATAAAGAACACATTTTAAAATTATTTATAAGGTTGAATGAGAAAATGAAAATAAAACAATTTCTATACTGAGGTTCAAACAGCAAATATTTTCTTGATTTTACCGCAAAATTCAATTTTTCTTGCATTTCCCCTGACCTTTCTTCAATTTCTGCTAATTTACCTGACTTTTTTCCCAAATCCCTTACCAAAACTGATTTCCCTGGCTTTCCAGGTCTGTAGAAACCCTGCATAGTGTACGAAGAGTAGTAAATTATCAAAAATAACACTTTTATTTATTTTCTGTGAATTTGTTATTTAGTTATAATTTTTTCACACAATTATTTGAAGGGTAGTAAATATCATACTCCAAATGAATCACCAACACTAGTAATAACTGCTGGGATACCCATATCAATGGCCGTTATAATAGCTGCTGGTTATGTGATAAAAAATCCTGAGGGCCTTTCCTAGTCTGCTTGTCAAGTAATTTTTTATCATGTCTTGGCTGAACAACAATACAAATGTTCTAAATGCAGTAATTGTTTTGAATTTAAACAAATATGTTTTAGTTATTAAGCTATGGGATGTGTACCTGATGTATTTATCATCATACACAGAATGTAATCACAAACAAGTAATATAAAAAAAACTTTTTTAAAGTCAATTCCTATTTAGGCCAACAAAGAAAATTTTTATTTTAGTTACTTTTTATTAAAACAACTGTATTAACATCAAGTGTCATTCACTACAAGTTTAAAAAAAATGTATTTGAACTTCAGTGGATGAATAAGAAATATTTTATTAAAGACTGGGAAATTTGAACAAGATATATAAATATACTAGCTGCATACCCGTTCTCCGCACGGTAGGAAACAAAACTTTCTTACATGTATAATTCGAATTGATTCCAGTAATGTGGAATCTAAAAATAAACAAAATGATTTGACTCTTGGCGTAAAGTTACTCATTAGTTATTCGTAAAGTTAGTATAAATACTGATCTGAGAACATTGTTAATATTATGAAACAAAAAACTATGTCGGTGTCATAGGCGATCAGAAAAAGAAAAGCGTGACGGTTCCTAAAAATTTCTAACTTTCAAAATGTCTCATTTTTACAACATACTCATTTTTAAATTTAATTTATACCATTAATACCTTAGATACTACATGATGTGAAGAACCGTTTTATTTTATAATTAAATAGTTGTCTGTACCCGCTCTTCGCAAGGCAAGAAGAGAACATTTTCCTAAAATGTGAGCATAACTACTTGTGACAAAACTGAATCTCCAAGAAAAAAAAGTTCAGGTACAGAATTTTCTGTTGAAATTACCGCGAGATATATTAACACAACGTAGAATTATTTAATGTTTAGTTAGCTGTGATGTAAGATGGCTGTTGAAAAACGAAAAGAAACGAATACAGGGTGGCTACAGAAATTGAGAAAAAAAGTTCCCTGATTTTTCCCTGATTTCCCCGACAATCTTTATCAAATTTCCAGAACTAATTATGTACATACATACCATAATCTTTCATATAAATCACCATTGTGTATCATGCACCAACAGGTGAATGCTTCATATAGGGAAATAAATAATAGAAAACCACAAAAATGCTTAATATTAATAAAATTGTAGTTCAGTTTCTTAAATCCAAACATAAGATTTAGTCTAACCCTAAAAGACAATATGTAGCAGAAAGTTTCCTCGTTTTATAAAGGTGGTGTTCAATTTTAAGCGTAAGGATGACTGATCAAAATAAACTGGCAACCTAGTCAACTTATTTTATTTCAATCAATGTATCGTTTCAAATTTTAAAAAAATAAAATATGTAAAAAGGCTTAAAAATGAGCACTATCTATAAAAAAATCGTCTTGCGGGGGAGCTTAGCAGGCATCACTCAAATGTCCCATTACTTTAAAAAACACAAGGGCGCAGTAAGTAATAGACTAAATCATCTTTTACCATTCATTTAACCATGACTTTATTCAGGAAGCAATTCACATGCCGATATGATTCGCATATCCGATTTCTTGTATGATCCGCATCTTAGAACGAGTCCGAATACATGCACTTTTTCGGATTCGTATAGTGATAGTGCCTACATCACTTAGTCTCGGATTCATATTTCTATGGCCTCGTATGATCTGTATTCTGGTTTCGGATTCGTAAAATGTCTGTATCTGTGCATCAGTTGAGCGTCATGTGATCCAGAACGGAACCGCGCATCAAATTGGCAATTAAAAATGATCTAGTTCACTAGGCAGAAACAAAAGTTCCCTGATTTTTAAATATTTTTGCAAAATTCCCTGATATTTCCATGATTTTTCCAAATCGAAAAAGTACCCTGATTTTTCCATGATTTCCCTGATTTCCATGATCTGTCGACACCCTGGAATAGTTTCACGAAATATTTATTAACGCGGTATATTGTGCTTTGATCAATATTGCCCTAGCATATCTAATAACTATTACTTATAGTATCCTTTACTGATACCAATATATTTTCGATTTTCCATCTTTAATGCTTAATTTAAAGAAACGGTTTAGATATTTGCCACTAATGTAGTTTTTTATTCTTTGGTGATTCTTTGCAATTTACACATTAGTATAAATGATAATCATTTCACTTTCTGGCTGCCATTAAAACAGCTCTCCATACATTTTTATGCATAATTCTTATCAGATTGGTGTATTTAGCACGTAAAATATTTCCTGCAATTCGAAAACGTGTCCCGTTTAAAAATTATATCGAAAATAATGCTGGATAATTCATCGTTGAAAAAACAGCATTCAATTCTTTTTCTAGCAACGTAATATAAAATAGGGAATAATTTCATGCGTGGCATGTGTTTTGTTTGTGAGGCCGTTATTTTGATTGAGTTTCGAAAGAGGTTTTAATCTCGTTAGATCAAAATGACGTAGATTTCACATGTGGAAACTCAGTTATTTTAAAGTCATTTTATTTATGTTTTTCAAATGGCAATTTTATTCATTGTTACTGTTTCCCAGACAACCGTAGTGGAAGATATCATACCGAAATCTTGAAACAGCTTTTATTGAATTCAAAATCTTTCTTTACATAAAAATTCGTAAAAAATCTCTAATTTATATTTTTCCTCCTTTCTTCTTTTAAAAGTGGACGAAATATATGCTCCGTCTTTTGCCGAAATATAAAAAGTTATGACTGATAGAATGAAAGATGCAACAGATTTAAAATTATTTTTACGCAAACGTCGTCAAAAGAGAAATTCTTTTTAAAAGTTCCCCAAAATTGGCAAAATATGTTACATAGTCAAAACAAACTGTTTTCGAAAGAAAATTTTCTCCTCCATCCGATGATGCAAATATCGTTTTATTGCGAGTGCAATGACCGGCGTTATTACGTATTATGCAAGAAAAATCGCTAAAAATCGGACAAAACATAAAATAAAACATTTTTAATTCGAATTTCGGAAAAATCGCTCCGAGGCATCTTAGGATCTGTCCCAGTGAAGCCATATGCAAAATTCGGTAGGTCTGCGACCAACCGTCTCAGCGCAATGCGATCGAGAGACGCGCACAAGAACATCGGTGGTCACAAACCTACCTACCTACATACATACAATGTTTACTCTCGGATTTTATTATATAAGATATAGGGAGAGTTTGAACTAATAGTAGAAATTGAAAAATAATTGTAACACATAAACAGTTTCTAATATAAATCCTGATCATTTTTAATTAAACAATATTTGATGGCTAAGTAATGAGATGACTCAATCTTTTATTCAAAGACCAAATGTTTGGATTCTAAGCATTTCCAGGTGTTATGTGACTCAGTCTATGTAAAGCACCAGCCATTGTGGGAACTCATACATGTACAGTTCTACAATGTTTTTGGATCCATAGTGGATGGTGCTTTCCATAGACTAGGGATGTAATGGATATCCGGTAAGTATCCAGTATATGGCCTATCCGGCTGATTTTTCAATATCCAAAATACCATCGGATATCTGAATCATAACTACCGGATATCCGGCTATATACTACTATCTATACCGGCTACATAAGTTCTATCTATAATATGCATGGGACAGGATGGAAAATTATATTTGAACATTCTTGTGATAAAGTGATACATGAAACAGAGGGATATATTTTTTTAACTGAAAAAACAGCAAATTTAACACTGGAAATGGATCATTCAAAATATACACTCAATTTCAACATTTGTTCAGAAGTTTTAGAGCACATTTATAACTAGTTAGGCTAATATTTAGAGTTGATTTCATGCTGCAAAGTACCGCTTAGCAGATATTTTCTGAACTAAAAAAGAAATTTAAGCACATCTCATGTAGTGTCCATGTACAAATTTTGAGGCATTCTTCTCATCCATTTCAGCTGTTGACTGCTGTCTATAGGGGAAGTTTAATTATAAGCACTGTGCAGAGTATCATTTGAAAAATATGTGCATTCAGTGTATATGCGATTTTCCTCATGGTAATCCCAGAAATAATGTAATTTTACACTCTCTCCCCATGGAGTTTCTTCGATATTTTTAATTTGCTTCGAAAATCCGATAATTAACAAATAACAAATTATTCTGTCTTAAATTTATTTACAAAAGCAGGGAGAAATTTTCAATCTTCATCCTTTTTCTAAATGACAGTCTATTACTGAACATTCCTTTAATGAAGTCTCAATACCTATAAAAATTAACCCTTATTTTACATATCATTTTTAATTGAATTTAGTTATTTAAAATCATTTATGATTTTCTGCAAGTTTCAATTGATTTTTAAAGTTAAGTCTACTTAAAATATGTACATTTAAAATGTGTTTGTGAAATATTTATTAATGAAAATTATAACATGGCTGCTTGTGCAGACAGCCATGCTGTAACATGGTATTTTACTAGTTTAAAATAGTTGTTTCAGCTACTACTACTACTACTACTACTACAGTATTGTGTATGATTATCAGTTCATGCATAAAGCACTTTGACTAATCTTTTTTTTTTGTATGTATGTATGTGTGTGTGTGTGTGTGTATGTGTTGGAATGTCAAAATCAAGATTAAAAAAATGAAATTGTCCTAAAATTTGGAAACTAATGTTTGAAATGACTTTTTTATGAATTTTTTGAATTTTTGCCCCTAGTTTTTTAAAAAAATATTATTTTTGATTAAAGAAATTTAATGTATAACCTGTAAAATTCTGTTTCATACCTGTATATAAAACTACAAAAGAAAGCATATAACTTCATTATAAATACTTAAAAGAGATTTACTTTTTGTTTATCAATCTCTAAAAGTAATTTAACTTAAAATGAAATTAAAACTGAATGTAAATTAATATTAAATTATTAAAACAGAAAAAAAGTCGTTAAACCTATGTTTGGAAAAAATTAATTCATCTATCACAGGTATCTTATCAAACAATATATATCTTATTCTGAAATAAATAAAAAAGTATGCATTTCTTTCTGAAAATAATCTGCAATTACAGATACATTGATAAATATGTCATGGTTAAAATTTATTTGCTTCTGCCAGTAGTGCACACATAAAAAGAATATTTTAACTTTTTACATTTTAAGTAACATTTTTTATGTACTATATATATGCAAAGATATTTAGTTTTAGTAAATTATAAGTCAATTATTAGAAAATAATTTAATGATGTTGTGAAACATGTTTGAAATTTATTCTGCTGATGTCATTATATTAAAAAAATGAAAAAACACACTTAATAACTAAATACCTGTTTAGTTCCGGATATCCCTATCCAGCAACAAAAGGAGCTTCGGATATCTGATATCTGGCAAAATCACTATCTGTTACATCCCTACCATAGACTTTAAGACTCCAGTAATTCCAGTAGCAAGTGCATTAGTTAAGTAGCAATTGTAAAATCAGTATAGAGGAGAAAATATTTAGAAAAAAAAAAAAAAAAATAAAAAAATGTAGCATTAAAAGTAAGTAAGAAGTGAAAATCACCAGTACAAGGTGTGTGAATTTAAAAGAATTTTAATTATTTATTTTTTTTACCTAAGCCATGCAACTCAAGCACATTTTTACTCCTTTACGTTCAAAGGTAGAGTTGGAAAAAATGAATACGGGTAGCCTGTAGTATAGGAGAGGAAAAGTACTAACGTTGCCATGAGATTGAAATTGTTGTTCTGAGGAAGAGAATTTTAGAATTAATTTTTTGCATATTTAGGAGGGGATCAGAAATTGTTCTATTTTTGGTGACAGTGTATTCTGGAATGTACGAACGCTTCCTTTTGACATTGTATCATAAATTATAAGCAATAAAATATTTCCAGGCACAAAATTATTCAGAAAGTATTCAATCTGTCTCAAAACAATAAGTGGGCCC
This sequence comes from Cheiracanthium punctorium, assembly GCA_038373885.1. NCBI lineage: Eukaryota > Metazoa > Arthropoda > Arachnida > Araneae > Cheiracanthiidae > Cheiracanthium > Cheiracanthium punctorium. Next base: position 255,809 of record JAWZYV010017935.1, read on the forward strand.
AAGGATGAGATGTACAGCTTGATATCATCCCATGCACCACGTTTGGCACATGTGCCATGATTTGGTCACCCCTGACTTAAAGGAACAAAATACATAAAGTAATTCACCAAAGATTTTCCTTTACCTATATTGATATTTTCTTTAGCTGAAGTAAAAAACCACGCTAGTATGTTATTTTTCTTACAAAACTGTGATAAATAGTCAGTTGGAATAACAACCCCTGGCAAATCACACTGAAAAAAAATATAAATAGATAAGAACATAAACAGACTGAATTATCCTGAAATTGAACACTTTAAAGTATGAAATATTCAAGTTTTAAAAGAATTTACAAAATATAAAATATTTACTTTCATAAAATTAAATATTATTATTCAATGCATTTAATTTTCAAAAGTTTTTTTTACATTTTAAAATTGAAATAATCTAAGCACAAAAGTTATTTCATGACAGTAAATAGTCTTAACTCTCAAAAATAATGAACAGTAAATTGTACAATAAAGAAAATGTAACACAATGAATAAAACTGTACTGTGTTACACTTTTTATTAAAGAAACAAATACTGTATTTGAGGATTCAATTGCAACAACATTATTAAAGTATCATATTTTACTTTTCAATTCTGCCTGTATATAATGAATAACAGAAATTTATTGCAAAATGCACCACTTTGTTAATGCACTATACAAAAATATTTAATAACTTTAACCATGAAAAATTTATACACTATCTTTATCTACAGCACTACCAGAGTTACATGTACTTGTAATTCTTCCTTCCTCTCTAAAAATACTCAGATTTTCTACAGAATGGACAAATATCAGCTGCTTTTCTTTTTCAAAGAATTGGTTCAGCATAAATTTACACACACATTCAAACAAAAATAAATTCTTGTTGTTACATCAGTTGAATATTGAAACAGATTAATATGAAGAAAAATATTTAGATATAATTTCTCATAATAAAGCTTCTTTCTTATTCTAACAAAAATCCAAATTTTGAATGAGGGGAGGATAAGCTTGTACTCATCTCCCTCTGGATACATCTCTGAAAAGAAGTTTTATAGCCTAACTTTTATTATTCAACACAAAAACTAATGGAATCTGTTGTACTTGTGATAAAAGGGTTTCTGCTCTAATCAAACAGCAAATTTAAGGGATTTTTACGGCATCTCAATATTTCTAGTAAAATGTTCGGCGACTTAAGTATTGAGAAGTATGCTGAGGAGTAATTGTTAAAATATCAAATAATACTATATTTAATAAATAATTTAAAACTTTTAAATTAGATAATTTTGAATTATTAAAATAAATATTTCATTTCAAGTTCAGTGTCAACGAGATAAATGATTTTGTACTTTAGGTAATAAGGGTTTCTGGTAAATTTTAAGTGCTTTTAAAGGTTCAAGAGAACTTTATAATATCCTTGGAATATTTACCTGCTTTTTTCAAGTTATAATATTCTTCTTTCTTTTAAAGAAAGGGCAGGAAAAAGTTTATTTTTTAGAAGAAAACTAATCTTTCACATACTAACACATGAAAAACTTAAGCATTGGGATAAGATTTGATACCATGCAGAAAGTGGAAAAGCTTTGCATAGTTTAAAAAGAGAGAGAGAGAGAAGAATGGCAACAGCCTAAATTCTTGTTCAATAATTAATAACATTTTCTATCACTAAAGAAATAATTTTAAAAATATACATAATTTTACCTTATTGGCTAATAATATCACAGGTAGTGGTCTCCCATGAGTTGTAACAACCTTTTCTTTGAGGTCATTATGCCACTAAGAAAAATATTTGTACTATAAAATACACAAATATGAAATAAATATCCACATAAACAGAGTAAGGACTTTCTATAATATGTTTTAATAATTAGTACATACATAATGCAAAAATATGAAATTCAAACAAATTAGGATATAGATATTCTAAGATCCTAACAGGTGCTTTTATCCATTATTTTCTTGTCTTTAAAATTTATATAACTGTAGACAAGGTTAGGAAATATATAATCTTCAGCAGTTTTTTAAGTTTATACATTTGAGTCCTAGTTAAAGCCTCCAAAGATTTCTTTCTTCTCACTTTAGTGCACACAGAGTGCATTTTTATGCGACAGGCAGTCAAAGTGTTAAAAAAAAAGCACAGCATGACAGCTGAAATGCTTTTTCTTTTATCATCCCCTACAAATTACAGACAAAAACACAGAGCAGTTATAGATATATTTTGGCCTGAGGGCAGAATGCATTTCATATCTTATAGGCTTTTTTTTTTTTTTTTTTCATTCTGCTTTCCACCTTCCTCATAGAAATCCACACCGCAAATAATTGCGGCAAATTCAGACTGTCTCTTCAAAGGCTAAACAATGTTGCTAAAAAAAATAGTGAGCTTAAAAAAAGTCATGAAATATTAAGGGAGGAAAATTCTTAATCACACAATATCTAGCAATATTTTCTTATATGAATGATCTTAGCTAATTGTTATGCTAAAAAAATTCTGAAACCTGCATCAGATATATAGTTTTATTGCTTATATTTTTGCACGATCCAGTTATGCTTATGTTGGGTACCACCATAATCTATAATTTCTATGATTGATTGAGAAGATATACAAGCATTAGTAGAAATTTGGATTTTCATAAATAATTATTCAGTTTTTCTCAAAGTGTGCATTAGGAATATCGTACAGGCTGAAAAAATAATGTCCAGCATATGAAACGCGGGAGATTACCCAGAGATGCCCCGTAAAATATGCCAAAAGACATGTGACACCATGGGCAGAAGCACTGGTTGGACCAAGAGGCCAGAACAGGCTTTTCGCCTATCCATGATAAAGGTGATGATGAAATACATTATATGGGAAAAAAAGTTGAGACAGTGTTGAAGAACACTGTTAGAAATTTTTTTTAATTTCTGAATGTTAAAATAATTGTGCTCCATAGTATGAAAAATTTTCCAGGTGAAATTCACTGTAAACATAAGTGCTAAAATAACTTAACAAATTAAAAAATTTTCAGCGGTTTAAAATTTTGTAAAGTATATCTTGTATGCTATGTCAAAAAATAATTAATAAACCTCAAAACAGCAGTTAATTATTGAATTCAAATGTGTATGAACATCAAGCTAGGCAGATGAAACATGAAATAACATAAATAATGCAAAGATGTGATAATATATATAAAGAAAATAAAAGTTAAAACTTTACATTTTATTTGTAGTTTAAATGTATATCTTTTTAAATTCAGAAGTTCATACATAAACTTACCTTGGTAACAGAATCTAGGGTGACCAACCTAAATAATGATAAAAAATTACTTTAAATACTTTGTTGGGTAAAAGTTCAACTGAATAATAAGAATTGAAATAGAAATACATAAATAATAGTTAGAAGGAATTTTAGAACTAAGTAAAATTTTAGTATTAAGTAAGTAAACTAAAGCTGATCATTAAAACTGCAACCATTTCTAGAAAAACATTATTTTACAATGCATTAATCATTCCCAGAAACATATCATGTTAAATTATATTTTAAAACCAAACCATAGTCATGTAATGAACCTTAAACACTTACTATAACAGTTAAATATTAATTGAGGAAATATACATTATTAATTATTCATTACACTGTAAATTTCTCTAGACATTAGAAAAAAGTTAAACTTAAAAGAGTCTATTTCAGAGATGGGAGAAAATTTAAATAATGCATGCACACATTCGATTCATATGCACTTTCATTTTTTACTTATAATTACAGAAAAAGTTCTTACCTAATAAGATCAAACACAATTATGGCAGCTTGTCTGAAACAAAATAAGAAATATAACATTAATAAATTACATACACAGTAGTATATTTTTGTGGTATACTACTGTTGAAACAAAAATTAAAAGTTACATCAATTCTTTTAATACATACGAATGCCTATAGTATGTTCCCGTCATATACCCAAATCTTTCATGTCCAGCAATATCCCTAAAAAAAAATTATGTTAAAAAAATTATCTTGGGAATATTGGGGTGGATGTGACAAAATTTTAAAACAACTGAAAAATAAAGAATAACTTTGAATTACACCATTTAATTTAGAAAATATTGGCTGTTGATGAATTTACATGAATCCTGCTTTTTTATTATTTAATAGAAGAAAATTTTTTAAATAAATTTTATGCAAAATGAAAATATTTTTTCATGTATTAAATATGCTAAATTGCAGGCTTTATATATTTTGAACAAAATGTATGAATCTGTACCTACAATATGAAAAACATTTATATCATGTTGAAAACATGGTGCTACATGTGCACCTCTAAGAATCATATTAAATGACTTTCAATAAGTGAAAATAAGTATCTATAAGTAAATTTTATTCCTAATAAAATATATTGAGCTGGTGTAGGCTGAATAGCCCAACAAAAATAGTCTGAGCTTAAAAATACATTTCAGTATTATAAAACTCAAGCAACTTAAAAAATAGAAAGGAACTATTTCATATTTCACTATGCATTCTTTTACACACACACACACATATATATACCACTACAACAAGCATACTTTATTAAACATATTATAAGAAAGATAAAATTTTAAAATATAGCATTGTTTTACAAACTGTACCTTTAAATCATAAGATAATTAATGCCAATTGGACTTACAGTTTAATACTATGTTATCTAAAAAAGACAATATCTACAATTCATTATCCTTTTTAGATAATAAATAAAGCTGTAACCACACATGTATTAAAGTTATAACTACAGTAAAATCTTGGTATAATGAAATTCATTATACCAGATTAAGAGGATTCTAAATTCAGAATTGCCAGATTCACAACTGCAAATTATACCAGATTCACAAGATTCCAAATTCAGAATTGCGAATTTGATCTCGCAATTCTGAAAAATTCCTTAAGCTGAAATTTCATCAGTCATTGAAATTGTATTCATACAGCTTTCTTTAAATAGAATTAATTCATTAATCTGAAATATTCATAAAAGTGAAGTTCATTGCATCAAGATTTTACTGTACCTTCAAAAAAATTATACAGTGATGAAAATGTTTTCTATCAAACAGTTACAGATTATACATTATAGTTTACAAATTTCATATTATAAAATTCAGCATTTGCTTTATTGATATATAGATTGTAGGCAAAATGTATTAAAAACTCCTAAATAAAAATAATAAGGGTACAAATGCATGTTTTGAAATTTTTGTTTTTGACAGGTGTTTGTCAAAGTGTTGCCAAAAAAAGCAGAGGGGAGGGGAGAACCAACTTTTTTTTTCCGCTCAAATTTCCCAGGAACACTTTTCTATATCAATATCTAGAACAGAAATTAAAATATTGAAAAAGGTTTCATCCAGTTGAAAGAAAGAAAACATCACATATGCCGGCTTAACTGTTCGAAGTTTTCTGCGGTTTTCTCCGAAACTTATCATAAATATGGGTTAGGACTCCTTAGAAAGGCGAATATACAGATTCAAAAGCCGAAATGGCCAAAAAATGAGAACAGAAAATATTTAGAATACTTGATTTTGGATAGATTACATTAAAGAAAGCCAAATTAAATTATTAAAATTAAATATGTGATCTCCATCACAGCCCCCTTGTGTTGTCCTTCTGGCATGGATTTATAAATGGGCTTCGGGCCAAGCACACAAATCCGAAATACATGTTACACAAAAAAAACAAAAAAGAAGGAAAACTTTCATCCATGCATACCCTGCATTCTTAAAGTATACATAGTAAACACATTTTTGAAAAAGCGATGAAATAAATGTTCAGACTGCTAGCCAAGCCTGCACAATTTCAGACTTGCTATTTTAAAACGGAATAACTAAAGCTTTTTCATGCATTTTGAAATTGTTTTCAGGTTCACAAATAGATATAAATTTATAAAATATAATACGGAAAATTGAATACAACAAATGTACATAAATAAAAATTACTCATTAAAATTTCAATCACTCTGACTTAAAAAGCAATGTGGCATATACAGTACAACTTGGATAAAATAAACTTTTCTAATTTCAAATCAATCCGTGAAGATTTCTCTTCATAGACAAAGTGTCTTAAACTTAGCAAAAAATTATGGACAAATCAGAGTTCAACTTTCTTAATTCAAATCACATTATCAGTCAAAGGCTTCTGTGAAATGGATAAAAAAGAAAGAAAATATGAGAGCTAAAAATAGATTTTGTCCACTATCATGTAACAGAGCACAGAAGCATGGACGAGGTGAAGAAGAGATTTACAAAGTGAAGAGCACAATGAGCTTTCTACTGTCCAAGGGTGGCTCCAGACTGAATTCTTGGAGGGGGCCATTAAACATTTTACATAGGTCTATAAAGAGTTTAAAATTCAAATTGAACAAACAATTGAACAGTTTAAAATTCAATTTGAAAATTGTGAAGTATGCGAATCTAAAGTTGTAAAACAAAATTTCAGGGGGAGCTATGGCTTCCTTACCCCCACCCCCTCAGTTTCAATACCCTTGCTACTGTCAGTGTGTACATAATAGCCTGGTTAGGAGAGACACCGATCTCGTAGCTGAAAGGTTGTGGGTTTGATCCTGGGACAAACCAAAGACTGCAGTGCTTGCTAATGACTGGGCCATCTATAAGTGTGTAAACTGTCAGTTAGTTAGTTTGTGTCTCGCGCAGCTCCGAAACGGGTGATCGTGGAACCACCAAATTTTGTATGGAAATTCTCCAGAACGGGTCCCGACAAACCTCGAAGCGATTTTTTCGAAATTCGAATTATTTTAGGAGATATCGATAAAAAACGTGTCGCAAAATGCTCATTTTTCCGCTTCGCCATTTTGCAATTGTAACCCCGCAGTGGAATGAGTGAGAATTTAAGCATATCTAGGTTGCCATATTTGGCATGTTTATTAAATGATGCAGACTATTGAAGTAAAAATAAAGGAATAACGATTTTTTTGTTTAGATTATTTGTAAGGTCGTTTTTTAATTAAAATATCGTGTGCATGTGAAATCAGAACAGGAATGAAATGTTTTATACTCAAAAGAAAAATAGGATTTGGAAATTTTCCGAGACTAAAATGTGCAACTTTTTACTTTGGCAAAAAATAAAATGGTTGATGTGTGATTTTGAGGAGATGATTCTAACGCTCGGCTCAATTTATAGTCTGCTGAATACACCTCAGAATAAGTTTTTGAAATTTTCATTCAGTTGAAATTGTGCATTTTTCTGGGCAGCTTTTCTCCATCTATTTCTAATGTATTACTCCAGAAAAAGGATGTTAGAAATATCAATTTTAATTTTGTGTAATCACACTCATGAATAATGATATACTTTCCAACTTAATGAAATAAGGAACGAAAATAGGGAAGACCCATGGATTATAATACGCTTTTAATATATAGTACTGTAGTGCATATTTAAAATCTGAAAGTGTTTCAGATTTTGTTGCTTCCCCCCTCCCCCTTTCCATTTTTTTGATACAGGCCAGTATATAACAAAAGCTCTTCAGAAATTATATAGGCCGAAAATAATTTGTACCTTTTTGTAGATTTTTATCATTTAACTATCTAATTTTTGTGACCAGGGGCGGCCCTACACGGTAAGCATCACATCGGTGAGCCGACTTCGAAGGGGCGTCATTTCGAACTCAAAAACTAACTAGAGCATAAAAGGGGGGAGTCTTCTTTTAAATTAGCAGGGGGCGCCACTTACCCTAGGACCGCTCCTATTTTTAACCATCTTAATTTTAAATTCCATTCAGAATCCGAGAGATTTCAGTGCAAAGGAAGCCAGTGAGGAACAGGATTCTCTCTGAACAAGATTTATTAAGATGGCGAACCAACTGGTCGCCGGAGGCGGCTAGTGTTAAATATGTTGTGGTCGCAATGTCCTCCAAGTTTCCATATAAAAACAATATCTCTGGAGGTATCAAAACTAAGCCTTGATGTCTTCTGCTTGGTATTTGCTTCAAAATTAAGAAGCCCTATTAATGATCGGTAGTGTTGCCAAATATCAGCTCCCAAATGAGGTAGAAATCAACACCCTTGGAAGGCACTGCTGCTATCAAACTAATCTGGAATTGAGGTTGGTACAAAATGCTGTAAAAAGCAGGAGTGCCCAAGCCCACATAGTCCATGTAAACAAGACAGACAGTGTGCAAGGTGTTGTGAAAGTCTCAAAAGTGAGCATTCAACATATGTTCACTAAAGGCTAGGACGTATGTAGGGGGGGGGGTCCAGGGAGTCCGTCCCCCACCCCAAAATTCTCATTTTTGTTACTAAAATAATAATGATATAGTCTTTTTATAAAAAATTCAGCCTTTTTTAACATTTGGACACCCCCCCTCCAAATTGTTTTTCTGGATACGTGCCAGACTAAAGGTTTTAACATTTGCAGAAGAGGTTGTGGTCGTTTGGAGAGATGTAAAAATCATTCAACAAATATGGAATAGAACCAAACAATGTCAATTTTTTAAAGGAGAGAGAAAAAAAAAAGGACAATATTTTGAGCAACACTGCTATAGTGCCTGAAAATGGAAAGAACTGCAAAAAAGCTAGAGAAATAGACAACCCTCAGGTCATGTCGAAGTAGTTCAAACAAGTAAGGGACAAAAGCATTCCCATGAGTGGTTTGCTTATTTATTTATTGACAAAAATAACCTTTTCAAACATTCAGTGAACCTGAAACAAAATTTAAATGAGCTATAACTTTCAAAAATTGAAGTTCTGGATAGTTCCAATGTTTTAGTGGTTCTTCAACTTCAAATTATCCAAGTCGCACTGCGACAGAAAATTTTAAGACACTAAATTGAAAATGAAGATTAAAAAATTCTTACCATAATTGCAAAGTTATCATAGTGTCTTCATCCCACTGTATTGATTTTAAAGCAAAATCAACACCAATAGTAATTTTATAGTTTTGAGTAAACGTACCTGGGGAAAAACAAGAATGCTTTCACACAAGAACTTTTTATAATTGGAAAATACACTTTTTAAAGCAAACAATGCCATAAATGTAGCTTATATTTTGATATTAGAAAAAAATTACCTTCTGTATATCTCCTAATAATAGCAGTCTTTCCTAAGAGAGGAAAAAATTAAGGAAAAATATGTGATTAATCATGCATATGGCAGAGAGAAAAATAATTATAAGAGATATAAAGCAAGGAATCTTTCTTTTTTATAACGAAAAGGGGTTTTACAGATTTCAGGGGGCATTCTTGTCTTTATATTGCAAAATAAAAAAAAATTCAGCATTTCCTTTTAATGACAAATTTAACTAAAGAATAATCTCTGAATACTTATTCTAAAGAAATTTCAATTGGTACAAAGGTTTTAAATCATAATAATGTATAGAATAAAGTTATAACAGTAAAATTTGAATAGCTTTAAGCAAATATAAAAAATAAGCAAGTCAACATAATTTAGGTAAAACAAATACTCATACCAACACCATAATCACCAACAACTAGGAGCTTAAACATATATTCTTTCATCTCATACTTAGAGCTATTAAGATCTTCATCTTCTTCTGAATAAGTGGAGGGCATCAAATAGTGGTTATGATTCATTGTGAGCCTGAAAGAGAATACCAACATTGTACTGCTTAACATCAAAAGTTATTTAAAAACAATCAAAAAACTTTAATTGTACAAACTTCAGCGTAAAAAAAAAATTTTTCTTCATTTTAAAATAAAAATATCAGTACAACTCAACAGAAATTAGGAATATAAAAAGCTGGAGTACACGAACAAAATATTAAAATGGAGGCCTGTAGTAATTTTATAGATATTATAGCGGGGGGGAAAAGTAAAAAAGAAATAAATAAAGCAACTCAGAAGATATACAGAAAAAGATTAATAGATGAAGGGCCACAAGTAGTGGGGAATGAACAGGGCATATGTCCCGAATGTCAGTTATGGTTTAATGGGAGAGGAATGCCCTAATTCAGGTTTGCTTTGGGTAATGTAAACTCTAGTTGTGGCATGAATAGATATTTGATTGACAATATAAAAAGCTAATTATCCAAGTTTGACTTAGCACATTAAACATTATTTCTACAGATGTAAACAAATTAAACTCACAAAAGCCATAATGCATCAGCATAAAATTAAGGTAAAAAAATTTAAATATTGCTGCTCTGATCCTATCTGATGAATAATGCTTAGTTTTGCTTCCACATGCTTTGGCAAGAGTTTTAGAGTGAATGCAACAACAGCTAGGGACTGATTTGCAGAGTTGGGGGCCCACAGCCAAAGCTTCATTGGGGGCCTTCTTACTAAAACTTTTTCATACCCTACAAAGTAACTTTTATTCCACATTATACAAAGGGTGTTATAACAGCATGAAAATGATTGTTTAATCAAAATGCAAAGTGAAATGAAATAGTTCGATACCAATAATAATCTGTAGGATAATAATATTTCAACTATATTATTCAATTTTCAATCATTCATTTCATTCCGCGTTTTTCAAGTAACATGTTCTACATAAACCACCGTCGCAAGACCGATATTGATTTTGGTGTGTATAGGACTTATAGTTTTTTTACAGGGCTACGACAAAGATTTCTTTTACATTATTGCCCATGGGAGAAAATTCTTGAAAGTGCGCTAGCGTTTAAACAGTACATTCGATTGAGCTCAAATTGGCTATATATGTTATAAACCACTGTAGCAAGACCGGTATTGATTTTGGTGTGTATAGGACTTATAGTTTTTCTACAGGGCTACGACAAAGATTTCTTTTACATTATGGCCTATGGGGAGGGGGGGGGGGATTCTTGAAAGTGCGCTAGCATTTAAATGGAACATTCGATTGAGCTCCAATTGAAAAAAACTAAGAATTTTGCTGAATTATTCATTGATTAAAATTCATTTAAATGCTTGGTCATGATCTTAATCGTAAGTGTTCGGAAAGTCGAGTGGAGTCACTCCAGATTTTTTTCTTAGTGTTTATATATCAGAACATTTATTTATAGCGGGTTCACTTCACTCCACTTAGAAAGGTATTTCCTTCAATCAGTTCCAATGGAAAATCAGCTCTATGATTTCCTCACAATCACCATACATCACTACATAGACTGTACCTAAACGATAAGTTTGCACTGAATAATGGTCTGAGACAATATCGTTTAGCTAAAAAAAAAAGGTGTGGATGTAATGCTAGCACTATGAAATAGTAATTATTATTACTATTATTTTTCATAAAATTAGTTTCTCTGACTCTTACTTTAAATTAAAATCAAAATTTACAAATTTTTAAACTTAAAAGATAATTTGGGGACCCCTTTTTGTTGGGGGCCTTGGCGCTTGCCCTGAATGTCCTCTGGTTATCATAATAGAAATCTAATCCTCATAATAGCCCAGGATATTATGTAAATTGATTGAACACATGTGTATACTAACTAAGTCTAGAGTAAGTAAAGTTAGTTTGGAAAGTTATATGACTTTAGTTTAAAGCTGAAAGATATGGCTTTGAAACTTATGTGTGCAGCTGCTCAGATAATTATAACTCTAGAAAAGATATTTTATACAGGAATATGGTGCGGGGGGATCTCTATATCTACAAAATCTAACCATCTCCTATTACACCAAAACTTTACATATATAAAATACTTTATAGAAAAAAAAACTCATAATTTTTATTAAAACTTGAAAGGATTGCATAATATCTATCACAATATTCCTTGTTGTGCAAAATAAATCTAGAGTACAGCAGTATACTTTAAACAGAGAAAAAGAAATAATAACTAAAATAACGGGCATCATTACCTGCTAGTTATTTTGGGTAAGATGATGAAAATATGCTCTTTTTTCTCTATCTTTATTTAAAAATTAGAGCAAAATATTGTTGCATACACCTTTCTTCATCCCCATAGGTTGCAACGCCTATAATTAAAATTAAGCCATCAGTAATTTTAGACTTTCATATAATACATGTTATTTTATGCACAATAAAACCTGTTAGCATTTATTGTTTCCAAATATTCTTACTGAATATTTATTACAATCATAGAACCAAGCTGTGCTCCATTTTTTAAGAATTTAAATCTAAATGCAGAAAGCAAGCACGTCAAACTCAACATATTATTGTTTATGTGCATTCATATAAAAAGACAATCCAGACATATAAGCTTACAAATCTATACTTCTGATAAATGTATTTGTTTACACTTAATACAATATAAAAACCTACTGTTGGATCAGTTAAAAAAATTAGTTTCTATTATTAAGTTTTTAAAAAATACCGTTGCAAATTTTTAAAAATATTATTATAAATATTATTAAAAATTTAAACCTATAGGTATTTTACACAATTGTACAAAGAAATTTTAAAATGAAATGCAAATAATGAATGATAATGATCACGAAATAATTGCAATATAAAATTATGTACAGATCATACTCATATAAGTAAACAAACATATATATTGCAAATTAGAAAAACCATGTTAATTAAATAAATTTAAAACAGTTACATTACAAAAATTAAAAAAAAAAACTACAATAAATTCATGCGAACACTAAATAATTACAACATTTATCGTAACATGTAGATCATAACAACTAAATTGTAGTAGAAAACGTAGCACAATTTAAAAAAAATATTCATTATAACAATATAAACCACTCATTCAACAAAATTACACATAGAATGTTTAAACAATACCTTATGAATGCAATTAATTCCTGCGATCACGATATAGCAGATAAAAACAATTCAAATTTAGAACTCAGGATCATTAAGTAATATTATTCACGTAACTCCCATAAACAAAGAAAACTGAAACCAAAACCAAAATAGAAACACTGTACATCAAAAGTCTTTTTTTTTTTTTAAATAATATAAATTCACAAGCGATCTAAAAATAATACTAAATGCATATAAGGAAAATCCTGTTATGCACGAATCCAAAATAAGACAGATTAAAACTGAAAAACTGACACGTTGAAGATCTCGAAAAAACGAGGATCGTACGCTTACACGAAGTTTGGGATACTTCTGATCGTACGCAAAGTTAAATGCCCTTGTTCGATCACAGAAACAATTTCAATGTCCCGCGTCCCATCATTTTAACAGCCCACAACAATACCACGCTGGCTAACTCGGCAATCAGCGAGCTTCAGTGATGAGTCATCTTCACGTTGCCACTCGGATTCGCGGAAGCTGGCGCGCTCTTTGGAGAAGTTACCTGTGCGAAAGGTGTGTTGCCAAATCTTGAAGTAAAAAAATCGATAGCGTGCTGTGGAACGCTATGCTTCGGTTGTTCTCAGGTGCAAAATCGGCGCGAAATTTTCGACTGGATTCGGAAAGAAATGTAGGCCATGGTCATGTTTTTACGGCTTGTGGAAGATGAACTTGTTTATAGTAATGTTTTTACTCTCCCATACTTTTTTATTTATTTACTTTGCGAATTAGAACAAGTAAAAATGGAAACGAAGAATCGAAAAATATGCATTCTGATGATTTTTAATTGTTTTACATATACCTAAGTAAAATGTGAATATTTCTTTGAAAATTGTTAAGAAGTCTTTAATATAATCTCACAGTGGCGGATACAGAATTTTTTTAGGGAGGTACTAAATATAAAAAATTAAATAAAATGAGACACAAACAAAATGTACCATAAAGCAAAATGTTTCGTTAAAGCGATGTTAAAGTTTTTTAGAGGGATTAATTTATTTAAAAAAAGAAAGAAAGCTTATTTAACTTAAACAAAAACTGCAATGAAACAAAAAAAAATACCGTCAACAATGTCTACTTTTTTTTTTTTTTTTTTTTTTTTGGCAAGCCAAATAAGCAATGTCTTTTTCAGGGGGCGGAGACTATAAAACCCTCTTAACCCCTCTCCTGGATCTGCCACTGTACTTCCATTATGTTTGTAAATTTACTAGTTTATTTATTAATTTTAGGTATGGTTGGTCCTCTGCCTCTGTGGAATACATAGACGACTGCATAATCCTTAATCTATTTGTATTTATATGCAGGGACGTATCCAGAAAAACATTTCGGAGGCAGGGCCCGTTTATCGGCAGGACAACCGGGGCATTTGCCCTGGGCCCACCTATTTCAAGGGCCCAAAAATGTTGTATTTTTCAACAAATTTATGTTTGATAAAAAAATTTCATTTTTTAAAAAATTAACTTAAAAATCACTCGACATTATCCTGCAAATGTACATTTAAAAATTTCTGTTTATGCAAGCATTCACTGTAATATCTGGTGACATTTAACATTAACCTTACCGTGAATGAAACTGGGTTGCTTTAACTCCCTATTAACTTCAGCTAGGCAATGATAACTCGTCTATACAAATATTGATACGCAGAAGTGACAGTATTTTGAAGCCCCCCTATAATGTTAGGCAAGTTTTGCATTTCCTTTCATAAATACATGCTATTTATGTATACAAAAATCCTTTAATATTTATTGCTATGTACAATAGACACCGGTTGTAACGTACTCTCACGAGACCTAAAAAAGTAGTACGTTATAGCCGAAGTACGTTATAAAAAGTACCGTGGTAAGATTTAATATTACATTAAAAAAAAGTGGGCTCATAATTTCATTCTAAAATGTGTTTTAAACAGGTCTAATTTTTTAAAATTTAAATTAAACAGAGAAAATTCTTTATTACTTACAATTTTTATTGAGATAAATAATCTGTGATTTTCTTTTGTTTTAAATGGGCAGATGCTACTTTAAAAATACTGTTTTGGATATCCATAATAGACCTTTGTAGAGTCTCAGCATCATCACTGCGGTATTCAAAAAATCGTGATAATGTTTTTGCAGCATTTAATGCGTTGGGTATGCCTGGTATAGTCGCCTCTGTTTCTTCTTCACTATTATCAGAATCATAACAGATAGGGCTTTTCAGGAGGCATTTACATTGATGAATGATAAATAAAAAACATGGTCTTGTTCTTAGCCCTACCTAGCAGGCGAAAAAGATAAGATCGCTCCCTTCATTCATACACTATTCATCTCGCTAGAGAATCTGAAAACTGACATTGAGCGTTTTTGAAGGTACTGAAATTTCCGAGAACAAGGAAATAAAATTCTTAAGAAAAGCAAAATTTTATTTTTGGCTTTGGTATAAAAAGTACGTTATAGCCGTAGTATGTACTTTTGTTAAGTACGTTTTATGCGAAGTTAAATTACATTATAAATATAGGACTTCAATCGGGCCCTAGCTTCTAGGTACGTTATAACCGATAGTACGTTATATCCCAGGTCCATTATAACCGGTGCGCACTATATTTATATTTAGTGTTTAAACAAACAGTATATTTAAGTAGCTATATGAATCTAAAATAACTTAGATGCATAATACTGTTTTCGTGCAATTTCCCGTAAAATATTTATGGTCCGGTGCAAAGGCCCAAAAATTTGTGTTTGCCCTGGGCCCAATATTGTGATGATCGGGCCCTGTTCGGAGGGGTCCAAACGGTAAAAAAAAGCAGAATTTTTCACAAAATGACTTTATCATTATCATTTTAGTAACAAAAATAAAAATTTCGGGGAGCGACGGTCCCGAAGCTCCTGGACCCTCCCCCACCCCCTTAAATAAATCCTTGTCTAGATGTGTCAAAATTGCCACTGCCAAAGGCTAATACGTATTAAATAAATACAACATGAGAAAAGTGAATGGAAAATGATTTATTTTAGTCTGATAAAAAATCAGTAAAGCTTGTGCAATCTAATAAAATGAATGAGAAATATAAATCGTGCCAAAAGCAATGATTAACACTTTCGAGCAAAATATTGCTTATGCTTGCACTACCACTTAACCAATCAATGTGTTCAGTCCCATCCTTGCAATGACGCATGCGGTAGATTTCCCTCTTCTGTGGCCATCTTTGCTTCCCGATTTGGGCTTTTAAATGCTCCCGCTGTCGCCCTAGCGCATGCACTCGTGCGCAAACACTGGGCCCGCAGCTGAGGATTTAAAGATCCAAGTCGGGAAGCTACGATATGCGCAGTAGAGATGAGTTCGGTCTCATTTTTTGAAGCCCGAGTCCGAAGACTTTGAATCCGAGCCCGAGCAATATTATTGAAGTCGGAGCCCGAGCCCGAAATTTTAGCTAAAGAGAAATAAAATTCAAAGAAGTCATTCTTTGATAGCCGTTTTAGTTAGAAATTTTGCCGTTTGTGCAAATCAAAGACCAATAGAGTTGCCAATTTTGAATGCACTTTCTAATTCTTTATATCTATGTTTATGAAATAATGTCGGATCCCATGACTCACTCAGCAATAGAAGCCGCCGTTCTGAAATACCCAAAGAACTTCACGCGTCTTCTAGGCACCCGTGCCGCTATTTTTTTTTTTTTTATAAGTACTTTTATTTTCCATATGAATCCCTTTTTAAAAATCTGTTTCAAGGAGTGCGTTCAATAAAATAGTAATTTTTCACGAGCCCGAGCCCGAACGCAATTGGAATGACAGAGCCCGAGCCCGGTTCGGGCTCGGCTGAGCCCGTCTCATCTCTAATGCACAGAGTGTGAATGAGTGCCCGCCCCATTTTTCAACGATGGAGCGTAAAGGTTGAAGCCAACTGATGAAATAACTGATTCTGGCTTATCGTTTGTTACGTGCTTAGTATACAGCTCGTGAAGAGACATTCTAAAATGTGTCAAATCCCTGAAAAAATTATTTTATCTTCATTTATGTTCGAAAATCACTTGGTTCTTCCGAACTCCAGTTGTAATCGATACGCAAGAGTCAATTTTTTTCTGATGGAGCGATTCACAGCTGGGAACTTGGAAAAATGCGATTGCTTGGAATACAAAATTCATTTACTTAGATGTGCGGTATACTTGCTTTCTCATACTTGGCTATCTTTTTCTTTCAAAAAAGAAACACTTGAAAATTATTTTGTTCTGTTTTGATATGTGCCGTATGTAGCATCTGGATTAAAAGACCAAGAAATCTATATAGGGGAAACTACAACTTGTTTGTTTTGCCAGCAGAGAACAGCTCCAAACGTGGATCCTCATCAGAAGGTGAGGATTCCTGAATATTGGCACCTCTCGGAAACTGCTAGCGACCGTGGAGATTATTTTCGGAATCATGGATTTAAGTGCACGTACACCCCATATACAGGTACACGGTGGTCCTCAATATTACGTAATAATCGAACCCGCAACCTTTCGGTTAGCAGACCAAACGCCTTAACCATCTGAGGTACCTCGGCCTCTGGTAGCTGCAGCTTGTACTTACGTTGAAAAATATTATTTTAAGAGATTTTTTTTTTTAACTTTCCTAGCAAAATTCACCTAGACTATGCTCAGTTATGCCAGTAAATGGTTATTTATGAACTCGGATTCCAGTGCCGGATCCATAAAAGTTTCGAGGGAGGGGATAACACATGTGGTGAAGCATTTTTTTACTATAAAAGAGGCATTCTTCTTCTTATTATTATTCATTTTTAATCTTGAACCTAGAATTAACCTGTTCACTTTCATTATTGAAAAGACACAGTGGAGAAGAGTCCCCTTTTGTGACCAGTGTTGCTTCCAGTGTGGGTCTTTGAATGCTCCACCGCAACCCAGCAAATTGGTGGCCGAGCGCATAGCGCTCTCAACAGGGAGACGGAAAGGGTCGGGTTCAAAACCAGGACGCTTCCGCCGACCTAACCGTTCGGAGTCTTCCGTGGTTTCCTCCGAAACGTAGTGTAAATGCATGCTAGGGCCCCTAAGAAAGACCAAAACGGGGGGCACCCCAGGCCTAGATCCCATGTGTAAGATAATTGGCCGTAATCTCCCAAAACAACCCACAACTCAACGCGCTAACGAACAGGTTAAGATTCAGTTCTATGTTGGGTTAACCCTTTGAGTCGCAACCCTTTCCCAATGCTGAAAAAAGGGCAGACGTTGCCATCGCTCGACTTAACTACCAGCAAGATGGCGGACGACTCAAAAGGGTCTCAGATCTGGGCACCTGAACGTTTCGATCGTCCGCCATCTTGCTGGTAGTTAAGTCGAGCGATGGCAACGGCTGCCCTTTTTTCAGCATTGGGCAATCTATCCAGCTGTTCTCGCATTCTTCCATTTTTCAGCATATGTCAGTGCTGTTAAAAATAATCGTGACCATTTTTTTACGGGAAATGACGTGCTAAAAAGTAAAGGATTCTCGTGGAGCTATGTCACCCGCAACTATTTTGATAGAAATAAAATCTATTCTTCGTGACAGGCAACAGTCAAAACGTCAGAGTTTGGTGTTCCCAGAGCGGGAACACTGCGCGTTAAAGGGTTAAATTCTGATACAACCCTACAGATTTTCAGGTTCAAGTATGCTTCCACCCCTCCATTGTCTAATTTTTTTGTCTTCTTAAAAAAAAAGGCGTTTTTCAATTGAAAAGTCTTATCTTCTGTGACGTGTATGGATATCAAGAATACATTTACTTATTTACTCGACACAACTACTTTTTTTTTTTTTTGCTTACTACATCCTAGGAGCAATAAATGAAGCATCAGGTAAATGCTTGTCAAAGATAACAGCTCACTATTAGCTATCGCAAGTGATTAGATAATCAATATTTACACAAGTCGTAAAAAAATGAGCAAATACCTTTTTTTTTTCGCCAACAATGATACACAGAGATAAAAGAAGCTGTTTTAAAGCCCACTAGCTCTCCAAAAATATCTTAAAGATGTTGATCCTGTCTTATCACCCATAAATTTCATATTTAGTACATCCTGCTCGTAGGACTTGTTTGAAGACATTGTTTTTAAACGCATTGGCTAGCTTGCGAGAGGGCTGTTATTCATTATTCAAACAATCGCATGTTCCGCACAACGCCCCGTTATGGGGCAAGTGATCGGGCCTATTGCGCAGTTGTCGATCTAATGGTCTGGAGCTTTAGGGCTTTAGATGTAACGTTAATACGCTTTAAAACCCTTGAAAAGTCCTCCGTCAAGGGATAAAAATTTAAAAAAATCTTTGCTAAAACACTCATTTAATATAAAAAATAGTGCAAGACGTACGTTTCGGGTGGTACAATGGGTAGGCCCTTCTTCGATTTCAAAAACACCATGCGACACAAGGCAGGAAGGTAGGAAAGTGAGAAATGTAAACAAAAGGTCACACGGGAAAAAGAAAGTTGACATTCGAAAGGAAAAAAATTCTTAGAAAACCAGAGTAAAAAGAGAAAATAAAGTGGAGATCGGGGGGGGGAGGATAAGCAAAAGAGGAACATGACTTTAAAAAAGAAATAAAAATTAAATAAATTGAAATAATTGAAATAATTGACAAAAAAGAACAAACACAAAAAGAATACATATCCTATCGTTTTCTTTGCGTCTCGAGAGGGGAGGGAGGTGTTTTTTTTTTTTTTTTTTTTTTTTTTTTTTTTTTTGTACAGACACACTGCCGTTGGATGATTTTAGATTTTTAGCGGCCTTTATTGAAATCGTTACCGTGGGTTGCTCTCTTTCTAAAAATGGGACATTGCAGGAGACATTTACTAAAAACGGGACATTACGGTTTCCCAAAGCTGCGCTTGGGGATAACGGGACAAGCCACATAAAAATGGGGCGTATGGTCACCTTACTTTTATATCACCCTTAAAATAAAAATTAAAAAACTCTGCGGTTCGAGCCTCGTCAGGGGGAGACCCCCCGTGAACCCCCCTAATTTTTTAGTTTCATTATTGCCATATTAAAACTATATTAACTGAGTATGTCATTTTATCTCATCTTTCGAGTATTTCACCTGGTCACCCTATGTTGAAATTTTTAGGATTGTAACCTACTTATAGAAAAATACATGTGATGCATATTCTACAGCTTATGAAATAGTCTGACAATAGATTAAAGCTGTTGTGAACTAATAGTATTTAAATATATGTAAAAAGTACATGCGATGGATATTCTACAACTTACGAAATATTGTAACAATAGCTTAAAGCTGTTGTGAACTAATAGTATTTAAATATAAATGCAACCTTGCGGAGCTTATAGAAATCGGTGGTTTACGAAACACACACTAACATTTTATTTTATCTACACACTGTTGCCACATTCTCATATAACATATACACAACGGATGAAATTTTCAAACAATCATTTTATCAAATAAATGCAACCTTACGGAGCTTATAGAAATCGGTGGTTTACGTAACTTATACTAACATTTTCAGCGGACATTTATTCTTACTTTTATGTCGCATTTTCGTGTCTCATTTTTATGTCACATTTTCAATAAGAGGGGGAGAGATAAAATGACATAGTCATTAATAACTTTTTTTTTTTTTTTAAATTTAAAGGGTCCTATATCTTTGTTAGGAGAATGATGATTTTAACCGACCTCAAAAGGGAGGCGGTTATATTATTATTTTATTATTATCATCATTATTAATCATACGAAAATTATGAAAATGTCTATTAAAAAATTCAGTTTTTTACATCATTTTTAATTTAACGTGCCGATTATTTTTAATCAGTCTAATCAAACGAGGAAAATGGATGGCAGCGTCAATTGTTTTTTTTTTTTTCCACTATCAAATATTTTTCGGATGATTAATCAGTTTCACATACATAGAAAGTGACACCTGACAGGTTGTAGCGTAGAAACTGATGATGCACTGCTTTCAGATCTATTATGAACGGATCTGGTAAACGGAGGGGGGAATGTGAAAGGGAAAAGTTGTTAATTAAGCGGTGAATAATAAATTAGAATTATCTGAAGGCTAGAAGACAAAATTCTAATACGCACACACAAAATAATAATAATAATAATAAATCAACAAATAAATAAATGATAAGTATTTCAGCAATGCTCACTCTCTTTCTTTTTGCTTTTCTTCTTTTTTTTTTTTTTTTTTTTTTTTTTTTTTTTGGTGTGTGTGTGTGTGTGTGTCTAAGCCAAAAGTGGCAATGCTTCCCAATATGGAACACTAGAACTCCGTAGGACTTTTAAAATTAAAAGGTATTCCTAAATAAAAGGTAACTATGTCGCCTGGCCTTTACTTAAAATTTTTTTATATTTATTAGTTTACATGTTTACAAACACATGTCTTACTTTAAATTATTCTGCAGGAAAAAAGGGGAATGTACAGTGAATGTATATTGTACGTATATACGGGGTTGTCAAAAAATAAATAAATAAAATAAAATAAACAATAATAAAGTAAAACTTTCCCTATATATTCCTTTCAACCAGTCAAGATGAGATTTCAGATATATTTAGAGGTATGTGCTCGGAATCGGGATTGTTTAAAAAATATAAATCTCTCACGGTTACGGTTACAGTGAAAAAATTTCGAAAAATTCCAATGGCAACAGCCACTTTTGAAAGTTGATCAGGGCATTGAAAAATCATCCTATTTCAATAATTCGTTTAATCCTTTATTAACCCATTTGTGCCTAGATATTTTTGCGACTTTCTTCGATTTTCGCCAATATCAGCAGTAATGGATACATTTCTGATGTCAACTTCTTGAACAAGGGATGATTTCTTTTAAAATCTTTATGTATAAAAATTGAAGTGTCAACATCCTACTTGGTCATGTTAAAATATTTTGTGGAGTTGAGGTTCAATACTCGTGAATAAAGACTAGGAAAAATAACTAACGTTTTCGACTGATAGCGATAATACCGTCCCAAAAAAGGGACGCTAGGCATAAATGGGTTAACCAAATTAATAATTTCCAAGATTATCACCTTGAACCTATTTGTTTTATCTTGTTATAGTTAGGCAATGAATGATGAATGCTGATTAGTGTAATAAAAAAAGAAAATTACGAAAAAATTAATAAGCATAAGCTATACGTTGGATGACTGGTTTTATAAACAGTTAACGAGTCTTTTTCTAAAGGGTATAGGACCCGCCAATCTGAAGGAGTCATGTAAATTCTTTGATGGACACACTTTTAGAAGATACAATCCTTTAATCATAAAATAGACGTCTGAAAATTCACTAATGCTCTCTTTTGGGGAGGAGGGGGCACGACATGATTAGAAAGTGAGCGGAAAGCTGTCTATTTAAAACAATCTACTCTAATGGAACATGCAATCGTGGTGTAAGCTGATTAAATGAAGTATTGGGTAGTGATTTTTCAAAGGAACGGTTACAATGAATAGATTTTTCTATTTTTCTATTTTTTTTTTTTTTTACAATTTTAATTTAACGGCACTTTTAAGTACCGTCGGTAGATAACGGGTTAAGTTATAACAACTTTCGCTCACTGATTCGGATTGAGTGTTCGCTGTAATATTCAGGTGTCTTTGACTGGTGATTGGTAAAATTTTCCTCACGATGGTAGAACAATTAGGATGTGTTCAGACTGTCACCTTTCTTCCCAACTCCAGTAAAACTATTCGAGGATATTAACATCGTGTAAAGTATTTGAGTAGTTAATCCTTTATAAGGCCGTGGTGAGAATACTTACCACCTACGGTCTATTAAATACAGAAGTCAATTATCATTAATGAATTTTCTGATTTTTGCTCAGTTATATTGGATGTATATTTTTTCCATACATCTAGATTCATATACATTTATATTTTGCTTATGAACTTTTCTTTCACTCGTAATTTTAACCCATTAATGCCTAGCGTCCCTTTATTGGACGGCATTTTCGCTATCAGTCGAAAACGTTATTTATTTTTCCTAGCTTTATTCGCGAGTATTTAACCTCATTCCGCAAAATATTTTAATATGGCAAGTAGATGTTGACATTTCAATTTTTATACATAACGATTTTAAATGAAATCATCCTTGTTCAAAAAGTTGACATCAGAAATTTATCAATTACTTCTGGTGTTAGCAATAATCGAAGAAAGTCGCAAAAATAATCCAGGCACGAATGGTTAAAGAAAGCTCGAATAATGACTCGAAAATTGACGCAAAAGGAATTATCGCTTTTAATTATATATTTTTGCGTTAATTCGTGTACAAGCAGCAGGTAGTTTTCCGACTTTGATTTTGTGAGTAATTAATGTATTCTCCCTGAAAAATGTCTATGCTTTGTTTAATACTTGTTTCTCCAATTTTCACGGGGGATATTACAGTAGAGGGAAAATATATGAATGAATCCTAAAAAATGGGCCAGAAAAATCCCACGTACTTTCGACTCCCTGCTCATAAACTCGCCTTATAAAAGGTTAATACGCAAACATAAAACCAGTCACTGCAAGCATAAAATTATTCTTGCACGATTTCCATATTTAATTCATTAAGGTCGATCGAGACAATCACACGACACGTGTTTACTACCCAAGCGGAGCGAACGAAAACAGCATATAAAAGTCATGTGATCTAGCTCCTCTAAAATCTTTGGGAATTTCAAGTATAATACTCGAGCTACTCGGCTTGGAAGCGTGGACACCTTGTTTATCTCCTCGAGTAGCTCAAGTCGGATATCATGAACGGTTTGAGCAACTGGAGTTACTCAGAAGTAGCATTGTGAACGCACCCATAGTCTCAAGAGGATTACACTTTTAATCTATAATCAGTGGCGTAGCCAAGGGGAGGGAGGGGTAGGGGGGTCACAACCCCCCATGAGGAATTTTTTGCCGTACAAAATGTATATTATTCACTCCTTATCACACACACGTATACACACCTGTATGTGTGAGTTGTAGTAATCGTACCCCCCCCCCCATGAAAAATTTCTGGCTACGCCACTGTCTATAATTCGTTGTTGATGGGTACGAAAAGTAAAGTAACATAAATTTTAATTTATGATTGACACGCTTAAAAAAAAGAACAAAAATTCCCTCCGTAGGACTTAAAATCGAGCCAACTTGTCTCGGCTTTAAAACCATCAGAACAGTAGCGTAGCCAGAGATTTTTTTCGGGGTTGGCTGAGAACTCAAAATCTAGAATGCAGTATAACTTATAAAACTCGATATATCTTTTTTAATAGGGGGATCCCCCCCCCCATATATTTTGCCTAAAAGTGTTCGCAGAAAGAAAAATGAATTAAAGAAAAGTAAAAGATGAAAAAATTTTAAAATTTCGTAAATCGAGTTTAAAATCTTTGCAGATGGAAAAACACATTAGAAAAGATTTTTCAATTTGGTTTAAGTCCGTAGCTGAACCTCGAATTTCTCAAGGAGAACTTTCAAATGTACCATGGGGATATCAAGGGGAACTTTCAAATTTATAGAGCTCTTTCACCTAAGGGCGGCTCCAGGCTGAATTTTCGGAGGGGGCCATTGAACTTTTTAGATAGTCTATAAATTGTTTGAAATGCCAATTTAACGTGAGGAATCGTAAAGTATACGAAATTAAAGTTCAAAAACAAAAAGTTCGGAGGGGGCTATGGCCCCTATGGCCCCCTCGCTGGAGCCGCCCTTGCTTTCACCTACGTCATGATCACTACGTCACACCTTAGCAACCAACTATTTTTGGCGGCTGCAGCACCCTGGCTACACCCCTGCTTCGGAGTGAAATGTAGTTCCTTTTTTTACAGTGTGTAGTGAAACCTGAAAAAGTGACCACTTTGGTGAAGAGGTCACCTTTTTATAGTGACCAGTGTCCACTTTTGTAAGATTTTTCTTAAGAACCACCACACTTTGCCACCTTTATAAGATGATCAGTTTTGTTATTACTAAAGGCGGTCACATTAGACAGGTCTCACTGCAATGCATTTTTTAAAATTTTTTTATTGTGTCATTGAAGTCTCAAACGCTTGATTCATTATACTAGTACAGTCAGTTGCTGTTTGTTGGCCATTATTGTTTGTGTTTGTTAGCGGGGGTGGGGTTGATCTCCTTATAGTACGGACGGTTACGAGACGAGACAGCTGCCTTTCTTGACGAGATATCCTTGTTTCTTGTCTCGTAGCCATCCTTGTTGTATGTAGGGTATTGTGGATTGCTTAGTCGCTGTATCAGAAGAAATCTTATAAATTAAGGTAGCATTTTCTAACTTAAGTACTTATTTTCTGACTAAAGAAAATTAGTGTCGTAGGAGTAATGTGATTTTTCCTGAAAATAATTAACACAGACCAATAAACATAACGAAATCGCATCAGCTAACAAGTTTTTAAAGGTGTTCCTGTGTGAAAAATGAATCGAGAATTCTTTGGAAAAAGTCCAAGAAAGTCGAGAAATATCCTTTGAAGAAGTTGGACCACGTATCATTTTAATGCTAGAGGGGGGGGGGGAGAAAATTTTGGTTGAGAAAGGCCATTTGCAATCCCCCCCCGCCGGCTCTACGGGATACGCCACTGATCCAAATCGTCTACCAAGAGGAAATCGTCCCACAGCCCAGTTATATTTACTTACTTTTGGGAGTCATGCTTCAGAGGTCACAGTTTGCGCCTTAGGACACACGCGACAATCATTTTTATACGAAAAAAGAAAGATAATTCACGCGGAACACATCGATTATAAAACGATTTCCCACTCAATTTTACTTGCTCATGTGCTACTGTTCAACGATGCCTGCTTACATGCAGGCCTCGCTGCCTGAGCTTTTTTAACCCTTGAAGGCGCAACCCTTTCCCAATGCTGAAAAAAGGGCAGCCGTTGCCATCGCTTGACTTAACTATCAGCAAGATGGCGTACGATCGAAACGTTCATCGCGTGCCACAGATCTAGAGACCCTTTTTTTGACGCAGCTGGCTGTGCGGCACAGCCCGAGGCAGTGTAACCACCCAGGCAGTGTCGTACTTAGGGTCATAAGCGTGTCCCTTACAAAATCTTAATTTTGTGTACACAAGACTTATTTACAGGGATGAGAAATATCACAAAGTGGGCAAAAGGCGGATCCCCCGAGTGTTGCGCTCCTAGCAGCCGCACACCTGGCCCGCCCTTAGCTCCGACCTTGGACCCTGGTCACTAGAGATGAGTTCGGGCTCATTTTTTTTTTTTTATGCCCGAGCCCAAAGACTTCCAATTCGAGCCCGAGCGATATTATTTAAGTCGGAGACCGAAACCGAAATTTCAGTTAATAGATCGATAAAAGTCAATGACTCCACTGACAGGATATCCTAAATTTTGTCGTTGGTGCAAATCAAAGAGAAATACAACAGCAAACTCTTAATGCATTTTCTTATCTTTTTTATTCAAGTTTATCCAATAATAATAATTAGTTCATTTCTCGAACGAATCATTTTTAAAAATCTGTTTACAAGGAGTATGTTCAATAAAGGAGACATTTCTCAACTGCCCGAGCCCGGGTTTTCGGTTCGGGCTGAGCCCGTCTCATCTCTAGTGGTCACCTCTTGTAATAACAGTTCTTTATTCAGCCATGCACTGAGCCTATAATGACATACATCAGCCAAATTCTATCAATACAGCAGTACAGTAACAGCAGGTTTCTAAACAATGATTCTTTAAACTATGTAAGATTTAATATTGCTGTAAATAATGTGAACATAATCGTATTGTTTTAAGTCGCAATGGAACTATTTGTTGTAGAAAAGTAAAATTTGCAACAATCAACAATGAATTTCATTTCTTACTAAACTGTTAAAAGTTTATGTTTGAATGCTAAACGCTCTCATTTAAACTGCGATTTAACTGCTTCGAATTTCAAAACTGTCAAGTATCTTTCCTCCTAATTACATCTTGAGTGTTATTTACCTAACATCGTTTGATTGTCTCGAAATGTTCTTCCCGGAAATTGAAATCACCGAGGGCCCGATCCTGTCGGCAAGGATCATTCGAAACTGCGAACGTCCAAAACCTCTCCGTTATCCTCCGGGACTTTTGGATCGTTTTTTGGATGACTGTATGGAGGAAACTGCCCTCTTAAGTATGGGTGACTACTTCTGGGTCCCTGGAGAAACTGTCTGGGTGCGTCGAACAACACCTCGAGCTCCAAGTCCGGCGCGAACTGATAGTCCTAAGAAAGGAAAATTTAAGACGCGCATTTTAAGAGCTCTTTTCGGTTGCTTCATCCCTAAAATTTAAAGGGTTAATGAGTAAGCAATGAATAACTACTTCCAACTGCTGTTTGAAATTTTTACTGAGAGCTCTTTTTCACCTATTCAGTCAACAGTGCCCTTTTTATATGCATGTTTTTCTCATCATTATATCTTCCATCCTTTTAACCATGCTTATAGCCGTACTTTAGAACATGGATAACAACATTTGACTCTTAATAACTCTTTGATGTCATCTGATTTGACTCTATTTGACACCAGTGACCATCCACTTCGGATCACTAGAACAACATCCACAGAGAGCTGCGCACTTCGACACGCTAGCTTTGTAGACCGGAAGCCATTAAGATGGATCCGCAAACGACTTTATTAAAAGCCATGAACCATTCTCAATGAAAGAGCCATGAACAATTCTCGCACCTCTTGAGCGAAGAACACTGTCTCATCAACAACATCTACCAACAGTGAAAGATGAGAAATTTCCGATAAGTTCAAGGAAAAGTCATCTCGCCATCAAAGTCCATCGAAAGCCTCCAACATCGGCTCATCTATTTAATCCAATCAAAGATACGAGAATAGACCACAATCTGTTAACATCGGTCCAGCAATGACTTTATTAAAAGCCATGAACATTGTGTCACTAGGATACTGGGAACGTCCTTTTTTTGACAAGAACACTGACTCACCCTTTACGTCCACCAAAACTCGCAAGACCTGGGCTTGCTAATAATGACTTTTACCAAAGAACTACGGACACTTTGTCGCCAACAACGTCCATCGAAATCTTTCAACATCAGCACCGTTCATTAAAAGCTGTACTAATTTTGCTGACTACTAATAAATTCGGTTGATTTTTCTTCCTTGTGTGTTCCTTTTTTAGATGTGTTAAAAATATACAGTAACAAGGCAAGGAAATTAGATTTATACTTTCAGAAATACTTTCCATACAATGGAGCTTCGAATATGAGTAAATGGATTGTCCATGGGTGGGTTCGTATCGGTACAGCTACCCGAAAAAGTAATCTGAAGTACACAAATGTAATTTCTTTTCTTTGTATTAGGAGAAAAAAATATTATTTAAGCGAAACAATTCTTCAAAATAATTCAAATTCCTGTCGGTTTTTCTCAATTTAATTTCTAATGAATCATTCTTAAAATGAACAGGAAATTTGTCCGACTTTGAGTGCCTCAGTATTTAAAGGTGAAAACCAGGAAGCAGTACTGGGGGACAGAAGGGAAACGATTTTTTCAACGATGGAATCAAACTCGTTAATTATACATTATTCTGTATATACATAAACATAAAAAAGGAAGAAAATCTGAAGCACTTTCAGATTTTAAATACGCACTATAGTGCTACAGATTAAAAGCGTATCATAATTTATGCGTCGTCCCTATTTTTCTTCCTTATTCCATTAAGTTGGAAAGTGTATCATTATTCATGAATGTGCCGTATTTTGCTTCCTTGTTTCATAAAACCCATCTTTGGAATCGAAATCTATCTTAAAATCGCCTACGTAAAACTATTTTACAATCTTCACCAAGTATATTACAATTATACTTCACCGTTTTAAATATTGGTTCGAATGTGCATCCTAATCCATGAGTGTGCCGTGTTTGTCTTTCTTGGGTTGATTCCTACTTGAATGCCCGACTTTCGCCAAGGTGGCGATCATTAAACATATGCAGCAAACATGACGATTTTGTGTATTTATGTGGCAATCGTAATTTAGAATCAAAATAGCGATTTGGAACAACCTGTAAGTACAGCATTCCGTTACATTTTATTTATTTTGGGCTACCAATTAATGTAGTTTTAATAATTAAGTGGCTTCAAATTCCTTAACGGGTGCGTTTATCGCTCATAATTTCACTTTAATTTTCATCAAGTTCTTTTGGGAGCGTTGAAACTTGTGCATAAATCCTAGAGACCCGTGACTGCAAAGCTCGCCAAAGTGTGGAGAATTTTTAGGTTGGCGAGGGGGGGGGCTTTTAAATAGGAATAAACTCTTTCTTGTACCCTAAAACTCATCTTTGGAATCGAAATCTGTCTTAAAATCGCCTACTGAAACTATTTTACAATCTTCGCCAGGCATATTTGAACTATAGGCATATAGCAACTATAGCGAGTAGACACTTTAAATACTGTTTGGAATGGGCATTCTAATCCATGAGTGTACCGTGTTTTCCTTCCTTGTTCCATAAAACACTTCTTCGGAATAGAAATCTATATTGAAATCGCCTACCAAAACGGTTTAACAATTTTCGCCTGGCATAGTCAAATTATACTTCACCATTATAAATACCATTTGGAAAGTGTATCATAATCTATCATAATAACGCTTCTTCGGAATTAAAATCTATATTTAAATCGCCTGCTTAAACTATTTTACAATATTCGCCAGGCGTTTTCTAACTATACTCAAAATATATTTATAAAAATTTCAATGTGATACGGCGCGTAGACAAATCGTGTCTACAGTACGGAAGGAATACATACTGTACATTTATTTTTGTTATTCCATACCAATGCACGAATAATAGTCCATTTTTAACCACTCAGTTTCAGGTTGTCTCTGTGCGCGCCTTGTTGAATAATGTCAAATTTAGAAGTGAAAAATCAACCTTAATGCAGCAAAATTAGAATGGAGGCTCAAATATCTGTATTTCTTCCTATTCATACTTAGAACAACATTGAAAATGACTTTCTAGACTCCAAATCCAGGGAAAGAAAAATATCCAGCCAGGAAGGAGTCAAACGGCTTGCAAAATTTTTCATAGCGATCTGTTTAGGAACCTCACATTGGACTCTTAAAAAAGGTAAACGTAGCCTCGATTTGGAAATCCATTCTTCATGCTATATTCTTTCTTTTAATAAATGCTAGAGGCTACCTACCACAAAGTGAAATAACCGCAGAGATCTTTGTGTGAGGATGCAGAAGCACTTGCAAACAGGTAATCCGCCCCCCCCCCCACCTCCGAGGTCAATTTTTTTTTTTCTTTGTCCTTTTGGCAATGGGAGATGTCAGCGATGAATCATGTTTCCTCCTTGACTGAGCTTCACCAGCAGGCCGGCAGAGTATCATCTGGGTGAAAGGCTTAAAAAAAAACAAGAGCTTTTATTCTACGGAAGTAATCCAACACTGTAATGTTTCAGTAGAATTTTAGTTTGAGAAATCGGGATAATTTTAGTCGCTTTCTGTTCAGCGAGGTTGAAGAGTTAAGTTAAATGGCTTTGTTATAAACACATATCAGTAAGTAGACGAATTTTTTTTTTTTTTTTTTTTTAAATTGTGCCATATAATGTTTGTTAGGCCTAATTCGACGCCTATCATACCGGATATTTATAATGTTTCCTTATTCAGGAAAAAAGTTCAAAAAATTACCCCCAGGCGGCGTTTTACACTGTTAGAGTTGCTCATATGCAAATTTTCTCACCGCGCATAAGTATAAAATATCTGTTTTTTATCAGTTTTAATCGCACTTAAACCTTATACAACGCCACCTGGAGGTGATTTTTGAAGAAAATCCTCTCTCTCACGGTCTTATTAACTCTACATGGTCTTATTAATCTGATTACACTCTGGCCAGTATTTCGTTGTCGATCGCATTGAGTAAAGGAACTTTACTTATAAGCATCCTGCATTTTAAAAATTTAACATATGGATATGAAAGTTTGCTTGTTTTTTTTTTTTTGTCCGGCTTACAAATCCGCACCATTCGACCGAGATACGCTTAAAATTTTGCACATATGTGTAACACGTATAGGCGAATTTACTGTTCTGAAAATCTGCCTGTTTCTCGATTTTTAGCGGTTTTAATATTTAGAAAGCTTGCCTATAGTCAGGGCGTAGCCAGGGGGGGGGATATCGGGATATATCCCCCCCCGAAATGCTTGGATTAGTGATGAAATTCCGTCTATTTATGCACATATAAGTTCATATCCCCCCCCCCCCACGAAATATTTTCCAGGCGCATATCCCCCCCCCCCCGAAACATTTTCCTGGCTACGCGCCTGCCTATACTGACCGGTTTTTTTTGTTTTGTGGATTAAAACCGATTGACTGCGCTAGGGTCCTAGACCTACAGGGAGAATGCCCTACGTGGAGGACTTTCTAAGAGATCCTAACCCGTACTTAGAGGAGATTTCGGAGAAAATCACGGAAAACTCCGAACGGGTAGCAGGTCGACCGGAGTGCCCAGTATCCGATAAAGTTGTTAAGCGAAGAAGGTTAATTATTTTGTCCCTAATAATTCAAGTCATTTCACAAGACGTCAAGATTGACGCCGTTTCCATGTCACAAGTTCATCAGTGCATTAGAAACCGAATTAAATTAACAGGTTTTGACGCACAGTAAGTTTCCACAATATCCGATAGAGTAGATAAGTCAACAACGTTAGATATTACTACTAGTTTGTTTTTTATTCTTTTATTGTGCTTTCAATAATTCATAGTAGATATCGCGAGACTGGCGCAGGGTTGGCTTTTTACCGGTAAAAACTGGTTTTTACCAGGGCATGGTAAAAACTAGGTTTTTACCGGTAAAAACCTGTGAAAAAGGGGTAAAAACCTAACGATACCATAAACTCCCAGAGTCATAAACTGTATATTAATGCTATTTTTAAAACTGTATTCTCATGTAATTGATGTGGATATATCATCATCAGGATATCATGATGATGCAAACTACATTATGTGATTTGCAAACTACATTATGTAACAAATAATATTTGTAAGCATTTAGTTTTCATTAAAATGATTAAGATAAGTTAAGTGTAGTAAAAGTATATTTACAATTTTCCTTTAAGTAAAAATTATTAAACTAGACTGCATTACATAATTGTAATAAATATTGTAATGTGCCTTCTCATAATAATAGTTTTAATAAGTTTAATAATGATAAATGTACATTATCTATAAATTTGAATTTCTTGTAAGATGAAAACATGGATCAAAGTTTTGTGTGTTTATTATATTCCTTAAAATGAACTATTTTCGTATAGCATTCTTTTACTTACCAAATCAGACACTGAATTAGGTGAATATTGTTATATAGAAATGGAAATAGTGATATTAAATGTCCTGAACTTTGTTTCCCTGAGAAAATAGAAAAAATAGCAGATAAATCTTATTGGTTGCTTGTGGATTATGGCCGATTGACTGCACTAGGATCCTAATCCTATTGGGGAATACCTTCCTATTCCTAAGGGATCCTAGCCAGTGTTTATGTGCAATTTCTGAAAAAAAAAATTCCACGGAAAACTCCGAACAGCTAGATCAACAGGCACGACCAGGGTATGAACCTGGCACCTCCCACCATCCAGTTTCAATAGCAGAACCTCTCAGCCATTGATGGAGAGATAAATCTTAATAATTTGACTGTTTTTTGTCACTTTTTGAAGTTTTTCTCAAAGGTTGTAAAAACCCTGGTAAAAACATGTTTTTCCAAAGACGGTAAAAACCGTAGTAAAAACCGGTAAATACCATCAGACGGTAAATACCATCCAACCCTGGACTGGCGTCATTTTGATGTCACGAGTCAAAAAATCCATTAGAATCGCGGCTAGGTTAACAGACATAAACCTAAAAATTACATCACGGGAGAAATAATTCCAGAAAAATCTCTAGCTATGGATCATCTGGAGATTTCCTCTGGGGGAGAGGGGATATGACCATCACAATCACATCAAAACCTAATATCGGAATCGGAAAGATTCCGCAAGTGCGGAACAGGTAGACTTCCATTTGCACTCTTTGCGAGTGCATTTCGGATTATCGTACATAGGATATCGGATTTGAAGGTAATACCCAACATAATGTTTTTTTTTTTTTTAATATATATATATATAGATATTGATCATGAATATAAGAATTACTTGATGAATTACAATTCACTTTTAAATATCGTCTGCAAGATGTCAAATGCTGAAAATTCCATGTAGTATTTTCTTTTTGTTTCTTGCAAATGTGCATACATATATGAGCATGCAACAAAAGAATATACAGGTTATACCACCAATGTGGTTAAAGGCTTTAATTTTTTATCTATTAGAGATAGGAAGGTAATGTAAAATGAAATAAGGTTCAATATAAGGTCGAAAATAAGACTCCGTTAAGAAAAAATTTCTCTCGTTCATTTACAAAAAGCTACACTTTAAATTTGTATATAACATCGTGCAAAAGCATTCCCAATTAGTAAAATGTGCCCCGTATACTCATGAGGTGATCTACAAAAATTTCAGCCTTTCATCATGCAATGTCTCTTTAGACTCTTTAGACTTTTTTTCATCATGCTATGTCTCTCAGAGACATCTTTAAACAAAGATGATCAAGGGCAATACATGAATTTGAATGTGAACGTTTAAGGCTAGAACGCAACAAATTGTTTTCTTTCGTAGCTTCTGCACGACCCCTGAAACGCAGTCATACGAGATGAATTTTTTTCTCTTGGACAGATGTTGAAAAGTGGTTTAAGTCAGCATATATTTATCTTCATATCTCCGATACCTTTTATAGTATAATTTTCAAATTTTGTATATCACCTCATTAATGTATGGGGCACAATTTACTTATTAGGAATTTTTTGCTCGGGAACTGTATACCAGTTTCAAAAGAGTAACTTTTTGAAAATTTATTAGAGGAAATTATTCTTAACATAGTCGTTCTTCCTACCTCATTTTGAACATTGTTTTAATTGACAGACAACCACTTACCTTTAATAGATAAAGAATTATGGGGTGCTACCACCTTTTTGGGGACACCCTGTATACAGAGTGGATCAAAACTATAGGTCAGAAATGTAAAGGGTGATAGAGGGGACCAAAACGGATCAGATTCACTCGGCAATGTGGGGTCGGAAATGTTGTCTTCACGGACCTGTTAATAATCACTTAGGAAGAGCTGCTGGAGTGTTTGTCTAAATTCTTAATCGAGTTTCATAAACAATGGGCTTTTCTCAGAGACTTTCTACGAGGAAATGAAATAGAACTTGAACGATCAATTTTGGTTCAGGGTCGGTCCTAGGGTGGAGCGAACGGTGCGATCGCACGGGCGCCATCTCTAGGGGGGCGCAAAATACCTTACTACATTATATATATATATCCAAAGTATTATTAATATATCATTTTTTTTTTCACACTCCATGGCATTACTTGTCTATTGATGGCCTCAAGTCTTCTCTGATGGCAACATGCACTAATACTGCCTCCATTACTGAGCTTTGATCTTCTTGTCGGTAAACTTCCTCGCTGTTTATTTCTAATAGCTACGGTCGCGCCCCCAAGTTACAAAAGGACCCTAATTTTGGTCAGGTAACTTGCAGAAACCTAGCTATTATTGTTTTTTTCGATTCAATTGAAATGTGTGTGCGGTGGCGCCTGATGATAGAGCACACCATTTCAATATCCATTCCATTTTCCGTCTTTTTGAGGTTACATGTGATTAGGCTTAAAAAGCCCACCAGTTCTAATTTGGCGCTTTATATCCAATTTATCCACTCTTTCATTGCCTTAAAAGGATATATTTAAACACTTATCCGGTATAAGCTCGTTAATTGGCACCATGTGCTATCTTTTTTATTTTTATATTTTTTTCACTTTATCAATGGATTATCTTGGGATTTCACTTTACGTAAGTAAGCTATTATATATAACTAACAAGTAAAACACAAAACATACTACAATTAAGACATATCTCGCAAAGAAAATATAACAGCTATTAGCAAGAATTAGAAACCAGAATTTGAAGCCAAATAAAGTGCAAGAATTATTGTGATAATATAATGGAACGGAAATTATACCACTGTCACCATCTTCAGGGGCCACAAACAGTGGATTATAATTTACAGCAAACCAAATAGTAGGGTTTCGGTTGTGTGGCATATCAGAAGAGATATTAACTCCACACATCTGGGCCCTACCCTACTATATAAAGGAAAGAAGAAATCAAAAAGATAACAAAAATTAGAAATAGGAATATAATTTTACATACCAGACCTTGAGCACATGTAAATTTCATTTGAACATTCGTTGCCCATGCTAAGAATTGTAAAAAGTGAAAAATGGTGTTGCCACCAAATAAAAGTGTAAAAGTGGAAAGAAGAAAGTATAGGAGTTGCCAAATACTAAAAGGTAATATTATTAAATTTTAAGAATATCCAGGTATATTAATATAATAAATATATATTGAATAATAATAAATTAAAATGATTGAATAAAATAAATAGTATAGCAAAATTAAATATAACATTGTTTAAAAAATATAATGAATATTATTATTGACAAAGTATGTATAATAAGTTATTGTATGACAGAAGATTAATCTAGTAAATAAGAAAAAAATAAAAAATAATGTTTAGGACAGAATAATCACAATATAGGAACCCCGTTTTTTTCCCCTCCAGATATATATATGCATGCATATACACATCCAAATTGTTTTCAAACATATTACTATTTTTTTTTTTTTTTTTTATATGAGAAAAACTTCCTCCGCCCGACCCAACCATCCAATTACAACCTTAAAACCAAAACCCCACCCAACCTCCAGTAAATTAACAAAGACATTAGACACATCATTATCAAGAATTGTAAATAATAGATTTTAGGAACTTAGTGGGATAGTTGTATTGTCTAGCTGACAGAAATAGAGATTTAAAATTGGAGACTTTAAAATCATCAGAACATAGAAACTTGATTCTACAGCAGTGATTATAGATGATATTGCGAAATACAGATTTATGTAAGCAGGAGGAAAAATGAGTAAAGCTATTTACTTTAAAGCTAAAATCTTTACGCTTATCATATATATTGAAACTAAGGCTATTTCTAGGAGTGATGGAGATACTTAGATCTAGAAAACTAACAGAATTGTTAAGCATATCATTTTTAATTAATTCCAGAGCAGATGGATATTTTATGGGGAAGATAATGTTATTATTATTAGTAGTGTTTACAAGTAAGATATCATCTATATATCGTTTAAGAATGATGTGAGTATTAGTATATTCTTTTTCATAGTAATATAAGTAAAGATCTGCAAGGTAACTAGATGCTGAACCACCTTGTGGTATACCATGATTTTGTAGATATATTTTATTGTTATGTAGAATAAAATTATTATAGATAATAAATTTAGATAGACAACTGAAATAAGTTACATCAACATGGGAAGGGAGCTGAATATGGTTAACACAAGTTTCAAATAATTCATTAATTACATTGTATAGGTCGTCAAGATATATATATATATATATATATATATATATATATAGTAGGAAGTCCGAAATCCGGACGCCTAATAACCGGACATTTTTTATCTTCCAAAATTTTTGTATTTTTCCCTTCTCTGGGGAAGGAAAAAAAAAGCTGCCTCTGCTGCTCTCAGAGTTTTAATTTCCAATTGTTGTAATCATTTTCAAAAGAGAACTTTTTGGGTATGGGAAGGAAAGAGCGCCGCGCCGAGAATTTCAATTCGAAAAAAACGAAAGAAAACGAAAGAGAGAGAAAGAAAATGAAAAATGTGCATAACAGATGGCTAATTATCTGAACATAAACGTTCAAACTAATCAGGAAATTCAGCTATCTGAACATTCTTCCGAAAAATTCTTTAGTGAAGAAATTAGCCAAGGAAGTCCAGAAATCTCTGCATCAAAAAGAGACTAAGGATTCTAATGATAAGCAAACTGTTGATAATAATTTTGATTTTGATTTCGAAGACATTGCTAAGTGGTCCACTTAGCAATGTCTTCGAAGAAAAAGTATAGATTCTGCTAAAAGAGATGAAATTATTGTTCTAGGACCTTCTGCAGGAAAATTGCCAAATGACAACTATGCAAGAAATGCAATGGGACGCCATTTTTCAAATGTATCAGGTTGTAACGAAAGTTCTCCGCCAAATCTGCTTGAGTCAGCTCATGCGGCACCTAGCGATTGAACTTGTACATGAAGTTTATGCGATGCATAGCAGGGCTAATGGGCATGACATTCATGTCTAACTCTTTAGCTAGCTCTCAAGTGGTTAAATACTGATCTTCTTCCACAAGTTCTCGCAGGTGGTCCTCATCAACATCAGTAGGCCGGCTAAATAGCTCTGCTCCTTGAATGTCATAGACCCTGTTTTTACTTCCTTGTACGTAGTATAAGGAAGTAATGTGATCCCGAAAAATTTTGGGGGCCTAATTTCGACAAAAAAACCGATTTTGACTACCTCTAAATTGAATTTTAAAAATTTTTTCGATGCATCTCATCGTAGGCTATCATGCACGATCATATTAATGCGTCTGCAACTCATTTTGACCAGCGGCCAGTCTATTGTGGCCAGTTTTTCCATGCCGTCTGTACGTACGTACGTACGTACGTATGTATGTAACTCGCATATCTCAAAAACTATTGGTCGTAGAATGTTGAGATTTGATATTTAGGATTGTTCTATGATCTAGTTGTGCACCTCCCCTTTTGGTGACAATCGAATGGATAGTTTATGTACAGGACCGCCCAAAAGATTCGAAATACATTACGCTCTATGGGCCGATATTCATTAAACTCGCCTAACTCAAAAGCTATTAGGCGTAGAATATCCAAACTTCATATTTTGGATATTTGTAACATCTAGTTGTGCACCTCCCCTTTTGGTTCCATTCGACTGGATAGTTTATCTACAGGACTGCCCAAAACATTCGAAATACATTACGCTCAATGGGCCGAAATTCATTAAACTCGCATATCTCAAAAACTATTAGGCGTAGAATGTTGAAACTTTATATTTAGGAACGTTCTAACATCTAGTTGTGCACCTCCCCTTTCGGTTCCATTCGACTGGATAGTTTATCTACAGAACCACCCAAAAGATTCGAAATACATTACGCTCTATGGGCCGAAATTCATCAAAGCGTTTTTTAGAGGTATTGGGCTATTTTAAACGACTCAGAAGTGATATATGCTGTAAATCGTTAGAAAATGAATTTCTCCATTAAAAAAAGTGTCTTTATCATTTATAGTTCAGCTACAGGAATACTCAAAAGATTTCCAATACATTACGGTCAATGGCAATTTTAGGGGCATTCATCCATTTCAAGCACAATGCCGTCCTACCACATAAGTTAGGTAATGGTCCGACCACGGTCACGTGACTCCCTCAAGAACTATCCAAAAGTCGCCAAGCTTGGCGACTTTTGGTGTACGCGTGTGCATATTTAACTCTCAAATCTCAAAAAATATTATGAAATTTCATATATAAGATTGTTGTAACATCTAGTTGTGCATCTCGATTTTTGGTTCCAATCTACTGGAGAGTTTATTTACAGAACCACCGAAAAGAATTTCAGTACTTTAATGTCTATGGACATCTTCAATATAATACAACTGTAGACGGTCATTGTTTGGTACATGCCCAAAATCTCGCCGTCTGTCCTCGGCCTTGGCGAGTTTTGGCGAAATATCGCCAAATTTGGCGATATTCAGTTATTTGGTCCATGCCCAAAGTATTGCCATTTGTCATCGTTCTTGGCGAGTTTTGGCGAAATATCGCCATATTTGGCGATAATCTGTCATTGTTTGGTTCATGCTTAAAATCTCGCCAAATGTCGTCGAAATTGACGAGTTTCTCCGAAATATCGCCAAATTTGGAGCCAAAAATTATTTCGTATTTTGTATAACTCTAAAACTTTAACCCGTAGAATTTTGAACTTTTGTATTTAGAACTATTGTAATATCTAACTGTTTTCAATATCTTTTTTGACAGCAATCGACTGAGAATTTATTTACAGGGTTTGCCAAATGACTTTAAATACATTGAGGTGTATGAATGCATTCACTTCATTGAAAGTCTGTGGTCAATGACTGCTTTGGCTATCCCCAAAATCTCGCAGACTATCTCAAGTTTGTCGGCTTTTGGTGAAATATCGCCAAATAAAGTGTTAGAAGGAAATCTTTCAAATTGAACTCAGCTTGACGATATCGAAATATTTGGCTAGAAATCGCTAAATCTTACTATTATTGATAGTTTATCTCTTTCAAAGAAATAAGTTTAGAGGAAGTGCGTCGAAAATATTTTTGATCTAATAGACGTGCAAGGAAGTCATGTGTTGGACACATCAGATTATTTAACTTTCAGTACCAAACCTTCACAGTGCCATAGGATACAACATTAGAATCTAAATGACACACATTATTCTTTGACATTCTGTAGCACGTTTTGCAACAGAACTGGAAGTAAATGATGGTTCTTATCCAGTAACGTGATAGTTCCATTTCTGTACTTAATGATAACGATATTTTTTAACACACAGTGTTCTAAAGTAAGTATCTTTCTTTCAATGACAAATATCGTTTGACAAAATAGGAGCAAACACAGCAACGTGAACTGTTTGTAGGCGATATTTGTGGTGGCGGGAAACTTTCGTTACAACCTAATACATTTTGATAGAGTAATTGCCGAATCGGGAAAGGTTTCAGAGGCGATGGCTTGTATATTCGCGGTCTGCAGATAGTCTTCTGTTCTTGTTGTTCGTTATTTTTGCCAAAATCCTCCTTCATTTCCAGCTTGGGAAATGAAGGGTTTAATGATTGGGCTCACATTTCCGATAGATTACAGAAACACTAAACATATTCAGGTCATCGACTAGCATTGAGTAAATGGATGGATAGAGATCAAAGTCGAAGTGTATTGCTATAGAGCGCCTGCGAGGGCGAAGCCTTCTCTTGCCTCTAATCGGAACGAGATATTAGGTTGTAACGAAAGTTTTCCGCCACTGCAAGTATTGCCTGCACAAGCAGTTCGCGTTGGTGTTTTTGCCAATACTTTGCGAAATGATTTTTGTTATTTGAAAGAAAAAGACTTGTTTTAGAGCACTGTGTTGTGAAATCTGCAAAACAATATCGTTATGATTAAGTATATAAGGTGCCTGAAATGGAACTATCACGCTACCAGATTGAACCATCATTTACTCTCAGTTCTGTTGCAAAAAGTCAGCTACAGAATGACACCGAATCATGTATACAGCTTAAGGTACTACTGTTGTATCATATGGCACTGTGAAGATTTGGACATTAAAGACTAGGACATTAAAGAAGCAGAGTGCTCTGGCCGGCCTAATGATGCTGATGAGGCTCGCCTACGACAATCTGTGGAAGAAGATAAAATATTCATCCACTCGAGAGCTAGCTAAAAGAGTTAGATTTTAGTGCCATGTCCATTAGTCGCGCTAAGCATCGCATAAACTTGACATATAAGGTCAATAGCTGGGTACCGCGTGAGCTGACTCAAGCAAATCTGGCGGAAAACTTTCGTTACAACCTGATAGATCGAAACAGCAGGGATTTAGAATAACAGGCCTAAAGTAATAGAATTTTGCATTTCGACAGGCCATTAGGCGCTACCGGAGGGGGGGGGGAGCGTAGAGAGAGTAGAGGTTCTCTTCCGCCAGGCGATATCGGTCCTCACTCACACATTCCAAAACATTGATTCCCACAATTTGAGCTTTTACCTGCTCTGAAATCTTTACATCTTTCCCAGCTGATCTTTTTTCTTTTTCATTTTTTAATGGCGGGGGCGGGGGGCGCAGTTCGCTCCACGTAGGAAAATACCTAGGACCGGCCCTGTTTTGGTTAAATTGTTTTCATCCGTTATTTTGCTAAGTCGTATAGAGTTTGAAGGTGGAAAATAGTGTCGAAGGGTCGGCCAGATAATATGTAAACAGTTTTGTCTGCAGTGTTTAGAATACTAAACATTTCGAGAAACAAACTATTCAATTCTCTAAAGCTAAGTAAAGTTTATTCTCTTAGGTTTAGGTTAGCTATCGTGATATAAAAGCTACGAGACGTGTGAAACATTTGTCAGTTATGTTCCGATCAAGAAAGCTTCATTGGAGTGTGTTAGAGAAATGCACGCTTGTCTATATAGGCGCACTCATGGAGGGGCTATAGGGGCTAAAGCCCCCCCCCCACCTAAAGGTTAAGAAATTCAATTGAAGATCTCTTACAGATAGAGATTTCTCACTTAATCCATTAAAATATTTTATTTTTAAAAATTGTCTTACAAATATTTGGAAAGTATTTTTTTAATAGAATAGTTGGCAAATTGAATTAACACGTACAAATAGTACATTATATACAGTTGAACTCGATTGTAACGTCAATGAAAACACCAGGTATCATATATGACGCAATAACCGAGTTACCTTAATAGTGAGCTAGTATTCCATGGGCCAGAGAAAGATAATATTTTGTCATTCTATAAGAGAGTTTTCATTTACAAATGAAGACACTTGTAAATGAAAACTCTCATTTACAAGTGTAAGTGAGTTCAACACCGCAGTTCAACAATATTCGCCCCCCCCCCTAAACTAAAATGCTAGATGCGCTACTGCTTGTCTGCAATTAACTGTTGAATAAATGCCTTCGAACTTTTTCATAACACTACTAAGCGTTTTACTTTAACGTTTGAGAGAGCTTATACTACAGCTAGAGAAAAAGAGCATTTTGAAAAACACCTGAACTAATCCTTTTTTTTTTTCTTTCTTCTCATAGGGGTATTTTTATAAAATGATATCTTTATGTAAATAAATGATGTTTCCCCAGAATGCTCGCCAAAGAAGTTTTACGACATTCTCTGTTACGTCACGCATTGAATTCGCAGCGAAAAACAGATTTTACGCCTCTCAAAATATCACGTTTTTATCTCCTCTCTCGACGTAACTGAGGAGTCCAATAAAAAGTGTTAAAATTATAAGAACTATAAGAAAAAAAGCTAGAGTTATGAAAGAATTTCTTGAAGGAAAGATAATTTTGATAACCTTTCAAACAACTGAAACGCGTGACAACAACTTCCGCATGCCTTTCAGACAAAAGAAAAAAAAAAAAAAAGATAATATGAAGCTTAAAATGTTTGAGATTTATTCATGTTTTAGATTTGAAATAAAAATGTATTGAACGATTTCGTAATGGAATTATGGTCGATCGTTTCTCATCACATAGCTTATAGAATACTTTTTTGTTGCTTGTTTGCTGTTTATGACAAACCTACACGAGGAGCATCTGACTACGGGGTGCGGGGGGGGGGGGGGGGTTCGGATGGACTTTTTGGGGGGTTCTGACGCGTATTCACGTTACATCTGGAGAAAACCGACCAAAACTCCAGATCGTTAGATCGACATCCGAGCGGTGGGTCAGAATTATTCCATGTTCAGTGTCATATCCATACGGCCATGATGGAGCCGAATACTTTTTTATTATTTTCTTTTCGAATCATTTACATAACACACTGAAATATGTTTAAAAAATTTAAAATGGGGGGGGGGTGATAAAAATGAAAAAAAAATGGTATTCAAATCTCAAAGTCGTTAATTTTGACAGCCCATGAGTGAAAATCAGTCTCAATAATTTTGGATTCAAGAAAAAAGGGGATTTAAATCTGTTTTTTTTTTCTTCTCGTTTTTAATTTTGAGCACTCTATGTCAATGTAATGTAAGGATAAATAAAAAACATTTTTAAATGCTTTAATCAAATTTAAACATCGGAAGTAATTATTTTTGTACGAAAAGGCACTTTTTGATGAAAAGTAAACTCAAGAGCTACAAATTTTCAAAATGCTCCAAGTGCATCCTAAATCAATTTAAACAGATAAATATTTCAGAACAAGTTAGAAACCGAGCATAAAAGCATAACTTAGCATTAAATTGTAATTACAATCAGACGAGAAAAGATATTTTATGATAAAATCTTTATATTCAGAATTTTAACCCGTTTTAATTCATTTAATATGCATAAATCTTACATCAAAATTATTATTATTACAGAAAAAACATGCGAAATTATATTTATGTCATTCTAAATATTCATAAGATGTATGGAAGAAATCCGAAAAAATAAATAAATAAATAAATTATGGTCATGGAACATTTCGAAAATACAGATCAGTTGAAAAATTAGAAACAGACGAAAATGACGTTAAAGTGTAATATACCTATTCAGTACCAATCCTTTAGATGGCGTTTAGTGAATACCCATTAGAACCCCTTAAGAGTTGTGTGACCAAGGCACTCCCCCCCCCGTTAGGCAGAATGCCCCTCGTGTAGGCTGGCTAAGACAAACAATCAATTATATGGCGCTTCTTAAAATGTAAATAAATAAACGTTAGAACTATCTGATTTTAAAAATTCAACTTACTACGAAAAACTTGACTGGAACCTTTCTTCTTTTTTCCAAAATTTTGGTCCTCTTAATACGAAAAACGCCAAACTGTACGCGAAACAAAAATTGTTTTTGGAACAATATTTAAAGGATTTTTTTTTCTCTCTCAATTAGTGAGATGTCTTTTCGTTAAGCTAATTTTTGTGTGCACAATTCACTTAACAATTCAAAGAGACAGAAAGTGAACATTATGCTAATCTTTCGCCAGCTTAAGCAACGACGTTCTTAAAAACCATTTCCTTGCTCTCGCGTTTGAAGTATTTCGCTGAAGAACAAACAGTATGTTAAAGAAAAGAATAGGTAACCGGGGTTTTAGCAAATGGGAAAATTTCGGGGGATATTAACAAGAACAGTCAACGCAGAACTGGAGTTATACTAAAAGGTAAAAATACTTAAAAACTTTGTAAAGTAATACAGATACTCATTAAAAAGTACTTATCGTTTCAGGTGGTACAAAAGGTCAACTGTTCTTCAGCTCAGGACTACAGCTGCCGAATAGTTCTCCTATGGATGTTTTTGTGCGCTGAATATTTTGGGTCTGGAATATTTTAATTGTGATTATATTTTGTGTATTCATAGGGGGGGCAGGGTGCGAATTGACGGGGGGGATGCCAGGGATCGTCCCCGGCTGAAGAATGTAATATCCCTGGCTGGAGAAATATTAATGGATCCCTGCCAGGCAGGGGCGTAGCCAAGGGGGGGTTAGGGGGTCATAACCCCCATGAGGAATTTTTTGCCATACAAAATGTATATTCTTCACTACGTTGTCACACCCACGTATACATATGTATGAGTTGTAGTAGTCGTAACCCCCCCCCCCCATGAAAAATTTCTAGCTACGCCCCTGCTGCCAGGGATACTATTTATCCCCTGCTGGAGAAATGTTAAATTAATCTTTGTCCCTACAAGTTCAACAGTACCTAACGATTTTACTTATTGAGAATAGAAATTTTTCTTTTGTTTAATAGACAAAGAATCAAG
Organism: Cheiracanthium punctorium; assembly: GCA_038373885.1. Classification (NCBI taxonomy): domain Eukaryota; kingdom Metazoa; phylum Arthropoda; class Arachnida; order Araneae; family Cheiracanthiidae; genus Cheiracanthium; species Cheiracanthium punctorium. The sequence continues at coordinate 299,803 of JAWZYV010017935.1, forward strand.
TTACAAGCATGCCTTTGAAATAGATATGCACATATGCCTGATGCCACTTCTCATTCTGTAACTGGGCTCTGGTTTCAAAGGAAGACTGCGAAATGAACGATCAAGCACTGCTCTGCTACCGCATGGGCGCCGGCAGTATAGGGTAAGGGGGGGGGGCAACGGCCCAGAGCCTGATTATGACCAACAGGGGCTCCGGGCATTGATGAATTTGGGGGCCCCCACCTATGAAATTTCTTTTATTTTTCATTTCTTTTATTGTTCACCAAGTTTTTATATAAAAAAAAGAATATTTCAAAACAACATTTGATATTGGGGGGGCCCTTTCGAGCCGGGGGTCCTGGGCAAAGTCCCGATTTGCCCATGCGATAATAAGGCTCTGCAACCCCCCCCCCTGGATTTTTGTATGCAGTGTTTTCCCTTGCTTTTTTGCTCTTTCCAACATGGTAACCATACGTTGAAGTAGTCTTTGGCCCCCCTTGAGTAGTCTTCGACCCCCCTGGGAAATATTCTGCCGGCGTCCATGGCCAACCAGTCGAAGACGGAGAATCGACACAGGCAGGAATATGTGTATAGAAAATCGGGGATCGACTTTTGTTTGAATTTAAGTCACTTTTCCGACATGCTGGTGACTGCATTTGCCTGCATTTAACACCTGATATATTATGTGAGGGGAGCATTTACACCTTCCCTCCTTTTTCTTTCTTTCTTTTTCTTATTCCTCAAATGTCGCCGGCTGGACAATGTTTTCTCTTAAATGTCCCCCCCTGGAGAAAATGTTCAATTCGCACCCTGAGGGGGGGGGTGGTGGTGTTAATACCATTTCCAAGATTTTCGAGGGTAGAATTATTTTCTAGACTCAAATAATGCAAACCATTTTTCTTTTCCCTAAAACAGAATTCATTCAAACTAACCGCAGTACATTGAAATTCTGTTGTTGGCTTCCGTAAAAGAACTACGAATTAGCGTAGCCTGCACCTTTTGCGATTCGGAACATACAGCTGTAAATATTAACAATATTCGTAAACTTTATCTATAATATAAATTTGTGTGTGTTTACAGCAGCTGAACAAAAACTGCTATCATAAATATTTTTCAGCTTTTTCCGAGTAAAAATGCAATACACTTGCGTCAGACGTCTTTTATTTAGCAACATTCAAGAATAAGGCAGCAAACAAAAAAACAGCATAATTCTCAAGCAATACAAATGAAAAAAATGAGCATCTTAAAATTAACCTACTATTTCAAATACTATTATTTTTTGGGGTGGGGAGGAAAAACGATTTCCTTATATACTTTACATTGGAATAAATCTATGACGAATGAAGTACTACTTACATTAATTAAGCTGTGTAGATATAGTGTTGCCATCTATACTTAAACATATATACTAAATTCTAACTTTATTTATTGCACATAGATGTCAGCACTAAACTTTCTAGTTCTGATTATGACTAGATCGGGTCTAGGCTAGAGTAGTGAGCGAAATCATTTAGTTTACAGAATTTATAGATTTTTATTATAGTTAGAGCTACATAAAGTTTCTTTCCTTCAGGCGTTACATATAAATTTATGATGTTTTAACTTTAAAAAATTACATAAATTTTTAAAAGAAAACTAATGACTCAGGTGTAACGGTACATTTTCAATTCGATTAATTATGTGAACAATTAGAAATTGCTTTGAGATGCAAGATGAGAAGTAGAAAAAAAAAAAAAAAAAGCATGATCTAAAGAAGATTGAAGGCTTCGAGTTCATTTTTTCCCCTGAAGTTCAACTTTTAATGAATATTTCAGAGAGCAGGGTTTAATTCTTTTTTCATTTTTCGTTCCACGGCTTTCTCGAAGAAGAACACAAGGAGGGATGCGCATAGGCCCGCGCAGTACACAATAAATGCCCCCAAGAGGTCAGTCAGCTGCAGTGGCCTGGCTGTGCTTGATTTTGCTCTGGTGCACGTATCGTAATTAGCCAAGGAAGAGCGCATATGTCGCTGCTCCAGACGACCTTCACTAAACCACAGGAGTCTGTTCAATAAAATACAATAAAGTTACATTTTTATAAATCAAACGGAAAGGTTGTGAAACACTCATGAACACGCTTGCATAGGCGGTTCAGGGCCCTCACTAAAGGGGAGTAGGGGGGGTGTCTCCCACCCCCAACACTCGCAAAATTCCATTAAACTTGGCCAAAATTAGATATCTAGTTGGTGAATTTGGTAAAAAATAAATAAATAAATAAAAAATAAACGAAAACTATATTTTACTTTCTATTTCTGGTATTCTTGGCAAAATTACGCAAATCCTGTTGGCAAAAGTAAAAAGTTAGTAATACAGTTAAAAATGAATAAGTTGATGAAAACTGATATTCGACTTGGTAGTTTATCGACATCTTCCCCCCCCCCCCCCCTCTAAACTAGGCTCTTAATGAGTTAGTTGCGCCGGTCGAAGAGAGCAAAGGGCGAGTTGCACCCGCGAAATGGAGGGGAGGGGGACAATCATAGGGGAATCCTGCGGTCTAGCAAAGGGCCAGTGGTAGCATATTTTCGAGGGGGCCCTTACAAGCCGGACCCAGTGATGTTTTGGGGGTCTCGCAAAGGGCCAGCCTTAGAAAATTTTCGAGAGGCCCTCGAAAGCGTTGACCGGACCCACTGATGTTTTTTGGGGCCTCGCAACAGGCCAGTGGTAGCATATTTTCGAGGGGAAGCAAGGTAAGGATTCCGGTGCAACTTAGCTTGATTGATAGCTGCTGGCAACTGACCCTCGTCCATCTAGGGTAGCGTTTCCCAACAGAGGTGGGGCACTCTCTCTCGGGGGGCGCGAGCAAAACCAAAGAGCAAATAGTGATGCATGTTTTTAAAAATCATCTCATTTATTCATATTTTTACTCAAAAAAATATTTTTTTTCGCTTAAAATGTTCATTCAAAATTTACTGATGACATTCTTTACTGATGCAGAAAATTCGACTAAACGTCCATCGTTGAAGAATGAAAAACTTAATGTATGCTAAAAAAATGCGAGGGAGGGGGACGCCTCCGCAAGTTAGCCTTTCTTGGGGGACGGCGACGTTAAAAGGTTGGGAATCGCTGATCTAGGGAGATAGGGAGAGTGCCACGGGCGACACTTGAAAGGAGGCGCAGTTTTCTATTGCGACATGAAAGCAATTAAAAAAAAAAGGCATTTTACCAGTTCGTTCTAACGCTTCAATCACACGACAGCAGCTATTCTCTCTTCTGGACCCATCGTTGCTTCCCGGCGTGGGTCTTTTAAAGTGCCCCTGCTGCGGACCAGCATTTGCTGGACCCATGCCGGGAAGCAACGGTGGATACAGAAGGGAGAATGGCTGTTTCGTCCTGCTCTTGCAACGATGGGAGAGAACAGGTTAAAGTCAATAAGATGCTAAAATATTTATTTTATCTAACTGTCCTTAGAGCCTAAATCTAGCCCGAATCTATGATAGCTTTTTACGTAATGAAATCTAGCGAAAGAAACCAATAATATAAATGATCATTTTGAAGAATTTTCAAGGATGACTCTTCAAACGAAGTTATCGGTCAGGGGCGTAACCAGAAATTTTTCATGGGGGGGGGGTTACGATTATTGCAACTCACATATATGCATACATGTGTGTGATAAGGGAGTGAAGAATATACATTTTGTATGGCAAAAAATTCCTCATGGGGGGGGGGGGGTTATGACCCCCTAACCCACTCCTCTTGGCTACGCCCCAGGGTGACATTCTTACTAAGAAAGCAGTTTTGTTGTCTGCCGCGGCCGCTTCCTTACCTAGGTACCGTCACTGCGTATTTGTACAGGTAATCTGCATACCGAATAATTGAAGCAAGCTAAACAACATTTCCGGAGTATTTCTTCCACTCACCGCCCACCTTACGCTACAAGTGTAATTTTGCGAGTCACTGCAACAGGGCTACGAATGCTTGCTGTCGTAAAATATTATTTTGTATTTCTTGAAGTACACGAAGGCCTTGAAATTGCACTCTCAAAAACAAATATGGTTTTTTTTTGTTTTTTTTTTAAAGAAAATTCGACGCTTCATAGCCCTTAACACTAATTCATTATTTATTAATTCACGGTGAATATCGATAAAGTTTGGTAATTTCTCGACGAGAAGATATCGTCCAACACGATTCAGTTTGAGAGACATTCTTTTTATCGACAAGCTCCGCAATAAATCGTCTTAAGAGGACTAAGCGACTTTTGTAACACGACACGTAAACTATAGGCAAAAATTTATTACAGTGCTACCGCAATCGTTTAAAAACTTTTTTTTTTCTATTTTCTGAATCCAATTGAATGAGCGTAGGGTATTATTGCCATTCCTCACGTTTTGAAGTGCAAGCAATTTTCACATCAATATAGAAAACCAACTGGAAGGACTACCCAACGTTGAAAAAGTGCAGCCGTGCGATTGTCGATCTAACGGTCTGGCGTTTTGGTAGGTTTTCTCCAGATGTAACGTGAATACGCGTTAGAACCCCTTAGAAAGTTTTCCTACCAAGGCATCCCCATCCTCCGCAGAACACCCTTGCGCAGCGTTGCCATAATCAAACAAACAAACATCGAACCCTTTGACTACCAGCAATATGGCGGTCGTTCGAATAACTGACCGCCATGTTAGTGGTAGTTAAATGGATCGATGGCAACGGCTGCACTTTTCAGCTTTGGGACAATTTACTGTTTGACTACGGATTAGACAAAAACATAAACATCCGGTTTAGACGCGGAAACGGGCACGTCCATTAGTTGTTGGAAGTGCCGGTCACATGTGCGCTTGCCGCTAAATTATTCAGACGCAGTTTTCAAGAAATAACGATTTGTATTATGAAAACAAATGAACGGAGGCTAAGAATTCAAAATACAATAACCACGCACAATCACACAGAAATGAACAAGCTGAAACACGTGCATTCAATTCTCTCGCTCCCCCTCCCCCCTCACTTCTCGGACGGTTCATTTTGGACTCACCTTTACTGGCAGCTTGCCAATTTTTCACCCGAAAAGCAGTCAGACAGTAACTACTTTTATTTTTATTTTTTTCCGACTAGCAGTGAAAGCGCTGAAATAAGACGGTTTGACCCTTTGAGGCGCAACCCTTTCCCCAATGCTGAAAAAAGGGCAGCCGTTGCCATCGCTCGTCTTAACTACCAGCAAGATGGCGGACGATCGAAACGTTCATCGCGTGCCACAGATCTAGAGATCCTTTTTTTTGACGATCCACAGACGTGATTTTTGACGTGCCACAGATCCTTTTTTTGACGACAGCTGGCTGTGCCCGGCACAGCCAGCTGTCGTCAAAAAAAGGGTCTCTAGATCTGTGGCACGCGATGAACGTTTCGATCGTCCGCCATCTTGCTCGTCGTTAGGTCGAGCGATGGCAACGGCTGCCCTTTTTTCAGCATTGGGCAATCTATCCAGCTGTTCTCGCGTTCTTCCATTTTTTGCTGCTAAAAATAATCGTGACCATTTTTTTTTTTTTTTTTTTTTTTTGCGGGAAGTGACGTGCTAAAAGGTAAAGGATTCTGGTGTGAGCTATGTCACCCGCAACTATTTTTATAGAAATCCAATCTATTCTCGTGACTGGCAACCAGGGTGCGAATTAACGGGGGGGGGTGCCGGGTATTGTCCCCGGCTGATAAATTTAATATCCCTGGCTAGAGAAATATTAATGGATCCCTGCCGGGGACACTATTTATCCTCTGCTGGAGAAATGTTAAAATTAGTCGCTGTCCTTACAAATTCAGCACTACCTAACGATTTTAAGTATGGTGAATGGAAATTCTTTTGTTTACTAGACAAAGGAACACGTTACAAACATCCCTTGAAATAGATATATACATGCCTGATGCCACCTCTCATTCTGCAACTGGGGTCAGGTTTCCAATTAAGACTGCGAAATGAATGAACAAGCGCTGCTCTGCCGCGAGCCGAATTTGACGGTAGAAAAAGAGTCGACATAAGCAGGAATATATGTGCATAGAAAATCGGGGGTCGACTTTTTTTTTGAATTTAAGTCCTTTCCCAGTTATGTTGGCGACCGCATTTGTCATGTAATACCTAATATATTATGTGAGTGGAGCATTTTACGCCTTCCCTCCTTTTTTTCTTTTCAAAATGTCCCCCCCCTGAAGAATGTTTTCTTCGAAATGCCCCCCCCCCTTGGAAAAAATGTTCAATTCGCACCCTGCTGGCAACAGTCAAAACGCCAGAGTTTGGTGTTGCCAGATCGGGAACACTGCGCGTTAAAGGGTTGACGGCCCAACCACTTCACGTCAAAATGTTAACCCTTTAACTCGCAGTGTTCCCGCTCTGGGAAAGCCAAACTCTGACGTTTTGACTGTTGCCAGTCCCGAAGAATAGATTTGATTTCTATAAAAATAGTTGCGGGTGACATAGCTCTACGAGATCCTTTATTTTTTTAGCACGTCATTTCCCGTAAAAAAATGGTCACGATTATTTTTAACAGCACTGACATCTGCTGAAAAATGGAAGAATGCGAGAACAGCTGGATAGATTGCCCAATGCTGAAAAAAGGGCAGCCGTTGCCATCGCTCGACTTAACTACCAGCAAGATGGCGGACGATAGAAACGTTCATCGCGTGCCACAGATCTAGAGACCCTTTTTTTGACGACAGCTGGCTGTGCCGGGCACAGCCACCTGCGTCTAAAAAGGGTCTCTAGATCTGTGGCACGCGATGAAAGTTTCTATCGTCCGCCATCTTGCTGGTAGTTAAGTCGAGCGATGGCAACGCCTGCCCTTTTTCCAGCATTGGGAAAGGATTGCGCCTCAAAGGGTTAAACGCTTTTACGGATGTGTATGAAAATGTACAAAATCAAAAAATCAATCCTTTCAAGCAGAGACGAGGGGGGGGGGAGGAAGGTCAGAAATTTTTTTTTTCACCTGCGGTTGAATTTCCGTTGAAGCTTCGGCCTGTAGTCTTCTCTGAAGGCGAAGGCGATGTAGGCCGGGCAGAAATCCAGGGGGGTCACGTGGATGCCGCATCTCCCCCTCTTCCCGAACCGGTCTCCCACCATGGACTTCGTGATGGTCACCTCTGCGACGAACGCCACCCTGCCCCGTTCCACGTCATCCAGCCAGTCGGCGACGTCGCCGCCTGTGGTGGGCGTCTTCAGATTCGGCCGCAGACGATCGTTCAGGGTTTCCAGATGGGATCCCTTCAAATTCTGGAAAAAATTAAAGAGACATCCGTGTGAGGATGGAGCGGCTCATTTGTGCTTAAGGCTGTTCTTCGAAAAAAAAAGAACTCTGTTTTTAGTCTTGGTACACAAATTGAAATAAACTAATTGTTCCATTGCCTCCAAAAAATTTGATATAGTTCTTCATAAGCTGTTTTACACACTGCGATAAGCGAAAAAGCTGTGGCTTTTGTGAAATTTTCAGAAAAAATTCTTAAACATGGATCTGAGCTGCAAGAATTTTCGAAGAGCGATACGCTTTGCGAAAATTTCCGATTTTTAAGAATTTTTTCTAAAAGTTTTGAAACTGTATGTAATACAGCTTGTAAAGTGACAGTTTCAAAATTTTGAAGTGCCTGGCATATTTAGTTTATTTGTAATTATGTACCAAAATCACATGATTTTTTCGAATAACGCCGATGTTGGAGTTGGGGGCTACCTGAAAAAGTTGGTGAATTTTCCATAAAGATGACTCTGGGGGATAGTAAAATGCAGAGCCTAATAGAGATGAGTTCGGGCTCATTTTTTGAAGCCCGAGCCCGAGCAATATTATTTAAGTCGGAGCCCGAGCCCGCCCGAGCCCGAAATTTCAGTTAAAGATAAAAAAAAATCCAACTACTTCATTGATAGAATGCAATGAATTTTGCCGTTTGTGCAAATTAAAGACAAATACAGTTGCAAACTCTCAATGCTTTCTAATTCTTTATATATCCATGTTTATCAAATAATGTCGGATCTCATGACTAACTAATCAATATAATCCGCCGTTCTGAAATATCCAAAGAGCTTCCCGCACCTTCTAGGCCCCAGTGCACTATTTTTTTATAAGTACAGTCAACTACGGTTATAGTGAAATCGGATATAGTGAACCATCGGCTATAGTGAATGCAAGCAATTAGTCCCGATTCATATACAGTATCTCTATCCATCATGAAGACACTTGGGTTTTAGTGAACTTCGGATATAGTGGACGAAATCTGATGGTCCCCAGAGGTTCACTATAACCGGAGTTGCCTGTACTTTTATTTTCATCATGAATCACTTTTTAAAATCTGTTTCAAGGAGTATGTTCAATAAAGGAGACATTTTTCACGAGCCCGAGCCCGAACGCAATTGTGAATTACAGAGCCCGAGCCCGGTTCGGGCTCGGGCTGAGCCCGTCTCATCTCTAGAGCCTAACTGGGGAACTGAATTATCAGATATATTTTATCCCTTTTGAATAAGCGCAATCATTTCCCAATGTTGAAAAAGTGCAGCCGTTTGCCATCGCACGGTTTAACTACCCGCAAGATGGGCGGTCGGTCGAATCGCCCACTACGTGCCGCAGAGCTAAAGAACATTTCTGACAAAGCTGGCTGTGCGGCGACCGCCGTCTTGCGGGTAGTTAAATCGTGCGATGGCATCGGCTGCACGTTTGCGACACGGGACAGTCTATCTAGATATCCTTCTTAAGTATTTAATTGAAATCAAATGTATTCCTCGTCAATCCAAACAGCCAATATGTCAGAGTTTGTGTCCTCACAGCGAGGATACCGAGTTAAAATAACGCCTTCCTAGATATAGAAAGCCTTTCAACTCCGACGTCACCAACTTTTGACGTCATCACTAGGCCTACATTGAAAAGTTTTATTTTCACAAAATAAAACTATTAAAGATTTCTGGTAAATGCTGCAAATATTAGAAAATATCTGATATTAAATATTAAAATTAAAATATCTTTCTCATACTAAATTATTCTGTACGATCTATTTCCTTATCATATTATCTAATTAGTCATGCTTAAAAACTGCTATTTGTCGTAAAATTATATTTTTACTTTCCGAACATGTACCATGTAAGGAAAGTATTGTAATCATGAAAAAATTCGACTTCGAGATTTTGGTGTATTGACACGTTTTGAGGTCTTCTGAATTCATTTATGCTATTTTTACGAGATGTATGTATGTATGTGTGTGAACACGATAGCTCCTAAACGGGGCATTCGATTAAGTTCAAATTGGGTATATATGTTATAAACCACCGTCGAAAGACCGGTATTAATTTTAGTGTGTATAGGACTTATAGTTTTCCTAAAGGGCTACGACAAAGATTTCTTTTACATTATGGCCTATGCGGGAAATTCTTGAAAGTGCGCTAGCGTTTAAACGGTGCATTCGATTGAGCTCAAATTGGATATATATGTTAAAAACTACCATCTTAAGACCAGTATTGATTTTGGTGTGTATAGGACTTATTATAGTTTTTCTCTTCAGGGCAACGTCAAAGATTTCTTTTACATTATGGCATATGGGAAGAAATTCTTGAAAATGCGCAAGCGTTTAAACGGTGCATTTGATTGAGCTTCAATTTGGTATATATGTTTGAATTATCCATGGATTAAAATGTATTTAAGTGCTTGATAATGATCTTAATCGTAAGTGTTCGGAAAGTCGAGTGGAGTCACTCCAGATTTTTTTAATTTCAAATTATTAAAGTATTGCCACTCATGGGTAAATTCACCAGAAATTTTTGATAGCTTTATTTTGTGAAAGTCAAACTTTTAAATGTAGGCCAAATGATGGCGTCAAAGCTTAGTGACGTAGCAGTTTTAAGGCTTATGGTGCTTAATATAAGGCTTTATAGGAGGTGTTTGTTAAAGGCATACTGAAAAAGGATTTAAACGAGGTGATTTCGTTTTCCTGGCAGCTGTTTAATATTGCACTGGAAAAGGCAATAAGAGACTCGGAGATTCAAACACATATAAAACAATTATTTACACAAAATTTTGCGTAACTGTTGATCTTTGCTGATAACATAGTTATTGCGGGTAGAACTAAAACAGCAATAGTTGAGGCTTTTTGTTCATTCGAAGCAGCTGCAAAAAATATGCGGGCTTGGCCACCAATGAAGGAAGAACTAAGTTCGTGACAGTTACAAACAGAAGTTATAATCTGGAACCACTGAAAATACAGGGTGTTCCGAAAAGGTGGTACCGGGCTTTAATTCTTTATCTATTAGAGATAGGTGGGTAATGTAAATTTAAAAAAAAAAATCTGGAGTGACTCCACTCGACTTTCCGAACACTTACGATTAAGATCATTACCAAGCATTTAAATAAATTTTAATCGATGAATAACTCAAACATATATACCAAACTGAATCGAATGCACCGTTTAAACGCTTGCGCACTTCCAAGAATTTCTCCCCATATGCCATTATGCCATAATATAAAAGAAAGTTTTGTCGTAGCCCTGTAGGAGAACTATAAGTCCTATACACACCAAAATCAATACCGGTCTTAGGATGGTGGTTTATAACATGTATACCCAATTTGAGCTCAATCGAATGTATCGTTTAAATGCTAGCGCACTTTCAAGAATTTCCCCCGATAGGCCATCATGTAAAAGAAATCTTTGTCGTAGCCCTGTAGAAAAACTATAAGTCCTATACACACCAAAATCAATACCGGTCTGGCGACGGTGGTTTATGACATACATATCCAATTTGAGCTCAATCGAATGCTCCGTTCAGGAGCTATCGTGTTCACTCACATACACACAAACACACATACACACACACACATACATACATACATCTCGTAAAAATAGCATAAATGGATTCAGAAGCCCTCAAAACGTGTTAAAACACCAAAATCTCGAAGTCGAATTTTTTCATGATTACAATACTTTCCTTACATGGTACATGTTCGGAAAGTAAAAAACTATTCAAAATAAGGTCGGAAATAAGACTCCATTAAGAAAAAAAAAAACCTCTCGTTAATTTTCAAAAAGTTACACTTTTTAAATTTATACGCGACTCCCGTACAAAAAATTCTCAGTTAGTAAAATGTGTCTCATACACTCATGAAATGACATACAAACCATAAACACTTTTCAAAAATTGGAACAGTGATAAAAATAGGAATATTTCCACTGGAGTAGCCCCCCAATAAAGATAATTTGAAAAGAAATATAGAAACAATTTCTGACTGTAAACTCAATTTACCTTGAAGCATATAAATGGAAAGGAGTTTTTAAAGGTGCTTGGAAGGACGTCTTTGTTCTGGTGTAATTCCTCAAGAGACTGTATCCTCGGCTTCAGCTTGTCCGAGGCAAACGTGGACGTGATAGCACCCTGGTAGGTGTAGGTCAAAACGAGAGCGGGTCCCACCAGCCAGATGTACAGAAGGAGGCGGAAACTGGCAGAAACTAAAACTGATTTCAAGAACCAGCGATCCGAAGAGCCGAAGTCTGTTAAAAAAAAAAAGAAACCTTCATATTTAGCAAACTTTTAAAAACTGTACGGCGTAAAAACTGTACGGCGTTTAAGCAGTATGTAAGACAGTGACCTATAATATGCGTTTTAGGCACTAGCTCAAATGATTTGCGTCCTTAAGTCGTAATATATAAGAATTACTTTTTGCAAGTCTGTGAACAAACTATCAGCTCTACACACACCAAAATCCAGGCAGGTCATAAAACCGTGACCTATAATATGCATACCCAATATTACCTCTATCGAATGCACCCTATAGACACTAGCGCACTTTGTAGAATGTCCGTCCATAGGCTATAATGTGAACGAGCACTCATTTGTTGCCTTGTCAAAAAAGTATAACTCCTATAGACAGCAAAATCTACACATGTTGTCGATCAGCTACAATATGCTTCAATATTGAACTTCTTCGAATTCACCACTAGACACTAGCTCACTTTAAATGATTTCTGTCCATAGGCCGTAATGCATAAGAATTACTTTTTGCAATCCCGTGAACAAACTCTACACACACCAAACTCTACACTACTATCAACTCTACGCATACCAAAATCTGTGCAGATCATTTGACCATGACCTTTTATAAACATGTCCAATTTGTGCTCAATCTAATGCACGTTTAGGCGGTAGCACACTTTGAAGAATTTCCGTCCATTGGCCATAATATAAAAGAAATCCTTGTCGTAACCCGGTTAAAAAAAAAAGGTGAGTCCTATACACGCCAAAATCAATTCTGTTCTTGTAACGGTAGTTTATAACAAACATTTCCAATTTGAGCGCAATCGAACGCATCGTTTAAGAGCTGTCGTATTCCCTCTTACACACACACATACATCTCGTAAAAATACCATAAATTCAGAAGACCTCAAAACGTGTAAATACTAGAGATGAGACGGGCTCAGCCCGAGCCCGAAAGCCCGAGCCCGGGCCCGAACCGGGCTCGGGCTCTGTAATTCACAATTGCGTTCGGGCTCGGGCTCGTGAAAAATTTCTCCTTTATTGAACATACTCCTTCAAACAGATTTTAAAAAGTGATTCATGATGAAAATAAAAGTACAGGCAACTCCGGTTATAGTGAACCTCTGGAGACCATCCGATTTCGTCCACTCTATCCGAAGTTCACTAAAACCCAAGTGTCTTCATGATGGATAGAGATACTGTGAATCGGGACTCATTGCTTGCATTCACTATAGCCGATGGTTCACTATATCCGATTTCACTATAACCGTAGTTGACTGTACTTATAAAAAAATAGTGCACTGGGGCCTAGAAGGTGCGGGAAGCTCTTTGGATATTTCAGAACGGCGGCTTATATTGATTAGTTAGTCATGAGATCCGACATTATTTGATAAACATGGATATATAAAGAATTAGAAAGCATTGAGAGTTTGCAACTATATTTGTCTTTAATTTGCACAAACGGCAAAATTCATTGCATTCTATCAATGAAGTAGTTGGATTTTTTTTATCTTTAACTGAAATTTCGGGCTCGGGCTCCGACTTAAATAATATTGCTCGGGCTCGGATTAAAAGACCTCGGGCTCGGGCATCAAAAAATGAGCCCGAACTCAGTAAATACACCAAAATCACGAAGTCGAATTTTCATTGTACTCTCCTTGCATGGTACATGTTCGGAAAGTAAAAATGAAAAGCAAGCTTAATTAACATTCCTGACGTAAGACGTGAACCTGTATGTTAATATTATAAAAAGGTATAAAATTTTCATTTGTATGTAAATCTAATCTCTGAAATTACTGACACCATTCTACAAAAATGTTTCGCTAATCGAAAATTAGTCTACCTCAGTAACATAAGCGTAGCTTCGGGGATAGGGGGACACATTCCCTCAACTTTGTCAAAAAAATTACTTGATTTAAAACTTGAAGAACACTATAGAGATTCATACATTTCGAAAACCTAAACAAGCCGATACTTTTTACTCTTATAAGCATCACCACCCCTTCCCCCATCACACACACACATACAAAAAAAAAAGATCACTCTATGCCTGTGCTGTGCTGAGTTATATAGTCTTTGATTCATTTGGTTTAAATTTGAAGTTTGAAATTTGGTAGTTTCGGTTTAAATTTGCGAAATGAAATGTCAGTCTTCTGAAAACCCTTAAAAACAGAGCTTTACACTTCTTTTCAATAGTGTATGGTACAACCTAACTCTTTGTTTTTAATCCCCTCGTTCAACAGTGTGAGTTCATCAAATAAGTCATCAATATTTATTAGAACCTTTTACAATTTCCCCGAACATTTTCATACCCCTGACAGCACTAACAAACCAAGACTGCGCAGGCTCATCAGTTATAGCTAAGAACCATTTCACATTTAACGAGCTTTTTAAACAAACCACAAAGCTTAAAATTGTTTCATTTGCTGGGAAGCTACGATGACACGGACATAAGCCCAGCCGTGTAAAAGCTGCAATAATTTTTCATACAGCACTAAGCTTTTCTCAGTAATGTACAAAACTGTAACGAGCTGGCTTAAATTTGTCATTTTCTCAAAAATCCTAAATCAATGTATTCTTCCGTCCCGTCTCTCCATTGCGTGGGGGTTGTGGTTTTGTGGTTTCTCGGGATAGCTTTTGCCGTTGGGTCCCGATTGGTCATTAGCATTAAAAATCCCATAAATTTTACGATTACAATGCCCTACAAGTGAAAATTAACCATAAAAAAAACTCCCCCCCTCGGAGTTGCGGCAGTTTCCCTCACCATCAGTACCGGCTTTTTGAAAGCCCCCATGGAGGACACCTCCCCCCTCCTTCGGCTAAAGGCCTTATTACAAGAACAAAATTTCGGGCAATTTGGTTGCTGCAACCACTTGCTGAAATTCGTTCCGGAAGGTGGATGAACATACAGGGTTGCCATAATAAACAAACTGGGCTGTGCTCACAAACGGCAGAGATTCGCCGAATTGGCGATTGCTAGAGCATGTAATTATAAGCAGCATATCGCCTCAACAACCTTTTTAAGTATTTTGGAATCTCGAAGGTTCCATATATGTGGAATTTTACTAATGATTCCATATCGCTATTCCACTTGAGAGACATATTTTTCTTCCCTCATCGCTACGATCAGAATCGCTGAGTTTGAGTATTCCACCATCTTGTGACGTTGAAATAGGAAGCGCTACGATTGGCTGGCATTCCAGCAACCAGCAATGTTTTCTTTCCTGAAAGAAAAAGTTGCAGTTGATCGTTCCCTGAGGTAACCGAGGAAAAGTTCCAGGAAAGGGGTTTCCGCCACTGGTTGCGGCAACCAATTGCTCGAAATTTTGTTTCCTGTAATAAGGCCTTTAGAGCCCAGGTGCAGCTAATTGGCCGTAATCACTCAAGACAACTTTTCGATGTTGGATACCATTTTCGCTTACCTTTTGCGAGCAGGGTTCCGTAAAAAAGCCACACGTATTTGAAAAATGCTTCTCGTTTGGATTTCTTAATAGCCTGTGTTGGGAATGTGGTGTAGATAATGGCAGCTGTTGCCGAGGCTAGCAATGTAAACACCACTATGAATAACCAGACCTGTAAAAAAGAATCCGTAAGTTTGCCTTTATCGAATCATTTTAACAGATTAAGAGTCGTAGAAAGAAAACTAACTTCTTTTGCTTTAGCAAGAAACCGATAAATGTTTAATTAATGCATGACGACATTTGTTTTTTGATGTTAGAAGAACGTAATTATTACGAATAAAATATTTGATACGATTTTAAGGTATGGAGAAAGAAGCAAAATTTAGGCATATGCCTATTTATGATTTTTAAAACTTGTCTTAATAGTTTATTACAAATATGGAAAAAAAGTATGTTAAAAAAGGGTTATTATTTTCTTAAGTTTATTTTTTTAATGTAATACACGTAATAATTACGTTTTATACACGTAATAACACGTAATTAAGTAATTTTTTAAGTAATTCACGAAATATATTTATTTTGATGGAGTCATATCTGAAGTAATTTATCGTATTAAACAAGAAACCACGTCGATAATGAAAAGATAGAAATAAGTTTAATAAGTTATAAACTACACTCATGTCCATAAATTAAGGATAATGAAGTTCAGGCAAAGAAAGAGAAAGAAGCAAAACAAATTTGACTTATTTGTAAAGTCTATTTATTAAACAAAAAGTAAAGAGCAAAAAAGATGCTATATGTTTGACATAATTAATAAAAATTGCAAGTTTTACTCCCTTGACCAAATTTAAAAAAAGAACCTATTTACAAAAAACAGTATAACATGGTTAGTAGGATGGTTAATACGGAGTATGTCTCCCGGACGATGCAATACAGGCCTGACAACGCCTGGACATGCTGAGTATCAGATGATCAATCTGATCTTGGGGAATATTACACCACTCATCAAGCAATGCACTCCGAAGTTCCGGTAGACAGGTGGGAGGGGTTGACGGGCTGCAATTCGTCGGCCAAGCATATCCCACACATGCTCTATTGGATTCAAGTCCGGTGAGTATGCTGGCCAATGCATACGGGTGATATCCTCCGATTGAAGGCATTCGTCTACAATGTTTGCACGGTGAGGACGGGCGTTGTCATCCATAAACACAAATTCAGCACCCATGGCGCCCCGAAACAAACGTACATGTTGTTCCAGAATGACATCCCGATAGATGTGGCCTGTCATCGTTACACTCTGAACATGCAGGTCAGTTCTGGAACCAAGAATAATTCCTCCCCAAACGAGCCATCCTGCACCACCGTAACGGTGTCTTTCAATGGTGTTCTCTTGGTGGTAACGGGTACCTGGCGCTCTCCAATGAATGTCCGGCGAGAATCAGACTCCAAACTAAACCTGGACTCGTCGGAAAACATCACACAAGACCACTGTTGCGGTGTCCACAATGCATGCTCTCTACTCCAGGTTAATCGCAGGCGACAGTGAGTTGCGGTAATGGAACACATCTGACAGGCCTACGAGCATATAGACCAATGTGCCCTAAGCGTCTGTACACGGTCTGCCTTGAAACTGTCGTACCGGTAGCTGAAGAGAGCTGACGAGACAGGTCTGATGCTGTACTCCGTCTGTTTCTTTTGGCAGTAACTGCCAAATAGCGGTCCTCATTCGGCGTTGTAACTCGGGGGCGACCTGTGCTGTAACGTCTACTCACATTACCATCATCTTGGAATCGTTGCCAAAGCCTGGAGATGACACTCTGGGCGATTCCAAGTTCCTCGGATACTTCCAGCTGGGTACGTCCACATTCCAAGTTCGATAATTCTGCCACGTAAAACATCATCCAAATGCCTCCTTTGTGCCATAACTATGCGGTTTTTGCACTGAAAGGCTTTCACAGCGCTTGTGAACAATTTTACTTCTTTGCCACCATTCCTTATATACCCCTCTCTTTACACTCTCGTCATTGTGACGTACCATCCACGCCATCTGGTGGTTTCCTGTAATTTGCATATTCTTCTTCAAGATGTGTGTGATCATTCCACAGGTGAAATTTTTATTTTAGAGATCAATTTCTGTGTGATTCTGAATTATCCTTAATTTATGGACATGAGTGTATTAAAGTTCATTTGAAAGACACAGTCTATCGTGTTTTTTTTTTTTTTTTTTTTTTTTAACGCTTAAACAGTTTGCCTCTTCTGTCTATTCTCTGAATATCTATTTTGAAGTCTGATTACAAAAATCGAAAAAACGAAAAGGTACTCGTTCGAAAGACGTAATGAAAAACACGTTAAAAATACTTGCCAACTTAAATTAGGAAAATTAAATGAGAATTTTGAATTTTATACTAATTTGAGTATTAAAATTTCTCAGTTAACCTTTACAGACCAGTTTTAAATTAGTTTTTTTTGCATGTTTTGCCTTCTAATGCGTTAGTTAAGGACTGCCAGTCATTGAAATGATGAAAAAAAAAAAAATGTACTTCCCCAGTTTTCAATGTGTTCCCAATTGAGAATATTGGCCATTTCTGACTGTACTTTTAAGTATACTCTGACAATACTTTTATGCGTATTTTAAATATTAAGTGAAATAATAAGAATAAATGAAAGATTTACTTTTAAATTTAAGTAAAGATATGAGAGATTGAAAGGGGAAGGGGGTGTATCAAGATAGCTAAGTAGAAATTTACGAAATTGGCTATTTTTATGATTTCTCATCCAGTTTCTCGGTAATGATAGAAATGCAAATTCTATTACAAACAATCAAGTCATCTCTTAACTACCGTATTTACTCGTGTAATAGTCGCCCTCCTGTTTTGAAGCAGAAAAAGCGTCAGAATATTTTCTCTGCATAAAAGTCGCAATCACGTATTTGACCTTCAATTATTCCTAGAAAAAGAAAATTGCCCCTTTTTGCGTACAAATGTCAAAAAGATTATTTAATAGACGGAAAATAATCTGGAAACATTTGGTTACTTAATAATTTTATTATAATACCAGCAATGCTTTAGCTTTAGAGTGTATAATATTATGTAGTCGATTTCCCTCCAAATAGTCACATCCATCACAGACCTTCACCATGAAAAATTAGCGAAAAAATGCGCGACTACCACACGAGTAAATACGGTATATCTGCTATTTTTTTCAAGTCAATATTGATAAAAATTTATTTTTCAGTAAAAATTTTAATTTGATGTTTCCAATTGGGAACACTGGTCTGTAAAAGGTTAAAATCAAAACTCTCTCATCTGGAGCACACCAAGCTTTTTAAAAATTATATCTCGACAACGGACAAATGATGTATTTAACTGTGTTCTTTCGCTCTACTGCTGTTTATTTATTTGCTTATCATTATGTACAGTAAGGCGTCGTTTCCGCGTAAGCAACTAGGCCAGAAGTCTTACTTGGAAGCTGAATATTTTAAAAATGAGCAGAGGCTCCCTGTTCGCAGGCACTAGACCAGACATGATGGCAAGCTGAGAGAAACCTATCGGCACGGAAAAGTCCACCGCGTTCGCTCGATTTTCGGTGATGAAAAAAGGACCTGACATATCCGATTCCTGCAAGGAAAACAAAAAAAGTCTGTTTAACATACAAAAAGAAATTTTAATGGAGCGTTGATAATTCGGATTAGCTGTGACCGGCAGGATTGTTAAAAAGCCGGGGTTTTTTTTTCAGAAAACCCCCAACCCACTGGGTTTTTTTCAGGGTTTTGGGTATTTTATTAGGGTTTTTTTTTTGGGGGGGGGTGGTTAGCAGGGTTTTTTTTTTCAGAGCAAGGGATGTGGAATATTTGAAAAAATTTATTCCCCACCCCTTGCTCTAAAAAAAAAACCCGATAAACCCCCAAAAAATTTTTGAAAAAATGTTTGCTAATTACTAAATACAACTTAAAGCAAAACTGATAACAAAAATCAATTATAAGTAAAAAGTAGTTAAGTTAATAGTAATAATTCTAATTACAATATTAATCATTCATGAAAAAACGTATAAATCAATAACAATAACAACGCCAATCATGGTTTGCTCTTAGATAAATTGACTATTAGTAATAATTTTAACAGTAATATACTAGTGCTTGATTAGAACTTTTAAACTAATGATTTAACATGGCTAAAAAATCCTTATTCATTTTAATTCAGATAGGCATAAAAATGTTCGCTAGAAAATTTTTATGCCTATGTGAAGTCTTCCTGATTTTTTTTTTTTCTTAGGTAGTGGCGGTGTGGGAAAAGGGGGCAGCTGTACGTAATTAAAGTTGAAATTTTGAAAATACTCAGTTAGGTTTTTTTTTCAAGCGGGCTTTTAAAAAAAAAAAAAACCCACCCGGTTTTTTTTCGGATTGGGCAAAATCATAACAACCCCGGTGACCGGACCCATTGAAATGCCATCAGAGGAACACATACCTGTGGTTTTTAGCTAATCACTAAAATATTAATTTCTATAAATTTTTTAGGACTTTTGAAGCAATTGGCTTTATTCTCGGGGACTTAAGTTGTTTAAATGAGAATTAACAAAATACTCACATTACGTCGCATCGAACCTATCATGCCTGTCCATTCTCCACTGGCGTCCAATGCTCCGAATGTCAAATCTTTTTGAATGCTGATATCAAACCTATATACAAAAAAAATTATTAGTAATTGCTATACTGGATATTTTAAACTGTTTGCTCAGAGGAGGGAACTTTTCAGCTGTCGACATTAGTATTATACTTCCAATTACTAAAGGTTTTCTGATGGCATATGCTGTTCCTTATTATGCCATGCATTTTATAAGGAGTCGTGTATTTTTTTTTTTTTTTTTTTTTTTAATAGAAAAATATTTTTTTCGGGTTGACGCCGTAAGCAAAATGTTCAAATTAGAAAAATGAAATCATTTCTTCGAAAAGTAATTTACTAAAAAAAACTACAAATGTGTGAATGTGCATTATTCATTAAGCTATTCAACTTTGCAGGTCTGAAAATTTGTTGGCAAATACTGAAAAGCAATTCTTAAATTACGAAAATTTAAAATACACACACTCAAAAACAGTATTAGACTGTCATCTAAATTTCCTATTTTGATTTCGGGGAAAAAATAATTAGTTCCTTTAAAAATGCACGATTCGAAAGAAATAAGAAAAGTTTATGTACGACATGGTTCACTTTTTACTAAATAATAACTTTTTAAACTAACAATGAAAAAGTCATGTAAAATTTGACTTATTTCTCGAATCTTTTTTTGAGCGAGAGTAAGCACAAAGTGAAAGAAAAATATCCTACTATATAATTACGCTGATCCTTGGCTCATTCTGTAACCATTCCGGGCAACCACTTCAATATAAATATTTTACCGCTTTTACTCCAAGGGGATTGAAAAGTTCAAAATGGTTAAAAAGCAGAAAAAGCGTAGTAGTATCTACACCGTTTATACGACCCGCTTGAAATTTTTAAATATAAAAATTAAGTATAAAAATATAAAATTTAAATATAAATATTTAATTAATAAAAATATAATAAAAATATAATAATTAAATATAAATATTTAATTAATAAAAAAATATAAATATTTAATTAAGTATAAAAATATTAAAAAAAACAATCTGTGCTACTTTAAAAATCTGAAAATCCACCGGTTCCCTAATTAAGCGATTTCTTGATATTTCCAGCTCCCTTTTATTTTCGAGCGTAAAAAAAAATGTGAATCATCTACGTGACAAAATGAGCTGTTGCAATCGATATGACGTCCTACTCATCATGGTCATAGGCTCTGAAAGGAAAGTGTGATTCCAATTCCTATAAAATAGTTTTTACAGATTACATAGTTTCATTTTTATCGTCTGCGTGGATATAAAAATGGCCGTGTACACAAAACGAAATCTTTCGAATGCCAACAGTTTCCGCGCGTTTCCAGAAGAGCATGAAATGCGATTTGGGTACATAATAAGAATTGAATGTGAACTTATTTATTTTAGGAGGACGAAAGTGAACTATATTGAATGCAGACATATTTTCGTCAAATGCTTTTTCTAGCACCCGTTGTAATTGCCTTCACGCAACGGGCTTTGACTTCTAGTTTTCAATATATTCTCACTGTCACTTGTGTTCTTGCATTAGTCTGGGACTCAAGGGTCCAATTGAGTTCGGACAGATGTGACGTCGTTTTCTTTTCATTGACGCTTTTTGAAATTTGAATTCTAGCTGATGATAGCGATATTCAATTCGTGTATAAGCCTTCAATTAGAAAATACACATCCAGAGACGAAAAATTTGATTAAAAAGCTCTTTATTCATGAATATCTCATTGAACATTAGAATATTGAAACAAGAAAGAGAAATCATGCTAAACGCATCGGTTATAAAAAGCTTTCCAACACGCTTAGCAGCGCACAAACACACACACACATACACACAACCCCTAAGCAGATAGCTCTTGCGTAGCTTTGCCTTAACACAACAAAACACATTAAATCAGTTAATTAGATCGCGGGTAGTGAAATCATCATGCCTTAATAATTACCACATTAGGTATTTTTTTTTTGATTTCCCGCGAAATAAGGAAAATATTTCAAATATATATTGCTGAATTCATTTTTCAAAGGATGTTTTTCTCACCTTATTAGGCGATTTTTCGCAAAAGTCTCCAATATTGGCAACTTTTGAGGAAGCACACGACCATCGCCACAGGTTTTCAATTAAACTATAGGCGTCAAACTTTTTTTTTTTTTTTTTAAGATTTTTGGATTTTTGTAAAAACTGAGTACAAGTTTGTTCCATTCCTGAAAAACGGCAATAAACTTAAATGAAATTTGGAATTATGTTAGACGCAAGTTAATTTAAACTCTATATATATGCCAAAGTTGTTTTAAATATTTGATAGATTTGGTGATTTTGTGAAAATCGTATGAATATTTCTTCTCGTATCCTTTAAAAATGGCCACCTTGTTTTTAATGATTTACACACAGTCTGGCGCAGTTTGTCCTTTTTGGACCTTGTGCCATAAACCTTCAACCAACCAACCAACCTTTAAAAATGGATTAAGAGAGTACGATGAAGTTAAGCAACATGATCAGCAACAACTAAAACAACAAATGTCGGAATTTTCTGAAAAAAAAAAATAAATTTTAAAACTTTTAAAAATGTTTATTTTCTTTTTTAGATTCTGTGAAAATTGTGCAAAATTTTCTTGAGGCATAATGTTAAAATATCTACTGTGATTTAGTTACCGGTTAGGTTAATTTTTTAACATTTTTTAATAAAATATTTAATTTTTTAACAAAATTTAGTTACACGTTAGGAATAACCCCTTGACTTGAAAACCTCATTCAGCCAGAATGAAACTTTAAATTTTTGAATAAAAAGAAATTCTCAAGTGTCAAATTCACTCATCACTTTGTTTCTCTCTAACCTCTAATCTTTTAACAATACACAGAAGTTAAAATTTTGCTTTTTATACTAGCCAATATACTAATTCCATTTTTTGAACTCCTACAATTCTGACAAAATTCAGATTTTATGGAAATTTGCATTTTATACTAACCTTTCAACGACGGGTACTTCAGTTAATAGTTAGTATGTATGTATGTTAGTTAGTGAGTATCATGCCGACCAATGTTCGAGTAGATGAGACACTGAACATTGGGAAACATCTGAAGTGAGCAGATCCGGGGTTCTGGCTATCTATCTACTAATGGTCTAGAGTTTTGGACGATTTTCCCAGCAGAATCATTTATGGCATAAAAGTCTGGCAAGTTGTCCTACTTTTCGACCTTTTTCCCTTCACATTCTAAGGATCTAAAAGTTTCATCTCTCCAAGGGATTTAAAGGGGGGAGGATGTCGTGAAAGAGTGAAAAAAAAAATGACTCACAGTTGGTTATATTTTTATCATCCATTTACTCCACAGCTGTAAAAGTAATTTTTACAAAGTAAACATACTAAGTAAAACAATCCGCATTAAATTAATTAAATCTAAAACAATGAATTAATTAAATTAGCTTTTTATTACTTATTAATTGATTAATATTTATCCCATTTTGTATAATTAACTAGCCGTTAACCATGTCATTTTGATCGAGAGCTTCATTAAATTTCCTATTTACGATCTTAAAGACGGAATACAATAACAGACATTTAAATTATTTTCAGAACAATAGATTAGAATAGAAACACAACCAGGGTATGAATGGGAATCGAACCCACAACCTTAAGGGCCGTATTCACCAAAATGTGAGTAGCCCGCCATCATCCGAGAGTTGGGAAACCTGCATTGCCGGTTTGACTCGGAGACAACTCGGAAACTGTATTCACCAACTTATTTCCGCGCAGGGTTACTTGACTCTGGAGTTGTCTCAGCCAGCTTTGAAAGCTCGTCTGTGATTGGTCAGAGTAATGATTCCATGAAGGGGGTGAAACTAGGTTTAATGTTCGGGAGATCGAACCCAGCTCCCACCACACACACTTCCTTCATGATATTTAATTTGTTTTTATGCAAACTGCGCATTAAAATGTGAAAATTAATTTTTAAAAAATAGACTGATTAAACATTTAATACAAAATTACATCCAATATTTTTTATAAATAAAATTTCATGTCTGTTATACTTTTTTTCAAATTTAGGAATTTTCATATTTTTTAACACACAAAAATTAATTTATGCAGCTTTGATGTTTTTCTTTTTGAGATACTTTATATATTATACATAGAATATGTATGTGTTTAAAAAATTCTATGATACTGAAACATATTAATTTTTTTCTGACATTTGTATGAAAAATTGTTAATTCGCTATTCCCAAGTACAGTACACTACAATCAGACAAAAATGTTTAACCCCTCAACAACACTTTCTTTTTCATCCTTTACACATAAATGATTAATCTCTTCAATGTAAGCGTTCAAATCCGAAAAAAGAGGGAATGGAAAAGCAAACCAAGATAAGTCCGACAGATGGCGCCTGCAGTCTCTACGGCAAAAAAAGTACAGTCATTCTCGAGAGTTTTTGGAAACATTGTACAAAGATTTTTTATCGCTTTTGGCGGCTTTTATAGCTTGATGGGTGGTTTTCACAGCAGTTTCAGTCTGTTAAAGCACAAAATATTCAAGTATTAGCAAATTTTTGGGATTTTCCAAACCTATAAAAAACAACCCTCGTATCCGCCATTTATAAACCCGAGTCAACTCTCCGATTTTGCGGGGTTAGAATCTGCACCTGGAGTCAGGGTCAATTCTTGGGGTAACCCATGATTTTGGAGTTGTGAATACCATTTTCTCACTAACCCTTGAAGTAGCTCGCTTTGCTGGGTTAACTCTAGGGTTTAAAGTTTGGTGAATACGGCCCTTAGTAAGTTGTGCCGGGGCCTTCGCTATTTGTAACGGGCCTGCGCGTGTATTTCGATGAGTCATCCAAAGAGGCCTACGGATGCTCGCGTCTTCACATATACATCAAGCATTTTTTAAGCTTTCCAATTCTTTGAAGCGTTATTTAATGTAGCTTTATGCCATAATTGTGCTTTTAATTTTATCAGTTTCTTTACTATGATACACGTGGACATTAAAGCAAGTAGATGTGTTAATTTGAAGGAAAAACAAAGCAGTGCTTACTCTCATGATTCATTATTTTGGCTTGATTTTTAATATACATTAAACAAATTAAGCTGATTTTTATTATACATTAGGGTAAACATATTCATAAATGATAAACAGTTTATTTATACAGATATTTTTATGAATTTCTTTATACTGAATATTTAAGTTTCACATTTCAAAAGCAGTTACAACCATAACCACTTTTTAAATATAATTAACTAACAGTTATTAAATTTGCGTTCATTAAATTTTGTCCAGTTAATATATTAACAGAATATATGACGAGATGCTGGAATAGAAATGAAGATATTTGATATTTACAATTCGCATATACATCATTTAAGTACTACTACAATATTTAATTTTTAATCTTTTATAAGACGTGGATATTTGGCGAATGTTTACTATAGTTAGAAGTACAACCTGGTGTACTGCATTCCTTTGGCAACTAACTTAAAAATAATGTAAATTAACTTAACGAGAAACATTTAGAATAAATTACTCAATAAAATGTGTCCCATAAATAGTAGTACGAACTTTAAGGAAAGATGAAAGAAATCAAAAGGATTAAGAATCACGTAACATAGCACGACCAAACACGTTGTTTTCATGCTCAGCTTATGTATTGAAAATTTTACCATTCCCGATATTAAAAGGATTTATAATTTTCGTTTATAATTCCATATATTTTTTTTCTTCCAAGAAAAAGTATTAAATTTTAGAAAACCATAGTAGGAAATACCACGAATATTCTAATATCTTTTTTTTTAAGCGATTACTAACTGGTGCTTGAAGACAATGTTTTCGTCCTTGCATTGCTGTATACAGTGAAACTTCTATGAGCGACCACTTCTATTTAGTGACCCCCTACTGCAACGACACATTTTTTAAGGCACCGATTTTTTACCCTATCTAGTTAATGTTAAAAGAGCCTCTAGAAGACACCACAGAACCCTCTATAAGTGACCGGTCCCAGTTCCCAGTCCGAAAATTTTCTTGTATTTTACCGGAAGTAAAGTAAATAAAAACCACATTCTAAACCAGTCGCTCTACTGCAAATCGACAGCAGTGCAAGTACAGGTACACATTACGTACAAATCTTGTACGTTAGAGAAGAGACATGTCTAAGAAACGAGTGGTTTTACTACTGGAAGCGCACTGATGTGATCGAATCACACCAAAAAAGAAATTTGGAGGTTACTTTTGGTTGTAGGAAAAATTAAAAAGCAAATAGATTTTATTATGACAAATTGAGAATGCATGAAGATATTGGAATAAATGCTCTTTTGGCAAATGTAAAAAAAAATATACACGTATATATATATATGCAGCAGAGAGTGAAGTACACTCGAAGCGAGAATAAAGAATGAAACAATCTGAAATTCCTAAATATTTGATCAAAATTTAAAATGCAATTTATTATGAAAGTACATAAATAACAAAACAAACAATATATTTTAGCACTTTGAATACAAAGTGAGATAAACCAACAGCTCAAGGACTCGAAAAATTTCAGGATACCTCTTCAAAAGCTGCACTAAACACTGTAGCAAACCAAAAATAAACGCTTTCTTATTTAATTATTCTTTATTATAGCAATTCCAAGTATTATATAAAAGTTATTCTTTTGTCGCTATCTCAATCGAACTTTGGAATTGAACATAATGAACTCTTGTACAAAATATTAATTGCATTTGAAGTTTCTACGTATACATATACAAAATTAATAATTTATAATTTACTGTATTTCTGCACTGAAAGCTGGCTACACATGTCTAAATCATACAATCAATGCACATATCTAACTGATAAATAACATTTTCGACTGAAAAATTAAATAGACAACATCGTCTAACTAGTATTACAAAGACACGCTTATTTACTGTATAATAAACTACTCAAGTAGTACGATTTCACATGAAAATGATTTAAAAACAACACATGAATATTAATTCACTAAATTTGATTTACATACCTATTTTTAGAACTTCTAAATAAATTATACAAGTTTACACTTCCTTTACATTCAGAGCAAAATGTTCGAATTTTATGATAAATTACCATAAAAAAATGGCTCAATCTTCACAAAATGATTATCTACATCTAAAGTTCTTTATTACGACAAAACTACAAAAAAATGTTTTAAAATAATATAATATTTATAATACTTATAATAATAAAATAGAACAGTGCTAATCGCGAAAACAGGCCTCAATGATAAACTCAATTTTCGTGCTAGCATCGAACCAGCAGGCCCGGTTGCTAATAGCGACGGCCCCGGTTGTGCAAAGTAGGACTGGTCTTTAACCTCCAGTCCGTCTAAAGGGCTGTCATTTTGAAAGCAAGATAAGAAAATACGCAGTGATGTTGAAGGTTGTGTGGCGGCATGAAATTGCTGCTTAAATTTAATTTCAATCTTTCTGGTTAATTTTTCTTGCATAAAAAGTGACAACGTGTAGTAAATAAACTTCAGAATAGAAGATTACAGATAGTTAATCTTTTCGTTTCTTTCAAAATTTTATAAGTACAGCTGCGGGAAAAAAAAGTCCCACTTGCTCTTTATTTCGCCGTCGTTCGTCGTACAGCAAAGTTATATATACCATTCGTTTTCAAATAACGCATACTTTAATTTACTATTCATTTAATTTGCATCAGGGGCCGTCTTCATATTTAATTCTGCATCAACTTCGTTTTTCTCAATGGCAACACTGTATTTTGACTTTATTAAACGAAGGAAAAACTTCAAATTACCCTAAATATTAATTTTCACTAATTTTCTACGATAATTTCCGGAGATATTGCGAATTATTTTTTGCGCGTTTTTAAGGGACTTTCTACAAATTGAAAAGCGCTATTTGTAGGTTCCGAACTTTTCGTCTTTCATTCATTTCGCTCGCGAGGTTAAAAGAAATAAATATTATTTTCAAAGAAAATATTGTTGTTTGTTATTGCACCATTTCTTTTAAAGTTTTTTGTACTGAGAATATCAAGGGTAGAAAGTAGAATGTTTAGTCAGAGGTCCAAATGATCTGTGAATTCATAACTTCCTTGGCTCGTACTCATGACTTAAAGGAAAAATGCAAAACGACTGCTCACGATTTTGAAAGTCTTTCTAATTTTGATATTGTTATTGAGTATTCCCCTTGATGGTTCTCTTAGACAGGTGAAATTTGGCAGGAGTGCGAGGCTGTTCTCTGCTCTTCTGACTGCAAACATGTATGCTACCCAGCTACAGTCGTACTAGAAGAATGGTTTCATGATTGAAAATTTATTTGCTTGAATTTCATGTAAAAAAACGCAATTTCTTTTATCTGAGCCAGTATTATCACTGTGTTTGTTATTTCACTTTCTTCATTTAATATTATCGTCTACAATGTGCAATATTCTTATAAGACTTTTGGTAGTATTTTAATTTATTGTCAGATGAAAATTTAGACAGAAAAACATGATTTTGAATGTTTTTTGAATGTTTGATAAAATATGGGGAAGTCCAAAGACCTAATGTTTCCAATATTAAGAAAGGTCAAATTCATGCCGGGAATGTTGAGGATGTAAGTTTTTCAGAAATAGCATGTTGTGTTAGAAGACAAATACATCTACTGCATCTAACTCTATACATGGAAAATATTTTATTTGGGGGATATGATAGCGGACGCAACAATAGACGCTTTATAGAATCACCACCAAACTGTAAAAACCTCTAATTTATTTGTTTCAAAATTTGAATTTTTTTTTTTAATACCGCTATCTTTTACTGTGTTTTTGCGCAAAATAAATCTAATTTACGCTTACTTTAAGCAGTTTAAAAAAAAAATTGTCACTAAATAAATTTATATATGGTCCCTTAACTCATGAAAATAACACATTTTATTTAATATAAATTAAACTACTGAACGTAAAAATTTGAAATTTTGCACAGCCATGTAATATTACTTTCTGCGTCTATTTCTATCGAAATTTGGCTAGGTCACTATTCATAATTTTTTGAATATTAATTTAATAATTCATAATTCATATTAATATTTTATTAAAAAATCATAATAATAGTGAATTATGTTTGGGTCGTTTAGTTCCAATAGTAGGAATAAAAATCAGCTTCTTATTATCAATATTCTATGTGATATGAATTAATGTATGAAAAAATATTTTAACATATGGGGAGGGGGATTTTGGAAGCTCATAACTCACCCATTTTCAGTTCAAATTTATTAAAAATGGGTATCCGGCGTTAAAATGAACTAAATTTCTGAAATATGAAGTGAAATCTAGGGGTTGCTATTGAGAAAAAAAAAGTTGGTGCGAATTTTAATATGCAGATGGCCCCTTATGCAATTTTTATGAATATGAAATTAAAGTGTACTTCAATCGTAATCGATTGGTATCTGTAACTTGGCTGTACGACGAACGACGACCGAAAAAAGTACAAGTGGGACTTTTTTTTTCCGCAGCTGTACGTGTAGTTTTTTCTCTATTCTAAAAAAAAGTAACGGCCGCAGCCGCCGCTGTCAAGAGCTTGTTTGTCTATCTTCTCCTAAACCGTGGGGATTTGAATTTCGAGAAACATGTTCCCGAATGCGGAAAATTCCGAGGAACCTGATAAGATGACTTAAATTTCGAAAATCGAATTATTTTAGAAGATATTAATAAAAAACTGAAAAAAATAAATCATAATGGTTGCCAGATTTGGCATAAAATCATTCATTCCTTTGTAACAAAGTCATACCAAGTACGTAGAATCGCGTGAAATTGACAAAAATGAAGTATAATTACACCCATTTTACGCCAAATTAAAAAGTATATGAAATAAATAACTCAAAGTGCGTTACACAAAGTTGGCAGTTTTCAAATTGTAAGTTCGCTTAGACAGAGTTTAGAATTATCGATTATTCGTTTTTCCAAAACAGAATAACTAACTGTAACTGATTTTAAAAGCGCCATCTTGGCATTAGGAATGATGCGGCAAAATGGTATCTTTCCAAGCAGGCATGAATCTTAACTTCGAATTCCAGAATGCTAGAATCCAGATTCTTGAAAATGAAAAATAATTAAAATTCAGATTATTTTAAAGCCGATTCGGTCAAGCTGGAGTATAAGCTACCAGTAGACATATTTGGTGGCGTTAACTATGCCATTATAGCAGTTATAGTACACTTTGGATATTTGCCAGCGCGGCGAGATGATATAATTCGCTAAATACGCCAATCTGCAAAGGATTATGTATATGAAAATATGGATAACGGTTTTGCGGGAACCTTACATGAGCAGTAATCATAAGTTGTGAGCATGTGTAAATCGCCAGATAATGAAAAGTTGACATTGGTGACCAGCTGCTCCGTAGTTTTTATCAAAGAAAACATATGAAGAACTGTTTTCTTATAGCTAATTATCTATTCATATACGCAAGTCGCCAAATAATGAAAAATCGCCATGGGTGGCAAATTCGCAAGGTGTCCAATAGGTTTTACATAATTAAAAATACAGCTGAAACTTATGTTCTGATTCTATTACGCTTTAGCTCCTAATTATTATAACTTTTGAATGGCAACATTAATTATCATTGTGTTTCTGAGCAGTACAAATAAGTTTTAAAGCAATTATACGCGGAGTCCGCACTCTAGGTGGAGTATAGCTCAGGACCCGTACAACACGGATTCCTATAACAAAATATCAACCGTGCTATGGGCGGGGTCTACTGTAGTGTGAAGTTTAAATTTTTATGTACCAATGAACATGCAAGAACCAAGCAGCGTAGCTCAGTAATAGTCTATCTGATCCAGTCTTCGGGTTTCATCTGTTGAAATTATGTCTTTTTTACGAATAAGCCTTATTAGGGGCCGAATGCCTCATACGAAAAGAAAGCGTAGCGAGTCTAGGGGCATTGGCCTCTAGTTAAGAAAAAAAAATAATAATTCCACTTCATTCTTAGGTTGAAAACAGGTTATTTATTACATAATATATAGATATCTTCATATGCACATAATTTACATCAATTTTCAAAAGAGATACATCTTTTACTCGTTATTTTATAATCATTTAGCTTCTTGGTTGTTAGTAGATGCTACCTGTAAAAGAGAAAAGACATTAAAAATATAGTTTTACATTTGGAAGATCTGATTCATTGTGTTAATTGGCTTTAATTCCATGGTTCCAATGTTTTACACTTTATAAGACATTCAAATACTTCTGTGTTGATTCATATTCATACATAGTTTATAGATTTTATTTTACTTCAATATTTAAAAATATATCTATAGGGGGTGATTACTTTTTTTTATGTTGACACTATTCAGATTCACGTGTAGCTGGATCTAACAACTGAAATAGCTCCAAACATAATATAAAGACTAATGATTACGATTCCGTGAAAAAAATATTTAGTTCTAAAAATTGCGGATAGGACTTATGGGTTACAAAATTATAGTAACTCGCTGAGGTTTATTCACTACGCCATGTATTCTCTAAGAGCGGCGGTCATGTTGAATGTGGTCGAATTTCTAGACAGGGAGGTGAATGTAATGAATACAGATCAGGGGCGTAGCCACGGGGGGGTTAGGGGGGTCATAAACCCCCCCATGAGGAATTTTTTGCCATACAAAATGTATATTCTTCATTCCCTTATCACACAGATGTATGCATATATGTGAGTTGCAGTAGTCGTAACCCCCCCATGAAAAATTTCTGGCTACGCCCCTGATACAGATTAACATTTCTCTACAATTTTGTATGCGTTATTTTTCCCTTTATTTGAGACACATTTACTTTGTACAGCGCCATAAGCACCCCTATATTTAGAAGAATAAATAAAATAACACACATACAAAAAAAATTGTGTAAAATTTAACAAGCTATTTGAAACTAGTGTATAGTGTCAAAAATACACAATAAAATATTCGCTCTATCCGCTCTCTTATCCCAAGGAAGCCATCATAAATTCTTAGTTAGCATTGTCAATTACTATTAACGTAGTATCACTTCTATTATCATTATGCAGGGTATTCATAATTAAAATTCTCACATTCAGAGCGGCATATTATTTCGAAAAGTTTATAGATAATTTCTATATATTTTCAGCGCCCCTTTTTGGAAGTAATATAAAATGCCAGAGAAATATAACGGTTGAATCTGCCATTCATCTCTCATGATTGTCACTCTACTAGCGTACTTGAAATGTCACGTTGAAAAACTGTGCAAGTGAACACGCCACTTTCCTTTTCTGACCATAGAATTATGAATACACGGATCGCGCATCCAATGTTCTAAATCATGTGATTTTTGATGCCAAAATCTCATTCCATTTTCGCCACTATCATGGCTGCCGTCAATGTAAAATGAAACATTAATTGCATTACTTTAGAAAAATAAATAAGTTCCGAGGAAAATAATTCGATGCGAGTAATTTTTTGAGTATTAATTGCTCTAACGTAATTGAAAGTATCATTATAATTCCAGTTTCACTCATTCTGAGCATGCACATCCCACTAATACGGCTACTGTTCAGAGGCAACAAGTTTTCTCCTCTTATGATCATTCCTATATCTATGTGTTCGAATATTTTATGTTTCTCACAGAGGAAGCGAGCGGGCGAAGTGAAATGAACAATAAAATGTAGTTACCTTATCCGGCGAAATTTTATTAACCCCTAACCCCACAAAAAAAAAAAAAAAAAAAAAAAATCCCCTAATGATTTGAAAATTTACTCGTACTTCGATATTTTGCATATTTGTAAGTCAGTGAACTTATTTGAAAGAAATGAATGAAGTAAAAATGAAAGGAACATTAGTCATTCATTTATTTTTGCCGCTATTACTTTATTATACCACGAATATAAGAAGAGTTTATGCAACTGGGAATTATTCTCGAATACATCTTTTCATTATAACATTTGACATTAAATTTTTAATAAAAAGACAAAAAAATCGCTTTTAACCCTTTGAGGCGCAACATTTTCCCAATGCTGAAAAAAGGGCAGCCGTTGCCATCGCTCGACTTAACTACCAGCAAGATGGCGGACG
The DNA here is from genome assembly GCA_038373885.1 of Cheiracanthium punctorium. Classification (NCBI taxonomy): domain Eukaryota; kingdom Metazoa; phylum Arthropoda; class Arachnida; order Araneae; family Cheiracanthiidae; genus Cheiracanthium; species Cheiracanthium punctorium. The sequence goes on from JAWZYV010017935.1 coordinate 332,261, forward strand.
ATCGAAACGTTCATCGCGTGCATCAGATCTAGAGACCCTTTTTTGACGACAGCTGGCTGAAGTCCTGTGATCTGCCTTGGCTGTCACAGCCAGCTGTCGCCAAAAAAGGGTCTCTAGATCTGTGGCACGCGATGAACGTTTCGATCGTCCGCCATCTTGCTGGTAGTTAAAGTCGAGCGATGGCAACGGCTGCCCTTTTTTCAGAATGGGACAATCTGTCTAGCTGTTCTCGCGTTCTTCCATTTTTCGGCAGATGTCTGTGCTGTTTAAAAATAATCGTGTCCGTTTTTTGACGGGAAATGACGTGCTAAAAAGTAAAGGATTCTCATGGAGCAATGTCACCCACAACTATTTTTATAGAAATGAAATCTATTCTTCGTGACTGGCAACAGTCAAAACGTCAGAGTTTTGGCGATCCCAGAGCGAAAACACTGCGCGTTAAAGGGTTAAACTTTCATAAATTAAACACACATTTTCAACATAAAATTATTTCTATTTACTTACAATCAGTACGTACAATATCATTCTATTTTTCTGAGCAGGACACTAAGGGTCCAAGATCTCAACCGCTTCCACCGGGTGGACCTGGAGGAGGACGAGGAGGGCTTCCAGTGGGTGGACCAGGAGGACCCGTATGAGGAGGAGGAATTCCACCCGGCGGACCAGGAGGAGGTGGAAAAGGAGGAGGGCTTCCGCCCGGTGGATCCGGAGGACCAGGAGGAGGAGGAGGACTTCCACCCGGTGGACCCGGAGGACCAGGAGGAGGAGGAGGACTTCCACCCGGTGGACCCGGAGGAGGAGGAGGACTTCCACCCGGTGGACCCGGAGGAGGAGGAGGACTTCCACCCGGAGGAGGTGGAGGAGGCTGTCCGAAGCCACTTGAATTAGGGAGCCCTTGTCCTGAAAATTAGATAAAAGAAACGGGTAAATATAATTAGAGCCAACAGGGTTTTGCATAATTTTATTGAGTGGCGATATTGTCTACGAAAGTGAAATCTCATTGCTGAAAAATCTGTTTTTAGGTTTGTTTGCTTGCACGTTCCGTACAAAAATCAATACCGTTCTAGGGCGGTAAATTTGAACAATTAGGCAAAAAAAAAAAAAAAAACCTCTACCCAACCCAAAAACAAATAAATAAATAAATTAAGGTTCTTGAAACTTTCCTGTGCCTCCAATTCAGCAAACTTGTAAGTCAGTAAACTTTCTTTATACAATATAAATTATTAAAGAAACGCTATTTGTTCGTTTATTTTATTTGGGATCACTTTATTGTCACTAACGTAAGAAAATTTTTGCGATGGGAGGCATTTTATATCATGAAAGGAACTAAAATCTGCAATCACATGCTATAAATGAAGTACGAATATTTGAAATAATTCGTAGAAATAACTGCTAAACGAAATTTCAAAGTTTTTTTCTTATATGCTATTTTTTTAAGATGGCTCTAAAGATTTTACTTAAACATTGATGTTAGTGTTCTTTACTATTTTCTGACAGTAAAATATTTATAAATGTATTTTTTCTCTTGCTTCTTCTTGCGTTTAAGGTTGAAAATTATGCCTCAAATGATATTTTTATTCTTAGTTTAAAACTTTTCCAATTTCGTAAAAAAAAAAAGTTTACTATTTTAGGAGTTCTTATTCAGACGGTATTTCATCCTTATCAGTTGTTAAAATAATATCCATTTCCGTGAGAAAAATAAAAATTTCAAATACATTTTATTCTTTTTTTTTTTTTTTCAAAGCCATGAAATCACAAAAAATATTTCCTACGGTATTCTTAAAAAAAAAAAAAAAAAAAAAAAAATCGTCACAATCGTATATTTATATTTTTTCTTAAAAGTGTCTCATTGCAAGCTCAAAAACGATATATCGTAAAAAAATAGTTCTATGTGATTGCTCTAGTGTAGGCTGTTATTATTACAGAGTAGCATTATCGCTATTCCTTAGCATTGCTGGCTTTCTTGTAAAGTTGCCGTCTCTTGGTACACCGAGCCCCCCCCCCCCAGAAGAGCCACAGCTACTACTTCGTGTGTTTGGTAAAATGGATCGCAACTAGGTGTGGAAAGGGGATGTGCACTATGCGCCGTGCTAATGGATGCGCCAAAATTACGTAGCGCCGTAATGGAATTTGCCCCTGGTTGCCCCTCTTGCTGTAGCATTGAATCAAATACTCGACACTAAGATGTTGGACCATTTATTTGTCTTAGAATGGCAGAGATGACGCTACAGAATGTACCTAGGCCACGAAATTCGTTCGAAATGTACAGAGCAACAAAAGTTTAAGGGTTTGAAGACTTAATTTTTGGATTACATCAATACATTCTTTTATGTGTCAACTAAGCATGTTTAAATTCAAAATAAAATCAAGGAATGAAACTTGAAATAAAAAGTAAAAAGCAAAATCATAAAAGTTTTGCGGCATCAATTTTTCAAAAGTCTTAGTGAGCGAAAATCAGCTAACCTGACAAGATTTGCTAAACATAACCCAGATAATATATAATGTCTGATAAAATGGCAGTGTATAAATTAGCAACAGGTGCACAAAAAGAAAAACTATTAGTCAAATTTTAGGCGCATTGTCCCACGTGAGCTTTTTCCATATAAAATAACATATGTTTCGTTTCACTTCAAAAAGTTAAAGTTGCATGATCCTTCTTTATAAATGCACATCTTTCCGAGATCTTGGCCCTCCAGAGAAAGAAAAAATCTTGCACAGCGAATCTTTTATTGAATATTCAGTAGAATTTTAATATCCTCTTACATTTTCTTTTTTTTTTTTTATCTAAATGTGTGTTTCGAAATTGTATGCTTACTTCCCGAGCACAGTGTTCGAAAACAGGCTACAAGAGAAGGAAACAGTTAAACATTGCCGAAAGATTGTGGACAGCTGGAAATACTCAATTCAAGGAAGGCCACTATACTCGGGGCAAACCTTACCTGATAACAGAGGAGAAGGCTAGAGGAGCCTTTTCACTACTTTCCGAATGTATCACTCCGACACTCGTTTCTCTTTCCAATTATTTGGCTGTCAATATCACAAAGCAACCCAATCGCAAGGCGAATCTGGATTTCTGATTCCCGCCAGCACGAAAGAGGTCTATCATTGGTCAAGCGTCTGTGAAGGCGTTACATCTAATTTCTGACTTAATTTCGTAATCCTTTTAATTATTGAATTCAAATAAGATAAATATGCAATTATTTTATAACATACACTTTATTTTAGCACTTAATAGTTGATAAATGTCTTAGTTCTGTAAAAAGCAGGGCAAACGAAAAGAACTATTTGAAAGCGGCGGAATCACACGGTCTGCAGCATTCCCTCCATTATCAGGTTAGCTGTGCCCCGAGTATAGCTGGGAACGTACATCCCACTTAAAACACATGTCTTTCAGGCTGCAGCAGTCCAGCAGGGTGTCTTTTATACCCGTGTGACTTGGCTCAGGTTTGTAATTATGAAGAAGGACACATTCATCCAACTGGATTGGCAGTTTGAAGAAAATGTAACTTAAGGTTAACTCGCGAGAAAAAGAAAAACAATTCACAACTCCCTCTATTTGCCGTGGTTTGTTAAACTGCAGTATACAACTTTTAGAAGGTTAACTTTTAACAGGTAACTTTAACTTAAATTTTTGTAAAGATGCCGCTTTAACGTTTATCGAAGTTAACTTTTATATTAACTTTATGCTTATGAGTAGAATAAAAATACCATGCTTACCAATCATAATTGTCGAGAGCAGGGTATATAGCAGGAGAATGGTTAAACCTTGCCCAAACATCGTGACCAGCGGGAGATACTCACTTCTGGGAAAAACCTCTTGCCTGGAACGTTCTCCGGATCAAAATGTATACCTTTCAGGCTGGAGCAGAGTGCCTTTTATATATCCGTAACCTGTCCCCGATTTCCTTAAGTTATGTAATGTGAAGGATCTAGCTTTTGGTGAAACATTCACAGAACAAAAGAAAATTAAATTAAGCATTGCAATACCTTGGTTTCTGATTGCTCAACTGCATAATGGAAATTCAATTTTGAAAATAATAGAACAGTAGAGAAAAATAAATGTTCCCATTTCAGAAAGTGCTTTCATGGAAAAGAGGTTAAAAATGAGCCTTTATTATATTGTGCAAGTTGCTCAATAAAAACAATTTTTAATCGAAATAATGTAATATAGCAGAAGGGAATTGTTCATTCAATTTAAAAGCAAATCGAACAACAAAATATTTTTTCAAAGGACAAATTATTACATCTCTGCATATGTTGATTGTGTTCGTTATGAAATCCTACTTCTTGAATTTTGATTAAGAGAGAAAAATATAAAACAAAAGGGCCAGATAGTGGATGCTTTTCCATTTCAAGAGATTTGGTTAATTTTTTCTGATATTAAGGAACTTTAATTAGATTCGATTAATGAAAATTACGGTAATTCAACATATATTTTTAATGCATTATGTCTATACACGTGCCTGTATTAATCCGCATGCAATAAGTATAGCCCTTTGGAGGTTGTATAGCAGAGGCCTGTACAAGGAGGGGGTTCGGCCCCCCTTCCCGAAAATTTTTTGACACAAAGTCCATTTTTTTTTTTTTTACAAAATGATTATGCCTTTTACCATAATGATTATGTGTATAACCCCCATCCCCTTGAAGGAAGTCTGCGTACGCTACAGCTATATAGTATGATAGCTGTCTAAAAGCCATGCATATTGTTGCAAATATTTCAAACCTGTGTATAATATGCTAATCTAGCTATATTAAAACCTTAGCATAGATAACAGATACGCGCATTATCAATTCAATGGCTTCCTTATTTTTCCGGTCTGCGAAGTGTGTTCCATCAAGCAGGGCGCCTACCAGGTATCATTCCACAGAGCCTTCCCCCCCCCCCCTTTGGAAATGAGAAGGTAAGATTATTTTGCTTACCTAATTTTAGTTATCGGATGTCGCTCATAAAATAAATTCGGTTAGGCAGAGTGGCAATATCATTCTACGCCTTATCCGTGAAGAAGGCTTCATTTTTGAAGTTCCCATGTTGGGTCCCGAGATATCGGCGACAAAAGTGGGCATCACAGCAATGAACTTCCAACACACTTTAAAAAAAAAAAAAAGTAAATTCGCTTAGAGAGAACTAAAATAGCTCCGAAGGATTTAAAACCGGTACATTGAGCTATTTAAATTCCTTCTGAGCCAATTTAGTTCCTTTTTTTTTTATATCGTGAGGAGAAAATTATTGAAGCAGCTGGTAATCGAGTGCCACAGTAGACGAGACTAGCCAGAATATTTCTGAAAGCTCTAGAACACATATGGGCAACCGCCGGCTCCCGGGCCGGATGTGGCCCGCCACGGCTTTTAATCCGGCCCGCGTAACAAATCAAAAACCCTGTATTAAACCCACATAAACCATTCAGAATCCCATATAAATTCCAATAGTAAGGCCCGCGAATTCGCTAATATCCTGAAGTTTGGCCCGCGACTTTGCTAACATTCTGAAATTTGGCCAGCGACTTTCCAAAGGTTGCCCATACCGGCTCTAGAATGTTTCAGACTGTTCTAGAATACTGTAGAATGTTACGCTGATGAGAAGACACTGATAGAGATGGGAATAGAGTTTAATCACCTTGAAAAATGTTTGGGAATGCTCTAGTATACTCAAAAATGTGCGAGAATCCTCTAGAATTGGACTTTTGAAGCCGATGTCCATAAGCGATAAGTATAGCCCTTTGTATGTCGATGAACATTTTAAGCTACAAATTAGCTCTAGTTACCTAATATTACATAGTAGGATTATATTGTGCTTTAAGTGGATACCAATCTCTAAACTGCCATTGAACGTAATTTATTTTAATTATAGCGGGCGGGATGTTTTAACTGGTCCATATATCGTTCTCAATATGGCAGTCGGTTAAAGCTATGTTCGGCGAAGATCCACGCTGTTTTCTCTCTGCGGCCGAAAAATGAAGCATTATGGTGGACTTGCGCTACAAAGCGACTTGTCTTACGCGATTTGGATAGTACGAGTTTTTCGTATGCAACGTCTCTGAGAGCTAACGCGAATCGCTTGTAAAACGAGATTTCCCACTACAGTAAGAAGCCATACTTGGGGTCCAACGTTAATCTGTACAGAAAGTATAGTTATAATTATTATTACAGAACTTTGTCATTTTAGAAATTTTTATCATTAACCCTTTTACCGCGCAGTGTTCCCGCTCTGGGAACACCCAACTCTGACGTTTTGACTGTTGCCAGTCACGATGAATAGATCTGATTTCTATAAAAATAGTGGCGTGTGATATAGCTCCACGAGAATCCTTTACTTTTTAGCACGTCATTTCCCGTAAAAAAAAAATTGTCACGATTATTTTTAACAGCACTGACATCTGTTGAAAAATGGAAGAATGCGAGAACAGCTGAATAGATTGCCCAATTCTGAAAAAAAGGGCAGCCGTTACCGCACAGCCAGCTGTCGTCAAAAAAGGGTCTCTAGATCTGTGGCACGCGATGAACGTTTCGATCGTCCGCCATCTTGCTGGTAGTTAAGTCGAGCGATGGCAACGGCTGCCCTTTTTTCAGCATTGGGAAAGGGTTGCGCCTCAAAGGGTTAAAGTACAATAATAATTTGTACTACTGTACAATATGGACGAATAGATCATACACATTCGATAACAGGCCCTGGACCTAGCATCAGACAATAGCCACATTCCCCTTTCCCCTTCTTTTACCAGACAGGTGCAAGGGCGGATTAAAGGGGGGGACGGAGGGGGCGACCGCCCCCCCGAGAAAAAACAAATCAATGTATAAGGTCCTATTTTACTTTCATAAAATGGATGTATGTGTCAATCTTCTAGCTAACCGCCCCCACCGACAAACTAACCGCCCCACCCCGACAAACCTGCATTAATCCGCCACTGGCCAGGTGCCGCATTAAAATTGCACTGTTATTTCTTATCCATACTGTTCTTAGAATGTAACTTAATCTGCAAATAATTATGGTAAGTATATTACATGTCCAAACTAAAAATTATTTTTTTAATTATTATTTTTTTAATGAAAAGAGTTAAATACCACATGAATGTATTCAGTTTCGTACTAAACTGAACTTTAGGATTACTAGTAATGGTTATATTTGGCTTATTTAAAATAAAACCTTATATATGGTAAAATTTCTATCGAGTTACGGCCCTTTTTCTAAATCCCAGGTCCGAGGGCAATTGCCCCTGCAACCCGTCTCTCTCAGAGGGTCTGGCAGGATGAAAGGATAAAGATAATACTCGCACAACCACAACTCGGGCAATGATAATTTCAATGAAGTTTTATGATAACCATTTGATTTGTTATTATAAATTTTAAGCTACAAATTAGCTATAGTTACCTAATATTACATAATGGGATATTATTGTGCTTTAAGTGGATACCAATCTCTAAATTGCCATTGAACGTAAATTTATTTTAATTTTCTGAATGCTCCTGTAGAAAAACTATTGATTCAGACACTGTTTTCGATGGCGAGCTTTATCTTGTAATCCTTAACAACATGTATCTATTTCGTTTTCGTTCGAAATATTGTAATATCTCTAAAATACGCTTTAAGGAATGACCGCTCATAGAACATAATGTATTGGAAATCTTTTGAGCTCTCCTGTAGAAGTACTATAAATGCTACATGCACCAATTTCGACAGGGCTCATGGTACAATACATGGAGATGACAAATATAAATTTCGTAACTATCGATGCATCTTTGGGGAGTTAGAACTCGGACGGACAGACAGACAAACCGAAATCATAAACGCTTTTCAACCTTGTTGCAAAGTGTTAACCCTTCGAGGCGCAACCCTTTCCCAATGCTGAAAAAAGGGCAGCCGTTGCCATCGCTCGACTTAACTACCAGCAAGATGGCGGACGATCGAAACGTTCATCGCGGCTGCCCTTTTTTCAGCATTGGGCAATCTATCCAGCTGTTCTCGTATTCTTCCATTTTTCAGCAAATGTCAGAGCTGTTAAAAATAATCGTGACAATTTTTTTTTTTTACGGGAAATGACGTGCTAAAAAGTAAAGGATTCTCATGGAGCTATGTCACCCGCAACTATTTTTATAGAAATCGAATCTATTCTTCGTGAATGGCAACAGTCAAAACGTCAGAGTTTGGTGTTCCCAGAGCGGGAACACTGCGCGTTAAAGGGTTAAAAATGAAACTTTTCGTTAATTGACTTTTTTAAAAACAGGACTTTCCTTTTACTAATTTGAATAGTTTGTTTACGGGGTCAGCATGAAAGTTATTATTGCTGTTATTATTTTAACTATACGACTTCTTATAATATCTATGGAATACAATGTAACTGCATGACTCTAGAACACCTTTTATAATTGAAATAAATAATGATGCTAGTAATTCAAAGTATTCTTCTATGACTAAATTGTTTGAAACACCCGTTGTAAGTAGATTACAAATGGTGAGTTCTTCCTATATCGAAAACAGTGCAAAAAATTAATAAGAAATGAAAGCACTCACTGGAGGTTGAAAATTCTGCCAAAACTATCGTATACATCTCTTGCGATACCTCCAAGTGTTGTTATGTTCCTTTTGACTATTGCCTCGGACCAAGGAGTCCACTGAATCAATAAAAAAAAGTAAGAAAATCTGAAACACTTTCAGATTTTAAATATGCACTAAAGTGCTACATATTAAAAGCGTATCATAATTTATTTTCCCTATTTTTCTTCCTTATTCCATTAATTTGCAAAGTGTACCATTATTCACGAGTGTACAGTATTTTTCTTCCTTGTTCCATAAAACCCATGTTTGGAATCTAAATCTACCTTTAAAAAATCGCCTACTGAAACTATTTTAAAATCTTCGCCGAGTATATTCCAAGTATACTTCACTGTTTTAAATATTGCTTCGAATATGCATCATAATCCATGAGTGTGCAGTGTTTGTCTTTCTTCGGTTGATTCCTACTTTAACGCCCCGACTCTCGCGAAGGTGGCGATCATTAAACATACGCAGTTACCATGATGATTTTTTTTGTATTTATGTGGCAACCGTAATTTAGAATTAAAATGGTGATTTGGAACAACCTGTAAGTACAGCATTCCATTCTTTATTTAATTATCTTGGGTTGCCAGTTAATGTAGTTTTAAAATTCAGTGTCTTCAAATTCCTTAACGGGTGCGTTTATCTCTAATTTGTTCACTTTAGTTTTCATCTAGTTCCTTTGGGAGCATTGAAACTTGTGCATAACTCCTAGAGGCCCATGACTGCAAAGCTTGTCAAAGTTCGGCGATTCTTCTAGGTTGGCAAGAGTGGGAACGTTAAAATAGGAATCAACTGTTTCTTGTACCATAAAACACATCTTTCGAATCGAAATCTATCTTAAAATCGTCTACTAAAATTGTTTTACAATCTTCGCCAGGCATATTCGAACTATAGGCATATCCCAACTATCCTCTACCATTTTAAATACTGTTTAGAATGGACATCATAATCCATGAGTGTGCCGTGTTTTTCTTCATTGTTCCGTAAAATACCTCTTCGGAATTGAAATCTATATTAAAATCGCCTACTACAACTATTTAACAATTTTCGCCAGGCATAGTCAAACTATACTTCACCTTTATACATATCATTTGGAAAGTGTATCATAATCTGTGAGTGTACCGCATTTATCTTCTCTGTTCCATAAAACACTTCTTCGAAATTGAAATCTGTATTAAAATCGCCTACTAAAGCTATTTTACAATCTTCGCCAGGCGTTTTCTAACTATACTCGTAATATATATATAATAAAGTGTCGCGTTTTTGGCACCGAATTTAGCGATCCATTATCGAAAATTGCAAACCTTGTGCAACTTTCAACATTTTATTAACAACCCCCCCCCTCCACGTTATCTGGCAAACACATTTGAAAAGATCTTCACCGTGACAGTTCATATCTACAAAACTTGTCTGCAAGACCGCGTAGACAAAATTCTGGGACTGGGCGAAATAGCACGCTAGTGCTAATAAGAAGAAAAATGAGCGCAGGGAGGTGAAACTATGGAGGTTTGATCCTTAGGACTGAAACTAAAAATAATATCCAGCTAAGTTTCTTAAAGATGGCAATAATGATGAAGTTCTTCCTTATCAACAAATCAAAGTTTTTATCTCGGAGGAACGAATAGTAAATATTATTAATAGTAATAGTTATTGTCTATTAATTATTATAATAGTAATAATTATTGTCCCCTCCAAATTTTTTATTCAGAAATTTTTATTACGGTCACGGAGATATAGCAGAGGAGTGGACACTCTCCTTTACTGCTTAAAGGGATTTTTGGTAAGGTACCTAGGCTAAGTTTCAAAGATGTAAACATTAGAAATCTAGTAACGGGCAATGATCCTAGCGGTAAAAGAATAAAACATTTCCTGCGCTGCCTGCTAACTTCTTTTACATGTTATTAATTCCCAACCTAACACGTGAACGAGATTATGAAAGCAAGCACTAAATTTTAATTATTTTTTTCACATTTGCTTAGGTGATTGCCTCAATTACAAATGAATAAAACAAATGTTCTATCTTGAGATGATTAAAATATTCAATTTATATTTGTTGACGATTACACATAAACACTTGTTAACGTAGACGCAAAATTTTTCAAACGAGTTTGATTTTTTTTTTCTAATTTTTAACCTTGAATTCAGATTAACCTGTTAGTTATCGTCATTGAAAAGATGCAGTGGCAAAAATTCCCCTACTGTAAAACTCGGTGAATGTAAGGATAATATACATATATATATATGTATATATATATATGTATGATTTTACTTCCTGGACTTGTTCTGGATTGTAAACAATTTCATGCTTATGCTTTTCAAATGTTGGTCTGGAAACATCTTTCCTAATTTAAGAAAAGAATAGGACAACCCTTTGCTGATCTCATTGACAAACAAGACTCCAAAAATTAAAACCTAAACTAAAATCTTTTTAGTGTTCATTGAGAAACGAAACTCACTCAAGAATCAAGACCAAGACGGATCGTTTCCATGGCTCATTTAGAAACAAGGCTCAATCAAGTATCGAAACCAAGACTAAAACCTTTCCAGACCTAATATCAACCGTTCCCAGGAGTCGTGGAGAAACCTCACTCAAGTATTACTTTTGAATTTTAGGATGCTTCTTTAACCCTTTGAGGCGCAACCCTTTCCCAATGCTGAAAAAAGGGGTAGCCGTTGCCATCGCTCGACTTAACTACCAGCAAGATGGCGGACGATCGAAACGTTCATCGCGTGCCACTGATGTAGAGACCCTTTTTTGACGCAGCTTGCTGCGCGGCACAGCCAGCTGTCGTGGTCTCTAAATCTGTAACTACCAGCAAGATCGTCCGCCATCTTGCTGGTAGTTAAGTCGAGCAATGGCAACGGTTGCCCTGTTTATCAGCATTGGGCAATCTATCCAGCTGTTATCACATTCTTCTATTTTTCAGCAGATGTCAGTGCTGTTAAAAATAATCGTGACAATTTTTTTTTACGGGAAATGGCAAGTAAAAGATTCCCACGGAGCTATGTCACCCGCAACTATTTTTATAGAAATCAACTCTATTTTTCGTGACTGGCAACAGTCAAAACGTCAGAGTTGGGTGTTCCCAGAGCGGGAACACTGCGCGTTAAAGGGTTAATAAGAGAAATGGAAGAATCCAAATGTTGTCCAAATATACATATGTGTACACCAAGGGACAAACAGAATACAGTGGATTTTCTTTTCTTGTCTGTTACACTTTAAAGAAAATCCCACTCCAGAACATATTCAATTTAGCTTTTGTATAAAAATTATTTTTTTTTAGACGACACAAATTAAATAAAATAAAAGTAATAACTCACCGGAGCAAAATTAACGCGGATGACCATTATGACAAAACTGTTGGAACTAACGTTCCAACATCAGTTTTCCCAACATGAGTGCATTTGAAAAGATCTATAGCTTCAAAATGAACATCAATTATGAAAAGCCAGAGGAGAGATTTTTAACAATCAATCTCTCAAATTTATTGTTAAAGCTTTCAATTTTTGCTTAGAAATGCGAAATGTTTAGTTAAGAATCTAATTAAACAGAGATGCATGGATTTCCGATTTTCGATGAAAATATGACGAGTTAATGAATAATCAGTCATAAGAACGCTTTATTTGCTTTCGAAATTCAAATAACTTTTGACAGTACAACTGATTTTGAAATGGATTATTCAGATTACTTTAGCTTGAAATGAAAATCGATGATCTGCTACATATATCATCGCAACAGAAGTTAAAATTTACCTCAACGTGATTAAACATCCTGTCGTTTTAATTAAATAAAGTAGAATAATGAAACACATTTAACAAAAGTATTAGTTAACCACAAATAAGGGAGCAGAATTTATGAAACAAGGGTTTTAATTTTAAATTTTTATTGTTTTGGTCATTCTTTATTACGTTATTTTGGCACTTTCCCACGCTTTTTACGTTACTTAGAAACAAGATCGCCGGCAAGATTTTTTCCAGTGGGGTGCACCCAAGGTATACATATTCATATACATGCATGAATCCACCCCCCAACCCACCCCCAACATTCAATTTTGGACCCTGGATCAGAGACAAGCCTCACTCGTTTCTTTTTTTTTTTTAATAAAATAAATTCAAAACATTTTTTCTAATTTGTATTAGTTATGGTAAATGAAACTGCTTAGGGATAGACTCGGGGTCCCCTTAGGGGCGGGCGGGCAGTGGCAGATTTCCCAATAGGCGCATGAGGCGCGCGCCTCGGGACTCTCAAATCTAAGGGGGGCCTCAAAATTTCGATTCCCAAAAAGTATATATATATATATATATATATATATATATTCTGTTCAAAAGACAGGAACTTCGTTCATAGTTCCAGGATTGCTCCTAGAGTAGAAAGCGCTCTTGAACAACCTTACCTTTGATACCCTTCGACCCTTTCCCTTTTCACAGCATTGGATCATAATCTAAATTAATACTTTGACAACTGATACTTTTAGTTTATAAGTAATTAGTGCTTTAATTCCTTATTTCGCTGTAAAAAAATCCAGAAACGTTCCTTGGAAATAATGGAAAAAGATAGACTCTCAATACCGTACCGAAAGTAAAAATGTCCATCTGAAAACTTTACTATTTCCTTTAACCCATCCCGTAACCGAATACTGCTCTCACGATTCGCTTAAAAAACACGCAAAGTGTCCATTATTTACCAGGCGAGTTCCTAGATTTTTTTTTACAGTGTTGTTTTAATTTGTTCATTATTTCGTCTAAAAAAAGAAAAAATGCAGGCGCCGAGAGTCCCTCCCTAGGCCTATTTCTTACCCGGAATGAATCAGATTGCGACGCAGTCTCTGCTATTGCAGCAGGACATTCAAACACGCCAACTTTAAAGACTCCGCCCCCCCCACACACACACACAACCAAAAAGTATATAGGATGGTAAGATATTTCTCATATTTTAAAGGATAAAAGCATGATCTGCTTGATTCTACAGCTTCTGATTAAAAAATTTCTCAAAAATTAAATATTTTATATTTTTCAACCGTTCTTCGTTTAAATAATTTAAGAAAGGACACTGTATTCAATGCAATTTTCAAATGTACCTAGAATGAATAGTTGTTTGGATGTCACGTTGTAAAGAAATTGAAAGGAATAATTTATCTTCTTTCGAAAAATTACTAAAAATTAAAAATTTAAGCTAGAGATAACGATTTTATCTTCTTTAGAATTGAAAGAGCTTTCCGGGGATAAATGATGTCCTCGGAACTGTAATAAAAAATAATTTTTATTTAAGATTTGTAATTTAAGTAATTTAAGATTTGTAATAATAAAAAAATTTCCAACAAATAATCAAGCAGATACGAGCTGATATGTGCGAGATAACACAATTATCGGGAAAGAAATCTTTGATCGTTAAAAAAAAAAAGTATTGAAAAATTAAGAACAGTACTCATTGTCACCGGAATTACATATGCGTGCAAATTTTCAGCTCGATCGCATGATAGGAAGTGGGTTAAAATTCATAAGCAAATTTTGAGCTGGATTGACATACATAGTTAATTAAAAACTTGAAAAAGTAAATGATGACTAAATTAATTTTTTTAACAAAAAATATTTCGGATAACTATATTATAATTACTGTACGTATTTTATAGCCACAGATGAAAATGCTAAACATTAATAAGAAACGTAGGGCAGAAGCTTAGGGCATATGCATTTTCAATATAAAGTGGAATTTATTTTTTAAACGCTGATATTTTTAATATTTTAATTACTTAAAATAATGATATTTTCTCACTGTCTTCTAGTTTTTTTGTCAATTTTAAATATAGAATGATATATATATATTTATTTATATATTTTTTTATTCGTACTCATTACTAATAATCCTAATCTTATTGTCATTTTTGAATAGACATAATAATTAGACTAAACAGAAAGTTTGCTTTCACTATTAAATTGCTTACAATTTTGCGGTTTCAAGCGAGAAATTTATGAATATATTTAAATATTTCTAAATATGTTTTTGCAAGAATGTTAAATTTTTGATTCATTTTGTCCAAGTAAAAAATTCTTGTAAATTTTTTGAGGTCTAAATCATGTTTCTGATCAAATTTCCCCAGTTCTGACCCCCAAAAGTCCCTGTAAGGTACACAAATTTTTCACAATTGAAACAAGAGGCAAATACCAGACGCGATATAATCAAATAACACCATGAAATTACATTTGCGAGGTTATACTTAGAGGTAACTGATCTTTATTCAGTGTTAATCATGAAAAGTGAAATGTAAGTAAAATAATTATTAAGTTTCACGAGGAAAATTATTTTTTAATGTACTAATCCATAAATATAAAAATTATTTTTAATTTTTAATGCTCGTTTGTAGACATAAATCAGATATAAAAGGAGTGAAACATTTTAAAATAATTTTATTTTAAACATAAATTAACGTTTATATTTTAGACATAAATCACAATTAGAGAATACAGAATCAAAAAATCAGATTTCTTAAAAAAATCAGGAAGCTGTTCAGTTATTATTATTATTATTATGTGTGATTATAGCAACGCTACACTAGGGCAATCTGCCAATGGTGGTGGTGGTGGTGGGGGGGGGTGTCTTGGTAGGAGGACTTTCTAAGGGGTTCTAACGCGTATTCACGTTACATCTGGAGAAAACCTACCAAAACTCCTGACCGTTAGATCGACAGGCGCGCGATGGGACCCGAACCCGGGACCTTCACACTTCGGCCGTCTACCATTTTCAGTGGCATAACCACTGTGCCATGTTGAGAATGTCCGCTGTTATTATTAGCTAATGCCAGTGAAATTTAATATAATGATTTACAAATATAATTTTATTATTCATAGATTACTAGACTACAATCATACCTGTTTTTGTGCGGTGGATAGGGACAGAATAAGAAAAAGAAAAACATTAAAAAAATCGCACAAACTTCACGAGTCGCTTTAAAAAATAATTTACGCAACACAATAAAAAAATACTTTTTTGAGGTGAATAGGAACCGCATAAAAAAGTCACTTAAATTAAGCGATTATAGAATTCAATAAATACGTAATGTAATTGGCTTATGCAATACTTATGTAATAGGATGAAATAGATGTCGAAAATTGAAAAAACTAAATAACCAATTAAGCCTACTAAATTTTTTTATTGATAACTTCCTCAATTATGTTTCAATTTGATTGAAATTTTCATATGCCGCACAAAATAAGCACAAAAACAGGTTTCAGCATATTAAAAATACATATAAGTAGTAAATTTAATGTGAAGTATTTTTTTCTAACCAAGAATTATCAAATCGTTTTAATACTTTTACTTCAATCGGGACATTAGCAACCTTTTAAATATAGCCACGAGACAGTTGTAATTTAATACTTGTTAATCAAAGTGATTAAGTAAATCATTAATTACTGAAAAAAATGTATGCATAGAACGCGCAATGCAAAGGTATAACTTTAGTGTGAAAAGTTTTCTTTTTTTTTTGGTGGGGGGGGAGGGGGGGGCTCAAAATTGAGTTACGCCTCGGGCCTCTCAAGCGCTAAATCCGCCACTGGGGGCGGGCCCCGGGCCCAGAGCCCAGCACCAGCCTTGTGGTGGCCTTACATATAAAAAGTTAGACTATTTGGCGTTTGACGAAAGAAGAATCTTGAATGGAAAATGTAATCAGTATGTGGAAAAAAGATTGTGATCATATTTTGTCTGCGCTGGAAAAACACAAAATCTCAAATTATTAATTTAGCCTAATTTAAGTACATTAATAATTAATTATTTAAATTACATTCAATTTTAGTAACATTGCTCCATAATATAGAGCAATATGGAGCAATAACATTGCTCCATAATATTCAGATGACATTATTATTGTGGGAAAAACGTTTCATGAACATTTAAAGTATTCCTTAGACTACAAAATGCTAACCTTAAATTAAACCCGAATAAATGCAAACGTAAGGAAGTTGCTTATCTTGGTCACGTTATTTCTGCAGACGGAGTTAAGACTGATCCACAAAAAGTTAAAGCAGTTGTCGATTGGCCCCGTCCGCAGACAGCACACAAACTTCGAAGTTTTCTCGGATTGTGCCCCCATTACCGCCGTTTTGTAAGAAATTTCTCAACAACAGCAAGACCTTTATATAAACTGACTGAAGCTCAATCAAGTTTTAATTGGACAGAAGAATGCGAGAAAGCGTTTATTAGTTTAAAGCAGGAGTTAACGTCTCCTATTTTGACCTATCCTCGGACAGACAAAGACTATCTTGGATACAGAAGCTAATAGTGAAAGAATAGGAGCCGTGCTTTCGCAGAGGGCAAAAAACGGCGAAAGTGTCACAGCTTACTTCAGCAAAAGCTTGTTTAAGCCAGAGAGAAATTATTGTGTCACTCGTAAGAAATTACTAGCTCTTACTAAATCTATTGAGCATTTTTATCACTACCTCTATGGACGGAAATTTTCTGCTCCGACTAATCATGCTTCCTTGAGATGGCTTTTGAATTTCAGAGAACCTGAGGGTCAGATAGCTCGCTGGATCCAAAGGCTGCAGGAGTATGATTTCGAAATCGAATATCGCAAAAGAACTTTGCACGGAAATGCAGACGCTCTCTCCAGGCAACCTTGTAAAAAGGACTGCACTGCAAAAAATATTCCTGTAAATCAACAGAAAAAGTCTGGCAGCAAAAAGTTGCCAGAAATATTCTGTAGGCAGAAATTTTCTGTTGCCAGGAGCTGTATGTTATATGACAGAAAAATTCTGTTCCCTACAGAAATTTTCCGTATACATATAAAAGTCGTTTCCAAGCAGCGTTTTACAGTTGATTTCTGTATACAGAAACTATCTGTAAGGGTTACAGAATCTTTCTGTTGAATAACATTTATTACTGTCGACAGAAAATTTCTGTATACAGAAATTTTCTGGCAACTTTTTGCTGCCAGTAATTCTTCTGTATACAGAAAATTCCTGTATACACAAATTTTCTGGCAACTTTTTGCTGCCAGTAATTCTTCTGTATACAGAAACTTTCTGTACACAGAAAGATGTTACATTCTGGCAACATTTTGCTGCAGTTTTTCTGTTAATTTACAGAAATAGTATTTTTAGTTATTTCATATATTACTATCGTATTTCTCCAAATGTTTAAATTTTTTTATACAAATACTTTAAAAAAAATTAATAAATTTACAAAAATATAATAGTAATACATAAAATAAATATAATACCAGTAAGTAGTTTGGTATTATATTTATTTTATTATTACTATTATATTTTTGTAAATGTATTAAAATTTTTAAATATATGTATAAAAACATTTAAACATTTGGAGAAATATAATAGTAATATAGGAAATAACTAAAAATACTATTTCTGTAAATTAAGAGAAAAACTGGAACATCTTTCTGTAAAAGTAGCCATATTTTATAAATAAGTAACATTACCAGCATAACTGTTGGTGGCCTTATGATGACATGTAAAAGTGCTTAGTTCATTTACTTAACTTTTTGTGACACTGACAACCACAGACAAACAAAATTAGAAATATTTCTGACAAGAATAAAAATTGATTTTTCTTTTTTTAATCACTGAATCTGAACTTTTTGTGTTCAAAATCTGTACTTAGAGATATAAGTATACTCATACTTTAAAATAATCTTAATAGACACAAATAACTCTTCAGTTCAACAGTAAATTAAAATATTAAAGGTCTGAATTAAACATTCTGTGTGAGTAATAATTGAGAGCTGTTTCAAGAACACTAGTACTTACCGGAGCCGCAACTACTGTATACGACACCTGGGGTCAAACCTTAATTAGGGTTCCCCTCCCAAGGAGCGATAATTGATCTTGGCACCCCCTTTAGCACAGCACCCGCATCATGTGCCCCACTTATTTCAACAAGAGAAATAAGTATTCTTTTCCCATGAAAAGATAGGAGGATGAGTGTATTTGTAATGAAAACTTTTACATATCATTTATAATCATGCCATTAGAGCTCTAAAGCAAAAAATTATCTATAGCAGAGCTTGACAACCTGCAGTCTGTCTAAAAAGGAGAAAGAAAATGAGAGAATTTTACACTTTTCCTATCATTTTAGAAATACACAAAGTATTCGATTTCCAGTATAATGAAACATTGTTGAACTCAGCAGCAGATCAAGAGAAAAATATGGGGGGAGAAAACAAATGCTGAAAATTTCACCTTTTATTTTCCTGCACGCTTATTTTATTTATTTACTGTTTTTTTTTTCTTTGGTTAGAATCTGGCAACTAAATAATTGTTTTATAAATAGTTGGCACTAAATTGCAGGATAAAAATTTAAGCATAGGTATCCTAATAGTGAAAAACAAATGAGGAATTATCCAACATCAGAGAGCCTTTTCTCTGCTCTGCTAGGGTTCATTTTTGAACTACACATTTTAGAAAGCAACACAAAAGCGATCTTCTTGCAAAAATAATAATAATAATTCTTATTTATATAGTCAAACTTGAATAATTCAAAGTTGAAATTTTGAATTGATCATGCTCGAGTTATCCAAGTTTTGCTGTAATAATGAAAACTACACTCAATACTTTTAATCTTGTTCACTTAAATTAAAAATAACTCATTTCAGATTCTATTTTAAACACTACAGTTACAAGAATGCATTGTTGCCATAAGTTGTTAAATTGAACCATTAAAGGAAAGTCACTTCTAGAAAAACTCTTGAAAATAAATGAAAATGCATAAATATAAAACAAATAGAGCATTAAATGGTGCATTAAAAAATAATCTGATTTTGAATGCTATTGTAGCTATTTTGCATTTTTTTTTCCCCCAAATGTGTAGCAACAGAGTTTTCAAAATTATCTGGAACCACACATACACTTTACTACTAGCATAGGTAGTGACGCCTGGTATTCTCGGAAAAATCCAAACCATTTAGACTTAAAAGTTACAAAATTAGTTAATTAAAATTATTAGCTACACTGTAAAAAAAAAAAAAAAGAATCGGAAGTGTTACCTTAAAATATGGGGCAGCTCTTGTATTTTAAAATTGCAGGAACGTTTCTGCACTAGGCGGGTACGGTATTTATAAATGTTTCTGCATATTTTGGAAAAATATTTAAATATTTTCCAATTTTTTTTTGCAAAGGTTTCCAGATAAAAGGTGAATAGATGTGTAACATTTCAGTATATTTCGGGGAAAATATTCAGTAACCCCTCTTTTTATTTCACAAAGGTTTGCGAATTAATATGCAATATTCCTATTAATAAATTGAATTTTATTAATTTTAATGAGTTTTAAAATAAGTGTTTAACTTATGACTGCTTTTTTTGCAAAAGAAAATCTTAAAATATGAAAAAGTAATTTTTACTATCATAAAGTCATAAAAAAAAATCTTAATAAATTACAAATCTGATCGTGGTTCCCTGAAATTTGTCATACTAAAATTGTACATTGGATTTCTTTTCCCCCTCTATGAATCTCAAACAAAATAAAAGGTTCTTTATAGAACCTTTTTTTTGTTTGAGACAGTTTTCAGAGAGGGTGAAAAAATATTATTAGCTTATTTTCGGCAGTTCATTTTATACTTAAGAAAAAAACTGGAATAACTCCACTGACTTTCCGAACTCTTGATCCTTACCAAGCATTTAAATAAATTTAATCAGCTCAATCAAATGTAGTATTCAGACACTAGTGTACTTCAAATAATTTGAGTGTATAGGCCGCAATGTATAAGAATAATTTTTTGTAGCCCTATATAATAAATAAAAAAAAAAAAAAACTGCAAGCCCTCCACATACTAAAATCTATACAGTGTGCAAGACAGTGACCTATAACACGCGTACCTAATTGAGCACTCTTTAGATGCTACTACACTTTCAAGAATTTGTGCCATAATGTATAAGAATATTTCGTAGCACTGTACTTAACATCTGTGCTCTACCCACATCAAAATCTATACAGGTTGTGTGACTGTGACCTATGAACTTTTATTAAAATGCACCATTTAGGCACTAGCGCACTATAAATGATTTGCATCTGTAGGCCATTATGTATGAGAATTTTTTTTTTTTTTTTTAACCCCGTGAACAGTGATCGCAACAACGCCTCTAGATGTGAATACACACCTTAGAAATTTCGGAATATGTGTTTTTACGCATTGCTTTTCCATATAAAATTAGGTATATTTTGATAAATAATTATGATTTGCTGATTTTAAATTTTAAAAATCAATTTTTGTACTAGTTTTTGTTGAACTGATATTTATGTACCTAGATATAAAAATCAGTTATTATTTATGTGTCAAATGCTATTTAATTATGTATTTGAAAATTTAGCATGTTCGTTGTTTTAATTACTTGTTTGGAATAGAAAATACTTCTAAAAAGGTTAAGGAGTATTTTTACTCATCTGAAAAAATCCTAGATGGATCACTGCCCATGAACAAATTATCAGCTCTATGCACACCAAAATCTATGCAGGTCATGTGATTGAAACCTATAACATACATAACCAATTAGCACTCAATTGAATGCATCATTCAGACACCAGCACACTTCAGACACTAACACACTTAGGCCTATAGATAGAAATGAAGAATTTCTATCCATAGGCCATAAATTTTTTTTGTAGCCCTGTAAAAAATTTATAAGTCATATATACACCAAAATCAATAACGTTTGCATGGCAATGGTCTATAAGATACATACCAAATTTGAGCTCAATCGAATGCACCATTTAGGAGCTATCGTGTTCACTCATACACACACAGATACATGCTCAAAAAGTTAAAAAACATGAAAAAAAATTTTTTTAGTAAAAGTTTTCAACAAATTATATATGCCATAAAGTATTTTATTTTAGAAAAGTAGTATATACATTACAAATTATCTTTTCTAAACATTAATGATGCAATACAGATACACAGGACTTCTCTCTGCAAGTAAATTGATACATTTCCTGAAAAAAAGAAAAAGTAAAATCAGATACATTTTTAAATATATTTGATAAATTTGCTGGACGATTCCACTGTTATGTGTGCGACATCTGTAAACTGCTTTTCTTTAACTCCTTTTTCATAACTCAGCATTGAAAAATCAGGTATCAATATTACCTTGCTTTACATCCTTTTATAAAACGAACATATACACAATAAATATAACTATCTGCAACATTTTATATTTAATTATTAATTTTATAAAATTTGTAACATGTGTGAAAACTTATGGGTAACACACAGACATTGGAACTGTCCTGCTCAGCAAACTCCTAAATAAAAAAAAATATTTCATTTTTATACTCTATGACACTATAGGTTCCCGACCATATGATTATGTCTTTGGTTATAGTGAGCCTCTGGGGAGCAGCAAATTTGATTTGAAGTCACCCCTGCAGGGAGGGCGAGATTTTGGAGATTTAAGGCAAAGAGCAGTTATCTCACTTGTTCACTATATCCAAAGTTCTGATGTCCGATAACAATAGAACAATACAAAACTAGAATTTTATACAAGTACTGAATGTTTATTAAGTAAATCAAACATAATGGATTGCATTTATAAGTCTAGAACTAGTTAAGTAAAATAAACACAATTAATCGCATTTATGGAAATAATGTATATTCCATTAAGTTGGAAAAAGGAGCTAAGACTTTTAGCATATATTCATTGAGGATGGAAAAAGAATCTATATTCATTGAGGATGGAAAATGAAATCGTCTTAAGTCAAGACGAAATTTCAACTTTTAGTTCACTTTTGTTAATGAATGCTTTTAAAGGATAGGATGGATTGCAGCATTGAAAATGTTATGACCCCCTCCCCCCCCCTTGTTTAATATAATCAACTTAGTCTAGACACTGGCAATTCACCTGTACAGTGGTCACCACTTATTTCGGTTAGTGGTTTATCCTGTGAGCCGCTTATTCTGGTCAAAATTGTTATGAACAGAACAAAATGGCCAAACAGCACTGTCCACCGGTTACCTCGGTAGTGAGTGCTGCTTTATCCAGTTAAGTAATCTGGAGATTGGGTAAAATTTTGACGCAATTAGCTTTTAGGGTCATGTGGAAGCCAGTCAAAGATGACTCATATTTGTGTGGAGGTGTTACAATAATTTAATCAAAACAATTGTTAATACACTTAATAGAATTTTAATAAAAATAATGATCAATCTGACACCCTGAACGAATCAGGCACCCGATGATGATGACAATGGTGTGCACCTGAACCACATGAGTAGATTCGCTGAACACTACAGACATTTTATGTAGAGCTTTTGAGGAGAATAACATAAATGGTTACCTCTTTTCACCACTAAGTTAAATTCAGTTTGCGCTAAAATACAATATACCCTTAAAACAGCCTTTAATCTCAGATTTTCCCCCAAGTTGTAATAGTTATTTTTTTTTCTTTATTCTTAAATATGTTCATATGTCAAACTATTGAATAATATTGTTTATATATTTTGTTTTAATTCACAATTTTTTTTATCTTCAATATTTCATACTTTGTCTCTTACTTTTACTTTGGTCCCGCTGTTTATTTCGGATTTCGGTTATTCCAGCCAGTTTCAATCCGTTTTGATGTAACTGGAATAAGTGAGGACCACTGTATTTTGGAACAGGAGCTTGATAATCTTTCTCTCTACTTGAACACTAAAGAGACACTCTTCGTGGGAATAGAACAACATTGCCCCTACTGTCCAAAAATTTTTAAGTTCACTATAACGGAAGTCGTGGTTCATTAAAACTGAAAAATGCTATGTGCATTTCTAATGTATGTGAGTCAGGACTAAGGAAATGTGTTCACTATAGCTGAAAGGTCTCTATATCTGGAGTTGACTGTACATATACACAGAGAATGCTGTGGCTTTTTTAATTTATAAGTTCTAGGGACTTACGGAGTCTTTCGCTGACATTTTTCCTTTTTAGATAATGTAACAAAATAATGAAAGCATTTACAAGTCTAACATAGGCATAAAGAGGGGTTCACAAGTATGATTAAGGTTTTAAAAAAGGCAGTTCTGGAACCCAGCGATTCAGAAGAAAAAAAAAAAAGCTTACAATATACGCTATAGCACTTCAGCATGATCTCTGCATACGAAATTACCAAAAGCTTAATATGAGGTATGATCCAAAAGTTTGGGGACAACGTGTAAAATTCTTTACCCTGAATAGTTCACATCACCGAAGTACTACATCCACCTTCAAAGTAGTCACCTTGGGCGACGATACACTTATGCCAACGTTCGTATAATTTCTGGAAGCCATTTTCCCCAACCTCCCATAAGGCTTTTTGCAAAGCTGCTTTCATCTCTTCAGATGACACAAAAGTGTTTCATCTCTTCTGATGAAACAAAACGGCATCCCTGTATTATTATTTTTTAATTAATGGGAACAGGTGAAAATCACATAGGGCTAGTCGGGTGAATAGGGGAATGTGAATAACCTGGGTACTTTGTCAATTAAATCACCCAATATTGTCATTCATTATTCTTTTTGTTCAGTAATCAACAATCGAGGGACAATGTGCTGGGACACTTGGTGTATGTTGAGACCTTCCATTGGAATGCACTGGCAACTTGTATATAAGTGTCTAGACTCTGCGATTTCTACAAGTGTTTGACGACGATCTTTTCAAACACATTCAAGACACCAATGAAATATTTTCTGTATTCCATGAAGTCGAAAGTCGGCCAACATTGTCCAACGATTCTCAGCCCTCTTTAAAATGCAGATGCCATTCATAAACCTTCGATCTCGTCATGGTAGATTCATCATACACATTTCTTAGCATTTCCAAAGTCTCTATTGGTGTTTTACCTAACTGTTGACAGAATTTAATGATACAGCTCTGCTCAAGAAAAGCCAATTTTCTTATGTCACCAAGCTAAGACAACCGACTTCGGAAAGTAACAGCTGTGAGTGCTGTTCGTCCGCATGACATGGGATAAATCAACTCAGTCAGGTAGGGGTAGGTTGGGAGAATCCTTTCCAAGCAATTTAACTTTAGGTACTTACTTTCGCCACATCATCAGGAATAACCACAGTCCCGGAATTTTTGGATCATACTATGTATAAGCTAATATAAAGCTTTCAGCATAAAATGCACACATAATCAATACTCTCCTTAATTGTCATTTTAATTGTAAATAAAATATAACTTTTCAAATTTGTAATTAAATACTAAATAAAGATTAATTAAAATTCATTTTATATTATTCATAGGTAAAACACACAACAGTATATTATATGTAAAACTAAAAAATCTTGGTCATGAAAAAATACCTTTTACAAAATTAAACACTAATAGCAGCATACTTATATTTTGCAATATTAATAATTTAATAAATATGCTATGATAAATGTAATTAATCTGGTAACTATGCTTAATCGCATCATGCTTTGAGTTTTACAAAACATATTTAGCAGTTTTTCAAAATTGTGTTTCTAATTGAGGATCAGAAAAAAATCCTCCTATCCCCACCCCACCCGATAAAGAAAAGTAGAAAACCATGTCAAGTAGTGTTACCCAGTAGAAAAGCCTGCATTTCTGTAATATTATTAAATATATTAGATTATTTTTCACTCATCTTAAAATTCAATGACTTAGGATATTTTATAATATGAAATTAACATATTAAAGTATAACTAAGCAATATTATTTGTAAATACATTTAAAAATCTGTTAAAAATACCTTTTTTCTCTTCGTTCTGAAATTATTTAGCTGAATATATAGCAGAATTTGGCCAAATATCTGTTCAGTATTCGGCCTACCAAATTCACCAGTGTAGAGATGTCCTGTGTCAATTACAGTTGACGTTACATTACTGGAAAGAAGCTTTTTCTGATTGAGCCATCAAATCGCAGGACACTTCCCCCTATGCATGTTACAACACAGGTATAAAAATCACTTGCAGACAGTAGGCCACAAAAAATTTAAAGGTATTACACAAGAGCAAATCAAGCAGTGATATCATAAACGATCACTTTTATACACTTGGGGCTGTTATTTTGGTATTAATAACAATTTCTGGGATTATATTTGTTTCTTAAAAGAAAAGAATTCCTTAGGATGATTTTTCAAGAATTTCCAGGTAATCACAAGAAAAAAATAATTATTAAGTGTCTAAAGCATTACAACAATTAAAATTATTTGTTTCTTCCTCCTACATACGTACCAACATTCCGTTATTGAAAATCTTACAGAACACAATAAAAATCAACTAAAGATTAAATGTTTATCCTTACAATACAGTTTAATTATAAATATCCATTTTATTAAATAAAATTCAAAGCAAGTTATGGAGAAATCTTTTTTCATAGTATGAAAATCAGTTATGATTTTTATAAGCTGATTAATGGAAATACAAATTTATATCAACATCTGTAAAAGAAAGTCATAAATGATCAACATACCTAAATTTGTCATAAGACAGATTGTTATTATTTAAGAGAGTGTTCAAATGTGAGAGGAAAATATATATGATACACCCCACTAGCGAGTGAGGACATGCAACCAGTGTTATATATATCAGTCTCAAATAATATCCAATTTCAAATCTAAGGCTCTCCAAAGTGCCAACATACACCATTTTGCAAGATTTTTTTCAGGGAATCATTCGAAGCATCGACTTAATAGCAATCAAAATGAGAAATATCTGTCACTTATATGGTTCGATCACCAAAAAGTAAAGCAGGCATTTATTTGAAAAGAAGCAGCATTTTAAAAATTATAAACTATAACGAGTTTTATCATTAACTCTAATGTACTAAATGCAAAGATTTCAATTCTCTGAAATTTGGCGGAATTCCCCCAACTTAAATCAATTTACTCAATGTGGTGAGAATTCTGAAGATAGATCGCTTGAAATCCCTTAATAAGTGCATTATTTCTGATCAGATAATTAAAATTTAACGCTGTATTCCACTAAAACCTATACACTTATTTTCAAAAATGCTATTTCCTTAAGCTCTCAGTATATTGTGCCAAGCCTAAAACTGTGCAAACCACTAGAACTTACTTTCTCAAAACCGGCATATCAGCCATTTTATCTTTTGCCAAACTAACAAATTTTACATAATAGCCTCGGAAATCTTCAATCCTTATTTTGCATACAAAACATGTCATTCCTGCTCTGATTTCCCATGCACATGATATTATAATTAAAAAAATAACTTTACAAAAATAAACTAACAAAAAAATCATTATTATTCTTTTATTTTTACTTATTTAAGAATTGAAAACATTTTATTCGGCAAAATTGCAACCCATGACAACCACGATGCTCATTTCACACGTTTTTCACTATGGGAATGGGGGTTACAATTACAGAAAGCTTTCTATGTGGAAATCATAAAAAAATCTTAAACTCTGGGAACGGGTGGACTTTCAAAGTTTTAAAGTGGACTATCATTTACTCCATATTATTTTACACATCTGTGCAAAATTTCAGGCTGATTGGTCCATTTTTGTGGATTTGTATACGGTCTAAACCCACAAACACAGTTTCATTCTTATTATTACTTAGATTTCTGTGTATCAAAAGCATACATTTATAAAAAACATTAGTTAAATTTACACATTTAAGCTATTAATAAATGGTGGTATCTATGACAAGTTAGAGAGAAAATGGAGTTTCTGCTGGATAAGCAAAAAAATCAATCATATCTTTATCTCATACGGTTTTCAATTTAATAAATTTACAAGCATAATTTAGCTGAACATTAGTGACTGAGGTACCAAAGTTAAAAAAATTGTTTTTAAAAATTTTGTTGAATAAAAACACTTCTTTCTAAAAATCTTACAATAATGCCAATTAGATTTATAATAATCTTACAATGTAATCAATTTCTTACATTAAACCTTACATGTTGGCAGCAATGCTTCTAGCATAAATAATGTTAATTCATTAAATCAAACACAGTTCCATATTAAATTCTGCATATAAAAAGTCAAAAATTATTTCAAGGGTGAAATGAGTTTTTAAAAAAACACGGTACTTACGTATTATCCTGCCAAACTATTTTTCCGTCAAATGAGTAGCCAATCGTATTCAAAACCGTTGATAATTTCATATACCCGGCATTTCTCTTGGCGAAAAAAAAAAAAAAAAAAAAAATCGCTCGCCTTGGCGGACTGCAGGGTAATACGTAAGTACCAAAAACACTTTATCGATTGACAGGATTTTGTTCAACCCAAAAAATCCCAGGTGGGTTTAAAAAAGCCCAACTGAAAAACTTAAATGGTTTTTTTTTTTCGAAATTTCAAATTTAATTACATAGGTAATACATCTCTTGATATCAGACACCAATTGCAGGGTTCAATGCATACGATAATTGGGTTTGTATTGCAGCCTCATCACAAAATTACCAACGATTAATATGGCCCTTTACAAAAATGCAATCAATTATAACAGCACTTCACTGTCACTTAACCTGTTTTATCAATTATTTTAACAAAATGTATTTTACTGGAAAAAAATTCCTGGATCAACCCCTGACTTGTAAAAGGTCTGTAGAACTTTTCATAGGGCACCTATGAAATTGGGGACAACTTTTGTTAGTAAAACAAGCTTATACTGATAGTCTGTACACAAGGTTAATGGTAAACAACTCCATTTACTAAACAGTATTAATACGAGCAAAACCGAGCAATATTACGCATAAACAATGGGGGAATAATTCCGTAAGAGGGGGCAGGTTTAATTGGCAACATTGTTTTTGTCTTCAACGTCTATATATAAGAAAATATAAAACCAAAACTACAATACACTTATCTAAGGACCTTCTTAAAACATTTCTAAACATATTTCAAATGCAATATAAAACAAATTGAACATAACCAAAACACTTAGCTCTACACTGCCCCCGCTTACGGAATTCACCCCAACAATGGAATATTTGTCTTAAATAAAAGTACTAAGTTTATAATAAAAGCAAAACTCGTTAAAGCTTTTTATTGTTATTATTATTCAGTGATGAATGCTAGAAAACAGAAATATAATGGAAAATATATTCCAACTTGAAGCTCTATTTTCCAGGTTTTTAAAGAAAAACTAAACTTACCATGAGATTTCTCTGGCAATTTATGAGCTAATTTTTAATCCCGGTGGCGTATGAATCTCAAATCGTATCATTACTTTAATTTTAAAATTGAAAATTAGTGTTTCTCTGTTTCTTTTTTACAGATATATATAAAAAATATGACTAGAGTAACAGGAATTGAATATAATCACAAATTATTTTGACTTTGCAATCGTAATTCCCCATACACCGATACGGAAAAAAACGTAAACAATGCATTTCATAAATAAACCAAGGAGAGTGGTTTTGTTGAACAGTGCCGTTCTTAAACCTCATAAGTCTAATATATATTTAACTGTTTCTGTAAAATACTTCAATAAAATGAGAGTAATGATTAGAAACCGAGAAAATTAAATTTATCCAGGCTTTACTAATTGTTTTATAAGAGAAATAGGTTACGTGTAAACATTAGGCTTAACGGCTTTAAAATACACGTCGTTATGTTTTAAAGCATGAGTTTTTTTGAAAAAGTAATATTTCTTAGCAGAAAGATTTCAGAAAATATAAGTAAAAATTTAAAAAAATTACCTTTAAAATCATTTTTCAATTCTTTACGGATCCTCAAGCGTTTCACGTCGTAAATGGTTGTTTGTGTTTCGTTCGCCGCCACCGCCACCGGGCTGCCACAGCTCTACAGATAAACGTCGTTAAAATACAAAACCCGCTTTATAACATAAAATATAGCAAGTTTACGTGGAAAGCATGGTTAAATTCTGTTAACATTTTTTTTCTGTTGGAAAAATGACAGAATAGTTCTGTATTTTTAAGATTATTTTTTGCAGTGTGTAAACACTGCGTAAACGCCGAGAAAAAGTACAGAATGGAGACGGTTACTTTCTTGAAAGCTATAACTACAATGATTGTGGATCCGTGGTCTTCGAGTGAAGTACAGAGAGCGCAGTTGGAAGATTCCAGTATTAGGCCAATTTTGGAGAAGAACCTACAGCCGATCGACCGTCTTGGCAATTAAATCGCTCCCGAGAGTTCTGCTACAAAGCGATGCTGGGCTCTTTGGGATTCTTTACATCTTAAGGACGGTGTTTTATATCGGAAAAGGGAGAGTGATGACGGAAGATCAAGCCGATGTCGAAAATTGAAAAAACTAAATAACCAATTAAGCCTACTAAATTTTTTCATTGATAACTTCCTCAATTATGTTCCAATTTGATTGAAATTTTCATATGCCGCACAAAATAAGCACAAAAACAGGTTTCAGCATATTAAAAATACATATAAGTAGTAAATTTAATGTGAAGTATTTTTTTCTAACCAAGAATTATCAAATCGTTTTAATACTTTTACTTCAATCGGGACATTAGCAACCTTTTAAATATAGCCACGAGACAGTTGCAATTTAATACTTGTTAATCAAAGTGATTAAGTAAATCATTAATTACTGAAAAAAATGTATGCATAGAACGCGCAATGCAAAGGCATAACTTTAGTGTCAAAAGTTTTCTTTTTTTTTGGGGTGGGAGGGGGGGGGCTCAAAATTGAGTTACGCCTCGGGCCTCTCAAGCGCTAAATCCGCCACTGGGGGCGGGCCCCGGGCCCAGAGCCCAGCACCACCCTTGTGGTGGCTTTCCATATAAAAATTTAGACTATTTGGCGTTCGACGAAAGAAGAATCTTGAATGGAAAATGTAATCAGTATGTGGAAAAAAGATTGTGATCCTATTTTGTCTGCGCTGGAAAAACACAAAATCTCAAATTATTAATTTAGCCTAATTTAAGTACATTAATAATTAATTATTTAAATTACATTCATTTTTAGTAACATTGCTCCATAATATAGAGAGATTTTTCGTGGACTTTCGTCTGAGGCCTGCTTAAAATATTCAGATGACATTATTATTGTGGGAAAAACGTTTCATGAACATTTAAAGTATTCCTTAGACTACAAAATGCTAACCCTAAATTAAACCCGAATAAATGCAAACGTAAGGAAGTTGCTTATCTTGGTCACGTTATTTCTGCAGACGGAGTTAAGACTGATCCACAAAAAGTTAAAGCAGTTGTCGATTGGCCCCGTCCGCAGACAGCACACAAACTTCGAAGTTTTCTCGGATTGTGCCCCCATTACCGCCGTTTTGTAAGAAATTTCTCAACAACAGCAAGACCTTTATATAAACTGACTGAAGCTCAATCAAGTTTTAATTGGACAGAAGAATGCGAGAAAGCGTTTATTAGTTTAAAGCAGGAGTTAACGTCTCCTATTTTGACCTATCCTCGGACAGACAAAGACTATCTTGGATACAGAAGCTAATAGTGAAAGAATAGGAGCCGTGCTTTCGCAGAGGGCAAAAAACGGCGAAAGTGTCACAGCTTACTTCAGCAAAAGCTTGTTTAAGCCAGAGAGAAATTATTGTGTCACTCGTAAGAAATTACTAGCTCTTACTAAATCTATTGAGCATTTTTATCACTACCTCTATGGACGGAAATTTCTGCTCCGGACTAATCATGCTTCCTTGAGATGGCTTTTGAATTTCAGAGAACCTGAGGGTCAGATAGCTCGCTGGATCCAAAGGCTGCAGGAGTATGATTTCGAAATCGAATATCGCAAAAGAACTTTGCACGGAAATGCAGACGCTCTCTCCAGGCAACCTTGTAAAAAGGACTGTAAACACTGCGTAAACGCCGAGAAAAAGTACAGAATGGAGACGGTTACTTTCTTGAAAGCTATAACTACAATGATTGTGGATCCGTGGTCTTCGAGTGAAGTACAGAGAGCGCAGTTGGAAGATTCCAGTATTAGGCCAATTTTGGAGAAGAACCTACCGCCGATCGACCGTCTTGGCAATTAAATCGCTCCCGAGAGTTCTGCTACAAAGCGATGCTGGGCTCTTTGGGATTCTTTACATCTTAAGGACGGTGTTTTATATCGGAAAAGGGAGAGTGATGACGGAAGATCAAGCCGATGTCGAAAATTGAAAAAACTAAATAACCAATTAAGCCTACTAAATTTTTTCATTGATAACTTCCTCAATTATGTTCCAATTTGATTGAAATTTTCATATGCCGCACAAAATAAGCACAAAAACAGGTTTCAGTATATTAAGTGCCGTCCGGAGACAGAACACAAACTCCGAAGTTTTCTCGGATTGTGCCCCCATTATCGCCGTTTTGTAAGAAATTTCTCAACAACAGCAAAGCCTTTATATAAACTGACTGAAGCTCAATCAAGTTTTAATTGGACAGAAGAATGCGAGAAAGCGTTTATTAGTTTAAAGTAGGAGTTAACGTCTCCTATTTTGACCTATCCTCGGACAGACAAAGACTATCTTGGATATAGAAGCTAATAGTGAAAGAATAGGAGCCGTTCTTTCGCAGAGGGCAGAAAACGGCGAAAGTGTCACAGCTTACTTCAGCAAAAGCTTGTTTAAGCCAGAGAGAAATTATTGTGTCACTCGTAAGAAATTACTAGCTCTTACTAAATCTATTGAGCATTTTTATCACTACCTCTAAGGACGGAAATTTCTGCTCCGGACTAATCATGCTTCCTTGAGATGGCTTTTGAATTTCAGAGAACCTGAGGGTCAGATAGCTCGCTGGATCCAAAGGCTGCAGGAGTATGATTTCGAAATCGAATATCGCAAAGGAACTTTGCACGGAAATGCAGACGCTCTCTCCAGGCAACCTTGTAAAAAGGACTGTAAGCACTGCGTGAACGCCGAGAAAAAGTACGGAATGGAGACGGATACTTTCTTGAAAGCTATAACTACAATGATTGTGGATCCGTGGTCTTCGAGTGAAGTACAGAGAGCGCAGTTGGAAGATTCCAGTATTAGGCCAATTTTGGAGAAGAACCTACCGCCGATCGACCGTCTTGGCAAGAAATCGCTCCCGAGAGTTCTGCTACAAAGCGATGCTGGGGCTCTTTGGGATTCTTTACATCTTAAGGATGGTGTTTTATATCGGAAATGGGAGAGTGATGACGGAAGATCAAGCCGATGGCAATTAATTCTCCCAAGTAGCAGAATTCCAGAAGTTCTGCGGGAGATTCATGATAGCGCAAGTGGAGGGCATTTTGGAGTGATGAAAACGCAAAATAAAACCTGAGAGCGATTTTATTGGGATCGACTTCGCGCCGATGTTGAAAAATGGTGAAGAGACTGCCACGCTTGCTAAGATATCTAAAGCCTAAAGGTCCTAAGATATCTAAAGCAGGGTTGGCATGGTTTAAACCGACTGGTTTAAACCACGGTTTAAATCATGGTTTAAACCAAATGGTTTTTTTCTCAAAAAAATCAATTGGTTTTTTTTAAAAGATAATTTAAAATTCCGAATACTACAGATAGAATATGTTCTGATATCTTTTAAAATTATCCTTATAAGTATCAACAATAAGTTTTTATATCAATCTAATAGAACATCTTATTGTTTTATCATTATTAAAAACTATTAATTAAACTTAAATTATAGGCTGCATTTTTAATTTGTTTCTAAAATAGAGGTTTTGTGTTTTAACAACTTATTTTTAAACCTTAAAAATATCATTTTGAACAACTTATCACCATTATTACTGATGAATCTAAGTGCAAGGATTCCATGTAAAATGTAGTAAACAGTTAATATTGTATTATATTATATACTAAATATAAAAAATAGTATCTCTAAATAAAATATTAAAATTGAATGATTTCAATGTCCACATAAGTATAGCAACAATTGTTTATTTACTTTGTTTTAATTAATTTCAGAAGGAATATTAATTGTTATCTGAATATTTTACAAATACTTTTATTTATAAGTATGTAACAGGTAATTATAAAAGGATTTAAAAAAAAAACCTGGTTTAAACCAAAAAAATCCGGTTTAAACCAAAAAAACCTGGGTTTTTGGTTTTTTTCAAATAAACCGGGTTTTTTTCCAACCCTGATCTAAAGCCACGCTTGTTTGTAGCTTTAGATATCTTAGGACCTCTACCTATAACATAGAAAGGCAATCGACACGTCTTAGTCCAGTCCTGATGGATTACTTTACCAAATGGCCAGAAGCAATTGCCATCTCAGATCAGGAAGCTTCAACTGTAGCTGAAGAGCTGGTTTAAAACTGGATCTCTTATTACGGAGTGCCTATGATTATGCCTATTACATTCGGATACAGGTACAAATTTTAATTCAGCACTATTTTCGGAGCTTTGCGAATATTTGGGAACCACGAAGACTCTAAAAACAGCGTTACATCCCGAGTCCGATGGCAAAGTCGAGAGGAACAATTTTGAATCATCTTTCATTATTTGTTTTGAAGAATCAAAACGACAGGGATACATACACTCATGTCCATAAATTAAGGATAATGAAGTTCAGGCAAAGAAAGAGAAAGAAGCAAAACAAATTTGACTTATTTGTAAAGTCTATTTATTAAACAAAAAGTAAAGAGCAAAAAAGATGCTATATGTTTGACATAATTAATAAAACTTGCAAGTTTTACTCCCTTGACCAAATTTCAAAAAAGAACCTATTTACAAAAAACAGTATAACATGGTTAGTAGGATGGTTAATACGGAGTATGTCTCCCGGACGATGCAATACAGGCCTGACAACGCCTAGGCATGCTGAGTATCAAATGATCAATCTGATCTTGGGGAATATTACACCACTCATCAAGCAATGCACTCCGAAGTTCCGGTAGACAGGTGGGAGGGGGTTGACGGGCTGCAATTCGTCGGCCAAGCATATCCCACACATGCTCTATTGGATTCAAGTCCGGTGAGTATGCTGGCCAATGCATACGGGTGATATCCTCCGATTGAAGGCATTCGTCTACAATGTTTGCACGGTGAGGACGGGCGTTGTCATCCGTAAACACAAATTCAGCACCCATGGCGCCCCGAAACAAACGTACATGTTGTTCCAGAATGACATCCCGATAGATGTGGCCTGTCATCGTTACACTCTGAACATGCAGGTCAGTTCTGGAACCAAGAATAATTCCTCCCCAAACGAGCCATCCTGCACCACCGTAACCGTGTCTTTCAATGATGTTCTCTTGGTGGTAACGGGTACCTGGCGCTCTCCAGATGAATGTCCGGCCAGAATCAGACTCCAAACTAAACCTGGACTCGTCGGAAAACATCACACAAGACCACTGTTGCGGTGTCCACAATGCATGCTCTCTACTCCAGATTAATCGCAGGCGACAGTGAGTTGCGGTAAGTGGAACACATCTGACAGGCCTACGAGCATATAGACCAATGTTCCCTAAGCGTCTGTACACGGTCTGCCTTGAAACTGTCGTACCGGTAGCTGAAGAGAGCTGACGAGACAGGTCTGATGCTGTACTCCGTCTGTTTCTTTTGGCAGTAACTGCCAAATAGCGGTCCTCATTCGGCGTTGTGACTCGGGGGCGACCTGTGCTGTAACGTCTACTCACATTACCATCATCTTGGAATCTTTGCCAAAGCCTGGAGATGACACTCTGGGCGATTCCAAGTTCCTCGGATACTTCCAGCTGGGTACGTCCACATTCCAGTCGTCCGATAATTCTGCCACGTAAAACATCATCCAAATGCCTCCTTTGTGCCATAACTATGCGGTTTTTGCACTGAAAGGCTTTCACAGCGATTGTGAACAATTTTACTCCTTTGCCACCATTCCTTATATACCCCTCTCTTACACTCTCGTCATTGTGACGTACCATCCACGTCATCTGGTGGTTTCCTGTAATTTGCATATTCTTCTTCAAGATGTGTGTGATCATTCCACAGGTGAAATTTTTATTTTAGAGATCAATTTCTGTGTGATTCTGAATTATCCTTAATTTATGGACATGAGTGTATTTGCCACTGTTCCTCCTGGCTTACAGAAGTGCAGTTCATAAACCTACCGGATATTCTCCATCAGAGATGTTGTTCGGTCGTCCTCTTCGATTACCCAGTGATATTGTTTTTGGGCGACCATGTGATACGCCCTCCTCACACGGAATTACTACATGAGTAATTTAGAGGCACGGTTAGAGAAAGTTCATTCGTTTGCCAGAGAGCGAATCAATTTGGCCAGTGACCGAATGAAGATTCGTTACGACTGTAAAGCAACGAATCACCAATTTAAGGAGGGTGATCAAGTTTAGCTGTATAACCCGAAACGAAAGAGAGGTCTGAGCCCTAAGCTGCAACAGAACTGGGAAGGACCTTATACTGTTGTCAAGAAGTTGAACCATGTTATCTACAGAGTGCAGAAGTCGCCCAATTCCAAACCGAAAGTCATCCACTTTAATTGTTTAGCTCCATATCGGGCTACTGATCATAATGTTGTGTGATTAGACTGCCGGGTCGCCAGTTTTTAAAGAGGGGAGCAGTGTTACGAAATAATAACTTAATTTGCTCTTGTATTACAAGCTTCGTCGTGAAACTAGTTTTACAGGCATAAGAGCGACGTTCTAAGATAATGGTAAACCTGTGAAAGTAACCCAGGGCCGGCCCGAGGAGCGTGCGGGGCCCCAGGCGAAGCACAAGAGCGGGCCCTCTTTTGTGTCATGTCTTATGTAAGTTACTACTAGCACAGCACTGCTAGTACATATTAGCTTTATTTCTCGGCTTTTTTCAGGATATATCGCAACCATCTACCAAGTTCGGTCTAACGGGATAGCAAAAAAATGACCCAGGAGCGGGGCCTTATGCGATCGCCTACATTCGCATCCCCCTTGGGCCGGCCCTGAGTAACGCCGTAGTCTTGTAGACGAACTTGGTGACGGGGACGGATTTGGTGACCTTGTCGATAAATGGTGGCTTCTAAAAAATTCATGTCTCGAGACCCTATGTCACGAAGATTTGTGAAGATTTTTCCAGAATATTCTGATGACGTCATTACCTCTATAAAAGCGCTTGTTTCTCTCCGCGGAGGGGAGTTGAGTGATAGACCTGGAAGCAGCGCGGTTGACTCTGTGATACGAACAACGTTATTGTTATTCTTATTTGTGATTTTCGTTAGCACATGTCACTGATTCTTGTATTATTTTGAGTTATTGAGCTGCGAGCAGGGCCCGATCATCACAATATTGGGCCCTGGGCAAATACAAACTTTTGGGCCTTTGCACTTACGACAAATTGCATATTACGTATTTAAATGGTTTTGGACACATATATATCTGCAGAAATATTTATCAAGTTAAATATTTATCAAGAGACGTTGGCTCAAGGATTTTGACGTAATGCTGATGGGCTTTAGAGAACCCTTAGTATAATAAATGTCTGAGAATTAGCTTTCGACTCAAGAAAATGACAATTCAATTTTTGTACAATGTTTTTTTTAATACATTAATTGATGAAAATCAGTTGAAAAGTACAAAATTTTTGGGCCTTTGAAATTGGTGGGCCCAGGGCAAGTGCCCCGGTTGCTCTGCTGATAAACAGGCTCTGGCTGCGAGCCGAAGAATAAAGTGTTATATTTGTTTATTGTGCCCATTTGGCTGCTTTAGAATTCACCCACGTAGCTAATTTCGTATATATATATATATATATGTATGTTATATATATATGTATATTTAGAATTGGTTCAGTAGTTTATACATATATATATATATGTATAAACTACTGAACCAATTCTAAAGATTTTTTCACTGATAGAAAGCTACACTATTTCTGAGTAATATAGACTAAAATTCATGCATATAGCAAGAATATTTCTTTTACAGGAACACCAGAAACACTCAAAATAATTCGTAGATATTTTTAAACTGTTTCCATTCGCCAAATGCGGGGGGGGGGGGGGGATCTAGATTTAGAACTGTGCATGTATCATATATACACTTTATTTAAAAAAATAAAAAGTAAATCATGTTTAAGTACTATCAATTAAGGAACCATTGAATTTACTCCTCTATATTCAAAGTTCACTAAAACTGAAGAGTCCTCATGGTGAACAGATAAACTTAATAAACTAAAGAATAGCAATTTATGTCCGTACTGAGTATTTATTAAGTAAATGAAATATAATCGCATTTATTGTTATAGAAAATACTAGCTGCGTAGAGAGTTGTCACGGTAGAAGAAGACCATTTTAACAGTGTTCAAGTTACTTCATTTTATACTTAAATTTATGTACTTATTTATTTATTTAGATTTCAGGTTTCCTTTTTTTTAACGCGAAAAATGTTGAAATCAGTTTTTACACATTTTAGGAGGCAGGAAAACAGTCCAAGTACAAAGAGTGTCGAACGAGCATGTGGTAAATTTTAAGTTGAATATCTAACCCATTCCCCCTCAGGGGAAAAACCTACTTTAGGTTTTTACGGGTGTCGCAATCCCGGGGCCCCAGCGATCTTTCGCTTTTCTTCGTCCTACCCTCCTCTTCTCTTAGCTATATCCTTCCTTTTCCCCCTCAGTGTAGTTTCCTCTGTGGAGGTGAGGGCCCCCCTTTAGAAGCTGCGGTCGCCCTGTGCTGTCAGCTTCTATTGGCGGAAAACTACCCACGTGTTGGCCGTGCGTGGAGACCCGTGTCCCCGGAAATGGGGATCCTGGTAATTGAGGTGTGTTCCCGTAAAGGAAATCATCATTACGGAATTTCCACAGACACGGGAGAAACCTCAACACATTGCTTTGGCCTCGGCTTCGGGTAAACGGGAGGTATACAGCGTTCCCCTGTATATCAATCGGCTGGTGGTACTGATTTCGATCAACTGCTAGGGATCAAGCAATCGGACATCTACTGGGCACGTCGTTAAGGGTGGACGCTGCCTAAGGGATGTACTGAGCGCGTATAGACCCGACTAGCACTGGTGTGCAATTGCACACCCCCTCGTTGGGCTCCGTGGTGGGTGGTGCGGTCGGGTCCGAATCTCAATTCCCCCAACATGGCTATGAAAAATTCTTTGTCAAACGTCAATGTTCCGCATACCTTAATCCACTGTCCACTCCTAATGAAAACACTGATGCACAACTTTCACATATGAACGCTCGATTCTTCATCATCCACTATGTTGAAGGTACCTTTAATGAAACATCACCATTCTTAATACACAAATGTATCACAGACAATGTAGGAGAAGTCAAAAAAGTTAAAAAATTAAGATCTGGAGACCTATTAGTAGAAGTATCAAGCAATAGACAAGCATCCAAAATAATGAAGATTAAAAACTTTGGCCTAAAACCTGTTACAGTGACACCCATACATCCTTAAACATACTCACGAGGAGTCAGTATCAGAACCTGAACTTTTGCACTGCTCTGAAGCCGAAATATTAGAAAACCTGAAAGATGAAAAAGTATGTGCTGTGCGTCGAATCACTATTCGACGCAATAACAAAGTAATCACCACTAAACATATTGTCTTGACTTTCCAGTGTCCCACAATTCCATCCCATATTAAAGCT
Source organism: Cheiracanthium punctorium (assembly GCA_038373885.1). Classification (NCBI taxonomy): domain Eukaryota; kingdom Metazoa; phylum Arthropoda; class Arachnida; order Araneae; family Cheiracanthiidae; genus Cheiracanthium; species Cheiracanthium punctorium. Next base: position 371,164 of record JAWZYV010017935.1, read on the forward strand.
GGCTATCTATTATGTCCCGTTAGACCATATATACCAAATCCTATCCGTTGCTTCCAGTGTCAAAAGTTCGGTCATACTAAAACTTCCTGTCGTGGGTCACCGGCCTGCGCTCGTTGTGGTGCCTCTGACCACGACAGTGATACCTGCTCTGCAGCTGCAAAATGTGTCAACTGTAAACAGGAACATCCATCATATTCAAAGTCATGCCCTAAATGGGCATTTGAAAAAGAAATCCAGTCAATACGTGCTACACAAAGAATCTCATACCCTGAAGCTCGTAAAATAATAGAAGCTCGCACACCAAAACCTGGCCTATCCTATGCAGCAATAGTAAAATCTACAAAATCAATAGCCATTCAAACCGACTCTCCATCAAATATTTCCACCATCAATACCTTACCAAGTAAACAAAGTACTCTTAAACAAAACAAACCTTGCTCTACATCCCCAAAAACTCCACCAAAGAAAAAGGTAACAAGTAATAGCTCTACCCAAATCAGACCACAGCTTAGTAAAACAGCTACTTACAAATTAAAATATAATAAATCTAGCAAGAAAAAAGTACCTCCACAGCCACATATTGATGACACAATTTTAAGACTTGCCCCTTCAGAATCAGATATTAGTGATGAAGAATCGATGGAACATGAAGAAATAAAACCGCCTGATATCTCTGCAGGGATTACAAAGGAGACGCACAATGCCCATAACATTACATAATTATGGCATTGTTGCTCTCATGGAACTGCCACGGCTTTCAGAATAAAATTGATGACCTTAAAACACTTCTCTATGACCTCAATCCCGCCTGCTTTGCTCTTCAAGAAACTTATCTCAAACCCGATAAACATCCTACCATCCGCAAATATACAATCCTTCGGAAAGACTACGAACTGAGGGACAGGGCCTCTGGTGGTGTGGCCCTGTTAGTCAACAATAACTATCCCTACATAATAGTCAATCTGAATACCAATCTCCAAGCAGTTGCCGCTCGTGTCAAATTAAAACAGCTCACTACCATTTGTTGCATTTACCTCCCTCCTAATGAAACAATCAGCCAAACATCTCTCAGTAATCTTATTCAACAACTCCCAACACCATATATAATCCTTGGTGACATGAATGGACATAGCCCATTATGGGGCAGCAAAGATACCAATTCTAGAGGTGAACAAATAGAACAAATTACAACTGATTTCTCTCTATGTATTATGAATAACGGCGACAATACTTACTTCCATCATCCAACTAAATCCTTTCATGCCATCGACCTTGCCATCTGTTCTCCTTCAATCCTCCCCCTGTATAATTTCTCAGTTTCTGGTGACTTGCATAACAGCGATCACTTTCCGATCATTCTCTCACCCTTATATCAGAATGTCAACCAAACCACTAGCATACCCAGATACATACATAATAAAGCAGACTGGCAGACCTTTACCTTGCTATCTACCATATTACCAAACATTATTGAAGGAAACATAGACGAGGTCGTTAGGAATGTCACCTCCATTATCATTAATGCAGCTGACGCGAGCATTCCAAAATCTGTTAAAAGCAACCATAGAATAAAAAAGCCGTGGTGGAACGAGGCTTGCACCCTCGCTAAAAAACAGCAGAAGAAAGCGTGGGGTAATTTTCGGCGGTGCCCCACCACTGAAAACCTTATTACCTTCAAACAAGCACGTGCACACGCACGCAAAATAAGGAGGCGTTCTCAGAGAGAATCCTGGATTCAGTACGTCTCAGGAATCTCTCCTTCAACCTCCAGTAAAGAACTATGGGACAAAACTAAAAGAATCATGGGCATCTATAGTAATCACTCCATATCCTGCCTATCCATCAATAACCAAATTATTTCAGATACAAAAAGAATTGCAAATACAATAGGTCAATCTCTAGCATTCACATCCTGCAATACCTCCTATTCTAGCAGTTTTCTTCCATATAAGGAACAATCCGAACGCCATAAATTAAATTTCAAAACTTCCTCGAACTTCTCCTACAATAGTAATTTCACTATGAATGAACTACGCAACAGTTTAAGACAGTCATCAAACACATCCCCTGGCCCTGATGGCATCACTAATGAAATGCTTAAACATCTCTCCTATGATTCTTTAGTTAGTCTTTTACAGCTATACAACAGAATATGGAATGAGCATGCCTTTCCCTTGGAGTGGAGAAATGCAATGGTCATCCCCATACCCAAACCTGGAAAAGACACCACTAATCCTAATAACTATCGTCCCATAGCCCTAACTAGTTGTCTGTGCAAACTACTGGAGCGAATGATTAATACTCGTCTAGTATACGTTTTAGAAACTGAGGGCCATATACACCCTTTCCAGAGTGGATTCCGCAAAGGCAGAAGCACCATTGATAACATTTTACATTTAGAAACTCAAATCCGTAACGCATTCTTAAGAAAAAACCATCTTGTGTCAATATTTTTTGATATTGAAAAAGCCTATGACCACACTTGGAGATATGGCATACTGCGTGATCTCTTCAATATGGGCTGCCGTGGAAACCTACCTATATTTATCAAAAATTTTCTCTCACTCCGGAACTTCAAAGTACGCATCAAGGACACCCTTTCAGATAACTTTGTACAAGAAGAGGGTGTACCACAAGGCTCTGTCCTTAGCGTCACCCTCTTTTCTATAAAAATCAACAATATCCTTAACCAGCTCCCTCCGACAGTACACGGTAGCCTATATGTTGATGATCTACAGATCTCCTGTCAGGGGCAAGACATGCGTTACATAGAACGGCAGCTTCAGACCACTATCAATCACATCCAAAAATGGTGCAATACCAATGGGTATAATATTTCTGCAGAAAAAACAACTTGTACTCACTTCTGCCGGAAGCGTGGGATCCACCCGGATCCAGAACTTTACCTCCATCATACTAAAATCATTATCAAGGACTCTGTTAAATTTTTAGGCCTAACTTCTGACAAAAAACTTACGTTTGCTAATCATATTTCTGACATTCGTAGAAAATGCGAAAAAAAAACTGAACATTTTAAAGGTTTTAACCAATACCTCTTGGGGAGCCGAGCGGGATGCTCTCATGCGGATCTACCGAGCCATCATCCGTTCCAAAATGGACTATGCAAGCTGCGTTTATGGATCGGCTTCTAAATCAATGCTAAAAAAACTTGACACCGTGCATCATACTGCACTACGCATATGCTCTGGAGCTTTTAGGACATCACCTGTACATAGCCTTTACGTCACCTGCCATGAACCATCTCTCACTCTCATACGCCACAAATTGTCATTGAATACCTATTTTCGCATCTTTTCTCATTCTTCACATCCCTTAAAGGATTCTTTCATAGATACCCAACTGGACCAGTTTTATGCAAATCGCCCTTCCTGCACTCCCCCCTTCGGACTTAGGATCCGTAGGAGTGTAGTCGGTACCCACTTGGAGGATCTTAAAGTATCTACTTGTTCATTTCATGAAGTCCCACCATGGACCAAATTGCAGATTCCCTACCTACAACCATTCGAAGGCTTCACAAAACCAAACACTGACCCCATAATATATAAACAGTTATTTCTAGACCATAAAAGCAAATATCAAAACTTCGAAGAACTGTATACTGACGGCTCAAAATCTCATAATCACGTTGGCTTTGCTTATGTACATCATAATCATTCTTACAACTACACCCTACCTTCGTTTTGTTCCATATTTACAGCCGAATTAATAGCTATTTATGAAAGCCTTCTTTACATCTCGAGAACAAATACCAAACATTTCATCCTCTACTCTGACTCATTAAGTGTCTTGGAGAATCTGAAATCCGGCTCCCTCACTCATAGTTATATTTTGAAAGTCTTACGCATGCACAAGAGACTCATGAACCGTGGATACATTATCCTCTACTGCTGGGTACCTAGCCATATTGGGATTCCCGGAAACGAAAAAGCAGATTGTTTGGCCAGGCATTCTACCGTCCCATATAACTGTGATCTGCCCTATACGGATATAAAGTCTGGCATCTCTTCCCTAACAAAAGGCACTTGGAATCACATATGGGACTGTGAAACCCAAAACAAACTTCACTCTATCCGGCCAGCCCTTACCCACTGGTCCACTCAACCGTACCGCAAGCACGATGTCACTCTCACTCGTCTTCGCATTGGCCATACGAGACTAACCCATAAGTACCTCCTTTTGGGCGAACCTGCTCCTGAATGCCCACATTGTCATACTCAACTTAGCATACATCATCTTTTAACCTCTTGCTCTGCTTTTAATGATCTTTACCAAATATTTTTTAACTCTTCTCATCCCAAACTAGACGACATATTGGGTGATATCCCACACCATAACTTGTTTGCCTTTCTTCGGCGCACAAACATATTTTATTCAGTATGAAATGTCCACTTTAGCCTGACTGGCATCTGGATGGGAGCCCCCATCCATATGCCTTTGGTTTTACCTCTTTTATCTACTTTTGAATTTTACTTGTCTCCTTTATCACCTTTACATTTTAGCTTTTACTAGGTTTTATGACACCTTTTATACTGAACACATCTTTATTTGACTTAACTCAACGTCTGGCGCAGTATGTCCTCTCTGGACCTTGTGCCAAAAAAACCAACCAACCAACCAACCAACCATCTAACCCATTCAGTACTGGAAAAGACCGATTTAGAAACTGTCCTTACGGATGGGCATTGCACTAGTGGAGGATATCGACTCCTTGGGATCGAGGCTATAAAAGTCACGTGTCGGTGGAAAACAAACAACATTTTCTCCATAGGTTTGTGTGTTGGGATCTTAGTAATAAGCGCAGAATTAAAAGAATAATAATTATGCCTCTGTATTGTGCCGCCTATGTATGTTTCAATAACTCTCTGGAACCTGTCCATGACAACAGAAAGATATCTTTCCACAGATTCAAATAAAACAAGTTAAACAGAATAAAAGTTTACATAATAACAAGTCGTTAAGTAAGACATTTTTTTAAATCTAATATTTGTTAACTAAGATAACCAGGTTCTTATTACCGTACCGGCACTTGGGAGTCCGTGACTTGGGCACTGCATGCAAATATATACCCCAAAAAATGTGTTTAAACCAGTACATCTGTGACAGTATGATGATTCTCTATACAGGGTATTCCAAAAACACTAACATAGGCTTTTATTCCTTAGCTATTGATGATAAACAGGTACCATTAATTCAAAGTCACGTAAAAAAAGGTGCAGAGTTTTATAATAACGATTGAAATTTCTGAAGATTAAATATAAATCTAAATAAGCAAGCATTTAAAATTTTATACAGGCCCCAAGTAAAAGAATTTCCAATTAGTAAAATGCTCCCCATACATCAATGAAGTGATGGACAAAATTTGAGTTTTTTAAAGTGTCAGAGATTTGAAAATAAAGATATACGGCATATACGCTGCCTTAAATTATTTTTCAATAGCTCTCGAAAGGAAAAAATCCCATTAGATGATCATGTTTCATGGGTCGCACAGAAAATACGAAAGAAAACAATGATTGCATACATAATACGTTTGATAGTGTTGATACTGTATAGCTCCTCACCGTTTAAATCAGGGGTAGCCACCTTTTGCATACCCCGTGCCAATATTTTGCACAGACGAGTTGAGACTCTCCCTAAAACTCAAGTGTCTTTTTTACTTCCTTACACTCACAAGTAGATTTTTAATATTTGAATATTGGTATAGGGAAGGCAACATAGTAACGTGTGAGCATGAGATTGAAATTGTTGATCTTAAGAATGAGGATTCCAGAATATGTTTTTAGGATATTTCGAAGGAATTAAGATGGTTCTATATTTTTTTAAAAATGTAATATAGAGTATAAATGCTGTTTATTATTCCATTAACTTATTTTTTCATTGTTACATTTACAATGCAGAAGAAAATAATGCAACAATCAAACTGCATGTTTGAAATTCAGGTATTGTTCCCAACAATATAAAGTAACAAAATTTCAACAAATGATTTCAGTCTCTATTAGACCTTCTTCGAAGTATGGCGCTTTTGCTGTTCTTTGCTGCTCTTGTGGCTTTTTTTGTATTGCACTTCTTTGTAAGGAAGTTCTTGAACTGTTATGTGTTTCCTGCTTTCGTGTCGGGTGGGCCAGTGGCGACGGGGGAGGAGTCGAGAGGAGTAAGTCCAGCACCATCCAATAGTGACACACATTCCATATAATCGTACACCACAGCAAACACAGATCACTTTACATCAATCACATCTTCACACTTAAAAGTCATACCACCATCCTCACCAGTTCCATCTCCCACAGTCTCACCAATACTATCATCATCACCATTCATACCAACCCCTCCTTCCCCTTCATTTTTACCGTCCTTACTTTCAGCACTCGTATTACCACTCATATCATCAGTAGAAACTCCATACTCACCATGTCTATCCCCACTTCCCTCAGCCCCCGTCTTTCCCAATATTAAAATTCGAAAAAAGAAATTCAGACCCATCCGTAAATTTTTCTCCCACCTCTCCTGCATCCGACCCGCCCCAGAAACACCCAAACTACCTAGACCCCTCAAACACTTACCCTATTACAGACACCTTTTGTAACTAACCTCTTTTAATGCTCAATAGTCCCAATTCACACACCTCACCACCTAACAACATCCAACCCATCACGGACTGAATCTCTGCGGACTTCCTCCTCAATAGCTGCAATAGTTCACCCATGAGTTCACCACTAACTACAATACCAGTTGCATGCAAAATACTTATTCAACCAAAAACGGATTGCTATATTTTCATCTTAAGTGCAGCAGTCTGATTAGGAACGATCTTATCTCGCGGAAGTGCATTTTATGAATCATCCAAACTGAAAAAAAAAAAAAAAAAAAAAAAAAAACAGAACTTACGAAGAATCAAAATTCAGCAAGCATCGGACTGGAAAAATCATTTAGATTGAACTGAGCTTCATAACCTCATGTTCGAATTTCAGTGTTTTCATCAGGCAGTGTTAAAAAACGATTTCTGCCTAACAAGCTTGAACTTTACCTGTGAATATTTTTCCGACTATGTCTCGTTTCAGTGCTGGAATATTCTTACAAATATCTATAGATGCAGTGCTGGCTTGCGTTTAAAATCTCAGCGAACATCGATTTCCGAATAAATGTAACCAACTGTAGACAATTCACCGAAAGTTTCTTCAGAAATAATTCACGAGTGTCTCAAGAAGTCATCACTTCCATCACTGCGTCTCATAAACCAAGGTAAAGAATATCTTCCGATTTCAACCTCTTTTGGGGGACAGTTTCAAAGAACGATTTCAGAGTCATAAACTGCAAGTAATTCAACTTTTACTTCATCTAACAAACATTTCTCTGACCGTCTCGATTGGATGCAAGTACGTTCTTACAGATATCCATAGATGTATCGCTGTCTAGCTATTAAAATATCGACGATCATCGCTTCTCGAATATGTGGGACAACTGCAACAAGTCAGAGAAGGTTTCTTCGTCAGATATCCGTAAGCGCCTGGAGAAAGAATCATCTCCGCCCATCTCAACGTTCCTGCTCAACTGGTTAATAACGAATGTTTTTAAGCCATAAAATGTTAGAAGACTGCGACCGTCCTTATGTTAACTTCCTTCTGAAACTGGTGCTTTTGTTAAATCTACTTCGACTGATGTTTCTATCTGTACTCAATTTTTCATCGCCACAAAAATTAATTGTATTCTTTTGTAACACTGTACAATACCTGCCCATTAAAAATAGAGAACAATAAACCTCAATCTCTTTAGCAATAACAGTATGAGTTTGTTCTTATGTTTCAATTTTCTTGCTTTCTTTTCAGTATGAAACTGATTTGAATTTATTTAAAATGCAAATTTGTAAAGTTCTCTCTAAGTGTCTTGGAAAACCAAAAAACTTTGAAGTTGTTTACACTACTTGAATAAGTATGCAAATGGGGAAAGGCCGTGTTATCGAATGAATCTAAGATCCTGCATTTAACCTGTTTATTCCTCGTTTTATCATAAAAGTCAAACGTTACAGCAATAATAAGCTAATCACTTTGCTAGTTTTTAATAAAGTTACGCATAATATGTAAACCAGCAATTTTAAACTTTCGACATTGTGATGTTCGATAATAATACATATCTGAAAAATATCTACACTTTCAATTCTCAGATATAAAAGTGTAGCAAAATATATCTATCTTAACAGGAATCCTGGATCCTGTTTAAAATAAACCAATCGGATTTTTAATAAACCGATTCTTTATTCTGGTAATGTCACTTAAGCCCTGCGCGCTGTCTGGTCTAAAAATATTTTTATACTAGAAGCCCGTTGTGGGGGCAATTACAACGGGCTCTAGAAAAAACATTGGACGAAAATATGTCTACACTCAATATATTTCATCTTCGTCCACCTAAAATAAATAACTTCATATTCAATTTTTATTACATACCCAAATCGAATTTCAAACTCTTCTAGAAACGCGCGGAAACTTTTCGCATTCGAAGGATTACGTTTAGTGTACACAGCCCCTCTTATATCAATGCTTCAAACAGACGAAAATGGTGAAAAAAAATATTAGATGTTATCTTTAAACACGATTTTAAACAAACTGGAATCCCAATAGTATGACGTCATTTTCACTTGGAACAGCTCCTATTGTCACGCAAATGATTCACTTTTAGACTCTCGGAAATAAAATAGAGCTGAAAATAGCGAAAAATCGCTTTAAAAGGAGGGAACGGGTGGATTTTCATATTTTTAAAGTAGGAGATTGTTTTTCGATATTTTATAGGTAATTATGAAAAACTTCAAGCTGATAGTACAAACGGTGTAGATGTTATTACGCTTTTTCTGCTTTTTAATCGTTTTGAACTTTTTAATCTTCTTGGAATAATAGCGGTTAAAAGTTTTACCTTGAAGTGGTTGCCCGGAATTATTCGAAAGTCAGTCAGTGAGTCGGGGTTCATCGTAACTATATAGTAGGATTGACAAAATTACAGGCAAACCTCCGAAAGTTGGACATTTTCGGTTCCTACAGAAAGTGTCCAACTTATGGAGTTTTCCAAGGTATGGAGTTTACATAACCATCTTATGAACACACATTCCTTTTTTCCTTTTCTTTTCTTTCTTTCTTTTTTTTTTTTTTTTTTTTTTTTGTTGTTGTTGTTTTTTTCCAGAAAATTGTTCAACATAGAGAAGTGTTCAAGTTAGGGGATTTCACTGTATTGCATGTGGGATTTTTAGAAAAAGTGTAAAAGTGTTTTCCAGAAACTTTTTCGCAACAAAATCGCTCAATTGTCGTCTTTTCTTAAGTCGGAACACTGTCATTTGTAAAACTTCGACAATTACTATTGGTACACAGTAAAGTTCCTCTATAATGATATTGTGGGGGTAAAAAGATTTTATATAAATTCATCCTCGTTGAGAAAGTTGATGCTTAAGTAGTGTTAGCAAGAAAAGAATCCAGGTGAACTATGAAAAAAGTATCGTAATAGTGAAAATCATTATAGAGCTATTGCTCCATGTCCAATTTGCACTCTGAGAAAAAAAAATTGCCCCTGACATCTAGAAAATAATTGGTGGATCTAGAATTTATAAGTTTATGTTCTCCCAGATCACAGAACGGGACACTTCTGAACCCACTTAATCAATTTTTAGATCTCTCCTTTACAATCTGGTACTTATGCCGATGAAATCTACGACAGATCTAGAGACAGTTTTATAACACAGCTGGCTGTGCGCATACACAGCCAGTCTGTGTCAAAAAAGACCTCTAGATCTGTGGCAAGGGATGAACAATTCGATCGACCGCCATCTTGCTGGTAGTTAAATTGACCGATGGCAACGTCTGCCCTTCTTTCGGCATTGGACAATCTATCCAGTTGTTCTTCCATATCAAATCTCCATCGTATTTCCATCGTATTCTCCATTTTTCAGCCGATGCCAGTGCTCTGTTAAAATAATCCCTACAATTTTATAAATAATCGACCATTCTTACGGGAAATGATGCGCTAAAAAGTAAAGGATTCTCATCTACCCTCCAGTGTTTTTATCGAAATCAAAGTTATTCCCCATGACCATGGGCTCCGGCAGAATATTTCCCAAGGGGGGGGGCAAAGACTGCTTTAACGTATGGTTACCATGTTGAAAAGAGCAAAAAAGCAAGGGAAAAGTCAGAGCTTTGTATCCTCACGGCGAGGACACCGAGCTTTAAAGGGTTAACTTGCTCTTCAGAGCTCCCGGCAATTTCAGTACAATAACCTCTCCAGCTAAGACACACACATACCAATCCTCGATTCACCATCTTTCTTCATCTCACCACAAACACGATAGGCAACAGCTGGTTTGACAACTGGAATGAAGTGGCGGCCCGTGGTCAAAAATGTTAGTGCAGCCGGAAACATATGACCCCTCCCCCCCTTCCTCCGGACAGGAATGGAAAATCTTTGTTACTGAATTCGAAAGCTGGCGGATTAAGCCCTCACCCAGGATTTAAAAAAAAAAAGAAATTACATAAAAAATGTAAGAGATCCTATTTTACTTCCATAAAATGGACATAAATTTCAACCAGCCGCTCCTATCCTCAAAATTGCATTAATCCATGTCTGATTCGAAGTTTCCTTTAGAATTCTCTTTTGTAATGATAACTTGAGAAGAACCCCCCCAAAAAAATTTACTTATTTTTTATAAGTCAATCCTCCTTTCTTTTAAACTTGCGAATCAGTCAGTAATGTCCTCATAAAAAGGCGTTCTTTTAATTCCGATATCATTAATTTTAAAAGCTCTTTAAAATTCTCCATGTTTAAAGAATTTTCTCGCTCGCCATGTCCGCTAAATACCAGTTCTTCTTACTTAAAAACAATACTGCTTTGATGGGTAATTGCATGAAGCGTCTATTCAGGCTTACCTTCTTGTTAAATTCAGCAATATAGTTTTCCTTTAATGCGTCAGCAATTTTTGTCCCACTTCTTAACAACTCCTTAAATTTTAAAGAATTTTTTAAATGTTCGATTGAGCCTTCATGTGTTTTACATGCTCTTGTGATGGTGGTTAACCCATCATATCCAGTACCATTCCAAACGCTCTTTTTTATCCCAACGATTAAACACGGCCAACAAAACCTTTTTTTGTAAATAAAAACTGCCGCATAGCCACCAGAATAATGCATACCATGATGACTGGAAACTATGACTATGCTGAGACGAACCTGCTGTTTTCTTATGAATGGACAATTTTGGTATCGGTAAATTTTCTTTTAGTAGTTGTCGTTTATCATCTTCTTTCCATATGTTAAATGGAGTTTCAAAACACAAACTGGATCATAACGGTGCTGCGTGTCTCAAAACGGTTAAATCATAGGTAAAAGTTTCAACCTTCCCAGACAAAAAAAAAATTCCTTCCGTTAAAACGGACTAGAACATATATTCTCTGTGTCACCCCCTCCCTTACTTTTCGTCCGACCAATCAGTTACTCGAATTCACAAGTGCAGCAGGAGCTACAAAATCTTTCATCAGCTGAGTCTGCTGCGTATCTCCTATACTACTAGCCTATGCCGGCTAGACTGCTTACGTATCGTTGTCATGGCAACGGCGCTGCCAATTTCTTGGTCTGATCTCAGGGCTGTAGTAAAGATTTTCCCAATTGAATTGAGGGAAGATTAAATGGCTTCTTTACTGAATGAGCGATCCGGCGACATGGTTTTTTTGTTTGTTTTTTTTTATAGATTTTTTTAATTTACCGTAGGAATTCCATAATTCTAATCTGAATTTAGGAAAATTAGTAGAATAAATTATTTTAAAGTATGTGCTGATAATTTCAAGTGCAGCCCGGCTGTTCTTGCTGTATCCCACGAGCCGCCACTGCTGGAATGGACGCGAGCCCTGCAATGTCTCATGCATCACCTGCAGGGAGAAGAATGATATCGGGGGAAAGCGGGAAGCAAGAGCATGCCTCAGTGTGAAAATGCTAATAACAAGTCAAAACTTATACTGAGATGAGGCTGTTTCAGTCACCTGTCGATGAAAAACGTACACTTCAGCCAATCAGATTACAGGATTACCCATCATTGCAGCTGAAAGGTCACATGTTGGTTGAAAAATGACGCCACACCGATAAACCTCATTGCATAAGGGTAATAGGAGCTCCCGAACTGAGAAAAAGGTGCAGTAACGTTGCAAATCTGCCAATGCTTAAAGATGGAAAAAGAAACAAGGAGGAAAGAAATTTAAATTGAAGCTAGAGAAATAAGTGTTGCATGCATTTTTCATCGAATATAAAACACTTTCCATCAAAATCTTGTTTAGGGCATATGATTTAAGTTTCCCAATGTTGGGTATAGCGCAGCAAGGCAAGCAAGAGACGGCGCGGTTTTTCCTTGTGCTGCCTTAACTCTAATGGTAATATACACTAGCGCGTCAGAGTGCAAAACATCAGAGAGACTTATTCCTATTTGCAAATTGGAATTCACTTGATCTCACAGGAAAAAACTACCCCGCCAGTGAACATCTCTCTCTCTGTATCCCGGACACAGAGGAGTATCATCTCAACAAAGGAATTGGTGCTATTGTTGTAAAGTCATTAGTTGCCTCGTTCGTCTTAGTCGCGCTAGTATTTACCCACCAAAACGTGACATAGTGACTTTCAAATTTCTGAGAGAGGAGAAAGCTGAGATGGAGTGTGGGCGCCAAAGAGAAAATTCTCATAAAGACACGTCAAGAAGCGGCCCTGCCAACAGAATGTTTTTCCTTTGAGGAAAAATTCAAAAATGTTCTCACTTCCTTTTCGCTGATTGCAATTTTCCAGATTGCGGGGAGGCGGTGATTGCTAATTGCGGGATATATTGACTAGATACCTCGGAATATCAGATTCATATTTATGATTTCAATTACCAAATGTGCGAGGAAATTAATTAGCAAGAAGTTCACAGACGTTGACGTATTGAAACAGGACACTAACCCACTCACACTCTTTTTAAGAAGTTGCTTTTACTGTGTTTATGGACTTTTACTATGTTTGATGAAATTTACTATGTTTGAAGAGTTTACAATGTGCAGACTAGTAAAACTCCATTTTTGACAGCAGAAAATGTTCATTTTTATATATTGGGATATATACTGTCAAAACTTAATTTTTTTTTAGTGTTCCTGGTTCCAGGTGAGGCTGAGCCGTCCGTAGCACCCCCAGAGTACGGCCCTGCCTTAAAAGTCTTAAAATCAAAATTGGGGACACTATGCTGATTTGTCCCCAATTCTTTATTAGAAAAGATGATTCAGCTCCGTGCCGTGCAGCTCCTTGGTGCATCTGGTTTGGTTTTCAATATGGCATCAGGCGCCAAGATGACGTTTATGAAGAATTCGGCTGCTTTAAAAATGGAGGAGTGTCCTGATTTGTTTATGATGTTCATTTAATGCACGGAGTTTTATGAAAACGAAGAAAGTCTGTTAGTAATGTTATTTGACATCTGTTTCTCTTATTTGTTTATCAGCATCTATCGATGTATTTCAAACAAAGACTTGAAGGTTAAAATATATGGTTTCAGAATAAAATTCTACAAAACAAATCATGAAACTATATACAATACATTATTAATTTTGGTAGAAACATAGAAATGTAATATTTCATTTTTATGTATCCACCTAACTATATATATACATAAAAATCTATTTCTTTTATTCTCATACGAAAACTTCCTACAGAATTCTATGAAACTTTTATAGAATTATGATCCGTTTTTCCTACAGAATTCTATAAAACTTCTATAGAATTATGACCCGTTTTTGTAATGAATGTTCTAGGACAGTAATTTGGTTATCCCGTATTCTCTAATAAGATTTTGTTTGTTTAAGAACAGCTCAAATTTCACAATTGTATACTTTATAACTTTTTACAAACATCCTGTATGAAATATACTTTTCAAACAATTGTCACTCTTTGACTTTAAAAATGGAATGCAAACCATATGTTTGAATCATAAATCAATTTTATAAAAGGTATTTGATACTTGACTTCTGTATTTGTTTATTTGTTAAGTGGGCATAAATGTACAAAAATGATGGCAGAGTTTATTGTATGGCTATACAATATTTCTTGAGCAACAAGGAAAAATTTACACCAAGGATGTGCCCACATTTCGAAAAATTGGGAGGGGGGGAGCAAGAAATTATTTATGGAGACAAATCATAATAATTAAAGCATATTTTTTTTTAGTTATTTGGGCAAAAATTTACTGCAACAATAATAAATTACACAACTACAATTATATGCATAAATTCTATTACAATTCAGATTAATTTTTGCTTCAATATGTAACTCATGTTCATTAAGGGGTAGGAGATATGTTTAACATTTTAAAATCGTATTTGTGTGCCAGTATGTTTTCACCAAGGCCATAACTAGGGGTCCAGTCGGTTTTACAATCAACTAATTAATTTTATTAAAAAATCAACCAATATCCATCATTTAAAAAATCACTAGGAACTAATGACCTAATTAATTTAACTTATTGTTTTTAGTAATATAAACTAAATACTACTACATTTAGGTTAAACTTTTTCAAATGTCGATGTCCCAGGGTTTAAGGTACCCAGTTTAATTTTTTGCATATGATGCAAAAAGACTTGTCTAAGTGCTAAAATGAAATAAGAGGGTTTTCTGGTACTTACGTATTATCCCGGCAGTCATTCTCACCAAACTATTTTTTCATCAAATGTGCTGGAAAACTGTTGTCAATCGTATTCCGAACCATCAATAATTTCATGCGTCTGGCATTTATCTTGGCAAATAATCGCTCATCTTGGCAGACCACCGGGATAATACGTAAGTACCGTTTTCTCCTTTTACAAAATCACCCAGAAAAAAAAAAATCATAACAGCAAGATAGCAGTTTTTCCTTTAACCCTTTAACGTGCAGTGTTTCTGCTCTGGGAGCACCCAACTCTGACGTTTTGACTGTTGCCAGTCACGAAGAATAGATTTTACTTCTATCAAAATAGTTGCGGGTGGCATAGGTCTACGAGAATCCTTTACTTTTTAGCACGTCATTTCCCATAAAAAAATTGTCATGATTTTTTTAACAGCACTGACATCGGCTGAAAAATGGAAGAGTGCGAGAACACTGGATAGATTGCCCAATGCTGAAAAAAGGGCAGCCGTTGCCATTGCTCGACTTAACTACCAGCAAGATGGTGGACAGCTGGCTGCGTCTAAAAAGGGTCTCTAGATCTGTGGCACGTGATGAACATTTTGATCGTCCGCCATCTTGCTGGTAGTTAAGTCGAGCAATGGCAATGGCTGCCCTTTTTTCAGCATTGGGAAAGGGTTGGGCCTCAAAGGGTTAAGGCCTTATAGCAATTTGCTAAAGCTGTCGTTCACTTTAGCTTTATTGCTGTAGAATTTTTTAACTCGCTCAAACCCTGAAGTGTCATCTCTCCCGCCAGACTGCAGTATTGATTTGAAAGAATTTTTCAATAAACGTTCTCACACATGTTATTTTTTAATTCTATTCTTCTAGTAAAAAATTATGTATTCAGAATGGATATCAGTTCCTGCTACAAGAAATGCAGAGGAAAAGAGATGGAGTGTTCTGCATACGCTGCCAGGTAACGCTGGTCGAGATGTAGTCATTGCTGTGATCAAACCACTTGCCAGTAACCTTGGAATAAGCACACCATCATGTGACCCTAGTATACTAGCAACTGATAAAGAAGTGCAGTGGTGTATGGAAGTAAGTAAAAAAATACGTTCAAATCAGTAATACTTAAATTGTCTATCAACTTAACACGAGCTGATTAAATAAAGTTTTATATGTGTTTCCAAAATTTACTTAAAAAAAAAAAGTAAGTTACTATTAAATCTAGAAATCCAGAGCCTTATTATCGCATGAGCAAATCGGGACTTTGCCCAGGGCCCCCAACTTCAAATATTGTTCTGAAATATATTTTTTATATCAAATTTTATGAAAAATAAAACAAATTTCATAGATGGGGGGGGGGGCCAAATTCATCAATGCCCAGGGCCCCCGTTGGTCATAATCAGGCTCTTTAGAAATCCTTTCTCAGTTGCATCTTATCTTCATTAAACCAACAAACTTACTAGTTATAAAAAAAAGGAAAGTTGGTATTTTGTAAAAAAGACCAACATTACGTTGAGATTTGTTTCCTTAGAGCTAACATGAAAATAAGGGAAATATTAATAATTAAGAAAAAAAAACAGTGTTAAACAAAATCTATAAATAGTTAAAATATGACAATTAACTTACTGCTTGGAAGCAGAAAGTGAGTAAAAGTGTCACATATGTCGCAGAACAATCACAGTCTTTGCTGAACATTATATCTTTTAAAAGAAGATGTGAAATAATAGAGTAATTAAAGCAATGTGTGCTTTATGATATGCATTCTTTCTTCACTTTTTGCACAATTTTTATACTTATTTTGCATTTTAACGTGTTGTACAAAATGCCTGCAGAACATTTGCTACTGTGTGTAGTTACATATAGCAGAACACTGGATATAATTCTGCTACTGGGACTTACTGACTAGATTTTTTTTAACCCCCCCTTCCCCCCAAACTGAAAGATTTTGGAAAATATGTTTGTATCATATGTGCTTTATAAATCATTCGGCATGCTTTTGATTGTATGTTTGAGGTTTTTTTAGTTATTTCTCTTTCATCTATGTATAATATACCTCTTTATGCCCTGGGGACAGAACATTTGAACCTGCAGGGAATTTGAGATTCTAATTAATGTATTAACAAAAGAAAGGTATTGTTTTACTTCAGTAAACCTTTTCTATTTTGCATATGGTAATTTTTGCTTTAGGGGCTCCTCTGTCTCTCATTTAACAGAACTAAAGTTTTGAAAGTTAAATGGCAATTCCAACTTTTTTCATAAGATATTTGAAATCAGAAAAACCTAATATAGAAATTTTCAACAATTAATCAATTAGAAAAGCAGTGAAAAATAACCTCTCTGATGTTCGATAGAAATTAGTATTCATACAATCCCCAAATGCTAGCTCATTCAACTTTTACAGTAAAGCAATGAATTTTATATCTTTGGTAGTTGAAGCTTAAAACAACTGAGCAAAAAATAAATAAATGATTTATATCAGAAATTTCTGATTTAAGTTTTAAAAAAATATTAGAAATTTCATAGAAAATATCAAATTATAAAAATAATTCAGCTTATTTCTGTAGCATTTAAAATTCAAAATATCACTCAGGTTTAAATGTTTTTTTTTTAATGCCATCTTAAATGAAATCATGTTTTTGCTGGCAACATGTTTCTCGTTGAAGAAAGACTATATTCACTTCTACCCATGAAATTGCAGGGCCAGGAGATAATTTTCACTTACGAGAAGCTTACGAGAATTATAAGGTTGATATTTCTTTGGTGAGCTTTAGTACACCTTAGAAGGGTTCTGCTCTTGCAGCAGAAAATCAGTTTTTTCCAGGGTGGGCTAAGCCTACCCTAGCCCCCACTCAATTATGCCAATGGTTGCTATCTGAAGAGAAGGAATTGGTATATTAAGAATTATCTATAGTAGAAAGTGACTTACTTGCTCGTCTTTATTTGAATCAAAAGTTTTAGTTAAGTAAATTAAGTTGATTAATTAATCAGAACTAAAACCAGATTCATGAATTGGTACAGCCTTAATGCTTTTTATTATTTTAGGTTATTTGTTTTGGGCTAGGACTTCCATTATCAGAACATGAAGCCATTCGAGATTGTGTCAATGTTTATTGTGAGTGGATGTTGGCACTGACCAAGCCAAAAGTATGCGTCCCTAAGTGTATTTGTGAAGATCCCAATCTGTACACTAGGAGAATGTTGAACCATTTGTATAATCTCTTTCTTCCAAGAAATGATAACAGTAAGATAATTTTAATTTCATAAGATTTCATTTATATTTGTTTTGCGATGATTGATATTTTGGTACTTCTCTGTTGGACACCTGCCACAACTTTTAATATTTAAAGCGTATGTGCAATAAATAAGCTTTTCCCATTAAAAGTTCTTTGAAAACATTGCTCTGGACAGTTTTCCCTACTAGAATTTGCCAGAATGATCTAATTAATGATTTATATTACTTCATCTTGTTCAGTGGCAGGCGTTTAATGAAAAAGTACCAATTTTCTGAATAAAATTCTGAATAAGAATTCAAATAAGGTAGAAAATCTTATCGTTTTATGCATAAAATAATTTTTATTTGATAATGAAAAATTAATAGTATTACGTTTTGCTGTATTATTTATAGATTCACCATATATCTCAGAGTATAACATGCACTTTCAGCTTCTAAATATTACTTCATTTTTTTTCATGTGCATGTTATGCACCCAGTAAAATGTATAACATAAAATAACTCGGCTGTTCAAGCCTTGTCAGGGGAAACCCCCTTAATTTTTTGGTTTCATTATTGCCATATTAAAACGATATTAATTGATTGTGGCATTTTATCTCTCATCTTTCGTGTATTTTGCCTGGTAATCCTATGCTGAAATTTTTATGATTGTAGCCTATGTATAGAAAAATACATGTGATGCATATTCTACAGCTTACAAAATATTGTAACAATAGATTAAAGCTGTTGTGAACTTATAGTATTTAAGTATATGTAAAAAATATATGTGATGCATATTCTACAGCTTACAAAATATTTTAGCAATAGATTAAAGCTGTTGTGAACTAATAGTATTTAAATATATGTTAAATTATGTCACTTACTTTTATGTCGCATTTTTGGGACACATTTTCCGGACAATTTTCAACAAAGGGGTGAGAGATAAAATGACATTGCCATTAATATAAAATTGCTTGCTTTATCCTAAATTTACTGATGCATGTTATATGCCAGGATTTAAGGGAATTTATGAGTGCTTTGATGTGTTATTTATCTTTTAGGAATAGTTATATGCTTTTTCTACTTTGTGATTTGTTTGCATTACTGGTATTATTTGCATTTATCATACCTTTATGCTTAATATTAGTCCAGTTTTATGTTAAGTCTTAAAATTTCAATAGGATGTATTAAACATTTAATTTCTGAGTGTTTAACATGTATATCTATAGATGCATGTATATTGTACTCTAAATTCAACAGAATAGATTTTTTTTTTTTTCATTTCTGCTCTATCATTAATTTGTTTATGGTTCCCACCAGCCTTTGAGAGGAGGGATGCTCTGCTTCCTGGAACTTTTCTGCTTCAGCTTATGAACCATGATGATAATGAGCCTATGACAAGGAAATCATTAGTGATATGCGGAAACATTTTGAGTAACACACATTACACAACTACAAAATCATTGGTGGAGACAAATTATTACTCAAAATATTTTTCAAAATGTTTAAACTCACTTCCCAGCTGCTTTACCTACTTCCTGTATTAGAGAAACATTCAGGAGCATTCTAGCTAGTCTCGTGGCTGTTGATCTAACAGTCTGGAGTTTTGGCCATTTTTTTCAGGCGTAAGGGAAATACACACACACATTAGAACTCCTTAAAAAGTTCTCTGACCAAGGCACCCCCCCCACACCTCACTGTTGGCAGATGCCCCTTGTGTAGGCTTTTCATTGTGCAAAACATACTGGCTAGTCTCGGCCACTTTGGCACTCAATTCTCAGCAGTTTCATCGACTTCCATTGCTGTAACGAGCTTGGGGTTTGGATGATCTAAGTCCACTCTAGAAAAAATAGATATTTCATTGCAAGAATAGGAGATGGAGCCCCTAAGGTGAGCCCTAGCCTACCCCATAAATATTCAAAGAATACACAGTCATGCCAATGCCGACTTCCTTATAAAAGTCCATTGCATGATGCTCTCTATTAACTACCATATCTCAGAACCCTAAGATTAAAATTGTCTTTATGTATAAACAATTCATAATTGAAAAGAGATTTTTATAAATACGGACTCCTACAGATTACTGGATATGAGACTGTTCTTTTGAGTAGGACAGTTTTTTAGTTATAATTTGAGTAAATAATTCTAGTATTATTTACTGTAAATGCATTTCTCATAAGCATAGGCATGGAAGCATTTCATAATAGATGTCTTCATTCTTTTTTATTTTAGGTGCTGATATCATTAATAGGCAAGCGTTATACTGTCACAGAGTTCTTAGAACTATAGAAACGGTAGCTCAGGAATCGACAGTGATTGATCGAGAAACATGGGATGCTCTGCTTCTTTTTCTTTTAGCAATAAATGATACTCTTTTAGCACCCCCATCTGTCCCTGGTATGATCTATTTATGTACTTTTTTCAGTTAGATTTAGCTTTATTTAATAGTTATGATAACCTTTAAAATTATTTTTAAAAAGAACCACTCAAAATACTGGTGTTAAATGATAAAATAAATAAAAACTTTGTGAGTTCTACTTTTTTTTATATGTCAAAAAATTACACTTTTCATTTAATAGAAGGTCTCCATTCACTGTGGTAAATTTTCAATTTAATGTAACTTGGTTTTAAAGAAATCAGGTAAAGAAGTACTAAGCAAGGAAAAAATTACCATTGCCTTTACAGAATTTCAGTAAATTGAATGTTCAGTGTAAAGCCGAATAACTGAAATAACCTTTTTTCCTTTACAAAATAAAGAAACATACATTACCAACCACTGTCTAGTCTAACAAAAACATATGTAAATTCAAAAACCCAGAACTGAAGTATATCCTTAAATCTTAGTTTATGATCCTTCCTATGGCCTTGTCACATGCTTGAACAATTTACTATATCTGCTTCCGGCATTTGCCCTGCTACTTTGCGCACTTCGATTTCATTGTCTGCACATCAAGTACGTATGCAGTGAAAATAACAGTAATGTGCCATGAAAAAATTTAAGTAGCTAAATCATGGTTTATTTTTTGATTGGATTTTTTTATACTGTATTATTATTTTCTCTGCATGTATTCAATTTGGCTTTTTGGAAAAAGGCCTGATGGTTTTATGTATGATGGGCAGATGGCAAAGCCCTGGAAGCCCAAATGTAATATGGGAAATGCTTGAAATGTGTTTTTTAAATTTTGATCATTTAAATATTTTAACTCTCACTAAGTTCTCCTGCCATAAGTAACTGTTATAACTGAAATGCATGAATAAAAGTATTTATACAAAGCTACAATTAATTTTTGTAATGTCAGTATAATAAAAATTATGACTAAAAAAAATTATTAGTCAGTATATAGATGTTTTTGTTCAATTTTGCAGAATCAATCTTATTATTGTTTCACTGTTTGGAGCAATAGACTATTTATGATTATCTTGTATGTATATTTATTTATAAGTTAAAGATCTATTGTGTGATTAATTATTCGTGTAACTTTTGTAGTCTCATGCTGTATATTTTATTTTCATTTTATGCATTTGTATTGTAACTCTCATTTTCCCTTTTAGATGACATTGGGAGCCATTTGTGTGAGCGAATTCTTGGTGTTTTAATCGAGGTATGGCTTCTTGCCTGCCATCGATCCTTTCCATCTCCATCATTGTGGAAAACATTCCGCGAATTAGCCTGTAGTTGGCGTCACCGTATTGCATTGGTTGACCAGTGGAATCGTGTAAACTTAGCTCTTACTTCACGTGTACTTCAATTCATGTATGGATCTCATTTTCCAAACTTAAAATTACGTAAGTATTAATTTTATGAATATAATTTTTAAAAAATATTAACTTAAACTTTCTTATGCAATACAAACTAAACTATGTACTGAAATTAGTTTACTTTTAAACATTTCTCAATATTGCAGTCTGATCATTTTCAAATTTTTTTTCTCATGGGCACAACTGTGAGAGTTGTAGAATTGAAACTTCTAAAGACAAGAGGTCTTTTTATCATTACCTTTCATTGAACTCATCCAAACTAAACATATGTCAAACAAAATAAGGAGAATTATTTATATGCTAGAATTAACTACCCTCAACCGAACAAATATCGATACTTTAAATCTGGGCTAGCATAATTTTGTCATAATAGACACATTTCTTGTGAATTTGAAACTAAAGAGAGAAAATAATCCAGATCTGTGACATCTGCGGGCATACAGTAGAACCTATCAAGTTCGATTCTCGTCTGGTCCACCGCTCTGGTTGATCCAACCATGCTGAAGCAAAAATTTGTCCTAGCACATCAGTAGCTTACCACACCATGTGTTGCACTGGTCCCCCCTCCCCCCCATTATCGCTTGTGCATATTTTTTTGTATTGCTCTTCTATTTTTAGAGCTACTGTTTGTTGGTTTTGTGTCAGTGTTCTGTATTCATACAGAACACTGTACAATCCCCACAATTCAGTCCCCAATTTCAGAACATTTTTCAGTTTGTCCCCAAAATGTAAAACAACTATTGGGAACATAATGTAAAACAAATACATACTGTATCTCATTACAGTATGTATTTGTTTTACATTATGTGCATTTTTTCAACATGTCAGGAGTGAAATGTAGATACATTACTCTTTCACTAAATGAAAAATTAGCAGTGCTAGAAAGTCTAAACAAAGGGGGAATCACTCCAAAAAATTGCAAAAGAACTCAGTGTAGGCATTATGACAATAAAAGATTGGAGAAGAAATTGAATCATATGTAAAGATACTTTTTTTTCTTAATTTTTTACCATTGGCTTCTTTCCATTTTTTACTGGTTTATTGTAATGTTTTTACTGTAGAGAAAATGCATCGTCATTTTTGAGTGCTGAGATGTAAATCAAATTTTTTCTGTATTTTCCGATAATACGCCCTTGCATTCTGACCATACTTCCCCCCCCCCCTCGCTTCCAAAGGTGACAGATTAGAGAAGTTCTACTGTACTACCACTACAAAAATTCTATTTCAGTAATGTTTGTTTCTTGTGTCATCATTTCATGGGTACAATTGTTAGAAAATGCTGTTAGTTTTGCTTAAATTTTTACACTCAATTTTCAATTTTAAAAATGTCTTTCTCTCACTTTCTTCAGAATGCAATTGTAATAACAATGCTAAACCTAACAGAACTTATCAATATTTAATAAAAATGCCATTTGTATGTTTTCCTTTATTAATTTAAGAGAACTTTATGCAGTACATACTTTTCTTTTTTTCTTCAAAAAATATTTTTCTCTATTTATTTCATTAAATGTTATATGAATAATGCATTTCATACTTGTTATTTTCAGTTACCTTATGCATGGAGTTTTAAGCCTGTAAAAAAAAGCATACATGGGTATAGTTTGTAAGCTTCATATGTCTCACTAGGTCTTTATTTCTAATTGAAATTCATTCATCTGCTCTTATAAATAAATAAAGAGCTTTTCAAGGCTAACTTGACAAAAGTTAGTTAGTTAGCCTTGAAAAATAAAGAGCACATTAGTTTATGTTATCAATTGCATTGTCAACATGGTTTCTTTTAGGTTTCTTAAACTAAATCTTCTTAGAATATTTTCCTTTATTTTATTTATTTATTTATTTATTTTGTGAATAAAAGAAAGTTTTTAATTTTCACTCTCAATGTGGTAGAAATAAAAATCTTGCAACCCATGCAATTATGTTGACCAAATTTCAGATTGTAATCTAATAAATCTGTTTTTTCAGGGATTGGGAAATATATTTTTGATAAAACCTTTCAGATATTTTTTAAATATATTTTTACCATTTTCATTTAATTTGTGCATATGTAAATTACAGCCTTGCAGAATTAAAACTACTTCTGCAATTTAACTTTTTTTTGTGTGTGTGTGTATGAAGGATACTTTTTAGGCTTAGAAATTATAAGCAGAAATCAACCAAGTGAGCAAATAATTATTTCTGCATCCAAAATATTTTTAGGTGTAATTTCAAAAATGTTTTGTTCGCATAGATGAAAAGTTAGTGTAATGCATACATGCATAATTACAATAAACTTAACTTCAGTCAAATTTTTTTCTCTTAATTATGAGCAAGTTCATTTAAAATGTATAAAATTCTAATTTGATTTATTCAGGCATTCTATCAAAGCACTGTAATATTTAGGACTTGCATTTATCCTCGCATCACCAGGCATGTGTATATTTATTAGCAATCCAAGATCCTCCATATAACTTAAAATGGACCTCTGTTTGAGATTTGAGGTATGATCTTTCTAGTGACAAAAATAAATAAATAAAATAAAATAAAAAATCTCTATAATTATCCAGAAGGTCCATAAGAGATCTCTGTACAAGTAGCATTGATAATAGGTCCAGAATATCCAAAAGATCCCAAATAGCCCAGAAAGAGATGCCTGCTTCATGTCCGGAATATCGGAATGATCTAAAATACCCTAGAAATGAATATCTATCTCACATCTAGAATGTCTGAATGATCTGAAATAGCTCAGATTTTATAGATGTTTTTTGGTTATTAGATAGATCACACCTGAAATCTCTAATAGTCCATTTAAAGTTATGTGAAGGATTTTGGACATCTAATAGATGTACACATACCTTGTAATGTGTGGTTAAAAGAAGGTTAGATGACAAAAAGCTAACTGAGGCTAAAGTATTGGTTGTTTAAATTAAATTACAAAATATGACTAATGACTCCTAATTTCGACACAAGTCTGTCATGGTATGTAAACTCTTGTGTATTTAAACAGTGACATTAAACTTGATTTTATTGAAATAAATCGTAACAAAATAAAACATTTTGACTGTGATGCTTTTTTCAAATGAAATTTATTATCTTGTATTTAATATATTTTTTCCTCAGAGATAGTAATATACAATTAATTCTGCATGTTTATTAAAAATCATTGGTTTACTTTTGAAATTGTGCACCCTTTGTTGTAAAAAAAAGCCCCCCCCTCCCTTCCTCCATGTCCCATATCATTTTTTGAATAAATATTTATATTTTCATAATTTTCACTCATGTTTTAACTTTCTTACAGCGGATGATGATACTCATTTAGTCCCCAGTGATATGAGCAATGAATGCATTGCTCAAGCTTGGTTTAGATTACTGCACACTCTTGGAAATCCCGTTGACCTCTGCAGACCTGAAGTCATTAGTCAAACGCCAAAGTTTTATCATTTTGCTCTGAGCAGTGAAATGGTAATTGATCCGTGTCAGCATCCGTGTCTGGCTGTGCTGCCACAGATTTTTTATAAAGCAATGAAAGGGATATCAAATCTTGTGGATGTATTTCTAGGTCAGTTTAGAAATGATGATTTTCATTAATACTCTTGTTTGCTCCTTCATAAAATTAATATTTCATCCATTTAGATGTAGCAAAAAATTAAAAAAGAAACTGACAAAATATTATTATTTTTTAAAATTTATTATTTAGTATGTAATTTAATTTCTTACCTTTTTAAAAATGCTTTATAAATAATGTAATTTTTAATATGGATTTAATATACATTTTTAATTTCCATGTGAATATTTTGAAAAAAAAAATCTTTTCTGTACTTGTACTATGTGACGGATTTTATATTATCTCCATATTAAGGTATAAACTTAATTGTTGATGACTATTTGGTATATACGCATTTTGTCCAGTTTATTTGGCTAATTCTGTGGTATATTATTTCCTCTAACTAGTTTAAAAATTTTAGTGTATAAATACTTGAAGGCATTGTAGGTTGTGAACAAATTGTAAACCAGAGAATTTTTCTTAATTTATGAGTCTTCTTAAAATACACACCATAAAACACTTTTATATTGCTGTTTAATGCACTTGATGTAACTTTTAACTATTTATCTTTTCATTCAAAAATTCAGTATTTCTCTATTATTATCTCGTGATAGGCATTGCTCAACTTGACACAGATGAAACAAGTCACATTCCCAGAACTTACTCTCATACTGCACAGGTATCTCAGTCTTCTACTCCTCCTCATAACAGAAGAGGTTTTAGCAAAAATCCACCTAAAGAGCTTTCTACTAAAGGTGAGTAACTGGCATAGTCTTTTGTACAATTTTGAATTTTGTTGGTAAGATTTTGCTCTACTTTCCTTTGTAAATTAATTGTTTCAACAAGTTTTCTTCAATCTTTAGGTGCCCAAAAAACCAGTTTGATCTCAGGATTAACTTCAACAAGATCATCAGCTGCTCCATCTTCACATGTTACTCAGTCCCAACAACAGCTGCTGAATCAGCATACTCCCCAGCAATCTCCTATATCAACACCAACCACGTCGTCAGCTCCACCACTCCGTCCTGCATTGTCACCTTCCCGGCCTAAGTGTAATTCAGTATTGCATTTGTTTGGAACATGGCTATTTGAAGCTGCCTTGGTTGGCTCAGATATGACATCATTTACATGTAGTTCAGATCGTGAGTATTGTTTGTTGAAAGTTTTGTTCAAAATTTTCTGCATTTAGTCTATTAAAAAAAAAAACAGGGTTAATACTTCATTGTGTGTGTATTCTTTCATTGTATGTCTGACTTTTTTCCCCCAATCTGTATGAGATTAGGGGAAAGGTCAGTTATCAAGAATGATCTCGCAAATAAAACCCAAGTGGAGGTTTTTAAGTGAAGGTCATGTGGGTTTCAAGAGAACTTTAGGAATGTTATGGCTCTTGAATTTAATACATTGAAAACATGATACAATGTTTCTTATGTTAATGTGCATATTTCTCCAGAAGCATCTGGATTTGATGTCATAAGTTTTGTGAATTCCTGAGTGATCTTCCTAATAGATTTTAATTACTCTGAGTATCAAATTTTTGGTATGATGATTTTAGGACTGAATATAGTTATCTGCCTTTTCAGAAGTGAATCAGTAGCATAAAAGATATCCTCACAATTTATGAAATATCTGTTGAATTTCTTAGAAAGTTTGCCAGATTTTAGTCTAGAAATAATTCAAAGTGTAGTTGACTTTCATGAAAAAATGTGTTAATTGATATTTCCATGGTTGTATCTGTTATAGTGTATATAATTGATGGTGACTTGGACTGGTTCGGAAGTTCTAATTAATCTAGAATTTGAGGTAAGATTTCCAACTGTGGATTCTAATATTGAAAAGTACTCTGCAAGCACATTTAGCTTGCCAGGGATGTGTTTTACAAAGGAGTATTCTGAAACGTTCAACAACCATCTGGTGGTGACATCAGCAAAATATGTTTGTATTATAACAGGGACTTTGAATCACTCAAAATTGAAAAGTTCATTTCATAGAGATATTGTTTAAAAACTTACATGGAATGATAGGTAGGTCAACTCAAATTTGAGAGCTGGATAATGCTTTTCTGTGTTAAACAGGATTTTAATGAAATAAGATATAGGGGTGAATTGAACTAATTTTTCTCATGAAACTTTGCAATCATAGAACCACTTGTGTCATGTTAGGGAGTTGTATGAATTCATAGTGAAAAAAAAAAATCTCTGAAAGTTTTGCAGTATTTGAAGAGCATCATCTTGACTCAAACTTTACTTAAAACTGGCTTTAGGTAAGAAGGATCAGTAAGTGGTTTAGAAAGTGAAACATATGAAATATATGAACTACTGATAGAAACTGCATACACTAAAAAATTATCAGTTATCATAGCTTTCATAATACTTTTGTATTTCCAGAAAGCGATACCAGTTTGCGAAGACCCAATTCTCTTTGCTTGGAAAGTAGACAGAATTCAGCCCCTATGCTGGAGTCATTTGAGATTCCTTCTAATTTAACACTGGAAAATTTTGAAAGTGGACAAGCTGAAGCAGTTGGCTCTCTGTGCCGAATATTTTGTGCAAAACGAAGTGGAGAAGAAATTCTTCCAGTTTATTTGGCCAGATTCTACTTAGCTCTACAATATGGATTGTCAGGAGGCCTGGTAAATTAACTTTAATTTCATCGTATGACATTCCTACTTTCATTTATAACTTTATTGACTTGAGTGTGCTATCTTTATTATGTGTTCATTAGTGATGCAATTTCTTTTCAAAAATTTTATATGAAAGACTTTTTATTAAAAATTTCAGTCCAGAAGCCAAATGCTAGCTAGTATATTGATGAACTCTAGTGATTTACTTAGAAAAGATCTTGATGGTGTTATGGTACTTGTACCTCAATTTCTTGAAGCTTTAGAAATAGTATTACCTGGAGATTTTAAGTCAAGGTACATATTTATACATTTATTAGAATTTTAATGTGAAAATTTACTGAATGTTCACATCTATAATAATTGTAGGTAGTTAAAATAGATGTTTTAGTTTGCATAATAAATCAACACAATATTGATTTAAAAAAAAAGTAGTGCTGTTTTTAATGGCTATTAAAAGGAATATTTTATGTGAAATTTGAAAGTTTTTAGTCATTAAGTATTCCCTAATAATTACAACCATATCAACTGTGCTACATTTACATTTATCACTTTATGAATTAATGAATTCATAGCATTTTACAAACTTTCACAACCATTTTATATACTTTCTAAAACTGTGAGTCTTTTTTGAAATAGCTCTCTAAAACAGTGTGCCCTAATATAACATTACAAAAAGAATGTTTTAATGTTCTTAAAGTTTTAAAAAAGTTTGGTGTCATATAATTTATGTTGACTTATGCAGCCTTAAACAATTGGATGTATGTTGCTAGTGTTATCCCCTTTGGGGGAGAGCATGCAGAGTGCATAGAAATCAGAGTGAAAAAAGACAAACTTGAATAATCATGGCCGTGGTAGCCCAATGGTTTTGGTATTGGACTCGAAACTGAAAGTCTGTATCTGATTGTTGGATGAAATTGGTTCATTTCAACCACTAAAGACCACCGTGTACATGCATGCTATATCCTTGGTTCCAAATGTTCTCTCAGCAGTCGTTAGCAGCTACCGAGGGGTGTCAGTTTACAGAAGTTCTACCCTCTGATGAGGATTTAAATTATGGCTGGAAACTACAGAAAGGACATATGCAGCTCTAAACAATGCATTCATTGATATGAGCTGATCTCTCTGGCAATCAAACTTTAACATTAAAAAAACTAAATAACAAATACAAACATATCGTACACTGACAGTGACACATTTACTAGTCTCTCCATTCTGGAGAGATTATTTTTCATCAACAGCAGCTAGGGGGCAAAGTTTGGAGTACATCACGTAAAATGAAAAAAAGAAATGTAAAAACTGTAATGCAGATTGCATTTGCGATTATGCAAAAGACTGGCTTGTGAATACACCTTTGAAACAAAGGTCGCAACTGTCACTGCAGGCCATGGAGATGTATTTGAGTGATTGAATAGACGTGCAGGCTTAAGAGTAAAAAGATAACAGCTAGTGATATGCATAATATTTTCCTTTTTGATTTTCTAAAATTTTATTGTGCACATGAAATTTCTTTTAGTTTCTGTTTGAGTTAATAATTAATCTCCCAGTAAATGCAGTGCAAGTAAAAATATGTAACAGAATAACAAAAGATTTTTTTCGAAAAAATATGAACTATATATCTTATAAATGCTTTCAAAATTCTGTATAAAAGTAGTTTTACGACATGCTCTTATTCCTTTGTGGATACATATGCCTGAACAACAACAACAACAAAAAAAAAAAAAAATTATGACAAAAAAATTGAAGGAAATGTGATCATTACAAATGTGTAAAAAAGACATTTCTAGCTTTATTATTTTTTAACCAAGTGTGTTTCAAAGTTTGTATTATTTCATGTTTGTAATTTTTTTTTTCTTCTGTAAATAATGAAGTGTTTTAAGTACTTTTTTCTTTTCAGACCAAGTCAATTAGTTGCTCATGCTGAGCTTCGAAATTCTGCAATACACCTACTTTTGTCCATGTTGCCTTTACCTCTTCATTTTTTCAATTTGCCAATAAAATGTAATTATATTTTCCTTTGTTAAAAATATTGTTAACGGTTTTCATATATAAAAATAAGTGTTGTAGAAACTTTAAAATCTAAAATGCTTTGTAGAAGGATAGGAGTATAAAATAGAAATCGTCTATAATGCAAAAGTTTCTTAATTATTATAAAGAATTTTATGTATATATAGCCAAACTTACAAAAATAGGAATCTAAATAGGAACCTTGAACCAAAATTTTAGACTAATAGTAAATATATCCAACACACATTAAACAAAACAAAAAAGAACAAAAAAACCACAGAAACTGTACATTTGAAGATTATGTAGCATTTTAGTCATAAAAATTTAGCAAACAATAATAATAAATTGGGTAAAATGTATATTTGCACCATTTATGAAATGCTACCTGCAGAATTATATAAATAAATAAAGTAGCAATGTTTTACTAAGTATCTTAGCAAAGTAACTAATCTCTCCATCTGTGTCCACTATCTTGTTAAAGAGGAAACATGTAGTAAAAATGACTAAACAGCATGCAGAAATGCTCAGTTATTACCAGGGTTGGAATGGTTTAAACTGATTGGTTTATGGGTCAAATGGGTTTTTTCTATTAAAAAAAAAAAAAATTGGATTTTTTAAAAGAATAGTAATTTAAAATTACGAATACTACAGATAGAATACGTTCTGATATATTTAAAAATTATCCTTATGAGTATCTACAATAAGTTTTTATATCAGTCTAATAGATGCCTTAATTTTTAATAATTTTTAAAAATTATTAATTGAACTTAAATTATAGGCTGCATTTAGGAGCCATTTTTTCTAATCACTCCAGAAACTCGATCAGACATACTCGAAATAAGAGTTTGCAGAGATTCTGGCTTTAGAGAAAACCAACTTCTTTCAATTTGCAGCTTTAGATCTTGAACTGTTGCAAATTGACTCCCATTATCATATACGTCTCTAGCTAATATTCCCCATAGGTTCTCCACTGGGTTCAGGTCAGGACTTAGGGCTGGCCAGATAACAGCTACTTGGTTTTGTCTAAACCACTGCATTGTGCAGTTCGAAACATGAATGGAGCAATTGTCTTGCTGATATATCCATTTGTTTTCCTCCTAGCAACTTTCCGAATAGGAGTAACTGTACTTTAAGCATTTGCTGGTAATCTTTGAAATACTGACGACCTTTTTAAAAAACAATATCGGTAGTTCCATTTTAGGAAAATGCTCCCTATACCATGAGTGGACCCCCTCCTTGCTGTCTGCTGAAAAAAGTTTGCAGTTCTTTGCGACTATCGTGCCAGTAATATACCCATTCATTGTGATCATCTAAATTAAACTTCTTTTTATCATTGATGTGGTGTTGTCACTATATTATCCCTTTTCCTAAATTTTCTTTTGTCAATGATTAATTTAATTTACCTCTACCCAGGACGATTTAATAATTTAGGATCCTTCCAGTTGAAATTTTAAATAACCACTAAGTAATTTCTTACCTTTGGGGGGCTGTTAATTATTTATTTTGTTTTGGCAGTGTAAAGTTTTCTCTCTTTTGTTTACTTTTTTTGGTGATTAAAATTTTCTCTTCACCGGCCATTTTTTAGCCTTCAGGGTGTTTAAAATTAATATTTACTTTTAATTGCCGTTCTGTGGTTAATCAGGGGTTTAAAATATAGTGGCTGTACTTTATACCTCCCTTTTCATTAAAGTTGTTTTGATGGGATTTTTTTTAAATGAACTTTCGTAACTTCAAATAATCCCACCTTTTCTTTATTTTATTACTTTATTTCTCCCGTGGTCAGGCATCTCCCTCTAAATTTTCAATAATTTTTGTCATCTTTTAAGTTTTGCTTGCTATTTCACGCTATTGCATCATATCTTGTGCCTGTTGCATCAGATTTCGGAGGTGACGCTAACTTTCCCGCCCTTTTTGCTCAGAGATTGTTCTGGAACTTTCTTTTCCCCCCAGTTTTTGCCCCAGGTCGGACTATCCCGGAACGACTTGAGGTGCACTCTTGGCTCTGATTGGCTGAGGGTAGCGGTTCTGGAGTGAGGGTGAGAGCGAGTGCGTGATTTTTCAGCTTGAACGTCCAGACTAGAAGGTGGTGTTTTTTTTTTTTTTTAGCTCTTGCGAGCTCAAGACTTCAAGTTCAGCCCAGCCTTGGGATGACTTGAGACTGCCACGCAAGGATGACCTGAGTTTCTATGACCCTCGACACCCACGATGATGCGACTGGCCCCTGCATGTGTGCGACAGCCGTGATGAAATTTTTTTTTTACTGGCCGCTGAATGAACCAAGCTCAGAAGTGTGGAGCGCGGATGAGATGACCTGCTAGGCCGACGCACGTTCCAGCCCCGCCGACGGTGTCGCCGATTTGCACATGGCCCGCCGTGCACACATCGACTGACGTCCCTGCCCTCGATCGCCAAGCCGCCAGTGCCCGTGTTACGGTGAGATGTTTCCATGTTTAACCATGTCTTGATTTAATGCGTGTCCGTGAGTGGCGCCTCTAGATGGATGACTGCGATGTGGGCCTAACCCCCGTGTCTCCGGACTGTCGTTTGAGGGCTTGATCCTTCTTTTTTCTATCAAGATTTTGTACCAGTGTGCTCTAAGTATCGCTGCTTCTCATGGTATCACAATATGGAGGACTGTTCGCGTCATCTGCCCCCCCTTTTTTTCCCTTCTTTTGTTAAGGTGTCATTTTGTTATTTCTTTTTTTCTTGGCTTTTTTTGTTTAATTTTTTTTTTTTTTTGACCATCGGTCATTCTGTAAAATTATAAAATATACAGGATTGAGTGCAAGCTGTTGAAATGTACCATAATTTAAAGTGACAATTCGTTTTCATTTGTAACAACTAAACTAAATTTCATAGCATGTGATTTCGAGCAAAACATGATTATCTTTTATATTTAAATTTTGGTTTGCAACCATGAGTACCCAGGGGTTATAATTTGATTTTTTTCTCCAAAATGTATGTGTATCAATTGATTGTCCTGTTTAATTGTGCACTGCCGAAATTAGTGGTAATTTGATCAAAACATATGCAATTGATTTAAAGCAAGCTTTGTGTCCAAAATTAGTAATGCTGCCTAGATAAGAGTAAAATTTCCTTTTTTTTTGTCATTTCTGTAAAATTGATATTGCTGCTGAGTCATTCTAAAAATTGTGAAATATTTATGGTACTGCACGTTATGCTTAATAATTTTTAACTTTGTCTAATATGTTAATTGTTTAATAAATAAGTTTCAATCCCATCTTTTAGCTCTCTTTACTTTGACTACATACAACACAAAGGGCGGCAAGTGAAATCCTGGGTTATTCTTTCAAAAGATTACACAACGCATTTCTGATTTTTTTTAAACTGTGAAATTTAAATTGTGGTGTTCCATATTGGAACAACACCACACTGAACAGAACAGTCAACCATTCATCTGTCCAGTTCATATGCTTTCGAGCCCACTGAACATGAGCGTCTTTATGCCTTTTTGTCCAGATTTGTGAACGAAGCATTTTGCGATAAGCAAGCAATTTACATAGTTGCAGCAGTCGATGCACCGTGGATTTTGATACTGGAATGGTCACTTCTCTAGAAATTGACCATACAGACAAGTTCTGGGTTGAAGCTAACCTGATGATCTCTGTCTTGCCATTTAGTTGTTTTCTTTGGTTGCCCAGTGCAAGATTTTGCTTTCAAATTGTCACCTTTTGACAGAATTCAATAAATACCAGCCCTATTGCATCCAAGTTTTCTTGCAATATATACAACTTTCATTCCACGAGCATACAAACGATAGATTTGGGCAATTTCAGTTTCAGAAAACTGCACATTGGGAAGCATCTTTACAATCAGTAGAAGAAAGAAAGACAGCTTCGATTTTATCTCAAAAAGCTATTGAATGACCAGTACATGACTTTGAAACATGCAAATTTGGAGATCAGTACTTTAATCAACTTTTAACACTGGTTGCCTATATATTTTTGGGACAGCATTATTTCATTTTATTTTTTTTATATTATGACTGTTTTAAGTACTTTAAGCATTTTACTATTTCTGTTGCATCAGTACATATTTGCATAATTTCTTTTGTCTTTCTTACTTGTTTGATTAACTCATAAATCCAAAAGAAATGCTAGCCTATAAACTTTTGGGTGGCACTGTAGATCAGTTATTGAACTTAAAGTATCAGAAATAATCAATTCTTCTTTGTATGTATAGACAAACAAACATCAGAGAAAATCCATGTTTTTACTAATTTTTCTATCAATATATATTTAAACTAGAAGTTAAAGCCTGTTGTGGAGGCTATTACAATGCATGCTAAAAAAAGCATTTGGCAAAAATATGTCTGCACTAAATATATTTCATCTTTGTCCACCTAAAAAAAAAAAACTTCATATTCAGTTTTTATTACGTACCCAAATCTAATTTAATACTCTTCTGGAAACACTCAGAAACTTTTTGCATTCATTTTGTGTAAAACAGACCCTCTTATATCAATGCATCATGCAGAGGATCATTAAAAAAAAAAAAAAAACTATGTTATCTGAAAAAACTGTTTAAAATGAAATTGCAATTTTCCCTTCAAAGACTGGTGACCGTGATTTCAAATATGACGTCATTGTCACATGCAGAGCCTAATTTTGTCACACAAATGATTCACTTTTTTTACTCTCGTAAATAAAATGGAGCTGAAAATAGCAAAAAATTGCTTAAAAATTAGGGAACAGGTACATTTTCAGATTTTTAAAGTAGCACAGATTGTTTTTTACATTTTTTTACATAATTATAAAAAGTTTCAAACAGATTGTACAAATGGTGTAAATGTTATTACGCTTTTTATGCTTTTAAATCTTTTGGAACTGTAGTCTTCTTGGATTAATGACAGTAAAGGTTTTATCTTGAAGTGGTTGCCCGGAATTGTTAGAGAGTGAGTCAGGGATCACCATAACTATATAGTAGGATTTACAAACAGTTCACAAAAATATCCCTGCCATTATAACTTTTTTAAAATTCCATTTCATTTTTTAGCTATGTCTTCTACTGAAAAAAGCACCACAACCTTCCAGTCACTTAGAATAAGGTTGGTCAATTTATTGATCAATGCCCTTCAAGCTGAAACCGAGACTACAAATACTCATATGTTATTAGGTAAGCATTTTTAAAATATAATTTTTCTAATTCTTAGTGAAAATTGCTTAAAACAGGAAATTTTGATAGAAAAATAATTGTAAAATAAAAACCTCTTAATTATTGGAATTTTAAATTCATGTAAGGAACAAATAGCTCTTAAAATTGAGTCCTAAAAATGTCTGTGGAAGTGCATTTGGGACCACTTGGTAGTTCGTAAAATTGTAAGTGTTTGTAAAAAAGAGGTACCTAAAAACAATCATCCACCGTATATAGAATCAGTTACATAAAAGTTTAAATTAGGTAACTACATATTACATTGCCTGAAAACTGTTGTCACAAAATGATTTTCTTATTGAATGATAAATTACAAACAAAAAATGTATAAAATTATTTTGTGTGAGTGTGTTTGTCTGTAAATGAAAGTCTGTTTTAAAATTAAAAGTTAGTGGACCTCTAAGGCATGTGTCATAAGTTACCTCTTAAAATTAATTGATACTAAACTAAATAATATCTTGTTAAGATTAAGTTGATGTTGCTTTTGCAGGTGGCCTTTTGTTTTACATTCAAGATTCTGCTGCAAGTGAAGAAGTTGAGCAAATTACACAGCCTTCATTAAATGATAATGCTAGTGTTGAGTCATCCAACAGTTTCCTTTCTTCTGGTATGTCAGTTTTTTCAGTATCTATTTGATGTTTTCATATAAAGTCTAAATCATGAAATTATAATATTTTTTGAAATGTATAGTTGAAAATATTTTTCAATGTATTATACCATATGAATGCCATTTTTATTAATTTGTTTGGCAGATTTTGAATAAATGCTTTATTTAGGTGATGAACTATTCTTTTTTTTTTTTTTTTTTTTTTTTTTTTTTTTTTTGTAATGTGTATTACTTTTAATTATTTCAAAAGATAACTTTTAGACTTACTATTACTATAATTTTATTTTAAGCAAACTTTTTTTTTTTTCTCTAAAATACTCATGAGTATGTTTTTACTATATTTTTTTATAAAGTTTTTTTCATTTTATTTCTATAAATGGAATATATTTTAAAGTTTGATATGTTTTATAACTTTAGAATATTACCAAGGTAGTTGTTTAAGAACTATATAACTTGATATATTTGATTAATTTATTATAAGATTATCATAATGTATCATAAGATTAATTTATTGTAATACTTATTAATAAAGGTTTAAAGTTTTTAGACCACTATTAGTCAAAGTGATAAAGTCCTGTGAAAAAAATTATTGAACAGAGATTCTTATTTAAACTATATTTTTTGTATAGTTAAATTTTAAAAACTATTATAAACGAGTTATCACACTTATCTACATTTGTTATTTATATTGATTCTATTCACCAAAAAGTGAAAAGTAGAAATAATAATAAAACAGTGTTCCTAAAATACTGTATTTCAGGTTTAAACTAATGAAATTAATGTATAATGTTAAATTATTTATTTCAATATCAAATCTTTTTGCTTAAACACCTTTCTAAAAATAAAGAAAAAAACTTTTTCAAACCATAAAATAAAGTTCTTTAAAAATGCTTGCAGAAGAATATAATAAGGAAATTTATGAAATATTCAAAATTGTAGAGGGAAGTTTTTATAATGAAGGAATTCATTATACAGAGGTTTGTCTGTATCTTTACTAAATCTAAATGTGCTTAAACTACCAATGTACAGCATATTATTAATAAAACTTTTATATAACTAATAATCTGTTGTAGTCTTAAACAGCAGGATTCAAAATTGATGTTACAACGACTATCTTTTTAACCATGAATGATGGAAACATACTTTTAAGTTAGTCAAATGAAAAGTATTTCTCACATGTGGCAATTTTTTAAAATTTTTATATTGCTCCCGTGACCTTGCTATTTATGTTTATTATGGTTTATTAAGAGAAATTGCAGTATTTAAATAAAAAAAAATGTGTTGTCTCTGAGTGAAATAGTTTCTAAGATATTGCAAGTCGAAAATTTTACCATTTACCTCCAAGTACTAAGGATGTCTAGTGTTTTCACTAGGGTGTGAGAATCTTCCATTTTTTTTTTTTTTTTTACTCGCATTAAAAAATTATTACTGCAAGAAATTTGCACACACTACAAAACACTTTCTGAAAGAAAAAAACTCAAACACTGTATTTTTCGACAGTAAGATTTTATGTACCAAATTTACGTGACTTTTCATACCAAGAGAAATACCGGATTTTTTAAAACTTTTCCAAATAGCACTTTGAAATTTATTCAAAGTTTATTCAGAAGAAAGGATTGGGGGAAGTTTTAAAGCTACAACAGAACTATTGAGAAGCTAATATTTTGGGCCTCATTAAAAAAAATAAAAAATAGATTTAAAAAATCTGAAATTCTTCCAGATTTTATTTACGCACTCGGCTGGAAGAATTTCAGTTTTTAAAAAAAATCTATTCAATCAATTCTGCCATATAGACGAAAATGATAACTGTAAGTGCTCATGTAGATTCCTGTTCGCATAATTTTGTTCGTGAAAATTGAATCCATTGTTGTTTCGCCCCTAGTGGTGAAATGTTTTGGATTTGTGCATATTGGAAAATCTAAAGTATCCATTTCAGTTATGAAATCGGATCCTTGATCGGAATTTAATTCTATGTTAAAATCTCCTACTAAAAAAGTCTTACAATTATCCTCCTTCAGTAACGTTTTGAACATAGCGTCTAATTTATCTTCATAAGAAAATCAAGGACTAGTGTATGTAACTGCAAATCTCACTTTATCTTGAATATACGCAATGACCATTTGAACACCATTGATCTGGCTCGTGTAGGCACGGGCAAGGATGTACCCAGGGGGTGGTCCAGGGTGTCCGGACACCCCCCCCCAAATTTCAGTTTTTGTTATAAAATAAGAATGATGAAGTCTTTTTGTGAAAAATTCTGCCTTTTTCACCGTTTGGACCCCCTCCGAAATTTTTTTCTGGGTACGTCCCTGGGCATGAGTAAAATGTTTTATAAAGGTTTCCTCTATAAAAATCATAACTCCAGATGGCTTTCTGTTTCGGAAACCACTGTCTATCCGTTCGACCAAAGTGAATCCTAGTATTTGAAAATCATCTGAAGGGATAGTCCATGTTTCCGTTAGCAATATCAAATCACTCTGCAGAAAACATGAATCAAACGGAAAAGTGACCACGGCGCGCTGCATAGACAAAAACCCCATGCTTGAAAGAAATAGCACCCGAGTGCTAAAAAGGAAGAACACAGTGTGTAAAAGTGGATTCTCAAGAACTTGTAAAGTCTATGAAAGAGAAAAAAAAAACGGCAGGGAGGGGGCTCCTTAGGAAATCTTCAACTGGTTTACTTTTATTGCATGTAACTGCACCTGACTTGGAGGTCAAATTACATGCAATAAAAATAACTAAAAATCATAAATACCTTGACTTTGGGATTTTCCTGATGCAGGAATAAATACCCATTTATAAATACCTTACCCACTGAATATTTACCCAACCCAAATCTGTCAGTGAAAAATTCTCCCCCATTTTTTAAAAATTTCACTCAGTTTTGGGGAAAGGGTGAGAAATTCTCACCCATTTCTTTTCTGTAATGGAAATCCTGATTCTCAAGTAAGAAAATTGTAACTATTTTTACTTCCTTGTACAGAGCATAAGGAAGTAATGTGATCCCAAAAAAATTCGGAAGCCAAATTTTGACGAAAAAACTGATTTTGAGCAACAGTGAGTCTATTTTGACCAGTTTTTCCATGCCGTCTGTATGTATGTATGTAACTCGCATATCTCATGGCAATTTTAGGTACATTCATCCATTTTAAGCACAGTACCATCCTACCATATAGTTAGGTAATGGTCTGACCACGGTCACATGCCTCCCTCAAGAATTATGCCAAAAGTCGCCAAACTTGGCAACTTTTGTTGTACGTGTGTATGTATTTTACTCTCTAATCTCAAAAACTATTAGCCATAGAATGTTGAAATTTCATATATAAAATTGCTGTAACATCTAATTGTGCATGCCAATTTTTTGTTCCATTCTGCTGGAGAGTTTATTTACAAGACCACCCAAAAGAATTTTAATACATTAACGCCTATGGACATCTTCAATATATTACATCTGTAGTCAGTCATTGTTTGGTCCAGGGCCAAAATCTCGCCATTTGTCATCGACCAT
Source organism: Cheiracanthium punctorium (assembly GCA_038373885.1). NCBI lineage: Eukaryota > Metazoa > Arthropoda > Arachnida > Araneae > Cheiracanthiidae > Cheiracanthium > Cheiracanthium punctorium. The sequence goes on from JAWZYV010017935.1 coordinate 410,202, forward strand.
GGTGAGTTTTGCTGAAATATCGCCAAATTTGGCAATAGTCAGTCATTTGGTCCATGGCCAAAATATCGACATTTGTCGTCGCCTTTTGCAAGTTTTGGGGAAATATTGCCAAATTTGGCTATAGTCAGTCATTGATTGGTCCATGCCCAAAATCTCGCCATTTGTCATCGACCTTGGCGAGTTTTGCCAGAATATTACCAAATTTGGCACCAAAAATTATTTCGCATAACTCTAAAACTTTAAACAGTAGAACTTTGAAATTTGGTATTTAGAACTATTGTAACATCTAACTGTGCATCTCTTTTTCAATTACAATCGACTGGGTAATTTATGTACAGGGTCAGCCAAATGACTTTAAATACATTAAGGTGTATGGATACATTCAATAAAGCTGCTGTTAATTTTGCAATTTTGAATGTGTTTAGTTGCCATTTTCCAACAGAGGAATCTTGTTTAACTTTTATCAATTCATAATTTTTCCTCAAAAGTAAAAATTTTTTGCCACCAAATAGTTGTCAGCACAGCAGATAAAGTAATGCAAGTCATCATTTTCAACTTTGAATATCCTGGTAACTATTCCACTCAGAGACATGGGACGTTTTTTATTTACCTTCTTAGATGGAGCAGTATTTTTCCCAAATATGAGTGATAAGAAAGGAGGAATCATATAAAATTCAATTTTGCATTTTAAGATGTATACAGTCCTTTTAAAAAATTGCCATATTTCAAAGCTGCTCTTTATTTGACTAACTTTTGTAATTGAAAGTAAATTTTGTTAAAAACTAGTTATCAACAAAATAAACTAAATTGTAATTTTCTATTAACAATGTTGCAATGCACCTACATCTTTGTGTGTACATGCATTCATAAATATATAGTGAAGCAGAAAGATTTTTGTGCGTCTGCAGCTTGTCGCAGTAAGCATGACAAAATTCTGCCACTGGGATAGTAGTGTACTAAAATTTAGTATTAATTGCTTTTATTTTACATAAATTTCACAACTTTTAAAGCGAATTTGCATATTCTAAATTTATTTACTTGTTTCTGTGTCTTCAGCAGAACAAATCTTCTATATATATTTTTTGTGTATATGAATGTACAGCCGCTTTCCCTCTACAAAATAGCTTTATTCCATTGGAAGGTTCATTATTTAAAAAATTACATCATTCAGATGTTAGAACCTTTTGTAGCTATTTAAGTAAATGTTAAAAACCTTTTAGTGGATCTGATAGCTTCAAAAGTAGTATATAATTATGATTTTTAACTAAAAATAAACCAACTAAGATTTCACTTTTTGTAAAAATTACTGCTTTCCCTTGTATAAATAGAATGCTAAAAAAAAAGTTGATAAATGGTTTACACATTTAGAAAATAATAGTATGTATTTCTGTTTGCATTATTTGGAAAAGTCTGTCTTTTTTTCTATTGTTTTGCATTTATTGATGCTATTCCTAATTTTTTCCACATTATAAAAGCAAGCTGGAAATAGAATTACTCATCATTTTTTTCCATCTGTATATATGTCTTATATATTCAAAATCAAGAATGTACAAATGAACTGATTTTGTAAACATTTAGAAACTTTCTTTAAAAATTACAAGAATAATAAGTAGAAACTTTTAGAAAATCTTACATAGAAACAGCCACTTTTTAATACAAAATAAATAAAAGTAAAATAATTAATTAATTTCTGTTGATAATTATTTATAGAGATTCTACTAAATGTATTCTATTAAAAGTATATGTCAAAACTGTAAAAACCTCCTAAGTTTGCATGAATTTCAAAATTATTTCAAGATCATTTTATATATATTTGTATTGTTAAAATTACATACATGTTATTTAATGTATACGAACTCAATTATGAATGCGCCTGAATTACATCAGGCGCATTCAGTGTTCACACACATAACATTTTTTTAAAAGCTATTTAAAAAATAACTATTATATCAAAATAATAGGTTTCTGCATAAAAGAATAAGGTAAAGTGTATATTATTTTAAAGAACTTTTGTTTGGATATTTAAATAAGAAATATATTGAAAAATCCTTGATTAATTTTAAAAAAATGTTTTCCAAATTTTATGCACGTAACACGGAATGGCCCATCAACAGAGAAGTTACTTCTTGAAATTTTGTTGATATAATTGTTATGAAATGAATTTAAAGTTAAGTAACTTCATTTACATAACTGTTGAAAGAAATTAATATTTAATTTAATTTATTTAAGAGCAGTTTCAAAAAAGGCTTCAATCACTCAGTATTTTAAGCCATGAAGAAAGAGTTTAGTTTAATGAAATTAACCATATTTCTCTTTCTTACTTAGTTTTCAAAACTCTTACATTTATTTCCTTTAAAAATGTAAGATATCTTATATATCTAGCAGAATCCTATATTATCTTAAAAGACACATTTGCATGATGTGGTATATATTTATTTGCCTCAGCGTTAATTTTAACTATATTTATACCAAAATTGTCAATAAAAAATAATTTTATTTAAAGCTTTCTTTTTTTTTTCTTTTTAGAAATTTGTATCCATTTTTATGGTTTCATGTGTTTTCAAACACACAATGTTTTAAAATTATAGAATAAAACTTAAAATGTATCTGATATGGTAAACTGTCTAATTTTATTTTAAAAGTTAATAGCTATGTTTTGTTTTGTTTGCTATTAGTTTTACATTTAAAAAACTATATACAGTTTTAATTTAAAATGTAAAATAAAATCCATGAAACCAGATCCACAGTAAATCTATTCAAAATGTAATTTAATATTCTAAAAGTGAAAATGTGAATTTTATATATCTTTTAATAATGTATGAAAATGTTATAGCTAAAGCTGATATGAAACATCTCATCAACAACTTAAATTTAAATGAATACTTCTACTGTAGAGAGGTCAATCTGTCTATTTTATATTTCTAGTTGTAACATCTGGTGTGTTTAATTATGCAATATATAATGAGTGTAAGCATGACAAACATCCGTGTTTGAATGTGATTTTTAGCATTCAGTAATTGTGTATTTTCGCTGTCTCAATGGCTTCCCCTTCAGAACTGCAGGTAGACGTAGCTGAAAGCTGTGATTCCTTAACCTCATCCGAATGTAGCAGTTTGGGCCCTGACCTTGACAATCTCCTTCGTGCCGATTTCCCTCTCCTAATTGATGGTAAAATGAAAAATATAACTTCTCTAAATCTAAAGAAATGTCTTTCACTTCAACATTTGGGTCTGTGAACTGTCCCCCTTTGAGTACTAACAATTTTCTATTTTAATTCTTGGTGGTGGTATTTTGGTAATCTCATTGTTGTAATAGTGTATTTATTTTTCCTGTAGTTTCTTTTGTTTGCAATGCAGTTATTTTTCTCTCTACTCTCCTTTTTTTTATGAGTTTGCTTTTAATGCCTGAATGTTCTGTAATATTGTTATGTATATTATATTGATGTGTATTCTGATGTTTGTTGTACATGTTATATCTTTGTTAGATATATTTGCCTTAAAAGATTAATTTTATTGTTAAATATTTGCTATAATAAAATCTTGTTTGGTGATGTATATTGCTACAAAACATGCTGAGTTTTTCTAAGAATAACAAGTTATGGTAATTATTCAAAATTTTCTAAAACTGTTTGTGTGAAATCTGCTGCTTACTGAATTGATCTTAGAAAGATATGGACCTTTTAAGAAAAAATGCCATAGATTATGTACATAAATAGGGATTTAATCATAATCAGTATATTGGCACTCTCAGTATATTGGGAATGAAGCATCCGTGAATGTATTGATGTTTGATGTTTAGAAATTGCTAAAATTCAGCTCAGTTTTTGTGTCTAATGGCTCAAAAGAACATTCTCACAAAGTTTTCCCCTTAGTAAATTTTTAGTATTACTTAAAAAGTACTATCTTCTGCCAAAATTGAATTCTCTAACAATGTGCAGACTTATATTTAATGCATTTAATTTAACTGCAAAAGTATGTTCATATTTCTTTAAAAATTAACTTTTATGGGTAGTGAATTGCTCTCCTATTCCAAGTTCATATATAAGGTTTATTTAAAATTGCAAATTTCTTGAGAGTTATGGTAATTTAAGTTTTACTGACCTCAATCAAGCCTTATCACAGATGTAGGCATAACATGAGTAACTTATATTTTTGTATTTGCAAGGTTTTTGATCGACAGCAAAAGTTAATAATGTCCCATGACTTCAATTCTTATATGTTTTCATGACATTGATCACAAATTCACAGGCCTCTCATCTGCTAATCTGTATCTTTTTAAGTAACTCAACTTAGTCTAGTTTAAAAAAAAAAAAGTCAATTCATGCACATTTCTGCATTTTTCAGTAAATCATCTTGAATTTTCAAACTTTTTAATTTTATAATCTAGCTCAAAATTTCTAATTTTTTTTTTTTTTTTTCTAACTGTCCTATTTCCTATAAAGATTGAACGTAATTCATTTGCACAAATTCACTTTCAGTGTTTTGAATTATGCAAATAAAGATTGAATAAATTTTTGTGGTTGAAAAATGACCACATTCTGTTTTATCTACCTCTGGTGTGTGTGCCATCTTTAGACTTAACTTAAGAGTAAATTATGGCTTAACAAAGTGTATTTAAAAGTTAATGGGAATTCCAAATATAGACATCAAAAGTGTTAAATGGTATTTAAAAATGCAAATATTAAAGAGAAGTTTTCATGTTTTACTATGCAGCTTTAAAGTAAATATTATTTTTAAAAAATGAACAACAAATAAGAGGTTTTTTGAAAAATTACTTGTAGGTATGCTATATTTAATTGAGAAAAATGTAGAAATAAATTCATATGTCAGAATTAAATATATGAGCAGTTTTGTGTGGATAAATAATAGTATATGTACACTAAAGAGTTTGGCCCTATCTTTCTAAATTCATAGTTTTTATTTACATTTTTTTTCTTTCTGTTTGTTGTATTTTACAAACTATTTTTTTTCTTCTTTCTTACTTTTTGTAACTTTTCATTTTTGACTTTATCTGAATAATTTAATTTTCTTTCTTGTTAACAGAGATGAGATATTATATTACATTTCGTTCTTATAATTCATCATGTATGCCAATCAATATTTCATATGCTATCTGCAATTTGGATTAAGGATGACAATTTTATTTTATTTATTTTATTTTGTTTTAAATGAGACTTTCCATTTTACATTTATTATAAATAGATTAATTGCCACTTTTCAGCCTGTGTTGCTAAATAATTTTAAATTAGCTCTTCAAATTAGAAATATTTTATTTGAAATATCCAAATTATGTGGCATACAAATTTTACTGTGATATTTATATTTAATCCGTAAGCCTTTGTTACATCAAAGTACATTTAATACCTTAGATTCTACTCATGCTTTATTCCTGAGAGCTACATATCTGATTTGCCATCGTTTGATATCCTCTTGGAAAACAGATCTTAATGTGTCCTTAGCAGCTCTAGAAGTTTTATCAGGACTTGCTCGGATACATCTACCTCAAGCAGGTAATACTGTGTTAAAGTATACCTACATTTATGTAAACACTTGTGATAATGGATATATTATTTGAAGTATTCATATTAAGATTCATATTCCAAAAAATTTAATATTGTGTAAATTTATGAAACTCAAAATTTATAACGTTTATGCTTTAAATTAATGAAAAATGTTTCTTCTAGAAACATCATACAAAAATCATTAATTGCAAAAATACTTTATGTGGTAGCCTTGAAATTCGTAGCTGATTTTTAAGATGATATTTGCAGTAATATATGTTAAAGCCTATTTTAAACAAATGCATAGTGCCAAATATTTTATAATATTAAACATACATCCAGTTTATATTCAATTAACAGAAGGTTCAAGATACTACATAAAGTTTTATTTAAGGCAAATGCTTGCTTTATTAAAGAGACTGCTTGAGGCCTTTTTTACTATGTTTTGCCTTTGTAAGTTACATTTTAAAGCTATTCTATTCATTGAAAGAAAAGACGTATAATTTTTAGTGCTTTTTTTAAATATCTATTTGCTTATAAGCTCAAAAACTTAGTGTTATATTTAGAAATTCAGTTTACAATATACAGCTAATCCGAGTGAGCTCTAAACTTTCTGTTAAAATATAAACAACTCTAGATTCATTTTTTAACCACTAAATAAAATAAGTGTGATGCTGTTTCAAATATTTTTTTTATTTACAAATCTGTGTGCTCGTTATTTTTTCGCTATTTGATCTATCTGCATGTATAGAAAATGAAACTGAATTTTTCTCTTCCATTTTCTAATGCAGTCTGCATAATCAGAGTTTTCAATAATCTGAGTTGGTATTGGTCCGGATCAACTCAGATTACTATTATCCTACTGTATATACAGTTTTGCACACCCAATATATATATATATATATAAATGGCTTAAACACTAATGCATTATAACATTTAAGAGTTTCTTTTATATATTATCTTATAGGTCCTTATTTCTAAACAAAATGTCAAATTTAAACACTTCACCATATTCTGTGCTTCCTATATATAAAAATTAATTTCTTATTTATGTCCTTAAATGCTTTCCATATTTATTTATTTTTTAAATATATTTAGTGTTCATTTTTGCTCCAGTTTTAATATTTTAATTTTGATAGCATGTAAAATTAATGATTTTCTATGTGTTATCTATCTTATCTTAATTGATATGTATCTGTATTATTTCTTTCTTTCTGCAGTCAAAATTGCCACAGGTTAGTCTTTAAAATTATCTCTTTAAGTATTTTGCTGTTTTAGTGACATAATTTCATGATACATATTTTCAACATTGATTTGCTAGTATGTTCTTGTTGTATCAAATAATTATAATATTACATATAAGGCAATATTTTTGTTATTATTAGTAGATTTTATGATAAATTTTGCTGGATTTAAATAGAAAATAAAACATTTCCTGAAAAATGAGCTTAGTTTTTGTCATCTAGAACATTAATCACAACTAACTTACTAACTGTACTACCAAAAAGTAATATCTTGGAGTTTTATTAGTTGAGATTTTTTATCCTTATATAGCTTAAATTTTTAATTTTTTTTTCTTTCTTTCCTCCTCTACTGTGCATAAAAGTTTGCAGGTTCCTACTGTTAGGAGCCTATGCTTTTTTACCCAGTTAAAGTTACCAGTGCAATACATTATCAAAAAATATGCTTCACTATTTTATACAAATTAGTACATAGTTATAAAAGTAAACATTTCCTTGTTTTTCAGTTATTTGTTGAATGTTAAATAATATCTGTTTTATATTAGATATACGCTCATTAGAAATATTTTTCATAGATTCCCTTGAAGGTAAGAGGGCTGTGAAATGGATCTGTGATTATATAGTCTTCCAGTGTTCCAGACCTCCTCCTGCCCATTCCAAAGATCTTCACTCAACTATAGTAGCTGCTTATCAGTGTGTTACAACATGGCTTGTTGAGCATCCAGATCTCTTAAATGATAAAGATACTGTGCACACTGTATTGGAAGTTGTTGAACTAGGAATATCTGGTTCAAAATCTCAGGTACTTTGTACTAAGTTTTATTGCTTCTATTTAGTTTATCTCAAAAAAATTTTTGTTCCCTGCCCTTTCATTGACTTTTATACCATTATAATCACATGAATATATTGCACATTAGTGAAAATATTCAGGGTTTTTTTCCTTTGTAACTTTAATAAGAAATTACAAAACAAAATACTGTAACAAAAGAAACATTGTAGCAATTTGCTACAAAGGAAAATGTATATATGAAAAGGTTATCTGACAAATTGGAAAAAGTAATTTAGAAGAGCAGCTTGCATTTATGCTTGGTTTGTTGTCAGAATCATATCCAGCTTTGTGTGGGGTAGTAGGAAAGTAGCACCAATTAACACATTAATATGTCTGCATGTGGCTTTTACTCAGCAACTGTTGCATGATTATAATTTCTGCATCATTTATGAGAATATTAAATCCTTAACAGTAATAAAATCTATTATTTCAATTTTTATGATTTAGTTCATTATACCATTAGTAGTTACACCATATTCTACTGCTTGCAATCATATGTGGAATAGTTGTAAAAGCTACTTACACCAGCCATTTATAGATAGTTGAAACTTTCTCTAATTTCATACTGTGCTTGCCATAACTATTAGCAAGCATTTAATGAATCACAAAATAACCTACACAGTTTTGAACATTCAAACCTTTTCTACTTACAGCCAAAGAAAAGTGATGTTCCCAAACTGAAAGGAGATAAAGAATTAAAACCTGCTTCTATGAGAGTTAAAGATGCAGCTGAGGCTGTGCTGTCTTGTATGCTTGACCATGTTGTAAGTACTGCAAGCTAAATTATATTTCATATTTAATAATTTTATTTGTATGTATATATGCACTGTATTTTTTCTACATCAAAATTTAATATATATATATATATATATGCAATGCCTTTAAATTTAAAAATACATCAGTGTTTCAGTTTATAAATACTTGGAGAAAAAAATTGCATAACAGAAATTGTTGGTAGCCTATTAATAAAAGCATATTTAAAGCAACAAAAAATTTAAGATTATACTGTGAATTGATATGCTTTTTAACATAATATGCTAAGCAACACCCAGAACTGTTGACTCACTGAAATAAGAAGATGGTAAATAATTATATATATATATATATGTGTGTATGTATGCATGTATGTATGTATGTATGTATGTATATATGTATATATATGTGACGTCAGATACTTCAAGTAAAGTTTCAGAGTTAAGGTAGGTAATATGATTTATTGAACATTACATTTAAGTTACAATTTAGAATGAGAAGAAGGGAGGGGAGACAGGTACAAGAATCAGCGTGGACTCATGAAGCAGTTCCAGTGGCAGAAGTCTCTCGATTTTCGATGTGCGGGAGTATTTACGCTTACCACACCACGTGGTTTTTGAAGACATAACTCCGCCTCTCTCTTATCTCTGATTGAACCACACACATTTACCAACATGACCCGCATCCGGGGCTACAAGGGCGTGGGGACACGTGTACATCTAAAGAACTCAGAATCGACGGCCTGATGTCTGGCAAATAACAAAATAAATAAAACATAGCTCCAGAGCGCGCGTGGCAAGTATGACAGGAAAGTAAAACTTACAGTGAAAGTACCGGTTTGAACAATACCCAAACTAGTAAAACCCAAATTACCTTTTTATACATTACTTATATATACTTTTTTTAAAATTAATTTTTGAAGTTGCCTATAGCTATTTTATTTTACTGTGAAACCTTTGTCGGTTCAGATTAAGATATGAAATATTACAAATTTTCAGCCGAGAGAAATAAATAAATAAAAATCTAAGAATAGTTATTACAAATGTACAAATAATTATAATTAAGCTTGATTAAAGTTATCAAAGTGACAAAAGTAGTTCCTTGAAAAGTAAAAGTTACTACTGCATTAAAATTATTGATAATTAATTTTAATGCATGAGCTTATATTGATTTAATTTTCAGAACATTTCTCATTAAAATACAATTTTTAAATTATTTATTTTTCGAATCATACTTTTTATTCATCACTAAAAATTGAAAATATCTAAAGAAATAATACAAAATAAACATTAACCAATGTATTTATTTGTTATGTGTTTTTATATAGTTTTACATTACATATTAATAATAGGAGTAACAGATATTTTAACTATAAAACTAGCTGATACATGGTTAGTTATAGTAATACATAATAAAAAGATGGCCTAATTAATTTTTCTTTGTAGGGTTATTTTCCTCCTCCATGTGGTCCACAAAACCTTTCTTCACTTTTAGATGAAAAATCTTTGCTCCAGCAGTGTAAAAGCTTAAATGATGATGAAATGACAAAAGAAGAAATAGTTAAACATTTTAGATATTTTGCAATAGACAATTCAATTATTTTAGCTCTCTTAGAACAACATTTGGGCAATGAACAAGGTAACTGTTTGATTCATTATTATTATCTAACTTTAAAAAACTTTTCTTGAAGATGGTAAATAATTATAGCAATAATAACAACAACAATTGACAACTTTTTAACATTGTACTCCCACAACAGAATAACTTATGATGGTATCCCCCCCCCTCGCATTCCTTAGTGTGCATAGTTTTTTATTCTTAAACAAGAAACATCTAGTTGGTATTTGCTACAAACACATTTGCTGGTAAAAATTGAATGAACATTTTAAGCAAAAATAGATATATTTTGAAGTAAAAAAAAAAGAATAAATACAATGATTTTTTTAAACATACATTATTGTTGTTGTTACTAATACCCTCTGGAAACTGCAAAGCGGTATCGGATCTTCCAAACAGGATGGCAATGAGCAGAAGGGAGTGGTTTCCATTTAAATGAGCCCCAGTGGAAGGAAGACAGACTTCGGGGGTCTTCCGGTCTCTTAATTTTGAACCAATTCCAGATGAGAGACATGCTATCCAAAATCGGCATGTACAGTGGTATCGTTTGAATATGGAGGACATTGGAGCCACTACATATTTTACGTGCACCTGCTCCCATTAGCGTACACAGTCTTACAGCAGTACAACCGAGAGAGGAGTTCACCTTCCTAAGCTCTGGTCAGGCCTGTGTTGCTTCATTTTCTGTGTTCTTACGGGAATGGAATTTAGTAACCAGGCCATGCATGACATATGCATTATTATTTGCTCTTGCCTGTTTTTCTTGGTCCGCCCCTCCCTTCTCTTCAAATGCTATGTATGCCCCACAGGTTGAGAAGCGCTGCTTTAAAATATAATTTAAAAAATTTTTGTACATACTAAAATTGACTTACTGGGAAATGATTAGTTTCTTTCATTTTAATTTGTTTCCTCATTATATTAAGGCATATTGAGAAAGTTTAATTTTTGAAGAAAGTAAATTTGTTCTATGCCCATCATACTTCTGCTATTTTGCCCAGTTTCTTTGAAAGTTTTTTTGCCTTACAGTTTGTAGGAATTTAGAATGATCCCCATTAAAAAGAAACAAAAAACATGAGATATTAACAATACAGATCTAGTTTAATATAGTTTATATTATTGATTCTCTAATTGTTTATATTTCAGACCCTCAACCAACATTAACTGCTCTTGTAAGAGGTCCATTTGGTCGACATGCATGGTGTGTCCAACTTCGGCATTTGCCTCATCACAAAGTTTGTGGCTTTGTTTTAAACTTATTTTAATGTTTTTAGTAATAGTAGATTGTATAATTAAGCCTGAGGATTATGTAAATATTCCCTAATACACTGAAACCTGCTAAGTTGACCATCCAGTGGTTCCACGTTTTCGTGGCCAACTTATCAGGTTCAATACTTTTTGATTTTTGTATTTCATCATCTATGTACTTATACATTACATGGTACATGTAGTATATGTAGTATACTACAAAATTACACAAAATATGAAATCAAATAAATGATACAAAATAATTGCTTATTTTGTATCATTTAATAAATATACTGTTTTTTAGTGTTAAACACTAATTATACATACATATTACTGTATTACGTATTAATTATTAGAGTCATAATATGTATGTATACTACATACAGTAGTAAGTTAAACAGACACCAGTTACTTTAATTATGAAGCTCAATTTATTACTGTATTCAGTGATTGTGATAACACCTCTAGATGCGTATTTCACGCTTTAGAAATTCAGAATACGCCTTAAAAATTTCGGAATGCGTATTTTTATGCATTGCTTTCCCATATAAAATTAGGTATATTTTGATAAATAATTATGATTTGCTGATTTTAAATTTAAAAAATCGAATTATTGCACTAGTTTTTGTTGAACTGACATATATGTACCTAGATGTATAATCAGTTATTATTTATGTGTCATAAGCAATTTAATTATGTATTTGAATATTTATCATAATTGTTTGTTGCTTTAATTACTCCTTTGGAAAAGAAAATACTCTCTCCAAAAAGGTTAAGGAGTATTTTTACTCTTCTGAAAAAATCCTAGATCGATCACTGACTGTATTAATAGATTTTGCATAGTGTTCGTATGTATTAAGGGTTTTGTACTTCACACATACCTGCTACTGTATATGTACTAATGTAGTTACAAAAAAAAAAAAAAATTACTTACATAAGGAATAAAAATGAATGATACATTAAGAATCTGGACAATCAGTCATTAATTTTGCTTTTTCGGCAAGTTTTGTTTTCACTCAGTGTTCTTCAAATTTCCCATTTAACTGCATGAGGTACCTCATTCTCTGAGATATTGCATGAGTTGTTTGAAGAAATACATAGAAAAAAATTCTGGAAGTGGTCAACTTCCAAAGGTTTTGAGCAAGGTTTTGGGACAAACTCTGCCTAATTACCTTGTCAACATGCAAGTTAGACAAGTAGTCAACTTATAAAGGGTTCACGCAACATTAAAGTAATTAAGCCATTCCATTCTTGGTCAATTAGGTCAACTTCACAGGTTTCACTGTACAAAAAAACTTTGATACAATATTACTTAAGGGACCCAATAAAATTATCATTCTAGAGGGATGTAGCGTTATATTGAGAAGAGATTATATTGTATTGGAATTCTGAGGGACTGCAAAATTTTATCGTTATAGAGAAATCTTTTGCTGTATCGAATATCATTATAGTGAGGTTTTACTGTACGTTTATTTTGAGAATACCAATTTTCTGACAAGCTAATTTTGAATTCAAAGTGGAACTATAGTACTACTATTGAATAGCAAACTTAATTTTGTTAACATGGATAATCCATTCATACAAATCTATGCAATAATGAAGAATATAATAGCCTTAAATTTCTTTTCTCTATGTCAATTTGAGCTGTATATATATGTGTATACTAGCTGAAGTACCCGTCGCTGACGGGTGAGTACTGAATGCAAATTTCCAAAAAGCAAGAACTTTCATCAGCATTGTAGGAGTACACAGAATGGATGTAGTATGTTGCCAAAGTAAAGAAAGCAAAGTTATAATTTTTATGTATTGTTAAAATATTACAGGTTAGAGAGTAACTAAGTAATATAATTTCATTCACTTTAGTCATAATTATGTGATGCGTGAACGAATATTTATGCATATTGAAATAATTTTCTCAAAATCTAATCAATATTTTTGAAAAATTGGAAGCCTAGAATTTAAGTTGAGTGACAACCTATCATGTCACCAAATTTTGTTTCATTCCCTGCAGTCTTTATTTCGTGATGCTGGAACAAAATTTCAACATTTTAAAACGATCTTCACAAAACCACAAAATATTTTAAAAATTCAATGCCTATAAATTAAGATTAGCAACTACCTATCGTATCACCAAATTTCGTATCATTCGTATTAGTTGTTATTACGTGATGCTTGAAGAAATATAAATGTACTTTGAGAGAATTTTCACAAAATCTCAAAATCTAATAAAAATATTTTAAAAATTGGACACCTATACTTTATGTTAAGCAACCATCTATGTTGTGACTAAATTTCATATCCTTCACTTTAGTCGTTATTACGTAATGCGTGAACAAAGATTCACTCAGTTTTAAATGATTTTTGCAAAATCTCAAAATCTGATCGATTTTTTTAAATTAGATGCTTATACTTTAAAGTGAGTGACCACCTATCATTTCACCAAATATCATTTTTTCACCTTTGCAGTTATTACGTGATGTGTGAACACAAATTTATGCACTTTGAAACGATTTTTGCAAAATCTCAAAATCTAATCAAGATTTTTTTTTAAATCTGCACCTATGTTTTAAGTTGAGTGACCACCAATCATGATACAAAATTTCATTTCAAATGCTTCAGTCGTTTATATGTGATGCTCGAACACAAAATTTTTGCAGTTTCAAAGGATTTTTGCAAAATCTCAAAATCCAACAAGATTTTTTAAAAATTCGACGCCTAGGTTTTAAGTTGAGTGACCACCTATCATGGTACCAAATTTCATATCATTCACTTCAGTCGTTTTTACGTGATGCTTGAACAAAAAAAGCGTCACGGACAGAACGACAGATAGACAAACTTTTTTTGAGGGTCGCACCGGATTCCCAGGTGCTTGAAACGGATAGAAATTGCAAAATTTTTGAATTCCAAAAAATGTACAGACAAAAGTCTAATTTTATTTATATATATATATATACTCTGTACATTTAATTTATTATTGTGCATTTTAGACTGTAGTATTGTTGCAAAAAGTTTGCAAATCATTGGTTGAGAAAGTTGCAAAATTAAGAGTTTATTATATTGGTTGAACGTCCGCACGCAATTAAAAAACTTTGATCCTCATCTTAAAATGCATAAATTTTTGAAGATGCATTTAGCTTCTTTTAAAATTATTTTATGAAGTGAATGGTGAAGTTTTCTTTTGTCTATGGAGAATAATCAACAATTCTGAGACAGAATTAAATAATTTAAAAAATGTTTTTCATTTTATTAACCCATTCAGTGTGTGTGCATATACTATTGCTAAATAACACAAATGCATTTTTACTTAGTGTTATTGTCTGAACGAAGCATATTTTAAACCTTTAAAACATTAATTTCTATAATTTATTGTTAAACAAATAATTTTATGAAAATTCTCTGAACTTCACTTTCCATAATATAACTACTGCTTCCTTTTTACAGTCTGGTAGTAAACATTATACTGTGAATCCAGGAAGACCCTTGCCCATGAATGATGTTGGAACTGTATTCAATATCAAGCAGAGATATTTTCCTGAAGCTGTTGATAAAATTCCTCACTGTCAAGCGTGAGTTATGGCATATTTTACACTTAAATCAAACAAACTTTTTTATCATTAAAAATTATTTTGAGTTTGCTGCAGATCACTCTTAAAGTGAAGATCTTAAAACTTACATATAATTTGGATGTTTACATTTTTTGTAAAATTTAGTTTTTAAACTATTTTTTATTTTTGATGCATTGTTATGAAATGAGAGAATTATCTCTTTTCTGTTTTTGTCAGAAGTACCATTCTATATTAAAATTGACAGTATCTTGCAGATACATTTAATGGACCAACTTATCTGGATAGTAAAATAGAGTTATTGATTCAATCTTTCCTATTTGATGAGCTGTGACACTGATGACGTGTTATGAACCTCAAATTTTATTATAATTATCTGAAAGTGTTAGAATCAACATTCAAACTCTAAGCACTACAAATTATGTTGAAAACTAACAAAATGGCTAGGAACACACACGCTGCAGACAATTTAGTTTGATTGAGTTACCACTGATCCTTGTTGAATTTGTTGTTTATGAAATGCCTAGGATACAAGTCACTGGAAATTGCTAAGAGCATGCCATAGCCATATAGTGACTATGATATTTTGAATTTAGCGGAGGTAAATTAGTTGCCTTTTATTAAATTTAGATCCTCACTCAAATCCTAATCAACATGGGCATATTGACATTTCTTTGAAAACAAAAGTCACTATACTCATGGTTAGTTTTGAAGCGAATTGATAGTAAAATAGAATTTCGAAAGGGCTTTAAGTTTTATGCTGTATATCACAATTAATTTTTAAATCTTTTTTGAGGGTGTTAGAAGTGCTTGCATGTAGGTATTCACAAGAGATAATTTTGAATTATTATAATATGCTTAACTTAATGAGCAACTGCTATGTAACTCATCTTGCCAAAAACCCAATATTAAAAAAAAAATAAACAGATATTGAACTTTCACAAATGTTTTGTTGCCAATTATATGGAAACAGTGTAAAACAATTTTTAAAAGAATTGCAACATAAATGTTGTAAGAATAATGAAAATTTTCATATTTGTTTAAATTTCAAGATAATTGGATAGTTTAATTAAGATAATGTAATGTTTAATCTTTCAGTTTAAATATTTTTTAGTGATAAAAGCATTCCATCTTTGGAAAATATTTCAAGAGTGAGTGCTGAAGAGCATGAAAAGTTGTCAAAACTCATTGAAAACCAAATAAACTTTGAAAATACTGTTAAAAAGCAAGTGGAAGCTCAATACACAGAATATCCTAATCCAGAAACAGAGTGTAAAGCCCCAAGGTAATTTACAATTATATTACATAATCAAATGTGTCTGTATTATTGTAGAATTGCACTTAAATTTTCATTTTACTTTTCTTTATGATAAGTTCGTATGAATATTGCATTCAATGTATTTTGCCTTGCTGCTGAATGTGCATTACTGTTTCAATTATTTTAATTGCATGAAAATATGTTTATTAATTATATTATAAGTTCATTAAAAAACTGTTATTATTAATCTCTATACATGTTTCTCTAAGCATGGACTGTTTCTCATTAAAACAGTAACAATTGCATGATTAAAGAACCTAGGTGTAAATGAATTTTTCTCTCTAAATCTTTAGGAAATAATATGACAATGGTTCTCTTATGATTAAACAATGTCAAAATGATATCATTGAGGAACTGAGATGAAAATTAATTTTCCTTTGAGGTTCATCAGAGTAACATGATATCAAAATGATTTGAAATCGAAAATAACTATGCTATAAGCTGGAATGTCTCCAATATTGATTGTAGAAAACTGCTAAATATTGTTAAAGCAAAAGTTATTTCCAATTGAAGTGATATTCATTTTAATAGTCCCCCCATGTGTCTAAATACTTTCACATAATAATATGCCTTTAGCATTTAAACATGCACTATACCTTCTCCAATTGGCATTTTTCATATTTGGTAATATGGTCAAACTTTTGTATCTAGAACAGTTTTCATTCATAACCAGGCGTGTTATTCTTTCTTTGGAATCTTTATCATTTGTGAGCAACCTATCAAAACATGAGGAGGTTGAAAACCTTTTCACTGATATTTTCCAGTTATGTTCCCCTCCCCCCTCCTTAAGCATCACATTAAGTAAATTGATACTAACACAGATGCTCTGCACTTGAGAGGCTAATTTTATATGAATTTTATACTTTAAAATTTTTTGATTAATAAAACGAGCAGTTTAGCTAATATGTTAGATTTTTCTTCCTTGCTTCCTCCACACATTTTTTTATTCCTTTAGATGATTTACTGAGTAATTTCATGTGAATAATTTTGCATTTAATACCACTTGATTTATTGTAAAATTTTCTGAAATGCTAATATATATATTTATACACCATACTTGGTATTTCTTTGATCAGAGAAACATCTTTTAAACTGTTGACATTAGCATTATACTTTGAATGACAAAACATTTTCTACTGGCATTGTTACATTTTATAGAGATCCTGTTCATGAAAATTTGAAATAAGAAAAATGAAGAATTATCTTTAAAAACAATTTACAAAATTGACATGTATATATGGAATATTCTCTGAGTTATTTAAGTTTTGAGCAGTTATTGCCAATGATGAAAAATCAATGTAAAAGTGAAATGTAAAAGTGTTCCAGTAAATAAAAAACAAAAATTAAACTGTTTCTATTAAAGGACTATATTCCTGTCCTCACTTAATTTATTTTCCCAATTAAATTTGTTCAATCAAGCTTTTTCCCAATGAAAATAATGTATTCATTTTGTTTTTAGTTTATGCCAGGAGTTTCAGACATCTCGTTTGTTTTTATCACACCTTGGATTTCTTACTTCTGATGCTCTTAAAGTATGAAAAATTAAATATCTTTTTAAAATACTTTTTTTATTTTTCCTTTTCTTTACATTATTTAAAATTTTATTTTAAGGAATCACTTACACAGCCTTTACCATCACTGGCATCATTGGATCAAAGTGCCGATAATTTTTGTTCAAAATTAGACGACATTGACAATACACCTAGTCGAACTGCAGACACTGTATTTATACTGTATGTTAAAAGTGGACAGACATCTGTTGAAAGTTTGCTTCAAAATGTGGTTAGTATTAAATTTTCAAATGCATTTTATTGTTAGTTTTATTCATACTAAATCTCTGACTTTTTATTTGCACTCTTCATTTACAATATGTATGAGGTAAATCAATAAATATTGAAGTAGAGAATGTTACACTAATTTTTACTAAAACTAAAAGAATTTAGAAGAGTTGAAACAGACTTAGAATAAAGTTGATTGGTTAAAAATTATGTGTGTGGTTTTTGTATGTCTGGCAAGGAGTAAAAAGGATAATAACCGAAAAAACCCCATGTCCACTCAGTTTGTTTATAGTTATGCTCATTGCTCAGGGGTATCATAAAATGTTTTAAGAAGCTGGGAAAGGCAGTCAGTTGAAACATTTTGATAATATGATGTTGCACAACATAAGTGTCATTCTTTTACACAACAATGCTACAGCAAATGCAGCCTGCACAACAAAAGAACATATACAGAAGTTCAAGTGAGAAATCTTCAAACATTTCTGCCAGAACTCAGATCTGCCCATATATTTGGTTTCAACATCTTCAGTAAACTGAAGAAAGCACTATGGCAACAACAGCTTCTAATGAATGATGAAGTCAAGAAGTGTGACAAAAGACAAAAATTTATTCTGTAGAAAGGTATTTTGAAAGTGAATAGATTTGTTTGCAAAACACTTTTCTACATTATTTCTATTCGTTCGAAAGTAACACTGATATGATATTTTTGCTATTAAAAATATCATATGCATTTGCAGTTTTGTTGAATGTCATCTTAGTTATGTATTTGTAAGGCAAAGTTTATGTCATGAGTCAAAATATTTTGAGATTTTGCAATGATGAGATTAATTTTAATCATATGAGTAAAAAATATTCTTTCTGTGTGAAGAGTGGGCATGCAGGTAACTCCCAGTATAAACTTTGTAGTTGTATTTCTTTTAATTTAGTTTTCTTTCTCGGTATATTTTAATGGCTTTTATTTTGAAATGTTTTTAGACCACTCATAACATTCATCCTCACTTTTTGGAATTCTTAAGATCTTTGGGATGGCCTGTTGATGTCAGAAAGCATGCAGGATGGACTGGTCATATATCAACTTCTTGGAAAATACTGTCCAACGATGATTTAGGTAACTGATTTCTTCCAAAATCTTTTATAAATGTGAAGATATTTATTCACATATAGCTAATTTATATTAATATTTTAGGTATTCATCTTAAAATGTTCAAGAATAAATTGCATATCTAAAAAAAGCATTGATGCACATAATATTCTCCTTCTTTTTTATTTCTCCTTCAGCTAATAAAATCATATTTTATAAGCATTCTCTTTTCATAAATTTCATTAGTATACGTGGAAAGTTTGTTACTTTATGAGTTATGTGACTTTAGGTTGACTTCAGAGCTAACTTGGGCAAATGTTGTTAATTATGGAAGGCCATCAATTAAATGTGTATAAAAAGTTCATTTCAGATTTTATGTTACTGTACATATTTCTATTAATTTCATCTCAACAGTATGTCTTTTGCATAGTCAGAATTGGGTTGATAATCCATCCAGTTGATCTCATCCAATTTTTGAAATTGGATGTGACTAACATAACTGAAATCTTTTTGCAAATCCAATAATTAATTATTTTTTAAATGCAGATAACATATACAAATATGCGTACTTTTGTGTTTCTAAAAATTTACATTTGCATCTTTTTTTTTCCACCATGAAAATCCAATTAGTTGTGAAGTTTTGTAGTACTGAAATCTACCAATCCATATGTTTTTAGTATATCAATGCAAAAATACAAAGTCTCTCTTTGAATAATATTATTTTGTGTTTTTTGAAATTCAAGCTTTTGCTGTTCTCTGACGATTGTAAAATGATAATTGTGGCCATATAACTTACAGTTATTTTGCTCAGCAGCTGGTCCATGTGGCTGTTTTTATTTGGAAAAATCTAATCGTATGTAGCTTTTTATACTTGCAAAAATTGTATCCTTAAATTTTATGCGTATTGACTTCAATTGTAAATTCTGATCGATACTTAAAACTACCAAAAGGTACCAAAAGAAATGCGAACAGTTTATGCTTATTGTTGGAATATATCAGCAAGATATCAACAATTTTGCCAAAGGCTGCACAAATCTTTAAAGTGGGGGCCTACACTAACTTCATTTCATCTGGTGCATTATAAATATTTTCCATATGTTTTCAAAAGAAATAAAAATGTTTATAAAACTCATGATCTTTAAATTTCAGTGAAGTTATTGTATTTTGTAGATTCCATTCCTGAGGATGAAGAGACAGTCAGTATCTACAGTGGAAAGCAAAAAGTTTTGTATTGGTCAGACGTATCATCTGAGTTAGCTTTTGTTGTTCCAAGTCCGTCTTCTCAAGAAAAAATTCTTAGGAAGGATACAAAAGATTCAGATGTTAGTGATGATGTGATTTTTAGAAATAAAGGTAATTAATCACAGTTATTCATAATTTCTGTATTAACAAAACTGAATTTTCATTTACCTTTTCTAAAGTCTTTCTGACAGCTCTGTTTTTAATGTTTGAGTATTTACTTAATTTTTATTAAAAATATTAAAACATATACATATATAAGTGTTCCAAAAGAGATGTTAAAACGATTATCTTTTAAACCGTAAGCAGTGATGCCGCTTACGCGCTATAGCGCGTCAAATATGCAAAAAATCGATGATGGGATGCAAAAGAAAAGTTACAACGTGTCCCGTGGGATGTGTAATTTCCATCGCGCACAAATTTTGGAAAAAAGAAAAAGGAGAGAGAAGGTGCATTCAGACTGCCACTTTTGGGTAAATCTAGTAAAACACAAACTGCTAGTGTTTTACTTAGGGAGTTTGACATCATGAGTAGCTTTGTGGGCCCGTTTACATGCACACAAATGCGGAGTAAATGCAACTATAGCTGCTTTCTACCACGTTTTCACTACATAGGGGAAAAAAATGCCAGGTAGAAAGATTCCTAGTCGAAAGGAGGGTTCGCTTTCCCATGATGCATTGCGAGTTTTCCGTTTTCCCTTATTCTGCTTTTACCCGGGATTATATATATATCCTGCTGTGTGCACATGTGGTTAAGCTGAAGAGAAAAGTGATTACTTTGACGTTCTTCTCTTTTCTCCCCTCCCCCCCCCCCTTCTCCCACTTCTGTTTTCACGTTAGAGGTTGTTCCGTTGTTAGAGATGGTGGACTATTGGAATAAAGTTTTTGCATTATTTATTTTTAATATTCGCTTGTGTAAATTTAAACAATGATTTGTTTTATATTAAATCTGACAATTAATATTTAGAAATGAAATCTATAAGCTATAGAAGTGGTAAATATTTTAAACAATCTAGAAGAGAAAAGGGGGGGGGGTGTTCCATATTTTGCTGTTGTATATCCTTTCCTTCCTCAAATATATTCCGATTTTCCTTGTGATAAATTTATTAATACATAGTAATTATTTTTTTAAATTAATGTAAGATTGAGGGGCGCTTGAATGGTATTTTATTGTAGTTTTAATAAATTAAGATGTTGGGGCTCTTCTGCGAGTACATTTTACTTTTTTAAACAATTCTACCGATGCGGCCTTTCTCCGGTTTTTACTGTACATACAAAAAGGGATTTTATTATTAGGATTCAGGGGGTCATCAGGAAGGTTCTGCCGTGAAGGCAAAGTAGATAAAATATCATGCATGTCACAACAAATTTTTCTTGATTAATTATTATTATTTTTTTTTAATATAAGTTTTAGGTTATTTATAAATAAGATATTCATATGCGTCGGCACACAAAAATTGGTGAGACATGATAACATCAGTCGTGAAATCAACCAAATGCTTTTATATCGATAAGGACCCACTTTTGGGAAAAAAGGACCCAGAAATTTTGAAGTCCTGGGTCCCAAGGATCCGTTCCTTCCAAAGTCTAGTGACATTACTGCGTAAGTGATCGAAACATGCTTTCAATTAGAAAAGTTCGTCAAATAAAGAGTAGATTTCAGATATCGCTACTAGGGGCTGTATACATATTAAAATATGAAATTTAATATTTATATGGTCTTCCTTTCCTATCTTTAAAAATTAAAATAAATGTTGCTCTTTGTCTAAGAAAAATAATTTTAAAAATTCCATGTCTCTAAGTGGAATAGTTAGCAAAAAAATTAATGTTAAAATTGATGACTTACACCACTTTACCTACTGCATCGGCGTCGGTTTTCAGTCGGAAAAAAAAACTTTACTTTAGGGGAATCAACTATGAGTTGATAAAAGTTAAATAATGATCCCATTGTTGGGAAAAGCAATTAAACAGGTTCAAACACATGAAATTAACAGTTACCATTTTACCTAAAATGATCGATACAACTTTAGAAAATTAGCAATAATTTAGTCTTTGAGGGGGTTCATCTACAAATTAGGTCAATGCCTCTAGCGAAAGGATTTTAAAGTGTAAAAGAGAATGGCAAAATAGTGCTCTAGGTTACTATGGTGTGGTAACTTTAACTAGAAACTGTTAAAAATGCATTCTATGAAAATTCTATCTAAATTAGGATTTGAGGAGTCAACTGTACTGCTGAGGGACTATTAACAAAAATTAACATCATTTGAAAAGTAACTACATTTTTCTCACTTTTGAGACATACCCTTAGTGCTTGCCGACAAATGCCAAAATTTTTAACTTGCGATATCTTGTAAGCTATTCCACTTACAGACATAGGCGCACCCGCAGAGAGAGCAATGGGAGCTAAAGCACCTCTAAAGCTGGAGAGTTAGATCTGAAAGGCTTTAAAAATTGAAAATTATCACTAATGAATTGAAACAGTTTATTTCTAAAAATTGTCTTCAAATTATTTCTAAAATACCCCCCCCCCCTAAAAAAAAAAGTTGGTTTTTAAATGAATACCTCAGTTAATGTATGAAATACAATTAAACTTTATTATGCCATTGAAAAGATCAGATACTTACTAATTTATGATTCTATAAAGTTGATAGGGGGCTTGAGTTCTGTGGGCAAATGGTACAGAGTATTTTAACGTTATAAGAGAAGTTACTATAATGAATGTCACTATAACAGAGTTTAGCAGTATTCTTAGTCTCACCCCCCCCCCCTAAACTAAAATTCTGGGTGCACCATTGCTCACAGACCTGGGGATTTTTTTAATTTACCTTCTCAGACACAGGGCAGCATTCTTCTAAATATAAAGGATAGGAAAGGAGGAACCGCAATATGTACATAGTCCCCTGTAAAAAAATTGCCATTTTTTAAAGCTACTTTTCATTTGATGAACTTTTCTAATTGAAAGTATGTTTCTATTACTTATGGTTTAAAAGATAATCGCTTTAACATCTATTTTGAAACACCCAGTATGGTTTTACTAAAAGTTGAAATTTAAGTATGAGACATAGAATTTGACACATGACTACCTGTTGTCAGAAAATTAATTTTAAATTAGTTGTAAATTATTAGTTGTAAATTAGTTGTACAACAATTCGATATTGCATATCTGTACGTCTCTCTCTCTCTCTCGGATAAATCTATTTGTTTAAAAAAAATCTTGTAGTTGTTAATTATTTTACGTGTGTCATATTTTTATCGAAAAACACTTTTAAAGAAGCTATTTTCAATATTTAATCACTTAAAATTATATTCTTGGTACTAAAATTTTGATAATGTAACTGACACAATAGTAATTTTTAACAATGATCCATTGCAATGTAAAGTGAATGCTTTCCATTTTATTTATTTGTTCACTCAAATCTTATAGATAAAGATTCCACTCGAGATGGAGATCGTAAAACAATGCCCTCTTCATCTTTTTCGGATGTACCTATACCACGAGCAATGTCATTAAATTTAGATGCCAATGAAGAATTGATACAAGGTCAAGGTCGTAGCTCTGGAAGGAAATTTGGAAGGCAACATAGTTGTGCTATTTCTTGTGCTATGAAAGTTGTAGTTGCATGGTTGGAAAACTTGGATGATCATATTTCTTTTCCACTTGGTAAGTTGATTTTTGATGCTTAAGGAATGGGATTTATATTTGTTAATTCTGCCAGGGTTCCAGCAGACCTTAAAAAGTAGGAACTCTTTTAACACTGAAATTTTACCATAAGTCTCATAGTGATATTCTTCTTTTCTTTTATTTATTGATAAAAAATGAAAATTGCAAGGAATAATTTTGGCTATTACTGTATCCAATATTATTAAAAATATTGGATACAGTAATAGTAAGTTGATGTTAAATAATTAATAAAATTATCTTTTAATACTGTGTGCATTACATTATTATGTAATATCTATTACAGTTAAAAATGCTAATATAGAATAAGACGTTTTTGACACATATGAGCATGCGTTTCTAGCATATTCTTAGACCATGCTAGCACACATCAGACATTTTGAAATTATGAAATTATTTCCCTTCTTTTCTTTTTAAACCTGCATAAATGTTACAGGGTTGGGAAGAACACTTGAAACTAAACATTTCATCAATTTGCACTGTTTCTGCCACGTTCATTGTTCAATTAGAAATTTTAAGAAAAAGTTATTATTTTCAGTACACCTAATAGTTTAAATTCAGATTATCAGAGACATATGATCACACGGAAAGATTGAAGTTTCTTATATTTTTTTTTCTCTTAATTTCCTGTAACTTATTAAAAAAAAAAGAGAGATATTCATTTTTGCAATTTCTCTATCAACAGGTATTTTTCATTCTCACCCATTTAACATGTATGCCTGCTGTATGGACATGATAATTTCCAGTAGTTAGATAATTAACTCATCCGTGCCTAATCTAACATGATTAATATTAGAATATTAAAAATTAGACTCATACAGTGAGAAGAGTAGGTTAATATTATTGTGCTATTTTCCTGCTTTTAAATTTTCATTCATTTTAAAAATATTTTTATAAAATGCTGCAACATGCAACATTTGAAAATAGAAATAATAATAAGGACTCAGACTTTTATTGAAAGCTTTCTTATATGCTGTAGGTTTAAACACCCACAAATTAGATTATTCCAAGATATTTAACTTTCAGATTTTTGCATTATTTAAATTATACTCAATATGAATATTTGTGTCAGTATTGTACAAAACGTTGACTAAGATAAAATAATCTGCTTGTGAGCAAAATAGGTTAAAATTTAAAAATGTATGCATTTGTTTTAAATAATTTCACATGTTTATTATTATTATTATGAGGGGGTGGGTAAATAGGACTAATGCTTAGGTCACCATCTTATTTCATCCTTTTTAATTTTTCTTTCATGTTTGTTTCATAAATGTTATAAAAAATTTCTATTTATACAGTTATTTTTATTCTTTTGCAGATGATGTACTTCCCCTGTTGAATACAGGTTTGGAGCAACCCAGTTTTATTTCCCGCCCATCAGAAAAAGATATATTTGTCATTTTTGTTCACCCATTGCAGAGTGGACTGTTTCAAATTAAACTACAAGGACCTGCTGGAAAGTATGTTTTCTTTAAACTACATTTTAATACATGCACTTACAATATAAAGTAATCTATATAAATAAAAATGAATGTGTGTGTGTGCGTCTATATTATATACAGTGGAACCTGCTAAAGTGACCACCTGTCAAGTGACATTTTTATGAAATTTCATTGTAACTCATAAAAAATGTATGGGGAAAATATCCTGTAAAGTGACCACCTGCAAAAACTGTATAGTGACCAGATAATCTGCCAAATTTAAGTTTTCCAACCTGTAAAATGTGACCACTTTCCACTATAAACTGCCTCTTTAATATAAAACACATTCAGATAATATAGAATGCTATATCCCTTTTCAGTTGTTTAACACAAGATTTGATCTCAACACTGATTCTCTCTTCTGTAACACTTGTTCTCAATATATGAATAAATAAATAAAAAAAATTAGATAAATAAATTAAAAAGGAAAACTTGTTTTAGTCTAGATTCTTTTATATTTCTGTTGATGCTAAAATTGATTCAGCATGGTTTCCGTTAAGAGGTGTGTGGGATGCAGTTAATCACATATTTACAATTACTTTTGATGAAGTTAATCACACATTTATGAGTACTTCTGATTTCCCTTTACCTATTCTAAATGTAATACTCTTGCCATTTTAAATCTCCCATCTGTCAATAATGCTATTGAACTGTTTCTTAATTTACTTTGGTTTTAGCCTTTGTAATGCATTTTGTTGGCGTCTGTAGTCTGTGAATATATTTAATTTTCTTCCTTTCCCACAGGATTATAATAATTTTGTCTAGGCTACAAAAACTATATTCTGATCGCCCCTGTGGCGAGTCGCATTTAAATTTTGCCAAACATGTATAAAGCCTAACATTTCTTTTCATTTTTTCAACCTGGCGATTTATTTGGCGACCGGCCCTTTTAGAACTTTGCTGTTACAGCACAGTATGCTATCTAAACAATGTGTTCTTGATGTACACTAGTGAAAATTGTATCATGAACTATATTCTATATTGTGCAAACATGAAAACAACCCAAACATTCAAACTGTACTTTAGTAATATGTCAAGCTGCAAAATGGAAATTTATATTTTTTATTATATTATTTATTGTGACCAAGAAGTATTAAAATACATAGAAACGTAAGTATAAGGAAGTCGCACACAATTTGTATGCAATGTGCATTTTAATGTTTCAGTATTTTACTCCCTACATTCCTCTTTTTTGTTCATGTATATTTATTCATTTTGAGATCTTGTTATAAATAAACTGTAGAGTGTTTGTGCAAGTGTTATTTGAATTTTAAGCATAAACAAATTTACTAAAGTGCTACCTTTGTAAGGTGACCAGTTTTGTCGTTCCCAAGGGTGGTCACATTAGGCAGGTTCCACTGTATATTAGAGATGAGTTCGGGCTCATTTTTTGAAGCCCGAGCCCGAAGACTTTTAATCCGAGCCCGCCCGAGCCAGAAATTTCGGCTGAAGATAAATAAAATTCAATAAAATTCAAAGAAGTAATTCTTTGATAGAATACAATAAATTTTGCGAATTAATTTGTACAAATTAAAGACAAATATAGTTGGAAATTTTTAATGCACTTTCTAATTCTTTATATCTATGTTTATGAAATAATGTCGGATCTCATGACTAACTAAGCAATATAAGCCACCGTTCTGAAATACTCAAAGATCTTCACGCGCCTTCCAGGCACCCGTGCCGCTATTTTTACTTTCCGAACATGTACCATGTAAAGAAAGTAGTTTAATCATGAAAAAATTCGACTTCGAGATTTTGGTGTATTGACACGTTTTGAGGTCTTCTGAATTCATTTACGCTATTTTTACGAGATGTACGTATGTATGTGTGTATGTATGTGAGTGAACACGATAGCTCCTAAACGGGGCATTTGATTGAGCTCAAATTGGGTACATATCTTATAAACCACCGTCACAAGACCTGTATTCATTTTGGTGTGAAAGGATTTACAGTTTTTCTACAGGGCTACGATAAAGATTTCTTGTGGCCACATTATGGCCTATGTGGGGAAATTCTTGAAAGTGCGCTATCGTTTAAACGGTGCATTCGATTGAGCTCAAATTGGGTATATATGTTATAAACCACGATCGTAAGATCGGTATTGATTTTGATGTGTATAGGACTTATAGTTTTTCAACAGGGCTACGACAAAGATTTCTTTTACATTATGACCAATGGGGGGAAATTCTTGAAAGTGCGCTAGCATTTCAATGGTGCATTCGATTGAGCTTCAATTTGGTATATATCTTTGAATTATTCATCGATTAAAATACTTAGTAATGATCTTAATCGCAAGTGTTCGGAAAGTCGAGTGGAGTCACTCCAGATTTTTTTTTTTTTTTTTTATAAGTACTTTGATTTTCCATATGAATCACTTTTTAAAATCTGTTTCAAGGATTGTTCAATAAAATAGAAATTTTTCACGAGCCCGAGCCTGCCCGAGCCCGAACGCAATTGTGAATTACAGAGCCCGAGCCCGGCTCGGGCTGAGCCCGTCTCATCTCTACTGTATATACATTTATACACTGTGCAAAACTAGTTAGAATGAAATTTTATGAATCATTTTGGATTTAAAGTGAAATACTAAGTAGAATTATTCACATGTATATTCAGTAGATTAAAAACAATAAATTATTGGGGGAATTTCGATTTCATATAAGTTGATGCAGTTGAACTGTATCACAAGCATCAAATGAAACTGACAAAAAAATAAACAACAACATAATTTATTTAAATAAAAATGTAATGCAGAATGAAATGAAACAGCAACTATTATTCTTTTAATTAACATTTCTTTAATATCCAAACTGTAGGATGTCAATTGCTTTGCCTTTGGTTGACGGTATGGTTGTGAGTCGTAGAACCCTTGGAACTCTTGTAAGACAAACTGCTTTGAACATGCTTCGCCGAAAACGACTTGATGCTGACAGGTACATTATTTTAGCTTATTTTTCAGTTAAGATATATATTTTTCAATTTCAATGAGATAGAGGTTGTAAAGCATACTGATCTCAGCTATCATGTAAACAGCTGTTGAAAATCTTAAATTTCTTTTATTAGTGTTACGATTCCGTTAAAATTCCAAAGTATGTATTTTTCGCTGCCATGGGATGTAAATGGTCTCTTCTGAAAACTACCATAATGTTGAAGCAGATAAAACTATTTAACTTCTGGGTTTTTTTTTTACCCATTTCAAAAAAGGAAGAGGTGCTATGTTTAATGGTATATTTTATTTTTTATGTATGTACAGCAATATTTTTTTGCCATACAGACCAGTATCAATTTTATTATTATTATTATTATTAAAAAGGGGATAGCTCAGGGGTAATCCCATATCAATTTGTTCAGGTTTCGATGATATTATCATTCCAAAAATTGAAAAAAAACTGTTTTTAAGCCATTGCTTAAAGGGTTGCCAGTAATGGCACTAGTCTCACCAAGGTTGGCAATTTATCACCAAGTTTGTCACAAAAAAATAAGTTCCAAAAATAGAATTCCACTTGCTGATATCTTCTATATTGGGTGAGAATTTGCCAAACCCAACTATTTTCAGTGGGATTAATGGTATAGCTTAGAAAAGTTTGCTGGTACCAGCATACATCAAAAGTTGGCTACTTTGGCGATTTATTGCTGAGTTGCCATAAAAAAATGAGTTTCCAAGACTGAACTCAATGTGGCAATAATTTGACCAGCCCTACTAATTTTTGAATGGGAATAATTTTTTGTTATGGTGAAGTAATTTGAAGTCTGTTTTCTTTTTTTAAAAAAAATGTAGTTGTGTGATACTTCCATTTAACCATTTTAAAATTACATTGAATTTTAACGTATAATTTAAATTAATTTTATTTATTTAAATCCAATGCCCGGCATTTGGCAATCAAGCCATTAGCCTTCTGTCCTCCTAATACTTTTAACGACAGAATTAAAACTATACAATGCAGAGCATTTTTCTAAATGTTCCCAGTTCATAGGTCGTCCAGTGTTACATAAAAAATATTTAGGAGAGCCACTGAGTTCAATCTTGTATAAATGATCTTTGAGACAGCCATGTTCAGCTACAAGACAAAACATAGCAACATTAAGAAATAAATTAAAGCACTTAATTTTTGAATGTTGCTGAAATGTCACTCCAAAGTGTGTAGTTAGTTGGTACATAAAATTCTAGATTGATAGACTTTCAACTTTGTGTGTTTGTGTGTGAGGGAGATGCACTTTTGTAACCATTTACTATCTTTGATGCTTGTTTTTTCCCTCTTTCTTTTTTCTAGTTGTCAGCCTCCTCATGTGAGAAGAAAATTAAAACTCCAAGATGTGATCAATCGCTACCACAGGAAGCTTTCAGAACCAGAATTCCTTACATCTTTATATCAACCATCATCTACGAACTGAATTGATTGATATTTAGTTTACATTCCTTGTTTAAATTCTGAATAATACCTAGTGGATCATGGTATAATGTAATTTTTGTAAATGCAAACAAATGTAAATAAATCTATAAATATTTGTGTGAGACAGTATTTTTTAATATTCTATATGTATAAATCAGATCAGTTCTTCTTGATTCAGAAATTGCTTAGAGCTATGACATAGCTCTAAGCAATTTCACATAGTATGTTGCGAATGTAATTACATGCCTTCTGTCATGGAAAAATAGCCTGCATTTGCCTGTTGCATGAGAAAAGCCAGACAATCAATGTGAGGTAACTTGTCTGAATCACTTCCGAATTCACTTTTTCATTATTTCTGGGGTGCATTACATTTGTCTTTAAAAAAGGAAAACATTTAAATGAATAATCAATATTTTTTAAAATAAAATATCTATGAACTTTTGGGCACTCATAAACATTTTATAATAGGGTAGAAAAAAGACTACATTAAGAAATTTTTTTTTTTAAATTAATTTTCAAAAAGTGAAACTTTTAAGTCTGTCCCCTATGCATAAAAGTTCCCTATTAGTAAAATGTGCCTCTTTGGTCTGAATGTTATGATGAAAGGCTGAGAAATCTTTAAACAAAGATGATCAGGTTCTATACTTGGATTTGAATGTGAACATTTAAAACTAGTGTGTAAAATATTTTCTGTCATAATTTTTGCATGATCCATGAAATGCAATCTTCATCTGATGTGATTTTTACCCTTTTAAAGCGATTGAAAAGTGGAAGTCAGCATATATTTATCTTGATATCTCTGAAAATTTTTAGGACATATCTCAAATTTTTTGCATCACTTCATTAGTGTATGGAGCACATTTTACTGATCAGAATTTTTTTTGCACAGGGGGGTTGTATACAAATTTAAGAAGTGTAACTTCTTGAAAAACTGAGAGAGTAATTTTTTTCTCAACATAGTCTTTTTTCCTACGTTATTTTGAAATTTTTTCAATTTACATTGCCCACTTATCTCAAATAGATAAAAAATTAAAGTGTGTTACCATCTTTTTGCAATACCCTGTATAATTCTAATTACTTTACTTCAAGACTATTTTGTAAAGTAAATTGGTGGGGTTGAAACTAATCTAATGTTACATGGTTGTGATAAAGTAAAACCTTCAACTATTAAAAGGTAATAAAACTATCTCTTTTTCATAATTGGAAAAAAAGAAAAATCTCATCATCCACACCAGAACTTTAAGTCTAAGAGTGCTGTTACTTCTCTTTAGACAAAACGTAGAATGTGATGATTCATCACCCAGACCCTCCACTTGTTTTCTATTTCGTAATCATCAGCAACTGTATGTTTAAGCTATTTAAATGATGTTACTTGAATTGGTGTGATTAGATTTAAAATATAAAGTAATAAAACAACAATTACATAAAAGTATTATTTAAAATGCAACTATCCTGTATATTTTTAAAATTTAGTTAATTAAACTTGCCTCATGAAAATTACATTTTCAAATATAAACTTGCATTACATAAAAACAAAAAGCTCACATAGCTTGTAAATGTTTTTATTAGTAGGGTTAGGTAGGGTGATTACAAACAATGGAATCTAAAAATAAAATCTATGAATAAGATAACTTGATTTATTTTATTACTAATTAACAAAAATATTTAGTACAAAGCTTATGATGTTTTTTAATGGTAGATACCTTTCATCTTTAATAATGAGTACTTTTAAGGTAGTAACAAGTGAAAAACAATCACCATATCAATTCCAGTAAATGAATTTGACAGTTTGGTTATTTAAAGTTATTTGATGCAAAAGAAAAACTTTTTTAGGCAAGTTAATTCCTATCAAAATGCATATTGGTAATGCATTTAAGAGCTTCCAGAATGTTTTTATTTTTTCTAAGAAATTTAAATATTTTAAAATTCATGTTCAAAATGTCGCCGTTTTTAAAAAAGTGGGGCAGAGTACGGGTTTTTTAGCTTCCTTTCAACAAAAGGCAAAGCAATTTAAGGGACTTACATAAAAACCTTTATTACTCTAACATAAATCATACAATTCCAAGCCAGTTTTATCAGGCGTCCAAAACAAAAACAGTCCCAACAAAATTTTATATAAAAAGTACATATTTTATACTTCAGCTCGAGTCAAATTTCCCAGTTTTATTACCATGGAGTTTGGTGCGTTCGTTAGTTCATCATCACATAATCCGTTGATAATATCGACGGAACTTTACTACTCCCATGGGGGAAAGCACATCCGTCACAGGAGTGACGATGCTGCTGAAAGAAAATCTTTGTTTACGATCTTTTATTGGACATGTACCTGATTATCCGGATCACTGTATTATTAATATTTTTTTTTTAAACAGGTTCAAAAAATAAATGATTATATCCTCATAATACACTGTAATAATTCAGTTTACAATAACACGATTCAATATAAAAATACATAAACCTGATCCTACTTTATTAAGAAGGATCTAACTTGAGCCTGGATAATGCATCAGCATTTCCATGTTGAACGCCCCTTCGATAAGTACACTGCTGGCCATCGTAAATGCAACACCCTGAAGGAAGCATGCAAATAATATGAAATTTACAACATGCATTAGCTGAGGTGAGATATGCAAATGATTAGAATTTCAGCGCAGACGCACATCAAGCGCGCCTGTGGCGCCACCTCAAAGCGCTATTTAAGGCTTGGAGATTTCGACGGTTTCAAGTACAGCAATTGTGTTTTTCTTGCTTTTTTTTCAAAAAAACGATAAATTATGCCTCGTAGGAAACAACGATCATCTTTTGATCAAGTATCCGAGTTTGACAGAGGAAGGATAGTGGCATACCGAGATTGTGGGTTATCTTTCAGGGAAATCGGTCGTCGTATTGGACGAAACCAAACAACTGTGATGCGGATATGTGATCGTTGGGTGCAGGAGGGTACGACGGACAGACGTGATCGACCGCATCGACCTCAGTGCACCACGTCACGTGATGACAGGCAGATTGTACGCATGGCAGTGACGGACCGCTCAGTCACATCACGAACCATATCACAGCAGATTCAGTCTGTAACGCATCATCCAGTGTCTGCGCGTACCATTCGACGTCGTTTACAGCAGAATGGTCTGTCCGCAAGACGTCCGTTGCTTTGTCTACCTCTGACGCGGAACCACAGACGTCTCCGCCGCCAATGGTGCGATGAAAGAAGGATGTGGACGACAGAATGGAATGAAATTCTCTTTACTGACGAGTCACGCTTCTGTATGCAACACCACGACGGTCGGATTCGAGTCTGGAGACACCGTGGAGAGAGGATGCTGAACAGCTGCATTATGCACCGTCACACTGGTCCTGCACCGGGTATTATGGTATGGCGCGGTATCGGATATCTCTCTCGCACTCCTCTAGTACGCATTGCCGGTACTTTAACCAGCCAGCGCTACATCTCCGAGGTGTTGGAGCCAGTTGTCCTTTCTTACCTTCAGGGCTTGCCAACAGCCATATTTCAGCAGGATAATGCACGGCCACACGTGGCACGCATTGTCCAAGGGTTCTTCGTCAATCACCAGATTGAATTGCTTCCCTGGCCGGCGCGCTCTCCGGATCTTTCGCCGATAGAAAACATGTGGTCCATGGTTGCTCAACGACTGACCCAGAGTTCATCCCCAGCTGTCACACCAGATCAACTTTGGCAACGTGTGGAAGCTGCTTGGTCTGCTGTACCCCAAGAACACATTCAAAGTCTCTTTGAATCAATGCCGAGGCGTGTGGCAGCTGTGATCTCCAACAACGGCGGCTACTCTGGGTACTGATTTTGGCAGGAACCACGCTTCATAGAATGCTGTAAATTTAATCATTTGTTACTTGGTCAACATGTTATCTACACAATAAATTTTGTTGTGATATCTCTTGTTTTTCTTGGTGTTGCAATTTGGGTGGCCAGCAGTGTAATTTTCAAATTGTATCGCTGCAACGCTAAAGCCCACCTTGTTAATTTGGCGATGTGTGGAAGGCCATCTGTCAAATATGTTAAAGGGTTACGATCTGGATTTCCGCACCAAATATCCAAGTATCAATTTTTTTTTAGTGCTTCTAAAACTCCATATGCTTCTCTCTCAATCGTAGACCATTTCGTTTGGCTGGGGTTTAGTTTCTTGCTGAAAAAAGCAATAGGGACTTCCTCTCCCTTGGCGTCCTTTTGTGCGAGACACGCGCCAATAGCTATAGCCGATGCGTCACTGTACAACTGAAACGGCTTGTCAAGATCTGGGATGTGTAAGATAGGTATATTCATCGATTCCTCTTTCAATCGAGTAAACGCTTGGTCCTCAGCGGAGCCCCAAGGTATAGTAATCGGTACTTTCTTCTTGGTTAGATTTGTTAGTGGCAAAATTATTTGTGCGAATTGTGGTATGTAACTCCTATAATAACTTGCTAGACCGATTAAGCTTCTTAGCTCTTTCTTGGTAGTAGGTCTTGATATCCTCGTTACAGGTTCAATCTTCTCTGGATCCGGTGTATGCCGACCGGAACCTACAATATGGCCCAAAAATTTTACCTGGGTCCTCCCGAACTCGCATTTTCCAAGATTCACAGTAAGTCCTACTTCCTTCAATGTTTTAAAGACTTGGCTTATATGCTTTAAATGTTCTTCCTAACTGTTAGAGAAAATGGCTATGTCGTCAATGTATGCACAGCAATAATTACGATGTACGAATAATGCTTTATCCATTGATTTCTGGAATGTCCCTCCGGCGTTATTCATCCCAAAAGGTAAGACTTTCCATTGATAATGCCCCGAATGTGTTACGAAGGCGGTGAAATGCTTGGATTCTTCATGCATGGGAATCGGCCAGTATCCCTTCGTTAAGTCTATGATGGTTATAAATGCAGCTTGTCCTACTCTGAATATTAAATCCCTGGCGATTTTCATGGGATATGAATCAGGCACCGTGAAACTATTCAATAGTCTAAAATCAATACATAACCTAACGCTTCATTCCTTTTTGGCAACACAAACAACAGGATGTGCCCATTCGCTATCGCTTGGTTCAATGAAGTCCATTTCAATTAGCTCCTCGATTTGGCGATCAACTTCCTTTTGTAAACTGATGGGTACTCGATACGGTTCGAGTCTCTTTGGCGTGCAGTTCTCCGTAACTTTAACATAATGCCCGTCGACTTTGGCATGTCCTGGCTTTGAACTAAAAATGTCCATATATCTCTTCAGTACATCAAATAACTCTTGGGTTTGCTCTTCAGTTAAATTATGATTTCTAATTTTCTCCAAATGTTTTCGGATGTCCTCTACCTCTTTCTTTGTTTTATCAGTAGGCGAGTAATGGATTACGCCAAATTCTTCATCCATTTCGTAAACAACACCAATGTGATTTATCCTCTGCACATATGGTCGTACTTTATTCACGTGTAGCTCTCTAGTACTACCATCCTCTAATTCAACTCTTACCGAATGCAGTCTGGTGATTTGAATTACCGTTGCCGGTCCAATCCAAGTGCTTAAAAGTTTGCGAGTTGATGATGGGAGTAATATCAACACTTTGTCGCCAATGGCAAACTGTTTTTCTCTCGCACGGAGGTTATACCTGGAAACGTATTCTCCTTGAGCTTTCTCGGTGTTTTCGGAAGCGAGCTCATTAGCTTTACGTATATTTTCAACTAAATCTTCAATATATTTAGTGATTGGTCTGGACGCAGTTGTTGGGATAGTTTGTTCTCCCGTCCAAGTACTTTTCAATAAAGATAATGGTCCTTGTGGTAACCGCCCATAAACCAATTGAAATGGTGGTAGCCCCGTGGTGCTGTGTGGCACTTCACGATGCACGAACATGAGATATGGTATATGTATATCCCAGTCTCTCCCATACTCTGGTATGTTTTTATTCATCATCTCCTTAAGAGTTTTATTCCATTGTTCTACTGCCCCCATACTTTCCGGATGTCCGGGTGTCGAAAAACGCGGCGCTACCCCTAAAAGATTTTCAAATGATTGAGTCAGCTTGGAAGCGAAATTCGTACCCTGGTCGGTGCATATCACTTTTGGAAAACCGGTGTGGGTGAAAATCTTCATTAAAACGCCACACGTTGTCTTGGCACTAATCTCTTTCACTGGAATTGCCTTGGCCCACTTAGTACATAAATCCACGGCACAAATAATATATCGATATCCTCTCCTTGATGCAGGCTCTATACAGTCTACGCTCCAGACTTCAAAAGGATTTTCAGGCCTAACGATAGGCTGTATGGGAATATGATCCTGATAGGTGCTAGTTCTCCTCAATTGGCATTCTTTGCAACTTTGACAGTATAACTTTACATCTTGCCTGATATTAGGCCAGTAAAACTAATATCTGATTCTTTGTAGAGTCTTATTTTCCCCTAGATGTCCTGCCAACGGAATCTCATGTGCCATTCTTAAAATAAAATTTCTTCTTTGTTTTGGAATTACTCTTTGCTGAATTTCTTCTCCACAGACATAATCCTTATGCTGTAGTATTCCCTGATCAATGAGATACGAATTTTCTTGCCTTTCCGCCCAATCAAAGCATCTCTTGAGTGTCTCGTCATCGCCTTGAAGTTTCGCCAACTCCGAAATGGCATCTAGCTTTCTACTCGCAGACTCACTTGCTGTCAAGACATTCACTTTCGGCGTAGTGGAATTCAAATCCAAAGATATTTGTACATTTACGTCCTCCTCTGCTTTCCCTACAGTTTCTACATCCACATTTGAAACTGTTTCTTGCCATAACTGTTTATTATGATAAAGTTCAATGTTCTCATTTATCATCTCAAAAGCTGAACGACTTATTAACATATCACTGGTAACTTTCTTTGAAACAGCACACATAATTGCTGTATCGCCATGTTTACCATCGTGGATTTTCATCTCATATGTCTGAAGTGGAGCGGTTCCATTATTGCCAAACTTGGACGATAACTCTATTTGTCCTTCTCCTTCAAAAGGCGTATCATGTACTAATTCCTCGCGAATTACAGATATCTGTGCACCAGAATCCACTATACCATTAAAAATTGATTTTTCACATTTGATTTTAACCTCAATTAGGTCATCCAATTTTTTGTGATTACTTGATTCAGATAATGGAACGGAGATCTTTGCTGTCAACGCATCTGTTTTCTCGGCTGTTTGAGCACTTACAGTATTTACTTTCGGTTGTAAAATTTGTCGAGTAAAAGCATTGTTTTGAATATTCGTCATATTACTTTTAAATTGTCGTCCTTGCCCACAGAACTTAGAAATATGCCCCTCTTTACCGCAACTAAAGCATGTGGGGTTAAATCTGTGTTTAACCAACGTTTCATCTTGACGTTTCTGAACCCATTTAGGAATGGTTTGAGACAGAGACTTCAACGTCATCCTAGCTCCTTGTTCCATTGGACACTCATAAGTTCTCTCATTACCTTTATTTTTCGAATCACCTCCCCACGACCTCTTCGCTAAATCTTGGACGTTAACATATTCGTCTAGTTTATCTGCCAACTCAGACGGGATTATCAACTTAGACCACTGGTCCAAAAAATGCTCACGTATTTCATGTGGAACTCTCCTCTTGATTTGGTCAGCGATAATCAATTTCTTCAACCTGTCATAATCCTCGATTTCTAATCCTTTTACCCACTCTTCAAAATAGTTAGTTATTTCAAAACAGAAATCTCTCCACGTTTTCTCTGGCACTTTCTGATGGGTCATAAATTTCCTCCTAAAACTTTCAGGGCTTAATTTAAATCGTCTTAACAAAATCGATTTTATATACTCATAGTTTTCTGCATTCTCTACCAGTTCTCTATTAATCAACTGAACAATTTCTGTTGGTAATAAATTTAATAAACACAATACCCATTCCTTGTAATCTAATTTCAATCTATTAGCATGATTTTCAAACATCGTTAAATAGCATGCAATATCAGATTCGCGCGGGTCAAACTTAGGTGTGTACTTGAATAATTCTAACCTAGCTTTCCCAGTATCTTTAACGTTTGTTGACAAGTCTATTCTACTATTTGCCTCGATTTCCAATTTTCTTACCTCAAATTCTCTCTGCTCTCTTTCTCTTCTTTCTTCAAATTCTCTTTGTCCTCTTTCTTCAAATTATCTTTGTTCCCGTTCAAATTCTCTTTGCTCCCGTTGCTTTCTTTCTTCCATCTCTCTTTGTTCCCATTGTTTTCTTTCTTCAATAAATGAACTAAGCATTTCCTTTACCAATTCTAAATCTTCATAAATATTGCTACTGGTAATCATTTTCTTTAGATCCGGTAGTAACAAACCAGGTGAAGGATTTTCACTGATCTCTTCCGCTAAATTAAATCTTCCTTCTTTCCCTTATTTAAAGACGACATGGCTCTTCTCATAACTAAATAACTTCTCCACTTCCTAGGTTCTGATCCTATCGCTGCTGTGCCAGTACGGGTTTTTTAGCTTCCTTTCAACAAAAGGCAAAGCAATTTAAGGGACTTACATAAAAACCTTTATTACTCTAACATAAATCATACAATTCCAACACCAGTTTTATCAGGCATCCAAAACAAAAACAGTCCCAACAAAATTTAATATAAAAAGTACATATTTTATACTTCAGCTCAAGTCAAATTTCCCAGTTTTATTACCATGGAGTTTGGTGCGTTCGTGTGGACAATATTATGACCACCCCTTAAATTTTAAGGGAAAAATTCTATGGCAACAAAATTTTTACTAGATGTTCTTAAAAGGGCTAAGTTTCCCTCTAATTAATGAAAATAATATTTTTCCTATAGCTAAGAGTTAAAATTCACAAATTTGAAGTTTTCAAAAAGTCGCCGTAATTATTCCACCTGACCCTATACTGATACTAATGAAGCAGAACTCTTGTAAGCTCCTATTTCTAATGTTCAATGTCAGAGATTGATGCAGACAAAACTTGGATGCCTTTCAGGGCTCCTTCACAAAATTACAATCTATTAAAATGGTCCTTTCACAAAAACGGCCCCAGTTGGGCCTGTCGACATAGCCGTTTGGAGTTTTCCCGTGGTTTTCTCTGAAACTTTGCATAAATACAGGACAGGATCCCATAGAAAGTCCCCCACGTGGACATTTCTCCTATTGGCCTAGGGCCCTAGTGCAGTCAATTGGCCTTAATCCACAAACAAACAAAAAAGATATTTCTGGAATGGAAGTTAGATAGACACAGGCCATCCAATATGTTCCGCGATTACTGTTGGAAGCTTATTGGAAGTGCTACTGATTGTATGTATATATGAGAGGATCTGCAGTTGAAGCATTTACTGCTACATAAAATATAAAATTTCTAAAGAATATCATTTTAATTTTTTCATAAAAATTCTATTTAATTTTAATAAAACTTTATAAGCAATATAATTTTTCAGCAATTCATATTCTTTCAAAACATCTATAAATACTATAATTTCAAGTGCCGAAATTTCAGTCTCAAATGTATAGAATAAATACTATAAAATTGAAATTTAGAACTTTTTTTTTAATCCGTGGCTGATGGAATATTTTTTATTTAATATTCTTCTTCAAGATCCCCCAATATTTAAAAATCACCAGTTAATGATGAACAGATAACTTTATCACTAGTGTTATTTTACAGCTTGCAGATTAATCTAGCAGTATGTTATTAGGGATTGTTAAGTTCACAGATGAATTTTTGTTTGTGATCCTGGTGCTGCAGATTGATACAGAAGGGGTTTGATTTAATGTTTTTTGATTCTTTTATGGTTTCATCCCTCGAATATTCCACAGTTTTGACGTTCTAGTCTGATATATATATTTTTTAATCCCTCTCATTTACTTTTGATAAATTGCCAAGATCTACTGATCCCATACTATGTTGTTGCGTGGGCTTTTAGAAATACTTTAGATTTTGACATACTTTACATACACAATTTTACGTAAAAATTTTGTATATAAAAATCACTTATAATTTTTCTACTGTGAATTAAAATTTAACACTATAATTTTTTTATAGTTGCAATTGGATTGGAGAAAAAGAAAGAAAATTTAGTTTGAATTAACCAAGAGCACTCTGCATTATACATGGAATAATTTTTACAGCTGGTTGTGTTATATACGATTAAGAAAAAAAAAAAATGCCCATTTTTCTTGTGAAGTGAGGGGTGTGCGCTACACACGCAAAAATATGGTATTTCCTACACAAACTTTTCAGGACTTCCAGATTAGTTAACTGCCGAGTTCAATGTAATGAGTGCCTATTGGAAGAAACAAAAAGGTTTTGAACTTTTAAAATTCAAGTTCTGCTTCAATATGAAGAAAACCCATAAAGAAAAATTTGCCAAACACAAGAATAGCAAGCATTTACTTATGTAAAAAGGCTTTCTTCGTATGTAAATTAGAATTGAAGATGTGTGAGAATTTTACATGCTTCATTAGAAAAAGAAGGAAGCATGCTATATCTTGGTATTTTATCATAGTTTATGCCTATGCTTACAAGTTTAAAATGTATCAGATTTTCAGGGATGGCACTACATTACAGCATGCATTTTACCAACTTTTTTCAAAAAAGCACATCTAGGCAGAGTTGTTACGATTTTGCACAACCCGAAAAAACCCAGGTGGGTTTTTTCGAAAAAGCCCACTTGAAAAAACCCAACTGGGTTTTTTCAACTTTAATTACTTAACTTAGATAATGCATCACTTAATATCAGTACATCACTTGTAAAGTTTTTAAACAGCTCCCTACCTACCACCACTACCTAAGGGAAAAAAAAATCAGATTTCACATAGGCATAAAAACTTCTAGGGTAAATTTTTATGGCTATCTGTATTAAAATGAATAAAGATTTTTTAACCATAAAAAATTATTAGTTTAAAAAGTTCTAATTAAGCACTAGTACATCACTGTTAAAATTATTACTAATAGTCAATTTATCTAAGAGCAAACCATGATTGGAGTTGCTATTGCTACTGATTTATACATTTTTTCATGTATGATTAATAATTGTAATTAGTTATTACTATTAATTTAACCATTTTTTATTTATAATTGATTTTTGTAATCAATTAGTTGCTTTAAGTTGTATTTAGTAATAAGCAAATTTTTTTCAAATATTCTGAAACCCCATCCCTTCATTCTTCTGAAAAAACCCTGATAAAACCCCCAAAAACCCTGAAAAAACCCAGTGGGTTGGGTTTTTTTCTGAAAAAAAAACCCGGGTTTTAAACAACCCTGCATCTAGGCATACTTGAAAACCCACTTTTATATTCCAATGTTAAACTTATACATGTTTTTAGCATGTTATTGAAAGAGGATGTAGAAAATTTCTCAAAGGAAACCAAATAAATAGAGTTCCTGGTACCCACAAATTTAAGAAGCTAGTAAAAATCTTGGATTTGAATTAAAGTATGTAGAACAATAAACAGTGTTGTTAAAAACCCTTTTTTTTCCAGAAAAAAAAAAAAATCCCAACCCACTGTGTTTTTTCACTGCATTTTAAGTTAAGGATAATGTGTTCGGAATGTGAAAATTTTTCTACTACTTAAAGCAACTATTTGAAAAAGTTAGCTATAAATAAAAAATATTGGTACTTGCGTATTATCCCGGCGGTCTGCCAAGATGAGCGATTTTTCACCAAGATAAATGCCGGGCGCATGAAAATATTGATGGCTTGGAATACGATTGGCAACAGTTTGCCAGCATATTTGACGAAAAAATAGGTTGGTGGGAATGACTGCCGGGATAATACGTAAGTACCAAAATATTTAAATTAATTAAAGTAAATAATTGTAGATGAAAAAATATATAAATCATAAGTAATAATTTTAATATTAAAATCAAAGTTGCTGAATTGAAACTTTAACTAATGTTTAGTAATGAATAAAAATTCTTGTTCGTTTTAAGTGATAGTCATAAAAAAAATCAACCTAGAAAAACTTATTCTAAAAATTACATTTTAAAACATTAATTGATGAGGGGTTTCATTTTTTTTTTCCACATTTGCATTTCAAAATGTGTAAGCACAGTAAAAAAAAAAAAAAGAAGATAAAGAAAAGGAAGAAAGCAAAGCAAGAATAGCATCTTCTAAGACTGAGGTAAATACTAAATTCCATAATAAAAACACATAAAACATTATTTAATACGGCGGATTAATTAGTTAAAATTTTTTATTTGGGAATACCTTATTCCCCCGTACACGATATATATTTCGGTTACACACATAACCATCTTCAGTCGTTTCTGGATCTCTCACTAATGGCGGCTTCTTTTTATATCTTCTTCGTTCTTCTTCTTGAAAGTTCGATGCATGACGTCATCCCATGATTGGTCGATTGTATGAATTAAATAATTTTTAAAGCTGTAATTGATTTTTAAATTTTGTTGGTTTCAGTTGTATTTAGTAATTAACAGTTTTCTCAAACATTCTCATCTCCAGACCTTCCCATAAAAAACCCAAAAAGCTTAAATAAAACCTAGTGGGCTGTTTTTTTCCTGGAAAAATC
The DNA here is from genome assembly GCA_038373885.1 of Cheiracanthium punctorium. Classification (NCBI taxonomy): domain Eukaryota; kingdom Metazoa; phylum Arthropoda; class Arachnida; order Araneae; family Cheiracanthiidae; genus Cheiracanthium; species Cheiracanthium punctorium. The sequence continues at coordinate 452,412 of JAWZYV010017935.1, forward strand.
TGTGCATTTAATAACCCAGCCAGGTGGGGAAGTATTGCTCTTCTCTTTGATATTTCTCCTCATCATCCTTTGAATAAATGGGCGAGGAATGCTTTGCCAATAGTAAACTGGAATTTAGTAGTTAAAATTTTTTATTTGGGAATACCTTATTCCCCCGTACACGATATATATTTCGGTTACACACATAACCATCTTCAGTCGTTTCTGGATCTCTCACTAATGGCGGCTTCTTTTTATATCTTCTTCGTTCTTCTTCCTACCAAAACTCCGGATCGACAGCCGCGCGATGGGACCCGAATCCGGGACCTTCACACTTCAGCCATCTACCACTTTCAGTGGCAGAACCACTTGTGCCATGGTGAGGCCAAATCATTTTCAGATATAGTTTATTTTTTAAATTTATTTCCAAATATGCGCTCACATGAAGTATGTGGAAATGATGTTTGCAAGCCAGTAGATGAAGTCAGGGATGAGCTTCAATCTCAATTTTGCAAATTGATAATTTGCCCGAGGAAGTTCAATCAGAAGAAAGAATGGACAAAAAATGGGCTAAAAATTGAGATTGAGAAAATTAACAGCTGCTAGTGGGAAATTTAAATATGATTGAATGTTATGCTAAGCATATTGACTATACCACACAGTAATGCTGCTTGTGAACGTTTGTTTAGCAGTGTTAAGAAAAATAGAACACTATTTCATAGTTTTTTGTCTAATGAAACTTTGGAAGACATTTTAATTGCAAAAAGTAAACTCAAAGGCCATTGCTATGAGCAAGACTTTGATAAGTATTTTTTAAAAGCAGCCAAATCAGCTACTTATGAACATTTGTACTCTAAAGATACCAAATAAATGCCCCTCCTTTCCTATATGTGCATATGTATTAAAAATAGTGTACTAAATCTGAATAGTAATTTTAAAAATTGTATTTGCTTACATTTTATCTTTAGTAGGCATATTTATTGCGTTACTGCGTGACACCGTGGTATTGTAAGATTTTCAAAAATTGCATGTTGGCAGGTATGCTAATGTATTTTTTAAGTAAGCATAGCTCAAAATTCTTTATATCATAAAAGAATTCATTAAGAAGGAAACTATTTTTAATTTTCATGAATTTAGGGGTAATTTTAAAATGTACACAGTCTTTTAAAAAATTGATATGCTGAAATTCTCTAACTTTTTTCTTGGAAAAACATCTTAACTTACTGTATATATGCTCCACATTCGGAGGCTCATCCGTAATAGGCGTCCGTTGCGAGCATTGAGGCCGCCATTATCTCATTACCCCCCTCAGATAAACAAGCTATCCGTATGCATGCCCAACAAGAAATGAATAAAAAACTTAAAACTACTGTTAAAGATCATGAAGACCGTAAATGCCTCAGCGACCTAAAGAAAAATAACACGATCGTTTGCTTAAGCTCTGACAAGACAGGAAAGATTGTTATCCTAGATAAAAAAGATTACCATGAAAAAATGGAACAAACCATCAATAGTCTAAACGTTTTACATCTTCCCAAAGACCCCACCACGAAAATCAATAATAAACTAAAAACTTTAATAAAAAATGGTACCTGGCCGGATCAGAAAGGTCCGAACTATAACAATACCGCTAATTTCGCCCCACGGATTTTCGCTAAATTTAAAGATCATAAAAATCCCCCCTCCCTTCGCCCAATCGTGAGCAAATGTGAAGGCCCCACCTACACTCTTGAAAAATATATGAAAGATATTCTGCAAGAAATTATACCCCCATCTAACAGCACTCTAACTTCCACCGACGATTTCATTAAAAACATCCGCGATTATAAACTTGATGAAAACGATATTATGGTAAGTTTCGATGTTGTAAATCTATACCCGTCAATAGATATTAAGGAAATGAACCAAATTATTAACAAACAAATTCAAAGTAGTTTTAAAGATATAGACATAATTAACACCCTAACTAGTGCAATAAATCTAATTTTAAATAACTCATATTTTCAATATAATAATCACTTCTACCAACAAATAAAAGGAGTCCCCATGGGCTCCCCCATATCCGGAATAATTGCCGACTGGAAAATGAGAATCCTTGAAGAACAGATTAAACAGACACACAATAATACCATCAAACTTTGGCTTCGCTATGTCGACGATATCTTCGCTATCCTTACCACCCACAATAATGAAGAAAATAATTTGATCAATCAACTTAATGCCATACACCCGAACATTAAATTTACATACGAAAAAGAAATCAATAATAGCCTCAATTACTTAGATGTGAACATAACCAGAAACAATAATCTCATTGAGACCACCATTTTTCGAAAACCTACTTGTAATACTAATATAGTAAATTTTAAATCTAAAACCCCTTTCAACTATAAAATTGCCGCTATTCGTTCCTATATCGACCGCGCTTTCAAAGTGTGTTCTAACAACGACCTCCTTCAAAAAGAAATTGTTTTCATAAAGAAACAATGTCAAGACGCCCACTACCCTCGAGAAATTTTCGACAAAGTTTTCAAAGCTAGGCAACGTAAATTAAATGTTATAGACAACCGTCAAAAAGATAAACCACGTTTTACTACCGCTATCCCCTTTAGCCGAGGGATAGCCAATAAACTTTCTAATATCGCCAGTAAAAAGAACTTCCGTATTCCAATTAAACCTAATAAAACAATCTTTCAGCGCATTAGATCGGAAAAAGACCCAATCAACCCCATCGAAACCGCAGGGATCTATAAAATTAATTTTATGTCAAACGATACTAATAAAGAAAATTGCTACATCGGCGTTACAAAAAGGAAAATTAAAGAACGAAAAAACGAACATTTTAAAGACATTAACCTCCAGAAACAAAGTACCGCTCTAGCCCGCCTTGCTTTGAAAGAGCCCATTACCATTGATTTTAAAAATATTAAAAAAATAGCCAACTTTAAAAATAGTATATATGCCTACATTCGTGAGAGCTTAGAAATATTGACGACAGAGGGCAGCATCAACGATACGCTTCATACAATCGACCAATCATGGGATGACGTCATGCATCGAACTTTCAAGAAGAAGAACGAAGAAGATATAAAAAGAAGCCGCCATTAGTGAGAGATCCAGAAACGACTGAAGATGGTTATGTGTGTAACCGAAATATATATCGTGCACGGGGGAATAAGGTATTCCCAAATAAAAAATTTTAACTACTAAATTCCAGTTTACTATTGGCAAAGCATTCCTCGCCCATTTATTCAAAGGATGATGAGGAGAAATATCAAAGAGAAGAGCAATACTTCCCCACCTGGCTGGGTTATTAAATGCACAGATTTTTCCAGGAAAAAAACAGCCCACTAGGTTTTATTTAAGCTTTTTGGGTTTTTTATGGGAAGGTCTGGAGATGAGAATGTTTGAGAAAACTGTTAATTACTAAATACAACTGAAACCAACAAAATTTAAAAATCAATTACAGCTTTAAAAATTATTTAAATCAATAATAATCATTAATTACACTCAACAGTTTTAGATTAAAAAAATATGTAAATCAATAATAATAACCAATCATAGTTTGCTTTTAGATAAATTGATTGTAAGTAAAAATTTTAACAATAAAATTAAAGTACTATTATAGGGTCATTCCATGTCAAATCAACACACTGATTCAGACTTGATGGCTCAGATTTTCATAATTTTTGGTATTCAGTAATATATCATTGACTTATGAAAAAATACCAAATTTCAGTTATGTAGCACAATTATTTTTGTAGTTATTAATTTTTAAAGATTTAAATTTTTATGAAAAAAATTCATATTTTGACACTTTTAGATGCCCATAGGCTGGCAACCAATGATGGTATAAAGCTGAGAGTGGTCTCATTCCAAAGCTGTTGAATGGGGCTTTAATATGACATGCCACAAGATAGGGGGTTACAATTTATAAAAATTGAAAAATTTAAAATTTAAATTTCTCAAAAAGTGGCAATTTTAAAAATTCCAAAATATTATCAAATATAGTTTGTAATGTCTTTACATACAGCAAAATTCTATCATGGAATCAGAAGATACTGTGCTTCAGAAATATACGTGTTGTGAAAAATACCAGAATTAGTATCGTTTCAGAAAAATTTGAATATTTCATTGAATGAAACAAGCAACACATTTCAATAAAACAGGCAGTGGCTATTACTTTTACATTTTTTTTAATGGTGAAAGGTCACATAGACACTTACCATTAAAACTCTATCAATGAGTAAAGTTATGGGTTAACAAATTAGTTCATCGAGACTTCAATCGTTGGAAGATACCCACACATTTGTTCCCTTCACTGTCTGGTAAACTGTATGTTCGGCCAGCCTGTGTGACGGGGTTGACTTTGCATATCACATCTGCAAAAGGGATCCACAGTGTATCAGGTGGTGTGGGATATATAAATGAGGGGGATGGACCTGAAGGATGGAGGAATGTAACTTGCACTTTACTGCAATCTTTATCAAGAACATAACTCAACCACCAAGTGTCACCATAGATTCATGTTACATACCCACTAATATCTGCAAATAATATCTGCTGTACGTCCTTTACAACAGGAGATATGCTCGAAACAACTACAGAAGAGAATAATTTCACATTTACTTTGGTTCCACATTTGAGAGGTATGAAGGCATGAAATTTCTGGGTGCCTGATATAGTTACAGCTGTATTGTACCGGTTGGCCAATTGTTCTTCAGTTTTAATGTATTCTTCAAGGGTCACAAATACAAAGTCTATGTTAGATATGTTCTGATGTGACCATTCGAACAGTTGCCTTGCATCCATAATTTGGTCCTTATACGGTCTTTGTAGGCTTGCTCTGGCTGCTAGTCTTTTGACTGTGGCCCCCCAGCCCATTGCACGGTCCTTTACCATATGCTGTTTCTCAAAAATGCCATTCAGCCTCAGTTCCAAAATCTTGCTTATGATTACACAAGTTGATAAAGTTTTTTTTATATTTTTATATTGGGCCACAGAGCCATCAGAAAAATAGAAGATTTTTTTGGGAGGTCTTTGAAACTTGCATTTCAGATATTCCATCAACTTTGGAGCTGGTTGAACAGTATATCCTCCTTTGGCTTCTGTAATAGGTCATGCAGGAAGATCTGTTGATTTTGCTATTTTTTCTTTACATGTAGCTGGTATTTCTTCAATGTCTGGAACAGGTAGATGGCTGTAGTGTTGTGGTTGAGGCTGTCTGATATTATTACAAAATTTAAATGTATGACTTCTTTAAAATAGTTTTCTTTTAAAGAGAGGTTTCCAAACATAATACTATAAAGTAATAATTTCATTTTATTAATTTAATAGTGTTCTGCACACTTCATAGCAAAATTAGTAATTAAAAAATAAAATTTTAATGATTTGGTACATTATTTACAAAACGTGTATTTCTGAAGCCCAGTATCTCCTGATCCCATAATAGAATTTTGCTGTATGTATTAAGACATTACAAACTATATTTGATAATATTTTGGAATTTTTAAAATTGCGACTTTTTGATAAATTTAAATTTTCAATTTTTAAAATTGTAACCCCTAGCTTGTGGCATGTCATATTAAAGCCCCATTCAACAGCTTTAAAATGAGACCACACTCAGCTTTATACCATCACTTGTTGCCAGTCTATAGGCATCTAACGGTGCCAAAATATGAATTTTTTTCATAAAAATTTAAATCTTTAAAAATTAATAACTTCAAAAATAATTGTGCTACTTAACTGAAATTTGGTATTTTTTCGTTAAGTCTGTGATATATTGCTGCATACCAAAAATCGTTAAAATCTGAGACATGAATTCGGAAAATCTCCCAAAATTGTGTTGATTTGACATGGAATGACCCTATACTAGAGTACTGGATTAGAACTAATGCTTTGTTCAAATGATCGGTATAAACATTTTCTCTAGAAAAAGGCCAACCTTTTTTTTTTTGGGGGGGGGGGATGTTTATAAACTTTACGAGTGGTGTGCTGATATTAAGATATACATTAGCTATATAATCTACCCCTTGTGTACATTTGATGACTGTGTTGTGTCACACACTTACTTTGCCTAAGTAATGAATGTTCAATATATTTATTTCGTCATTTGTTAAAATCGACCAAGATGGTGGGAGCCCCATGTGAACACGACGGCAGTCGCTGGAGCTTGGTGGTTGCCAAGTCCCAGAGATTGTCGCCAAACATTTTGCATGACCAGCAAAGCAAAGTCAAAAAATTTTAACACATTAAAATTGCACATAAATTCCACTAGCAAAAACAAATAAAATCATCAAAACAACAAAATACACCGGTCTATATAAACCTAAAAAAATGTCTGAAAATTCAGCAACAGGTAATTTAAAATGAGCAAACAGTGGACCTTTTTTAACCGAAAAAAACTATAGTGGATTAACAGTGTAGTTCGGAAAAAAAAAAAAACGTGATTTTGGTTCATAAATACAAATAGACTAACTATGTAATGCACTTCAAAATTTTTAGAAAGTTTCTTTACAAGCTGTATTATATACTGTAATAAACAATAAACCTGTATCAATAGCAAAACTTTCAGAAAAAATTCTTAAAAATCAAAAATTTAGCAGGATACGCCCCTTTTCAAACTTTTTTGCCGTGTAATTCCATGTTAAAGAATTTTTTCTGAAAGTTTTATAAAAGGCACCGCTGTTTCATTTATTGGAGTATTTTTTTCGAGCCCTTGGTGCAATTAGCTTATTCAAACTACACCCTTAAGCAACCTAGTTATACAGCTAATGTAAGCTGGACAAACACAGGCCCATTTTTAACTCAAAAACACATTGGTGTATTAAACAACCTAAATGCACATATCCTATAAAGTCAGTATGATTAGAATAGCATATAATAGCACAAACAAAAACATCAAATATCAGTTTGGGTACTTACGTATTATCCTGGCGGTCCGCCAAGACGAGCGATTTTTTTGCCAAGAGAAATGCCGGGCACATGAAATTATTAATGGTTTTGAATACGATTGGCAACAGTTTGGCAACTCATTTGACAGAAAAATAGTTTGGCGGGAATGACTGCCGGGATAATACGCAAGTACCTCAATTTGAAATTCGCATTAAAAACCTTAAACATTGCAAAGATTCATTAAAATAAAACACTTACCTTTCTTTTTTTAATTAACTGCCCAGAAATGTCCCTATTGCTCTCCTGTCCCTAACACCCACCGCCTTATAACATAAAACAAACATCCTTTCTTTTATTTAGTTTTATGTTCTGTTCACACCATATTTCTAACAAAAACACATACATTCTTTTCACACAATAACATATTTCATTCCTTTCCATTCATAACACAAATTTTTTAATTCCAAACATATATTCTATCAATAAACGATGATAAAAACAAAATATGCTTGTCTTCGGGATTAACAGAACATCAAACTATGGATCGCAAGAATGGCCCCCATCCATCATTAGAGGAATGCGATGGAATCATCACCAGAACAAGAACATAAACAAAGGATCAAAATACAAACAGCGCCGGCTTCTAAATACAGTCCTGCCATTCAAACTAGGACAAAATTAAACATGCACATTCTTTTTCATGGCTAGAGTGATTTGTAAGAGTTCTAGTGGAGGACGTTTCTTGCAGTCAGGATTGCAAATTTAGTAACTTTTGCGGCTACATCTGGCCATAACATCCATAGCAAATGGAAGAATTTCTTCAATTAAATCTTTACCTGATCAGTTAAAGTTGAAATTTTGAAAAAACGGATTAGGCAAAATCATAAATCCCTGGCAGTAAATCATTTAATGAAAAGCACTATGGGATAAATATAAGATCTTACTACTTTAATAAAGAGCCAAAACATCTTGTCAAGCAAATAGAAGAAAGTGAGATTGTAAATGGTTTTGAGTTTACTCAGAATGTTAAACTTCCACGAAAGGCTTAATAAAGGCTCAATACACCAAAAGGCATTGAACAATCATCTAACACTGTAATGGTTTTTTTTGCAGGAAAACCATTGCACTACATTATTTTTTTGTGATAAAAATAAATAGTATTGACCTGGTTAATTTTACTGTTTATGAAATATATATTTTTGTAGCTTAGATGACCGTCTAAAATAAAAAAAAGTTAACCCTTTCAGGCGCAACCCTTTCCCAATGCTGAAAAAAGGGCAGCCGTTGCCATAGCTCGACTAACTACCAGCAAGATGACAGACGATCAAAACGTTCATCGCGTGCCACAGATCTAGAGACCCTTTTTTGACGACAGCTGGCTGTGCCCACGCACCGCCAGCTGCATCAAAAGAAGGTCTCTAGATCTGTGGCACGCGATGAACATTTTGATCATCCGCCATCTTGCTGGTAGTTAAGTCGAGCGATGGCAACGGCTGCCTTTTTTCAGCATTGGCCCATCTATCTAGCTGTTCTCGCATTCTTCCATTTTTCAGCAGATGTCAGTGCTGTTAAAAAGAATCGTGACAATTTTTTTATGGGAAATGACGTGCTAAAAAGTAAAGCATTCTCGTGGAGCTATGTCACCCGCAACTATTTTTATAGAAATCAAATCTATTCTTCGTGACTAGTAACAGTCAAAACGTCAGAGTTGGGTGTTCCCAGAGCGGGAGCACTGCACTTTAAAGGGTTAACTTAATTTGAGAACACATACACAAAAAACGGGGGTAGGCTGTAATCCCTCATAATTTATTTCATTCAGAATATAAAGAAAAATATTTTTGAAGAACAGTGGGTACATCAAAATCATTGCCTTTTCTTTGATAATTTTCAACAATACATCCAATCAAAGTAGCCATATTGACAATGGTACCTTCTACAATATGACAATGTCCTTCTATTACATGTTCAATACCATACGTAATTTTCAAACGCTTACTCACAAAGTCATCATGCTGAGAGACATAAGCAATCGGCACATAATCTTTCAGAGCAGGTGACCACACCTCTAACTGCTTCCTTCGACTCTCGGCAATAGTTAAGTTTCTAGCAGCAATATTGACTAATCTAAATGGTAAATTAAGCTCTGAATAAATGTCAGTAATTGTTTGCAGTAAGGAGTCAAACGTGTTTAATGAACTTGATTCGGACAGTATCATACCATGGACATTCACTGACTGTACAACTGAGAATAAACTCTGAGAATCGCCGAGTTTATTTGCTGCATTATATCGACGACCGAGTGAGAAATAACTGACCGGAAAAGTTGATTTGTCAACGTTCATATTAATTAAATACCCACAAAGAGTTTCGAAAGAAGCTCCTCCAACTACGTGCAACTTCTGTCCAAGTTCGCGATCGTTTTTCATCTTCTTGATTAAAATCGAATCGAGATCCGAGTAAGGGTCGTAACCAATAGCTTCTATAATAAATGACTTACAAAAACTGACGCACGACAGGGGTAAAAAGTTGCAACTATTCATTTTATCCATAAAATAAGACTGAAGTGCAAGGTCTAATTGTGATAATTTCCCCGTCATGAAGTACGACGTGGCTGAATTATTCATAAAGTGCAGCCACGACTGATGCCGAGCAATTTCTGTATGAGATTTCACATCCATGCTAAGAGCTGGGGGCTCTTTACAATCATCTATAACGTTAAATTGTAGAGGTGTGTTCATGTGTAAAATGTGAGGAATTTTTTGAAACAGAGGCATAATTATATCTTCAACATCATGGAGTTTTGTTTTTGATTCAATAAGTAATTGCTCGTGCTCTTTTCTTTTTTCATTTAATGCTTCTACTTCGTCTTTCAGACCGGAATTGCTGCAGTTCTCAAGTTCAGTTCTATATTCCCTGTCTAGCTCGACAACTTTTCTGTGAGCCTCCTTACAGCCCAACCAGTCTTTGGAGAGCTGCAAAACATAATCTAGATCCAATTTGATCCCTCTGTGATCGCACGACAGCTTCAATATCCCTAAATTGCTGGTAATGAAATCTATGTCGATGATAGGTTTCACCACCTGATACATTTCAGCCCCATGCCTGCCAGACACAAACAGCGTAGATAATTTGTTGCAGTTGAAAATTTCTGGTTTTAAGTTAGCCTTACTGCTTGATCTTCTCAAAACAAAGTGAGGCACAGATTTAGAATGTGGTATAAATCCAGAGAAAACGCGAGCCATTCTTTACGATATTTAATAACAGTGCACTGTTACCTTCAGTTTTACAGGTGAAATATCAGGCTTCGGGCTGGACTTCGTTAAAATGCAAGTATAGTAAAATATTCTTTTGTTTTTATCAGCTGTAGCAGAATGTTGGATTGGACCCTCGGCACCTTTTCTAAGATTTGTTTACATTTTTGTTTTGTAGATAAGTTGAGTTGTATGCAGCTTCTCGTGCATGGAGTTACATTTTAATGACGTCACCGCCACATCTGCCAGGAGTGACAGTACACAGCATCCAGCGCTTCCCTTTTGCGAAGGACGCATGCATTTCTGCACATGCTCCTGGGGATAAAGGGAGAGAAACCAGCAAAGAGCTTTAATCACAATGCTGGCGCCATCTGTTCGTTCAAAATATAGTTAGTTTATTATAGTAATTATCCCTGTGAATTATTCATTAAATTAGATTATCTATTACCTTCAATGAATATTTTTCAACCCTCATTTTAATGAAACATAATTTTAGTTATTGAACATTAGTTTATTTTATAATAATCAAATAAAAATGACTAAAAATAAAATACATTGAAATGTAAATTTTATGAAAAATAAAAGCATAAAAATGTTAAATTATAAATTTAATTTACCTATGAAACACATGAATGTAAATTAAGTCACATTACTGTAAATCTCTAAATTTTTAACATTTTTTGTATAGAATTTAGAAATATGTTAAGTGGCTTTTTAAAAGTATCTTTTAAAAAGTATTTTTATTAAGAAATAAAATCTATCAAAATTCATTTGATTTAAATACTTGTGTAAAATTTTAATTAAGGTATTTTTAATTTAAAAAAATATTTCATATTATTATTATTATTGTAAAATTGATTTAAAAATTTTTGCTTTTTAGTTTTAAAAAATTATTTAAATCAAATGAATTTTAATAACTCGTTGTGGTACATTAAAATTGACAAATACCAGTATAACAGTTAATATTGATTATTGAAAATGCTTGTTTCAGATACCATGTATATTTGCTGTTTTATTACTTTCAATGGTTACTTTAAAATAGGAAAACTTCAGTGAGCTTTTCAATACATAATGATATATCCAATGTAAAGTTTTATTTCTTGAAATAAAAATAATTTTTAAAAGATACTTAAGCCACTTGTAAATTAAATTTATAATTTAACAGTTTTACGATTTTATTTGTCATCAGCTGAAGCAAAATTGAAAATCATTTGATTTAAATACTTGCGTAAAATTTTAATTAAGGTATTTTTAATTTTGAAAAACAATATTTCATATTATTATTATTATTTTCAAAAACAATACTGTGACAACAAGTGCTGTGAAACCATGCAGAAAGTCCAACCAATGGACTTTCTGCATGGTTTTTGAGTTGGAAACTAAAACTGGTCTGCTGGTAGTATTAAAGCCCGCCAGCTCCTATTGAAATGCATCGAATATCTATTTTATAATTACTATTTCTCCTTATTAACCACGAATGCGTTATCTTTTCAATATTTAAGTGAAAGGTTTAGAAGAAGGTGATAAAGTTTTGAAGCGAAAACGCGGTAAAAAAAAAAAAAAAAATGAAGATTATCACTCTAAAATTATTATGTTACTGCGAACACTGTATAAATGGTACCTCAAAGGGATAATTTTGTTTCTTGCATTTGAAGTATGATCTTTTTAATTATTTTTAGTATTAAATCATTAATAAAATTTTAAACAGAAACTCCTAATAAAAAGAGAATCCTCCTCTAGAAAATGTTTTCTTTAAACGGGGGAAGGAAGGAGGATTGTGATGTAAATTATCAGGCCCGGACTGGCCAGGTCGGCTGGTCGGCGACTGCTGAGGGCACCGGGGCCTAAGGAGGCCCCAGAGACAGCCTGCGAATTGACGGGGGGGGGGGGGGGCCGGGGATCGTCTCCTGCTGAAGAATGTAATATCCCTGTTTAGAGAAATATTAATTGATCCCTACCAGGGATACTATGTATTCCCTGCTGGAGAAATGTTAAATTACTCTCTGTCCCTACAAGTCCAACTCCACCTACCGATTTTAAGTATTGAGAATAGAAATTCTTCTTTTGTCTCCCTACAAGACAAAGATAAAAGGTACACACTTCCCTTTGAAATATATATATATTCAAGCCTGATGCCACTTCTCATTCTGTAACTAGGGTCAGGTTTCAAAGAATGACTGCGAAATGAAGAAACAAGCACTGCTCTGCCGCGAGCCAAATTTAAGGATAGACGTACAATCCCCAAATGTCCCCGTCTGGAGAAAATGTTCAGTTCGCATAATGCCCAGAGAGGCCTCCCAAAAATAGATATACTTCTTTATAATTAAAGTAATTTTATATATATCAGAAAAATATTTCCTCTGTTCCTTTAAGAAGTAATAATGAATATACTTTATAATTAAAGTAATTTGATATAATCAAAGTACATAAGAAGTTTGATTATTTATTTCCTTGTAATCTTAAGCCTTTGCACAGTGGCGTAGCGGAGGACCCCCCATTCGGAGTCTCCTGAAGAATCAGGGGGCCCCAGCAGCTTTAAAATAGTTAAATATGGGTTTTAGGCACGTAAGCCTTATTTTCTGTTATTACATATCCTAATATTCTATTCCCTCTAAATTCCCCCGTAAGGGGAAGTTGATTTTAACGCCGAGCCCCCCCAAAGGTATTAGTCTGAGCCTCAAGAGCGGATTAAAGGGGGGCGGAGGGGGCGACCGTCCCCCCCCCGAGAAGAAAGAAATTAATTTAAAAGATCCCATTTTACTTCCATAAAATGGATGTATATGTCAACCTTCTAACTAACTGCCCCCACTGACAAACTAGCCGACGCCCCCCGACAAACTTGCAATAATCCGCCACTGCCGAGCCTGGAGATATTGCATGAGTTGTTTGAAGAAATACACAGAAAAAAATTCTGGAAGTGGTCGACTTTCAAAGGTTTTGAGCAATGTTTTGGGACAAACTCTTACCTAATTACCGGGTCAACATACAAGTTAGACAAGTAGTCAACTTATGAAGGGTTTACGCAATATTAAAGTAATTAAGCCATCCCATTCTTGGTCAATTAGGTCAACTTCACAGGTTTTGAAATAAAAATTAACTTGTGCTTAGGAACAGCTGAGATGAAGGCCATAAAAAGAGCCCTACACATCGGAAAATTGTCTCTTTCAATCCAAATGTCAGCGGGAAAAACCGTATTTTCAACATTCAAAATGTATTAAATTTTTTTGAATGCTTGCAATCTGCTGAATTGGTTAAGGGGACCAGGTAAGCAAAATTTTGTCAAAAATCGATTATTATTTTTTGTTGCATTAGATACTTTAAACTTTTATCTTTCTAAAGGTATATTACATTTGTTTATCTGAAATACAGAAGTATTAGAAATTTTTATATTTCTCCAATGCACTTTATAGTTTATACGTATATGTAAAATCTTTAAAGCGGGTTTTCTTAAAATGTGGATTTCGCAGGCCCCGGTCCGTGTTCCTTTTCCTCAATATCTATTAAACTTATGAACTCAAAATTTTTAATGACAGATGTATCATATTATATTAACATGGCGGGTTGTTAATATATTGAGAATTATTCATTTTAGGCAGCAGGATTCAATCAAAAGGGGAAATTTAAGAGTGATTTTCAGTAAAAAAATATTTTTTTTATTGACCCGGTCTTCTTAAACAAACCTTAGACTTCGATTTTTCTGTAGCATTTTTTATCCTTTGAAGTAATTAAGAATAATTAAAACTCAATTAATTATTCTTAATATCCTTTATCTGGGTTGAATATAGTCGGAAACAGCAGGAGAATCTGGCAGAAAGAATTGTAGTTGGCTCTCATTGATCATGGCTGTCATTCAGATGACGTAATTGTAAACAGAGTCAAAATGTTTTGGATAAAGTTTAAATTAATGTACTTATAACATCATTCATTATAATGGATTACATGTTATCCACAATATTAACACTGCACAAAAATTGCTGTTCGAAAATTGAACAAATAAATAAATAAAAAGAGACCTAATCTTATAAATAACTTTAGATTTATTTCACAATACATTTAGTGACTCGGGAGAGTCAAAGAATTGACAAATATATATAAATTATGAGATAATTACATTATCTTATAAAATTGTAAAATATATTTACATAAAATAATCATACTCGCTTTCATGCACGCACACATCTCTGCAACACACTTCTTAACACCGGTTATTAGAATAGCATTATACAGGAAAATCTCTTATTCTTAAGAACATTTTAGAAACATTTTTTGCCAAGATTAACCCATAAAGTTAACATTAAAATTCTGAAACTCTTTGCATACTCTAATAATGTCACAATGAACACAGAAAAAAAAAAAAAAAAAATTACAGTTTAAAATTTAGCATCGCCAACTGTCAGGTTCTTTTTCCATAATACTGGGTAATATTTTGAAGGGTTTAAACGCTTTTTGTCAGAGGTAAGGTAGGTATCGGGAAATTTTTTGTAGTGCTTTACTTATAAAAATTCATACAAGTCTTATACTAGATTTCCAATGATTTTTATTTTATTAAATCACATCGAAGTAAGAGATAGTCAGAGAAAACTTACAGTAAATTATATTATTACATTAAAATTATTTTAATTCAATCTTTGGTTGATTTTTCAAATCCTGCGATACTTTACTATGGGAAAATTGCCATGATCTTGGACAAAAACATACAGAATTTGTCAAAAATTACTTGCAAAATTTTGCAATACGGTATTCAGTCACACAACATAAGAAAAAACCTTCGAGTATGGTAAAGACTTAAGTTGAAGCTATACACAGAATTAAAAATTTTTGAATTAAAGAATAAAAAACATCCATGACTTTCGTCAGCAATAATCATTTCAGCATCAGCTACCATGGACACACGTTCATTATGAATTCTTATAAAACACATGCAACACAAATGTCATAAACACACCACAATAAGCAATTTGGAAAGTTGAGGTTCAAGGTTTCAAGAAAAGCCAAATGCAATACTTGTAGGAAAAATTTTGAACTAATTAAAAATTGTTTGGTTAAAAGTTGAATAAAAAGATATTGCTGATTAATGTTTAATATAAATATTTTTGTAACTCATGAATCCTAGTATTTCTTTCATTTAAATGAATAATTAGGTTATTAATAATCTAATGTGAAAATTTTTAAATTATAATACCTTTAAAACCTTGGATACGAAGCTAAATTATCATATCGGGAAAAGACCAAATGCATTAAGAAGCCTATAATTTTTCAGTCTCAAAACTATCGGTTAAGTATGCCTTAAGTAATACTCAATTTAGTCTTATGGCAATACTTTTTTTTTAGACTTCTAACAATTTTGAATTATTTTAGTACATTTTAGGACAGTGATTTTTTTTTTTATTGAAGCTAATAAAAAGTGGTTAAAACACTAGTCTTGAAGCATTAAGTTTGTGTTCGAATCTTGTTTTCTACATTCTTCTTTCTGTTTATCCGAAAACTTTAAGCACTAGTCTAATACAGCCATATAGCGGCAAACTAAACAAAAATTCATTAATACCTACTACTCCTTGCTTCCATGGTGATTTATTAGAGCAATAAAAATTTATGAGTTTCTTTTAAATTAAAAATATAACTCTACGAACAAAAACTGTAACATGAAAGTGCTGTAAATCTAAAGCATTATTTAGTAAGGATAATTCGAGAAAACTTTTCTTTGCGATTTACAACGCGAGACTTTCATCGATTTTAAAGCATGCGTAAATGAAAATGAAACAAATTTAAAAAAAGCAACAAGCATTTTTCAATATTTCCAACACGAAAGAAAAAATCTTGATTTTAGACAAACGAATGATTGCAAAACCACGAATAAGTCCGTGATAAAAAACATAGCAGATGTCTTAACTGAGGACACAAACTGCGAGAAAATAAATATTACAGAACACGTACTAATAATTTTAAGTTTAAAACGGTTGTGAATGGTTTTAAGATGTTTTAATAACCTGGCTATTTTATTTACTTATTAAAAGATTTAATCTGCATATTATTATAAAAAACGGAGACATATCTAATTAATTGGAGGAAAGCAATTTATTCGAGTCTGAAAAGATTAATGTACGAAATTAATGGAAATAATTTACTATCTAAAAAATGCTCCATAAAAAAACGAAATTGGTCAAGTCAAAGCTAGGCTGACAAAAATATACAATTACAATTAAAAGATTTTTCGTTCCAAACAAAAGAAAATTTCGAAACTCTAATCGAAGAAAATGTATTATTCAATAAAACAAAACTATCGTTATTTATATTAAAGTTTTCTAAGGCATCTAATTTACAATTAGAAGCTAATATTTACTGTGAAAAGTACACGTCATTTGTCCAAGTTTTCTGTTATTTAATCGACTTTTTTTCCTTTAATTTTTTATCCCAGAAAATTAATTTTTGTTTATAAAACTCAGATACATGAAACTTTAAAAAATGATTTTACAATAAAATATTGGTACTAACCATGTTAAGTGGTTGTGTCGTGCAGTTGTTTGTATGAGATTTGTACCCAAAGGAGTATTGCAATTTATCAGGCGCTTTAGAAGAAGCTTCTTGCATTGAAACCAATGTCCATAAGAATAAGAGAAAATTCTCAATTTTAAATTGCATTTTTTGAAAAGTTTTACTCACACGTGTCATGCACAACACAAAAAATTTCAAAACACAACAAATTCAAATAATAAGGCTATCACATTTGTTCACTTTCTGGAACTTTAAAGTATTTTATCAGCATTGGTGTAACTTTAGTAGAAGACAGTTTTAGGGAATTTTTGATCTTCCTAGAAATAGAAGGAAATGTATAGTTCTTTGAAGATGAATTGCCTTTTAAAGAGAAAACATTACACTAAACACTTTACAATTTTTTTTCTGATTTCTCTCTCAATTTCGCCAATGTTTAGGTAGTTGTAAAAAATATAAAATTTATGTAAATTATTGATATAAAAAATTATTCTTTTCAGAGATTAAAAATTAAAAATTTCTTTATTTTTGTTATGAAATTAACTAAAAGAATTTAACCAGAATGATATCTCATTCCGTTTTTTATATTTTCAATAATGAGATCGATTATGATATGTTAAGTACAATTGAACCTGTGAAAGTAACCACCACCTTGGTAAAAAGACCACCTATCTAGGGTGACCACTTTTCAACAATTTCAGCTTCACAACCATCACACTTTATTATCTTCGTCAGGTGAATAACTTAATAAGGTGACCAGTTTTGTTCTTCCTAAAGGTGGTCACATAAGACAGGTTCCACTGTATTTTCTTAACATTTAAATTTAGTTGACAATATCGTGTAACTTCTTTGTTGATACAGATTTGCTGAATTACAACTCATTGCAATTTGCCCATATGCATATAAATGAATGTACAGTGCAATTTTAAATAAAATATACCTCCACATTATAATGTAATGTTCGTTTCACTGGATATAAAATTTAAATACCGATTGATGATAAACATTTCTATGAATATTTTGCAATAGTCTTCTTTATCCACTTCACGAATTTGGGCACGTTTGCATAAATGCCATATTTGTCCTTTTGTCCACAACCATCTCCAAAGCTTGTGATCCCAAATACAGTCCATTTGGAATCTTTTTGAAATAGAAGAGGCCCCCCGCTGTCCCCAGAACAAGAATCAACTCTTCCTTGTTTAAATCCTGCACATAGCATTCTGTTGCTAATGTGATAGCCGGCGTAGTTTCCACGGCATTGGTTGAGATCCACAACCGGTACTTCAGCTTGATGTAGTTCGTCCGTGCCGTATATTGCCGTATCTTTTCTTTTACCTGCAAAAATGAAGAAATTGGAGATTTTAGAACACGAACTGTAAACATATGTTTAACATTTTTACTTCCTAATCAATAACTGCCGTAATTAATAATATTGCTTCAATTTCGATAGCAAAAGTAACGGTAATTCATTGTAAATAGATTTTTTTTTTCCTAAGGAGTTTTGGTTACTGTAATATTTTCAAACCACGTGTATGGCACTGGTATGTCTAGTACTTAGTTTTGCTAGCAGTCTAGTTATAATAAAATCTTATGCAATGCAGACAAGTCTTTTGGCTGGAGACTTTAAAATAATCGTTCCTTCCTTAAACTTCTGGCTTGCAGCCCGTCCTTCAATCTACGAAGACTTATAAAGGGGATTGAAGACTAAATACAGGGAAGATTTTTTTTGACTGAATATTTAAAAATTATATAAAATATGAACACTTATAATATCGCATTCTTACAAGTCATTGGCAGAAAAAAATGCGGTTTACATTACATGGCATTCATGGTTTTTCTCCTGCAAACTATCATCAACAATTATTTAATTTTTACTGTTGCAAACGAGTGCAATCCCCTGGACCATTTAATAAGTCAAGCAACTGTTTATGTTTCAAGAAGTAAAAATAAATCAACAAATTTCAGCTTACCCCAGCCAATTATGATTGCCCTGCTGTCGATTTTCAACTCGTCTGTTGGCTCAGGCAAACATGCCGGTTGCACATGTTGGTTGAAAGTGAACGGATGTTTCAGTTTCAGCAAAGCCACGTCGTTGTTTACAGTCTTGTCGTTGTAATCGGGGTGGGGGAATGTATCGTACACTCTGCTTTCTTGCTCTGTTCCTTCGTTGGACATGAGGTCATGCTCGCCGGCTCTGACAAGCAGCCTTCTACGAATGCAGTGTGCAGCAGTGAGGACCCAGCCTTCGTTCAGAAGAGTACCACCACAAAATGGCTCCCTGTACTTATTGAGAATAGTCACCTGTAATGGAACACACGTTCAAATTAATTGCAACTCATTTTAACGCTAGGCGCAGCTCATAGGCGTAGAGTTATATGGACCCGTGGGGCTCGAGCCCGCCCAATAAATTGTGAATAGGGGCTGAGCCCACCCAATAATTTACCACTATACTCGGGGCAAACCTTACTTGATAACAGAGGAGAAGGCTAGAGGAGCCTTTTCACTACTTTCCGAATGTATCACTCCGACACTCGTTTCTCTTTCCAATTATTTGGCTGTCAATATCACAAAGCAACCCAATCGCGAGGCGAATCTGCATTTCTGATTCCCGCCAGCACGAAAGAGGTCTATCATTGGTCAAGCGTCTGGGAAGGCGTTACTTCTAATTTCTGACTTAATTTCGTAATCCTTTTAATTATTGAATTCAAATAAGACAAATATGCAATTATTTTATAACATACACTTTATTTTAGCACTTAATAGTTGATAAATGTCTTAGTTCTGTAAAAAGCAGGGCAAACGGAAAGAACTATTTGAAAGCGGCGGAATCATACGGTCTGCAGCATTCCCTCCATTATCAGGTTAGGTGTGCCCCGAGTATAGAAGAAAACTAATTTATACTAACATAAAAAATTATTTTATGCCATTTACAAACGTTTAAAAAAAATCTTTACTTGTACTTTTAAAAAATGTTCTTTCGATTTCAATCATGATTTAGTATTATTCATTGTGACGCCACGTAACACAATGTTACTACCCAGCAAACACACACAGGTTCTCTGAACGTCTATTAACGTTCAGAAGACGTTTCCTGAACGTTAATAGACGTTCAGAGAACCTGTGTGTATGCTGGGTATAAGCTGCCCTCGCCAGGCTCTGGTTAATAAAAATCAGATTATGCAATGTAAAGTATGAAATGAAGAAAAGTTCAGATGTTTTTCATGGGGGGGGGGGGGGTTACGACTTCTGCAACTCACATATATGTTTACGGTACGGGTGTATGATAAGGGAGTGAAGAATATATATTTTGTATGGTTAAAAATTCCTCATGGGGGCTATCAACCCCCTAGCCCCCCCATTGGCTACACCACTGACGTGAATATATGTGGTTATGGGGCCCGGCCCCCCCAATAATTTTGAAAACTTTACGCTTATGGCGCAGCTTCATACTGACATTTTTCGTTCTGCTTTTTCTCTACCGGTCAGAATTCCGAGTACCTACGTACGTTCTAGTTTCACAAATTGATGACTTGGCAAGTTCAAATCAATTGAAGCCGTTCTAACATTTTAAATACTATATTTAAAAGGAGAAACATGAAACCTGGAAGCTATAAACATAGCAAGGAAACTTCTTATCTAGCAAAATGAATGAACATTTTGTGGATAGAATGCCTTAATATTTTAATCAGATATCTATTAAGGAAATCAAGAAAAAGAGTCTTGTACTGTCGAAACCGGAATCTCTCTAAACCGGGACAAAAGTTCAACTCTATCTTTCCAGCAAAAAATTTCGATTGCATTTTAAGTTTTAACAACCCCTATCAAAAAGATATGATTACCGGAGATGTTAGGGAATGCCATCAAACACAGAAGTGCTTTAAAAACACTTCAGTAGAGGAAAACATAAAAAAGAGGATTTGTAAGTACTAAATCACTAAGCAGTATGTACATCTTATTTTCGACGTGTTTTAACATTGATAGATCGTATGTTTATAGCACTGAAGCTAAAGCTTTTTTTAATATTGTTTCTGTAAATTAATATTCGGCGTGTACATAAGAATCCAATTTCTGATCGTCTTATCGGCTATTCTGTTTAAAGAGATGTGTTGATAACGCAGAATAAATTAAAATAAATAATGCATAGCTTTCTTGTTATTTGATAAGAAGTAAATCTAGAAAGTCAAAATATGCAAATATTTGATCAACGTGATATGCAGCACCAATTTAACTGAATCCATGACGGTGAATCAAAATTATTCGGCTGAATTTGTAAATATAGTCCTTAACACCAAATTATATTGTTTAGTAAATAAAATATTATCATTTCATGTAATCATTTAAAAGATATTAATTTTAAATGAACTTTAGAAAACTGAATGATTGTAATAAAATTGATCAAATTATTGAAAATATGCAATGATTATATGTGTATTCCTGTGTATAGTAAGTAAGATGGATATAGTACTCTATTATTTTCATAAATTCGGTCTCTTTATCTTAGTACTGTGAATTTTAGTAGGATCATTGAAGCAATCCGTATGGCTTCAAGAAGGCTTTTCCTGCAATGAAGTTCTGGCTAAAATTCCAAGATTCTATTTGATCTTGACTATAAAGAATATATACATCAAGTGCATTAACAAATTATGGATTTTCAAAAATCTGCACTGACATGACCAAAATCACCTTTGAAAGTTAATATTAAAGAGAAGTCTAGAAGAGACACAGGCGAGGGATTTGTACCTTTGTTTAGTGTTGCTTTGGTACATTAGAATATTTTTCGGCATTTTGTAAAGTAAGAATCAAATTGTCTGTCTATTATTTTAAAAGGGAAGAGGGAAGCTATGTACACCAATACACCTTTTCTAAGTCTGACCCTGTGAATTAGCTAATATGGCTGGCTATGTTATAGTTGATTCGAAAATACTGTGGTATATCGGAAACAAGATGATTTTTTTTAGAAGGGAAAAATAGAAAATATACCAAATTTCGTATATTACTTCATCATTTAAAGCTTTAAATGAAATAAATATCTACAGATCTTACAAGGTTAAATTTAACAATGCTGCTGTAAGTTTTCACCTAAACATGTCCATTTCTGAAAATACTTATGACATTTCTAAATCTCGTTTTTCAGAGGATGACGCATGTTCATTTATTACTTTAGTATCATTTGAAGAGCAGTTTTCAGATCGGAAATAGGTGAACATTAAGGCTCAACACTTTGCATAAGAGATTGACACGAGTCTGAAGAAAAACTTGCTTCGTCCCACAAAACAGTTGAAAATTTTTGCCGCGTCTCGCAAAATCGAAAATCCCCGTATGTTAAAGGTAAAATAGCCTATCTCGTCTCATAACAACTGTCTCGCATAGCAACTGTAAATCTCCTCCGCTTATTGTCTCGCAATCCCTGCACTTTAGATCGAGTAAAAGGATACAGAAGTAATTGAAGGCAAGCTGCCGATGTTTGAATGTTACATTATTAGATATGGCTTCAGCAGCCTAATGTTTTGTAAGAATTAAATAAGGTTATCCTAAAAGTACAAAGTCGAATTTCTTTTAAAAAATATTTGAACTGACTGTTTACATACTTGCCAAGGCCAACTTCCTTTCGCGGCTTCTCTTCCACCAATAATGCGCAACAAACTCCGCACGTCTTGTGGTTTTGGAGCAACACCACACTTCAATCCCGACAGAGGATGCATTCGTTTCCCGTCTGGACCTAAAACGATATATTTTTTGCAAAATGTACTTAAAAAGAATTTTATTTATAATTCATCTGCAATCAGTTTTCAAAAGATGATTAAAAAAATAATAATAATAAGAGAAAGAGAGAAAAAAGGAAGGAAGGATAGAGAGAGAATACAGTAGGTCTTCGTTATATCGCTATTTCGGACGGCAAGAAAATGAACGATACATCCAGTGGGGAGGGATGATGTATCCAAATGCACTGCATAACAAAGAGATATTGTACAGATATCCCTGCAGTTTTGATCATTTGATTCCAGCGGTTGTATTATGGTAATCGTAAAATCTGGTTTAAGCTATCCTATTTTAGGTATTTCTTAAACAAGAAAAACGCATTTCATCCGAAAAAAAAAAAAATTTCCATTTAATTTACAGGGCATACAGACAGCGGTGAACAGCGATTGCACACATATTCAAGATCACTTTAAAAATTTAAGTTGATGTTAGTGTTAGATCACAAGAGGTTATACAATTTAGGAAAAGATATGAAAAAAGTACATACTGATAATTTTTAATTCAAAAGAATCTAGTTTGAAATTAAAAGTGTGATCTTTCGTACAGATTGCCTGATGGAACATGTTTTCATGGAGAAATACGCAAGATTTGTTAGGTAAATTTTCGAATATAGCTTTAAGTTCTGTATTCAGCAGAGCTTTATAAAATAATTTTTCATTGATACTATTTTTAAGGGCTTTGCTTTAATGACTGCAGTACTCGTGCATGTAGAAAAATCTGAAACTCGTCTTTAACCCTTTAACTCGCAGTGTTCCCGCTCTGGGAACACCAAACTCTGACGTTTTGACTGTTGCCAGTCACGAAGAATAGATTTGATTTCTATAAAAATAGTGTCGGGTGACATAGCTCCACGGGAATCCTTTACTTTTTAGCACGTCATTTCCCGTAACAAAAATTGTCACGATTATTTTTAACAGCGTCGACATCTGGTGAAAAACGAAGAATGCGAGAACAGCCGGATAGATTGCCCAATGCTGAAAAAAAAGGGCAGCCGTTGCCATCGCTCGACTTAACTACCAGCAAGATGGCGGACGATCGAAACGTTCATCGCGTGATCTAGAGACCCTTTTTTGACGCAGCTGGCTGGATATAATTATTAATTGTCTAATTCTCGTAAAATAGCAGAATAATAGAAATTTATATATATAAAAAAGTATGTTTGCTCTTACACTGCTGCTTAGCCCTTTGAGGCGCAACCCTTTCCCAATGCTGAAAAAAGGGCAGCCGTTGCCATCGCTCGACTTAATTACCAGCAAGATGGCGGACGATTGAAACGTTCATCGCGTACCACAGATCTAGAGACCTTTTTTTGACGACAGCTGGCTGTGCCGCACAGCCAGCTGTCCGCCATCTTGCTGGTAGTTGAGTCGAGCGATAGCAACGGCTGCCCTTTTTTTCAGCATTGGGATTTGGGGAAAGGGTTGCACCTCAAAGGGTTAATTCGTAGACGTTCTTGTTTACAAGACCAAAACTTACCAATTTCGCCAGAAGATTTCTTTCTTTTCCTCCTTCTTCTGTTGTACAGTTTCTCGCAGGCGGTGTCTTCCACGTAGCACAAAGCACTTTCGCGCAAGACTTTCTGTCCGCATATTTTCTGCATCTGGCAGCTTTTAGTTCTGTGGGTCAAGCAATTTCTGGAACACGGAGTCCAGGCGGTCCACTCAGAATAAGGCGACGCATGAACTACGTGGTACAGTATCTTGAAATCAGAAGAAGTGTCATTTTCACCCTTATGAGTCAGTATGTCGTCCAAAATTTCAACATTCTTTACCTAAGAATATACACCACATGTTATTGAATGCCAACATTTAAAACAAATTTTTTTCTTTTCTCAGAGGTCGATGTAGATGAAAATTGGGTCCCTTTTGCGGCCCCTTCAGAAATTACAATCGATTATGGCATTTTATCTTACATTTTAATCTGTTTCATCAATTATTTTAACAAAAAAAAAGTTATTTTTATTAAAAATTGGCATGAAAATTCGCAAAAATAAATGTTGAAATTCACAAAATTAAGTACTGAAATTCACAAAAATAAGCAATTTTCACTTTTCTCAGAGGTCGATGCAGATGAAAATTGGGTCCCTTTTGCAACCCCTTCACAAAATTACAATCGATTATGGCATTTTATCTTGCATTTTAATCTGTTTTATCAATTATTTTAATAAAAAAAGTTACTTTTATTAAAAATTGGTATGAAAATTCACAAAAATAAGTGTTGAAATTCACAAAATTAAGTAGTGAAATTCACAAAATAAACAGTTTTTACAAAAATGGAAAAAATTCCTGCATCGACCCCTGCTCGTGTAAAAATATCGAAATGGGCTTGCTTTAGAATAGTTAGGTTTTTTATATAGTAAGAATAGGTAATGAAGGCATATATATGAAATAAAATTAGAATAACGCCTGTCCAGTCGAGACAATGTAAAAAGGAAGTTTTCAAATTCCTTTAAAAGAATGATTTTAATAAGAGAAAAGTGCTGTATCATACATAATTAAACAACAACAAAAATTATCCCGAATAAAAAGTAGTTTAACGATTAATGCAGGTAATTAAAAAAATAAACTTGGCAAGTGTATTATGTGTTTGAATGATGTCGAGTAAAACCAAGGTTTGTAACTAATGTATAAATAAACTTGCTGGAAAGAACCGAAATGTGCCGTCATGAGTTATGTGCTTGTCTTTAAACAGAATTGAATTTGCATGTGCTCACTTTGCATACAGTGTAAAACAGCATTCCACCATCTCAAAAAAACATTGGCTACGCATTTCTGTCAAATTACCTGCTGCTCACGATCTTTGCATTTGTCTTTGAAGCATGCCCTTTCTTCACGCAGAAGACTCGTCCCGCACTCCGAAGGATTGCGGCAGTGTCTCGTCCTCGTCTGCTTGCATTTCTTGCTGCACCTAGACCACGGGGACCAGGCAGAGTAGAGCTGGGTTCGATCCGCGAGGCCCGGTGCCCTGCCTCGTTGCAGAGATGATTCTGTGGCGTTCAGCTTCTGGTGCACCTGGAAATGAGAAAGTTTCGTGTCATCCTTCTAATATTATAAATGTCAATGTTTGTATCTATAAAGTAATTAAAAAACTTTGTAAAAAAACACACATAAGAAGTAATAGGTAAGAGGATACGCACGTTTCGTTCAAAAATTGTTTTGAACTTCATCAGTCCAAGCCTTTCGTCAGTTCCCTGTGTTCTTTACGACTTTAACAATTTTTGAACGAAACGTGCGTATCCACTTACCTATTACTTCTTATGTGTGTTTTTTTACAAAGTTTTTTAGTCAATGTCAAAGTCAATGTACAAGCACAATGGACAAGTAAATGTCAATGTTTGTATCTATAAAGTAATTAAAAAACTTTGTAAAAACACACACATAAGAAGTAATAGGTAAGAGGATACGCACGTTTCGTTCAAAAATTGTTAAAGTCGTAAAGAACACAGGGAACTGACGAAGGGCTTGGACTGATGAAGTTCAAAACAATTTTTGAACGAAACGTGCGTATCCTCTTACCTATTACTTCTTATGTGTGTTTTTTAAAAAGTTTTTAATTACTTTATCGTTTAACACCAGTAATTTGAGTGATTCTTCAGTTTGTATCTATGTTTGCAAGGCCTGATTTACGGCGGGGCATTCGGGGGCACTGGCCCGGGGCCCCCACTCTAGGAGGGGCCCCAAAATGAAAAAAAAAATACGTAGTCATTTTTTGTACATCTAACATTTCGCTCATATTTTCTGACATACTGTAAAACGTAACAAAATATAATTTTCGAACTTGACGTATTTCTCATCTAAGGGCAATATTAGAAATTGTACAATCACATGCAGCGTAATAGGAGGAACTGAAGGCGTGGTTTATTTAACATCCAATAATACGTAGGCGTGTTACTGGAAATAACTGCTGTGATGGGAGTTAGTGTCGTGAGAGAAGTGAAGTGAAGAACACCCACTAAGCACTCATAAAATGATACCTTTTTTGCAGGAAACGCGTTTTCGTACAGAAAATTTCAGTACCTCGTCAGCCTAAAATTGTGAACCTTTAGACTGAGGATATACTGCAATTTTCCGTACGAAAACGCGTTTTCTGCAAAAAAGGTATCATTTTATGAGTGTTTATTTACAAAGTTTTCATTGTTTTATGTTTGGAGTTAGTTTAGTGGTATTCTAAAATTAAAAAATAAAAATTCTTTCATTAGATTCACAAAATGCTTTGCTTATGTATACCTGTCAAAGGTATGTAAACTCATAGCAGCCTATAAAATAAAATCACTCTTGTATTCGAGGAAAGTAAGATGTATGGGGGGGGCCTCCATGGGTATAAATCGGGCCCTGTATGTTTGTTACTCTTTCACGCTGAAATAGTTTGGATGAAATTTCGAATAAAGACAGTTAAAGTCCTGGATTAACAAACAGG
Source organism: Cheiracanthium punctorium (assembly GCA_038373885.1). Taxonomy (NCBI): domain Eukaryota; kingdom Metazoa; phylum Arthropoda; class Arachnida; order Araneae; family Cheiracanthiidae; genus Cheiracanthium; species Cheiracanthium punctorium. The sequence goes on from JAWZYV010017935.1 coordinate 479,201, forward strand.
CTCTTTTATCGCGCGAAAAAAACACTTTTCCCATAATAGGCAAAAAAAACCCCTATCTTTTACATTAAAAAAAAAGAATACAATTGAGCTTTTTTTTTTTACAAAGCCGTCGATAGATGGTGCAAACTTATAGAATACGCAGTTTTTAATAAATAAAATCACCTGAATAAGTGTTTCCTTCTAACGTGGATTTATAAGGGGATTACGGGCCAAGCACACAAATCCGAAATACAGGTTACACAAACGTTCAAACAAAAAAGAAGTTTTTGAAACTTTCATTCAGTTCGAATTATGCATTTTTCTGGGCGTCTTTTTTTCCCCCTTCTATTTCTAATGTATTACATCCAGAAAAAGGATGTTAGAGATATCAGTTTTAATTTTGTTTAATCACACTCATGAATAATGATACACTTCCAAACTTAATAATTAAAGAAAATAGAGAAGACGCATGGATATGATACAATAAATGCTTTTAATATATAGCACTTTAGTGCGTATTTAAAATCTGAAAGTGTTTCAGATTTTCTTATTCTTTTTTTTTTTTTTTCCCTTTCATTTTTTTATAACGTCCGATACATCTAGAAGCCCTTCAGAATTGATACAGGACGTAAATAACTTGTACCTTTTTGTGGGTTTTTATCACTGAACCATCTTATTTTTGTAACCAGGGGCGGTCCGACACGGTAAGCAAGGTAATCATCGCATCTGGCCACCGGCTTCGAAGGGGCGTCCTGTCGAACTCAAAAACTAAGTAGAGCATAAAAGGGGCATCTTTTTTACGTTAGCAGGGGATGCCACTTACCCTAGGACAGCCCGTTTGTAGCCATCTTAACTTTAAATTCCATGCAGAATCAGAGATATTTCAGTGCTAAGGAAGCCGGTGAGGAAATAAGATTTATTAAGATGGCGTACCAACTGGTCGTCAGAGGCGGCTAGCATATTTAAGCTGGACTATTATGTGACCACTCTTTTGGATTTAAAATTCTGGCTGTTTCTCTTACTGAGCAATATTCCACAGTTCAAAGTTTCCGAGATGACTTGATTCAAACGAAGTAGAGTTATCTCTGAAATAATTCCCAAATGCAAGTTCGGACATTTCCGATGCAATAGGAAGATAAATACATTTTGAATTCAAAGCCCAATTCACAAAGAGATGAGAGGCCTAATTGCGAAAGTTTATGGAAAACTGAACGATGCGAGATTTAATTTACATTTGGTAGTAGATGATTATTCAAAGAAGCTTTGATTTTATTGTTTAGAAACTGGTAGATTCCGTATAATGCTTTATAAGTGCAAATTTAACCTATTTGTTTAACAATGCTTTAGATTTAGTAATGTTAATTTAAAAAAAAAAAAAAAAAAAGACTACAATGGCATTATAATCTGCACGCTTTCAATGGTTATTTTTTAGATGAAAATTCATTTTTTTTTAAACTTACTACATAATATAACTGAACTCCTTTATTGCCTTTTAACATCACGGCATAATTCGTTTTACCGGTGGATACTGGAAGTCCCATTTACTTAATTTATATGATTATTGGCTGGCCTTATATGCAGGGCCCTTGCTAAAGGAGGATGTAGGGGGGTCTCCCCCGTAACACTCGCAAAATTCTATCAAACTTAACAAAATCAGATAGCTAGTTGGCAAACTTGGGGGAGGGAATTTAACGAAAACTATAATTTATTTCTATTTCTGATTCACTTGGCAAAATCAGTTGGCAGAAGTAAAAAGTTGGTATACTATAGTTGATAAAAGATAAATAAGTTGGTAAGAACCGATATTTGACTTGGCAGTTTATTGACATGTCCCTCCACCCCCCCCCCCCCAAAAAAAAAAGTCTTCGCAATGACTCTGCTTTTATGGCATTGGTTAAGAGTTTTATGGGGCGATTACACTCAGGACCCTTGCTAAAGGGGGGGGGGGGAAGCCTCCCCCCCAAACAGTCGCAAATTCTGCTAAACTTGGTAAAATTAGATATCTAGTTCGTAAAAAAAAAAAAAAAAAAAAAAATTAACGAAAACTATAATTTACTTTCTATTTCTGGCACATCCTGATAAAATTAAACAAATCCAGTTGGCAAAAGAGACTAAATAGTTGTTAAAGTAAGTTGGTAATATCGTGTTTTTTTTTTTTTTTTTTAAATAAATAAGTTGATAAATAATATTTAAATTGACAGGTCATCGACATCTCATCCGTCCGAAAAAAAAAAAAAAAAAAAAAAAAGTCTTAGCAATGACCCTGATTATATTCCAACATTCTCGCCCACCCAAAAAAGAAAATTGAAAAATTGTTCAGCTTTTCCATTTATTTGACTAGGTGCATTTACATGAATTTTTTGAGTACGCCAGATAATTAAGAAAAACTGTATGCTTTCACAATATCTTTTTTTTTTTTCGAAAAATTATTATGGTGATCTTTTATTTCAGCATGAGTTTATATTTCATTCAGTAACGCAGGGGCGTAGCCAGAAATTTTTCATGGGGGGGGGGGGTTATGACTACTGCAACTCATATATATGTATACGTGTGTGTGATAATGTAGTGAAGAATATACATTTTGTATGGCAAAAAATTCCTCATGGGGGGTTATGACCCCCCTAACCCCCCCCCCTTGGCTACGTCTCTGCAGTAACGGTTCACTTTTTTTAGAGGGCCTACAAAAGCAGTTAATAATTGATGAGGTGGACAGTCAAGTTTGAATAAATGGGCTCAAACTTTCAAACAATGCGGCTTACTTTTTTAAAAACAAACAATAGAGACCGCTTTTTCGAAACCGAATCTGTAAGCGATCTATTTCATCCATGGGAGCACTGAAATTAAGGTATTTCACTAGAGAATTGTTCTACGTAAGATACAGCTAGATACATATTCAAGGTCTTGTTGCGACCCATCAAGAATTGACTCACTATCCAAAGGTGAAATACAACAAAATCTCGTTATAACGAACTTCACTTTTACGAATCCTACTCTATAGTTACTCTGATCTGGTTTTACCGCCTTTACTCCAAAGAGATTAAAAAGTTCAAAAAGATTAAAAAGCAGAAAAAGGTAATAGCATCTACACCGTCAAGGCCGTAGCCAGAAAAAGCTTTCGGGAAGGGATATGTAGCGCTAAAATTAAATTTCGGGGGGGGCGGGGTTATGCAAGGCTAAAATTTTTTTCAACTTTAAATGATCTCAACGTAAAAAACAAGTAAAAAAACTACTAATGCATTGACTAAAATTTCGGGAGAGGATCAAAACCCCCATGACCCCCCCCCCCTTTGTTACGGCCTTGTACACGTTTATTCCGTTTGGAATTTTTCATAATTATGTATAAAAAATATTTAAAAAAAAATAATCTGTGCTACTTTAAAAATCTGAAAATCCACCGGTTCCCTCATTTTTAAGCGATTTTTTTTTCTATTTTCAGCTCCATTCTATTTCCGAGAGTAAAATAAGTGAATCATTTGCATGACAAAATGAGCAGCTGTCATATTCATCACGATCATCAGGCTGAATATGACGTAACATGGTTGAAAGGAAGGTGCGATTCCAGTTCGTTTAAAATAGTTAATCTAGATTACACAGTTTAATTATTTTTCATCAATAAATCGTCTGCATGGATATGAGGAAAGGTGTGTACACAAAACGAAATCTGTCGAATGCCAAAAGTTTCCGCGTGTTTCCAGAAGAACATGAAATTCGATTTGGGTATAAAAGAATTGAATATGAAGTTATTTATTATAAGTTGGCGAAGATGAAATATATTGAGTGCAAACATATTTTTGCCAAATGTTTTTTTTCTAGCACTCGTTGTAATTGCCCCCACAATTGGCTTTGACTTCTAGTGTTTCATATTAACGAATAAAATATTTCTATTGAAAGTCATAGTAGTATAAATTCAATGACTATGGTATTTCATTTTAACGAACTTTTCAGATTTACGAATTTGATTTGAGATCAATTGAAATTGGTTAGACCGATATTTTACTGTTCTAGTCTAAGCTATTGCTGCAAGTACCATATGCTTAAAAATGTTAAGCATAATCAGTTCCTCGAATCCTGTTCTTAGATTTATTGCATAGTGAAGGCGCTGGTAAAGGCAACAAATAGTCTCCGAAATAGGATATGTTATTCTACGATAAATGTTAGAAGTTAATGTACAGTTGTTCTTCGGGTACAAACAACGTGGCTTATAATGGAGTTAAATATGTAATTACCACTTTTAAAGCCAAAAGGCAAACAAAAATGTATTCGTTCTTTTCTTTTGGGATCAGGACACCCGGAATTTCCTATCAGTTCCGCTTCTCAAGGAAAACTTGAAACGAGCTGATGGCATAAAAGTAAAAAGTTTTTGAAAGGAACCGTTCGCGAGCTCATAAAATTAAAAAATCATACAACACGAGAAGAGTTTAGTTGCTCAGTTCCTTATTTTTGCTGCTGTTATTACTTCCACGGAGCTGTGTTTGGAATATTAATTCGCTGTCAAAGGAGAGGAAAAAAAAACTTGAGGACGGTTCTCCACTCCTTCAAATCGTCCTTGCCCTTTTGGAGGTCGTGGCACGATGAAACTTGAGGAAAGAAATGAAGTTTTTTTTTTTTTTTTCCTTCGTTAAGAAAAATGTTTTGTTTTTGTTTGGTAGGGTTATTGTAACTAAATATTTCTAGGGAACAAAACCTTCTGTGAAAGAGGCATTTTGTTGCTCATTTTACTTAGCTACCTTGTAAATAAAACCTTAAACAATATTGATACACTGGCAGAGTTCGACAGAGTACTACTAAAGAGCAATTTTGCAGTCTTTTTTTCTGAATTTTATTTTAAGAAACGACTTATAAATATTGGAGAAATTTGCAAAAATATAAACAATACCAGGAAATCAATCTTTGAAACCTCCCAACGTACCTTCGTAAGTTACATAGTTTTCTGGAGAACAAAATACGTATATTCGTAACAAATACATCTCTATTAAATTGGACATGTTTTGTAGGAGCAGTAGTTGCTCAATATTTAGAAGTTTTGCTATGGGTTTAACATGTATGGGACCTTTTGACATTGTTTATGTGTTTTAACATATATAGCCTATATTTAGCCTCTTACAACCCGAATTATCTTTACAGTAATTATTAATTCATATAATGTAATAAGTATTAATTCATATAATGTAATAAGTATTATATCATTATGGTAAACAGAGTGCAATATACAGTATATCCCGAAAACACTGATTAGGCATTTATCATTTATTGATTGAAAATTGTAACTTATGGAATATGTCTATGATCAAAGTTACGTTAAAAAAAAATTGTAACGGTGGTGTGATATGGGCAGCATAAAATTTAAATTTTATATTTACTTACATGACAATTGACCGAAATATTTTTAATGAATACCATAAAACTCTGCATCCTCTTTTTACGTTGCTTTGTAATTTATTGTATATTACAAAATATTGTATATGCTTTTGATTAATATTTAAGAGATAAAAGCTTATAGGTCAGTGCTTTTGGGGCATCCAGTAGATAGTAAATAAAATTTACTGTTAATATTTATGGTAATAATTTTATTACTCACAATTTAACTGTATTTTTTCTTTCAGAATAAAATAAAAATATGTTTTCGTCCGTGCATAGGGTCATTTAGCCTTCCTACAATTCTTTAAAATTCATTTATTGAAGCAGGTAATAACCGTTTAATTGATTGTTTTATTTTAATGTTGATTTATGTCGTCATTAATTACTAAACCAAAGGGGAGAAAAAGGTCACATTTTCCATATTTCAGAAGGAAAAAACTTCCAGAACAAAGTTCTAAGAGTTAAACAAAATAAATTGATACTAATGGTTTTTAAAGGTTTTGAAATTTTTTTAAAATACAACTTATACAGTTATCACGGAGAAAAAAGAAAAAGAGAGAAACCTCTACCCTCAAATTTTTATATGTTGTAATGAGCAAATTTTTTTAACAAGATTTCTAGTTTTAAAGGGGGCTCAGAGTCACTTTTTGCCATTTTTTGGTTTGTTGTTGTCATGAAAAATAATCTATTGTTCAATAATGCAAAATTCTTAGAATTCTTTTACTGATCTTTACTTTAATCAAGCCGATTTCTCATGCTATCGAGATTGTAAAAGAGAACACTAATTTATACAGATAACAATTATATTCTTGAAGGTTATTATTCTTACTTTAGCATTAATCATGTTGTAGAGAATATAACTTAATTATATTTAGACAAAATACCAAACAAGAGGTACGCGGGAAAAATATTAATGCAATAGGCTCAAAAATTTTAAGTATGCTAGAAGGTCGATCTTTTTCATCCATTATAAAATTTTCTAACATCTAATAAAGCCTAGAAAAATAAGAATCAAGAAAATAAAAATTATGAAATTAAAATGAAGATTTTACACACTTTTTGAAAGCTCTTTTTGTACATACTCTAGTAGGATACTCTCTGGGATAATTTCAGTTATTATGAATTGAGTAAATTAATTATCTATTGACTTGAAGATTCATCATCCAATTTTTCCTGGCTTGACTTAAATCTAGTTGCATTGTATTTAAGAAAATTACACAATCGATGTATAAAATACCAGTTGCGCTAATAATCAGGTTTAAACACTTTATAATGACATTTAAAAAAATCTTTCATGAAATATTTGCTAACATAAAAATTTTTAATAATTTTATTTGAATTACTTGTTTAAAACCAACTTGTATGACTAATTTGCTTTATACTTCGAGACATGCTCATGTTTAATTTCTAATTGAACATGAATGTTCAATTTCTAATTGAAAATGAATATGTTCAATTAGAAATTTTAACAATTTTGTTTGAAATTTTAACAATTTTATTTGAATTACTTGTTTAAAACCAACTTGTATGACTAATTTGCTTTATACTTTGACACATGTTCAGGTTCAATTCTAATAACTATTACGTTGTAAAAGCATATAAATTCTGAGGGACAAAATGATTCCACAAATGATTCGAATTTTATAAATATTTTAAAAGGTTTAATGGTTGCTGTTTTTTAAAAACTGTGTTGTTTTTATAAGTTAATGGTTAATACTTCGATCTATAGGGTGACCCTCTTTATGAGTGCATTCTTGAACACATTGGGAACCGAATACTAAATAACATAAGAATTGCTTTCAATCCTAAAATTTCTCAATCATTTTTTCGAAAATTCTAGGTATTACCATGACTCCTGTGGGAATATTTGTCTATTCAAAACAAAATAAGATACCGCCGCCATTTCTCTACAAACACCTTATCTCACACCGCCAGAAATGCTAAATTATTGTAGTAGGAAAGATAATGGAATTTTTTAGACAATGAGCACACCGTTAAAGCCATTTTACTTCCTTTAAATTATATCACTGAGTGCACTTATCACTAAAGGAACCGTTTTTTCTGAACCGGGACACTTCTAAACCGCAGAGTAGAGGGGTAAAAATTAATCCCGAACCCCCCCCCCTCCTCCCCAAGATTTTTTTTTTTACACATAATTTTATTTTCTACTTTTATGAGAAAAATGAGTTGAAAATATATAGCGAATATACAAATAAAATAGGCCTGTTATATAAACTTAGGTTTTAAATAATTTTATTATTAATTTTTGGATAAATTTCCAAAATAGTTTGCTTCCTAACAATAACTATAGAATCACCCATCCATTGATTATAGGTATGTATTAATACATATTATAAAACAATCATTTTCATCAATAAAAGAAAACCGGTGTTAAATACAAAGTAACAAAAAACTTTGCAAATAACAATCATTTTCATGTGAATTTATTTCCAATTTATTTTACATTTATTTCTTTATTTTTCATAAAGCAGGGCTTTGGCGGGACAGGAATGGAAAAGCGGGACATTTTAGGTTTCTGTGGGGACAGCAGGACATGGGTGAAAATCGGGACTGTCCCGCCAAAAGCACAGGACGTCTGGTCACTTTTACTTATCAGCGTGCATTGGCAAGAGATTCTAAGTTTTAAAACTGAAACAAACCGAACGTCCATAAATTAAGTCAAAAGTATTAACGTTAAACAGAGAAAACGAAAGCTGTGCCTAAGTCAAGAAATATTGTGCAATAAACTCGTTTCAGTTTTTTTATTTATTTATTTTTTACAGAATTTAAGAAGTAGCAAAAGACGAGGCTTCAGACGGCGGGCGCCACTCCAAACAGCTTCAGTAAATTATTTCAAAATATAAACACTCTCGTCCTTCGACTATATGCATTATCCTGAAATGAAGAACCTAAAAGGTCAAGAAGAACCATAGTGCCATTCACCGAACGAGGGTAATAGCTATTTTATTGGTGAAACGCGCACAAGGAAAACTTTGTGCATAATCGAATATTTATGGCCCTTGTCTATATATATATATACCTGAGAACTGGGGAGCTGCAAAAATTCAGACGTAGTTGATCTGCAAACACATAAATTACAAAAATTATAATAAGACATCTATAATAAAAAAAAAACATCACAAACGTTGGATCAGACCTCAGGCGCAATTTCTAATGGTAAAAGCAGATGCTACGACGATGCAATACAAAATATCGAGAAATTCCATTCGAATTCCAAAGATTATATGAGCTTGCAAAAGGTCGATCGCTATAAGCGCAAAGTTTATGGGACCGTGAAGTACGTATGAGTCCTCTCCTCCCTCCAAAAACAATTTGAGTTCCTCCAATAATTCATCCAGTTAAATATTTTGCATGCATGTAAGCACACTAGAAGATACCTACTAGCGATTTTGCTCGGGTTACCATCGGCCACGTAGCCGGCCGATGATGGCCCGAGCAAAATTGCTAGTAAGGGATAAAGCCAGTTGTGGAGGCAACTACAAATCATTTGACAGAAGTACCTCTACACTCAATATTATATTTAATATTTGTCCACCTCAAATAAACAACTTCATATTCAATTTTTATTATATACCCAAATAAAAATTGCATGCTGCTCCGAAAATGTGAGGAATCTCTCCCCGAGAGCATATGCGGAAACTTTTCGCATTCGGAAGATTTCGTCTTCCTGGAAGCAGTCCATCTTATATAAGTACTTCATGCAGAGGAAATCATTTTATATGTTAAAAAAAAAGTTAAACTGGGTAATCTCGAAAAACCTTTTCAAACGAATGGGAATTGCAATTTCACCTGATATCTGCGACATCAATATGACTTCAATATCACTTGCGATACCTACTATTGTCACTCAGTAAGCTAACTTTTTTTTTTTTTTTTTTTACTTTCGGATATAGAAAAGAGCTAAAAATGCCGAAAATTAGCTTAAAAATTGGAATAACGGGTGGATTTACAGATTTTTAAAGTAGCGCCGATTGCTTTCTATGTATTCTTTTCACACAATTTTGAAAAATTTTAAGCCGATCGTACAAACAGTGTGGATTTCATCAAGTGTTTGGTACTTAACTTTTTCATCTTATTGTAGTGGTAAAAATTATATTTTGGAGTAGGTTGAACATGAATTGTGACAGTCAGTGAATCAGTTATTAGGATAACCGTATATTAGGATGTCTGGGGCTCCAACCCCCCCCCCCACACACACACACATCAATAATTTTGAAAACTTATTACATAAGGATTGACATAAGTATAAAGTAAATAGATAACAAAATCTTTTTCTTACTCTTTACAACCAAAAGAATTAAGATGTAGCCTTCTGTTTATTAAATCGGCAATTGGAGATCTTCGACCAAAATAGATGTCTGTGTGAGTGACTCTACAGTAGCTTTTAAACTTTACTTTTTAATCAATCTTGATTTGTGTCGAATAATTACAGATCGAAGTGGAAGTAGATAATCACAAAATGTATTATCAAATCACTTTTCAAACGTAAATCTTCGAAAATACCATTTTGTTTTGAAAAAAGTTTTACTGTCAACAAAATACTCTTGGGAGTCAAAAACAAAATTTACTTTTTGAAACCTAGGATAATTTATGATTATATAAAATAATTGCTAAAATTAATAATTACAACTAAGCTGAATTGTGGAATGTTTGAAATTTCAATCAATTTTAAAAATTTCCCCCTCACACACAACTTTCAATAATTGTATTATTTCTTTTGGTGAAACATTTCCGTTTCTCTTAATTCTACAAAAAGTTAGTGTTCTTTGAACATAGTATCAATTTTCAGAAATCTTCCAACATGCTTCCGATAGGTTTCCAGCTTTATATATAGTAAAGTGATCGTGTTCTTTGCAATATTCAGTTAAATATACCAATTCAGAATACTTTTTTGTTGTTTTAAGCATACTTTATCTTTCTCTTTTTAATCGTAAACCCTGTTCATTCTACTAATGGTTCAAATCTCTGCAATAATTTTAAAGAACAATATTCAGAGGAGAGATTTTTTTCCAAAATCTACAGCATTGAAAATTTCATATCATATTTTCATAGTATTACAAGTACAATTCAATTGTTATAGTATGGCTCTAGAAATTCTTTCATGCAAATAAGTTAGTATAAAGGTCATAAGGGTAACGATGGCCGCGCCTATAGTAAAATGTCCAATTCTTCGGGCTGTAGTACCAGAAAATGCCTCATTGGCAAGTGCCCGCCATTGGGAGGTGGGGGGGGGGGGTTAAAGGTCATACATTATCAAGATTTCCGGAATCACTTTTCATAAAAATATAGTGCATATAAAAATATTTCATTTCTTGTAGTTTTCTGAAATCTTCATTGTTGCTACTTCCAAGATTATTTTCTTTTAATCAATTACTTACTCCATTTTCCTGCAGTTGAATCGGTGTCTTGCACAATTAATCCTCAGTATTATTCGTTTTACAGATAATTTATCACTCACGGTGTGATTTAAGTAGGTTCAAGAAAGTGTCTTTCCGAAAAAATCTGGCTATTAATATAAAACGTTAAATGCAAATGAGCTTGCAGTGTATCATTTGATTATTATAAATATTTAGCAAGAATAATACAATTCTTTTACTATTTCAAATTCGTAAGTTGCATAATGCAATTCTTTTACTATTTCAAATTCGTAAGTTGCTTCTTTCTTCACTTGCCTTGGTTTGAAATGTTACTTCATATGATTTAAAACCTCTTTATAAGTTAAAAAAAAATGATTTCGGTTTAATTAAATAGCGATATCTCGCCAAGTATGGCGATCTATCACATCAAATGAACATCTTTTAGAGCAGCATGCTGGAAAATGCACTGTTGCCAGTCTTCAAAAAGGAAATGCTCTGCGAAGGTATAATAGGAACACTCCCTTTAAAATATATCCGGTTATTCGTAAACACAGTTTTTGAAGACATCGTTTAAATGCCAACCCGGCTTCACCCGGATGCGGAGCAGCGCCATGCTAATTTATGGCGTTACGAAACTGTAAATATTTATCATTTAAGATGAAAAGCTAATCGACGGATGACAGCAGAGTAGGCTCCGTATCCTGTAACTATGACAGAGTAACAGGAAAACACAGTCCACAAGCCTTGTAGGAAGACAGTCAAATCGGACCCGAAGAAAGTTCCTAAAGGAATGACTTTTGATGATGACTTTGTTACCGCGGTCAAGGCCGGTCTTTGCCTAGTCAATGTTGCTGAGTGACCTTGAAACTGGAAGCTTCTGCTATCTTTGTTTAGATGCAGACAACAATGCGAAAATTTGCATTTTTCTTTTAACATTACGCTACAGTGCTTATACATAATTACTCAGAATGAATATAGAGAGACTTCCATCATGAGGATGACAAATGTAATTTAAGCTACTTAATTATTTTAAAATGAGTTTTGCACGACAGATATGTGGATTTCTGTTGAAAGAAATTGTCTTTAAAAATGGTACAGTTAAATATTTTTCATACTGAATTTAATTTAAATGTGCTAGCAGCTTTTAATATATTGAGCAATGCTTTGCACTTATACAGCAGTATCAATAGATAGGATTTGTTCTTGTTGTTTATTAGACACGTTATTTTGTTTGACAGGTATTTTTTAAAAAGTCTCTGTACCAAGGGATTGAAAAACTGGTAAAACTTGCGATGTAACTAGGAAATTTCTGTCTACTTATTGCATCTTTTCCACAGTTCTAGCTTTTAGATAATGTTAATATTGAATGCATCGAAAAATATAGTTTTATTTTCCACCAATTAAAAAAAAAAAGCTGGTATGGGACTCAAAACCGCAGGCAGGAAAAAAAAATTTGGCGATGCGAGGGTTGTTTAGAGTCTTAAGTTTCAAGGTAGCAGTTTTTTTTAATACTCTTCTACAAATAGTATATGTTCTTTAAAATTTCAGGAGGGGGGAGATTGAACCCCCAACTCCCCCTGGCCACGACATGGAGGAGCTGCCATCGAAGTCTCTAACCGCTTCAACGTTCACTTGAAAAAATTCGGACAACGTTCTATCAGTTATCTTCTGTGAGCCAGGTAGAAGATTCACAATGGCCCCTATTAAAAATCACCCGCAGAGATTATATTAATCTTTCAAATGCTTTTAATAAATTCGAAAACTATGTTAGACATATAAACTTAAAATCCAGTGGCGCACCCAGGATTTTAGTTTAGGGAGGGAGGGGCTGGGCTACAAATTCTGCTGAACTCTGTTATAGTAACCTCGATTATAGCTATAACTCTCGAATAAAATCAAACTTGACTTGCCCGTAGAACAACATGCACACAAGCAATGTAATTCGTTATAGCCAAATAATTATTTGATCTTTTCAGTATCGTTGAAACCGAGTCCGTGATCCGTACAGTAACTGTAAGTATTTATTTAAAAACTAACTTTTATTTTTGGTAAAAAGTATTTTAGAAATAATTTAAAGACAATTTTTAAAAATAAAAGTATAATTCATCAGGGAAAATTGTTGATATTTTCCACCTCTAACTTTCCACTTTTAGGGGGGGGGGGCTTAAGCCCCTATAGCCCCATTAAGCCCCATGAAAAACTCTGCTAAAGAGTTTAGTCCCCAAGAATTTTTTTTTTAAGTGATGAAACAAAAGAGACGCGTAGAAAGTCCGAAGATCTTGCTCAGAATGTTGCAATAAAATGCTCAAACTTATTCAGACTAAACATTAACCGAAAAAGCGTGACGTTTGCAACGTTTTACATTTAAATTCAAGCCACATGTTTGTTTAGAAGTGCTTTCATAAATTTCATTGAAATTACATTTGCTTTTTTTTAAATTTTGATACGGTCGGTCTCGAGGACACCGACGCTGCTCTCAATGCATTAATTGATTCTGAAAAGTAACGGATCTTACATGTTTTCTCAAAAAAACATTTTATGGTGGGGATAAGCATATTATACATCCAGGAATGTGACATTCCCGAAATTCGATTTGAATGTGTCTTATTGAAGAGTTGTTCTGCACAATCAATGGAAACTATAAGGCATCAGAGATATCTGCGAGAACCTTATGATGATAGCTGTTGCATGCTTTTCGGCCAGCATTAAGCCTGGAAACATATTCAGTTATTTTGTAAATGCATTCGGCTATTATCGATGTTGGATAATACCTAGTTATTGTGCGCATGAATGAAATGAAGTGAAAAAAAAGATTTTTTTCGTTCTTCCTGATGGGTTCAAAGGTTAAAGGTCCTCGAAGCAAAAAAATCACTGGAACTTCAAATGGAGACTTAATTGAAGGTTATGCAGGATGCTTGGAATTTGGGAGGTTTTTTTTCGTGATGTGTTTATCTTCAGTGGGTGGGAGAAAAACAAAGCTAAAATTCTTTAAGATATTGAAAGTTGGTACTAAAAGAAATATCGAATAAGAAGTACAAAAATCATACTATTCTAGTTTACGTTAGATAAAATCTAAGCAATAACTCCAAACATTTTCATACAGAATTGTTAAAAATGTAATTCTCGTTTTATTTCCTTTCTTTTTCGCAATATTAAAAAAAAAAAAGATGTAAAATTCTATTGAAACTTACAACGTGCAACTTAGGTTGAGAATTCTCTAATCGAAATGTTAGCGATTTATTAGATCATTTTACTGCATTTAGCCATGGGAAATAAATATATCTTATTTTAAAATTAAATAATAAAATTATAAATGAAAAAAAATTTTATATTTTTGAAAGTTATATTTCAGTAATACAAATTTAAGCCCAAGTTTTCTTATGTTTCAAGTAATACAAATTTAAGCTTAAACGTTTGTTTTTATTCTTATGAAACTTTTTAAAAAATCCTTTAATGGGTTGAGTTAAAACGTGTCTTTTGATTTTATATTACGAATCCAAGAAGGATTTTCCTTTTTTTTTTTTAAATAGAGAAGTACATTCACACTCGGAGAAAGACTTGGTACGCCTGTTTTCTATAGGGTATGACGTTCTTTTATATCACAGATAATGCTTTGACATTTTACGTACAAAGCAAATTAGTAAGATGCTTATCGTACTTTTATTTGCTAACATCATGCAAGTTAATTATCTTCTGACTTAAAATTGATTTATTTTGATTTATAATGTAACAAAGTGAACCTTCTTTGTACAGAACCACACTTTGGCAAGTACTTTACTTGCTTCCGCCGAAATAATAATAACTCGTTAAGTATACTGTTTTAAGATAACTACTTCAAATTTTAAGACTGTTGAAAATATTGTACAATGACAAGTATTTCTTCATTTTGTTAATATCGAAGTCTACACTTCTTTAGACACGCAGTCAAAATATAAATGAAGTAATCATAAATTAACCGATACTTCTAAAATTAATGCGTTTAAAGCTTTTATAATAATAATAATAATAATAATAAGTGTCTTTAAGTAATATATTCAGCCTTAAAAACATACAAAACTGCAATGGAAAGTTTTAAAATACTGCCTAAACCACGAACGGTCAACCTTTGGAAAGTTGCGGACCAAACTTTAGGATGTTAGCGAAGCCGTGGGCCGTATAAACGGGATTAAGATGGGATTTTGAGGGAATCAGATGGGCTTCTATGGAAATTTGAAATGTTCTGCTGGACGGATCAAAAGCCGTGAGGGCCGGGAGTTGCCCATATATGGTCTAAACTATACCTAAGAGGGAAAAAAAATACAATTTGAAGAATATTTAAACACTTGTTGTTCAACACAGTTTTAGAAGTGCATATAATACAAGGCAGTTTCTTTTGTAAGCTCGAGCTAAATTCTTAAGTCTTCTTTGAGTTTCCTCTATTACCCCCCCCCCCGTTCGTTTCCTTCCAGAGGAGGTGGGGGGGGGCAGGTGTTTGAAGCTATATTACAGAGGAGACAAATTTTAATTTATAGCCTGAGTTGCAAGTCACAGTATTCAAAATAAAATGCACTGTTTTTTTTATGCCTGTTGAATTTAAAATTCCGAGAGTCAATAAGTAAGCATTCGAATTTTCTTGTATATTTCGAGATATTTTGTCTTGTATTCGAATATTTTAACAAATTATTCTGCCAGACTGGCTACAGAATTTTCGAAAATTAAATTACGAAAAGTAATTGAATAGGCTCTCGACATGCAATAAAAAAATGGTTTTTTAAAATTGTTCTTGTTATAAAAATTTTATGCAATCGTTTCATGAGCTACTTAACGGGTTCCAAGTTGCAACTAGTCATAATTCAGTCTTTCAGGTACTCATAACACTAAAAACAAGCATAAATACTATTTTATAAATCCTAGTTGCTCGATTATGACGTCATTTAGGGGATCAGATAATTCAAGACGCTGTAAACAAAGTAACTTTATGAACGGTTTGCCCTTGCATCAACAAACGATTGAACCATAACGAATATTTTCCCTTTAAACGGGAATTGTTATTATAAACGAAGTCGTTATAACAGAGTTCAACTGTAGTTTTAATTCTCGAGATCCAAAATGAAAATTCGAGAATTTTATGATTTGCGAGCTTTCAAACGAGCTCCGTAACTTTTAAGTTCCCCCTACAATGAAACTGTTAGGGAAGCAAGAAGGAAGCAAAATCAAACACATTCTTGCTTATGCAAGACTGTAATTTGCGAACGAAAAATAAATAAACGAATACGAACTGAAAACGGGGTTAAAGATAAATTAAAACTCGCAAAAGTCAAAACTTAAGGAGATTAGTGGGTCTGTGATGGCAGGCTCAGAACCAAATTGGATGAATGGAGAGTTGTACTCTTGAGAAAGATATGTCAGAAACAGGGCATGCATATGAATTAAGTGGAACGTTAAAAACAAGATGCAAGTTTTGCTCCATGGAGACAGTATTTTATTAAACTGGTGCAAATGTATCTTTAAACGCGTTTCATTATCCGGAATGCAGAACTTAATATGCAAAAAAAGAAACTCATTTATGTATGATTCATGACATAGAGTTTTGAAAAGAAACTAAATCAAATTATGAAAATGAACGGCTTTCGTATTTTATCCATACAATAAAGAGCTTTTTTAATGGTGTGTTACCAAAGATTTTCGATCCAAAAATGGTTTAAATAGTTTTCAAAACAAAGAAAACTTTTGCATAACTCGTTAAAGCACTTATCTTTCGATAATGACAAGAACTTCCAATAATTCTTCAAAAACTTTTTTCAGTTTTAACTTACATGCAAGTAAATAGCGGGGGAAAAGACATTACGACCATCCCTTAAGCGACTACAGGGTTATACTATTACAACAAAATTTACAAAAAAGTGAAATTATTCCCCGTTTGGTGAAACGAGAATGACTAAAATGTGCTATAGCCCTGTGCTTGGCGACTTTTTTTAGACGGTCGATAAGCAATCCAAGAGACGCTTCACACAAACGCGCCAATTCGACAATTTCTTCACAATCTCCCGCCACGCAATATGCTAAAGCAAATTTTCTCCGAAAATATTATTGAAGAAATACCTCAGCAATTAATAGGGAATGAAAGTAATATTAATGAAGTATATGGAAATATTTCCGAAAACTTACTCTCGGATTACATATTGAAATCAGTTATAATAGAACCTAAAAACGATGATTGAACTTTTATTAATGTTGACTTAATCGAATATCTGATCAATAGAACATACATCACCATAGGTACGATAAAATAATTTGCTATGATGACAATGAAATCAATAACCGTCCAATAGATTTTTCGAATTCTTTGACTATGAGGTTTTTTTTTCTTTTTTTGTTAGCCGGGACCGGGAGCAAGTGAAAAATTGCCAAATGATATTGATCTACGCCAAATTCTTACAAATTTAAAGCAATTTCCAGTAGATAGTTGTTTATTCCTTTCCATATTTTGGAAGTTTAATTTAATTCCATGAGTTTTCCCCAATTCCACATTATGTAACCAGTAAGCACACACATTTCTTTTTAGTATACTGATATTTTTGTAAAGATTGAATTCTGTATATAATTGCTATTTTGTATACGGATTAAAATTTCCAGCTTTGTTTTGGGAAACGACAGTGTTTCAGAAGTAGTCTTTACACGTTTCCTAGAAAAAAAAAACAGTTGGCGGGATTTGCGCTTGGCTAACCGAAAAATACCGTAGTTTGCCACCACATAAGTTATAGTATTGAAAGTTAATTGCATCGCTACACTAATCAGAAACTTAAATACAAAGGAAGAATTGGTCAATGGAACGAGAATGCGCATCAAGTTTATCTATCCTAATGTTATTTTTTGCGAAGTTTGAACTGGAACTGCAGGCAATAAAAGAATTTTAATTCCACTTATAAAATATTCCGGTACTATTTTACCATATTCTTTCAAAAACTCAATTTCCAAATATACTTACATTTGCGATGGCAGTAAATAAATTTCAAGGACAATCATTCGAAAAAAGTGCAAATTTATTGAGGCAGCAAGTTTTTATACATGGTCAGTGGTACGTATATCAGCAAGTAGAGTTCAATCATTCGATTGTTTAAGATTTTATAACTCCGAACATAATATGGGCCTTTAGCCGAAGACGGCTCCAGGCTGAATTTACGGAGGGGGGCCCCCCTAGACTTTTTAGATTAGCCTAAATTGTTCAAAACGCAAACTGAATGTGTGAAATCGTACGGGAACGTGTGAAATCCAAGGTCGGTAGAGGGATATGATCCCTATGGCCCACTCGCTGGAGCTGCCTTTGCATTTAGAAAAAAATGGAGTTTTTACAAAAGTACCGTCTTCACAGAAAAGTGTGGTGATTGTAAAGTGAAATATTGAGCAAGTGTGGTGGTTTTAAAGTGGTAGTGTGCAAAAAGAGAGATGTTCACTTAGCCAAGGTGGTCACTTTAGTAGGCTCCACTGTATATGAAATATTGAGCTTACTCTTTGACAGAAGAACTTTATTCGCGTTCAAATTAAAAAATTCAATGCTCTATGGGTCGAATTTCGACCACTGGCAGACAACTAGTACCCACTTCTTACTCAAGCAACAGAAACTGAAGAAAGGGTAGAATGACACAACATTTTAGAAGATACCCACTTTATATTTTTCACCTATTTTTTGTCTTGAAAAGACAACAATTTCCTTATGTGAAATGATAACGCTTGATTTACCCCCCCCCCCCCCAAAAAAAAAAAAAAAACTACTCATGTTATATTTATTTTAGCATAAAATATTTTCACTATTGCGCTAACGTACAATATTAATAATCAGAAAACGTGTTTCATTATCTATCTTATGTGCTTGAAAATGCAGAAACAATTTTAACCTACTAGAGAACAGATAGGCTTATATAGAGATCCAATAGATTTTGTTCCAAAGAATATATCATGAAGGTTCTGCGAAACCTAAAGTATTAATATGATATCTAGTTCTGAAGCTATAACCTAAAAACAAAGAACAGTAAGGCTCTATAAGAGTACGGAGAGAGGGGGGGTGGGAAATTGTCTTATACCTTATAAGAGTACGGTGAAGGGAGGGTAAATATCTAAATGATCACATAACTATGCATAACACGGATTACGGAATGAATCATTCTGCTAGAGTTATTGACTTATTAAGAAGTAATGGAGGTTGCTACAAAGGATACGTATCCGTTTAAACTATTTGGGGTAGACATAAATATCGATTCATGAAATGAGGAGTTCAGCTAAGTAATTAAAAACTTTGTAAAAACACACATAGAGTAAAGGAAAGGTACGCGTTCGTTCAAAAATTGTTTTGAACTTTCATCCAGCCTTCGACGTAAGGAACAGGGAACTGAAGAGAAAAGTTTTCTCTCAATATTTTCCTTTCAGTCCTGTGTTCTTACGTCGAAGGGTTGACTGAGAGTTCAAACATTTTGACGAAACGTACCTCTTTCCTTTTACTTCTTGTGTTTTTTACAAGTTTTTTAATACTTATGTTAACACAGTTTTTGAGTGTTTTCAGAAGTTTCAGCTGTCATATTTTTCTTATAGGACTCAGCTCTCACTAGGTTTACATCCTAATATTTAGTATATACTACATAATTTTTCTCGCTTCAGAAATCTGCAAAAAATTTGAACAATCTCATGAGGATTATGCTTTAAGAGTTAAATAGGTCCTACTCACAATAGAGGTATAAATATATCGATTGCATTGCTGCATTATTCCCAATGTGGTATATAATAGTTTTCTTTACATTCACTGCAGGAAAGTGTTAACTTGGTAAGTTTAGCTCCAAAGCGTCTGTGACAGCTCCCGCGTTCGACATTTTTTCCAGAATTGACAGATCTTCCTCGAATCTTTGGGGAGGGGGAAGGTATTGGCACTTTCACCGTGTTTCATGCTTTAATGCGCTTTTTGTGAATCTGCCCATCAAAGAAAGACTTCATTCTCGTCTCCAAAACTTTTAGCATTCCGTTTACAAGCTGTCTTATCATTTAATCTGAATAACGTGTACCAGTACGGTTAAAATATGAATGGAGGAGGATTTATCTATTCTTGATACAATGACATGGTGCACGCGCTATGAATGTTATCGCATTTTAAATTTTCGTTTCCTTGACTCTTTAATTTGTGTTCCAATTTTATTTATTTTCGAGCATGATCGTGGTATTTATCATCGAGGCTTATCGCATTTATCCTCGTCTTCAGACTGAGTTTGTTGAAAAGACGGGAGACTCAAAATGTTTTTTTTTTTTTTCCGAATCAAAATCTGAGCCTGAATTTTATACTGAACATGACGTAGTTCCTCTTTTATCATAAAAAATGGCGATTTGCAAAAAAGTAATTAGTAACATTCAGTTATTATAAGTAGTTTTATAATGCCTTTTGGGGGAAGAAATAGTTCTTAAACGTTCAGTAACATTTTCCAGTTACTCAAACTTTGTACATCCGTGTAAATATTAATATTTTCCATACTATAAATTCATTAATAAATAACACGCATTCAGTACACTAAACGTACATTCGACCTTATAAATATCTTCTGGAAAGTTAAGGGGAGGGGGGGGGGAGAATGTATAATGTACAAATAATGTTTCACCATTAACACTGAATTTTGTATGATCGTACAAAGTAGCGATGTATTTAGAAGATGTGGGCATAAACATTTTTGGATTTAAAATTCAAACTCTTTGGGAAAAAAAAAAGGAATTTATTTTAAATAATGTTAGGTTTGATTATCGAAATAACTTGATTGTAATAAATAATTTTCAGCAAAACAAGTTTGTGGCTCAACAAAAAAAAATTGTAGTGTAAACCTAAAGATCAAATATCGTCAAATTAATGATGTAAAGGTCTTCGCGGTTACTTTAAGTAACATTAAACTGAATTTAAAATCACAAGATAACGTGTGACTGACAGAGCAATCTATTCTCAAATTATTCATGAATAGTAATTTAAACCTCGAACATTAATACTTGTTTGCCCAGCGTTAATTTGTTCGTGCCGATTGAATTTTAGCTCAAATCAATCAATATCACCATCTCCCTTTGAACTCGTGCTGAAAGGAAGTGCCTCCGTACTGCTTGAACCCTCTCGAATCACGACTTGCATGTGAAAGCAGTACATTAATGGTGCATATAGAAAAGACTACTGTGCTGGAATATTTATTAAGATCATACGTTTCGGGACCAGAGTATACTTTTGCTTTTTTATTTGCTCCCGCCGAAAAAGGGAATTAAAACGATAGTTCATTAGGTACGAGTCACGATGAGAGAACGTGCTGGAAATATGCGAAGCTATTGTTCAGTTTTGACAAGAAAGGTAAATCATGACTCGAAGGCAACGGCTGTGAAACACTTTCCAGAAATGTCTTGTTTGCGCTTACACTGCTGCTTAACATTATTTTGAAAAAAAAAAAATCGAGTGTTTTTTGGTTCAAAAATACATAAATATTTATGTCAAGCACTTCAAAATGTTTAACCCTTTGAGGCGCAACCCTTTCCCAATGCTGGAAAAAGGGCAGCCGTTGCCATCGCTCGACTTAACTACCAGCAAGATGGCGGACGACCGAAACGTTCATCGCGTGCCACAGATCTAGAGACCCTTTTTTATGCATCTGGTTGTGCGCGCACACAGCCAGCTGCCATCAAAAAAGGGTCTCTAGATCTGTGGCACGCGATGAACGTTTCGATCGTCCGCCATCTTGCTGGTAGTTAAGTCGAGCGATGGCAACGGCTGCCCTTTTTTTCAGCATTGGGCAATCTATCGTGCTGGTCTCGCATTCTTGCATTTTTCAGCAGATGTCAGTGCTGTTAAAAATAATCGACCATTTTTTTACGGGAAATGACGTGCCAAAAAGAAAAGGATTCTCGTGGAGCTATGTCACCCGCAACTATTTTTATAGAAATCAAATCTATTCTTCGTAACTGGCAACAGTCAAAACGTCAGAGTTGGGTGTTCCCAGAGCGGGAACACTGCGCGTTAAAGGGTTAAAGTGTCTCTTTACAAGCTATTCTATACACTGAAACAAACGATAAACCCGTAGCAGTTATGATACTTCCAGATTAAATTCTAAAAAATCTAAAATTTTGCAGAATGTACCACTCTACGAAAAATTTCATTGTGCAATTGTGTTTTTAAGAATTTTTTTTTTTAAGTTCCATAAAAGGCGCAGTTCTTTCATTTATTTCAATGTTGGAAAGAATCACCCTGAAGTTTTTAGAGTCTCTGATACAATTGATGTAACTGTGAGGCAGACGCCGTTCGTCACAGGACTTTTAAACAGCTTTAAAAGCAAACGAATGATGTTAAACACTCAAAAAAAATTACTAATGCATCTTCACCCTATGCATTATGGACTGAAAATTACCAGGAAGCTGTATGTATCGTGCAATATTCAGAAAAAATTCATAAGCACAAAAATTCTCTCCGAAAATGGACCGAGGATTGACCTGTTTCTGGAAATATCGCAATATTCTATGCTTTTAGCTTTTTTTTTTTTTTTTTTTTTTTTTTTTTAATGACTGTGTCATTTTATTTCTCACCCCCTTTATTAAAAATTGTCCCAAAAATGTGACATAATTTTACATGTATTTAAATACTATTAGTTAAGAACATCTTTAATCTATTGTTACAGTATTTCGTAAGCTGTAGAATATGCATCACATGTATTTTTTACATATATTTAAATACTATTAGTTCACAACAGCTTTAATCTGTTGTTACAATATTTCGTAAGCTGTAGAACATCATAGTTTTCATTTTCCTATAAATAGGTTACAATCGTAAAAATTTCAACATAGGGTTACCAGGCGAAATACACGAAAGATGCGAGATAAAATGACACAGTCAATTAATATCGTTTTAATATGGCAATAATGAAACTAAAACATTAGGAACGTTCAGGGGGGTCTCCCCCTGACGATGCTCGAATAGTCGAGGTTTTTTTTTTTTTTTTTTACAATTTCGAAACACTTATGCGTTTATTCTCAATGCCAGTTCACCGTGCAACTTGTATAAGGAGACATTCTAAAAATTTCAGAGTATAGTTCAAATAATTTTTTTTTAAAAAATCTGTTCAAAAGCTGCCTGAATTCTATACTGGAAAGCAACGATGGTCGGTCACGGGAGTAGGGGAAATTGTTACTTTCGCGCCTTTACAACGATGGGAACGAGGAGACCAAAGCCAATAAGACACTGAAACATTTACTTTAAGCAATGCCCTTAAAATCGTAAATCTACGAGAGCTCAATAATAAGAATAATGGTGTTAGAATGTAATTTTAATAAAAACTTTGTATAATAATGCTCAATGTGCCTTATTATACAAAGTTTTTATTAATTTTAAATACTATGAGCGCTCTTTTGTTTACTTCTATATAAAAAAAAAACCACCTATAAGTGTTATGTATGAAGAACATTATTTTAAAAACTTCACTATATATATATTTAATAAATGAAGGTCTCCAAATTTCACTCCAAGCAATGTCTGTTCACAGAAATTAATGCATTGAGACTTGGGTCCTCCCTATATTTAAAAAACCTCTTAAACATGCCCTTTTTAATAGGGCACAACATTTCGAAGCACTTGATTTTTTACAACAGTTACTGCATAGAGAAACTGATGGATACACATTTCAAAGTGGAACCAAACATATTTTATAACTTTGCTGCGAAGTATATGATTGAGTCATTAGTAGAAAGATTATATTTATGATATTGCGACAAAAAGGAAAAGCTTTGCAGCTGTTCATTCCCATTTTAATTATGATAAATACTGTAGCAGGAAATTTAATGCAAGTGATTTCAGAATTTTAAACTGTATTTGCATTATTAATGCTAAAGCATATCAGATGAATGAAAAATCAGTGCTTTTCACTGCCTAAAATTACTGTTACAATTACTGGTAACATTAATTACCTGAAAAATATAAAATTAAATAATTTTTTCATTTTTTTCAGGTAATAAATATCAGAATGTAGTCAGAGATATGAAACTGAGTAATCAAGTTTTATCTATTATCGGTCTATTTACGATAGTTAGTCTGATACTTTAAAAAATAGTCACAGAGAAAAAAGAAAAAACAATAAATATTATTTGCAATTTATTTTTTTACAGCGTTCTCGTATAATAAGACCCATATTTATACATTATTAATATCATGTTGACTATTTGAGAACTTAGTAATAATATAAAATGACATAGGAAATTTTGAATGCATAAAATAAAATAATTTTCATCGAAAGCCCGAGTTAATATAGTAAGTAAATATTTTTTAAAGATTTACATTTGAAATAAAATGCATAATTTTGATGCTCTATTCGAAATAATACCTATGGTTTGCTTGTGAAAATAGAAATCGGACAAGAAAATTCTTATTTCTTTCGCATTTCAAACAAATTTAAAAAACAAAGTTTTGTTTACCGTAAAACTTATTTTCCTGCATTGATTGACTTATGTAGAGGAAAGCACGAATACCCCCGAGTCTCGACTTCTGGTTCCAACTTCAAGAGCTGTCACATGCTTCTTAATTTACTTGCTTTGCATTATTATCAGCGTGGTTAGTTTTTACTTCTTGTTTTAAATGAATTATGAAGCAATTATTTATTTATTTAATTATTTTTACAACTAGAACAAAGAAACAGGTAGATAAATATCGCAATGTATATTATTTTAAATATAAATCAGGAAAGGCTTATAAAAACAAACTCGATAGAAAATTCGATATAAATAAATGGGGAAATAATCTTGATTTATTTATAGGAATATCTATTTCACAAAAGCAAGCAACTTAGGCATTTATACTAAATATACGTAATTTTATGAAAATTGTTTAATCACTTATTGGAGAAATCTGCATTAGAGATTCTGTAGAACACGTTATATTACAAAACCACATACCCATTGAAACTTTGACTTTTTTTTTATAAAATAATTAAATAATTTAAAATAAATTAAATAATTTTCTTCGGGAACGTATACCGCAAGGTAAAGTATTCAAAATACACTGCTGAAAAAAAATTGATGTACCAAGAATCATTATTGAAAGTAAAAACTAATTTACAATGAAGAGATTACGGAGAACGTTACTTATGACTCGGATTATTTTAACAAATTTTGGGTTAGCAACAATGTTTTCATGCATTATAAAAGTCAAAACATATGGAAATTTCAATGGCAGTAAAATATCACTACAATTTTAAGAATAATAATCAATCTCAAAAGAAAATTAAAAAAAAAAATTTTTTAAAGAAGTTGTTGGAAGTTTTCTTGGATTTATTTCAAACATTAAAAATCAATAACGACGGATTCTTCATAATTCATTAAAATTTTCGTTTCAAACATTGATCTCATTATTTTTTTTCCCCTTTTCACTGAACTTTAAAAAGTAAGTGTAAAAAATATCACATACTTTCACAAACGTACGCGCTATATCAGCTATTTATAGCTGATTATAACCTGATTAAATTTACTTACTTTAATTTTGAAAATGATAATTGTAAAACATTATAATAATAATAACCACATCGAAATGAACGCTCAACCCACAAGAAAACGCAGCTTTACTTATTTTACTTTCGCGCAAAACAGTCTTGAACAACCACCATTTCAAATCGCGATGTCACACATTTAAATTTTCTTTTTTTTGTTCCATTAATATTTGCATGGCGAAGAAAAATAAACAGATGCTTACCTTTCGCCTCCTCGAGTGACGTCTGCATTCATTAAAACCCACTAGATACAAGCACAGGATCGTCACAAACACAGGCCTCCAATTCATAATGGATGAGAGGTGTGTGTATACTCCTTATTTCATGCCGGCCCGAAAACTGAAAGTGATGAGGCCAACCACTGACAACGGTCAAGAAATTTATGGGATTTTACGTTTCGTATCTTCCGCGCAACCTGCGCACTAAATGTTATTTAGACATCCATTTGTCCACCTTAGGTTTGCTATGGGAATATAATCCGGTTTGGCGACGTGCTTGCCTGGAAATCGATCGCCAAATTTATAGTGGTACTAGCTGTATACTAAACCTTTTAAAGATTTTATGAGATAGTACTTATTTGATTTTTGTTTTTAGCGCCTGAAATGCCAAAATAACCGATAACCTTAAAAACTTAATGCTTGATTGGGTACAGTGCGGGTTAGTTTCAAAGGATCTTATATTTTACAATGCACTAAAATGTTTGCCATTGTAAGAAAATGAATATTGTAATTTGTAATTGGGGAAAATGCCTTATTGAAATCGTTGAAACGATTACAGCCCATTTGTAATACTCTCCTTTTCATAAAACTTTTTTAGGTTCAAAGAAGTGCATTTTAATCTGATTATGCAAGTAACCCATTTTTAGCAAATAAAAATTATTATTTCAGTGGTTTGATTGGCAAAATAGAGTGAGGAAGAAAGAATATAAAGTTTCAGTCGGGAAAAAAGAAATTATATATATATATATATACATATATATAATTATATATATATACACCTATTTATATAATTGCATAGATAGCATTTTTTTACACGATGGTATTTTACACAATGTATTAATTGATTGATTCTTAACAGTTTAAAAGCATGTTAAAATCGGCATATTTAGTATTACTAGATTGAGATGGTTGATCTACTAAAATTATTTTGTAAAGGTATACCAATCTTCTCTTTATTACTAGTTATTCGGAAACTTTTTACGTTAGGTGGCAATAGCCAGTAGTATAAGCAAGTTTTCTTGGAACTGGTAGATAAAGTTCTGAAATAATAATAATAATAATAATAATAAAGCACTTGTGAAAACATTTGATATTTTTACTTTCGTGAATATAGATTCGGTTTTACAAAGCGAAAATTGCTCTGTATTCACGAAATAAGGAGTAGATCTTAAAAGTATCTGAATAAGTTCGAGAGCATTTACAACATTCCATGGTACAGCGTGATCTAAAATAAATATATTTTTAAATCAGTCGTTGTCTCTTTTTAACTTTTTCAGACCTGATTAAATAATTCAACTTTGGATTAAATAATTTTTCTTTTGATAAGGAATATTAAATTTGTAATTAGAAAAATGAAATGAAAAAAAAAATTTGATTGTTAAAATTTCGAGGAAAATTTGTTTTTCTTTCTGTGCACAAATTAGTACACCCAATCCTTACGATAGTATAGGTAATTTTTGTACCTCCAATTGTGGATGCAGAGTCTGAAAGGGTTAAAATGCACTTGTCGAGAATTCTTTCACTGGAATGTGATAACAATCATTTTCTGTACAAGTCCTCCACTCAAGGCACCCCACCCCCACACTGTAGGCAGTGGCTTGCCCCGCGTGTAGACTTTCCATAACACAAAATACGAAATGTTCTTTACAAGGCCAAAGCTAGAAACCATTTATCCAAATATTTGATTAGAAGTTGCGAAAATTCCGAAATGACCGCACATTTTTTGGTTTCATAGTGTAAGTCTACTTTTTATAGCCACAACTTTGTAAAACAAATCATGCAGTTATGGTGAAATACGCTAACATTCTCTTGCATTATTATTTTAAGTTGGCGATATAATCAAAGTGGAGGAGCAGTTTTTTAAATGTAATTACTTCCGAAAATGCCAATAACACATTTTACTGCCAACGACTGACAGAATGCAAGGGTTGGCCAGGGCTCTATTTAGAAAATTCTTGACTATACGCACAACTCGGGGGATGGGAGCCCCTAACACTGATGTAGACAGCGTGAAATTTCGCTGTAACCTGCTATTGAAAGTCTGCGCTTTTTTCCCTCCAAAATGGCAGTCGTTTATTATTTTTTTATGATGAATTCAGTCATCGAGCAGATTAGCAATTTGTTCAATATATATATTTATTTTAATTTTGAAAGGATAAATAAAAATCTGCTATTAAAAAAGATAAAATTAAGAAATATTGAATTGGGATTTCGTTTTGGGGAACCCCCAACATTCGGTAGCCCTAGGCTCGGGCCTACTGAGCCTAATGAAAAATCAGAGCCTGGGGTTAGCTCTGTATTTTGCGGGCCTTGTGCAAAAGAATGAAGTGGGGTCTTTTTATATTTGAAAGGAACTTAAAAAAAATTGCACTTTAAATGTTTATACTTTAATCACTATAAATTGGTTTGATATAGAAACAGTTAGTGTTTCAATAAAAATTTTTGAAAGCTATAAATTTTATAATAACAAAATTAAATGAGATTTAGCCTAATTTGCTTATTAATAAAGTTGTTTATAACGTCGTCATAACATTCTCCGAGCAGTTTCATGTTCGATTGAAATTATAACCCGTGGTGCCAGGAGTTTTCGAGACAAAGAACTACAAAAGTTTTTTTTAATGAGTTTAATTTTTAAATTGGCAGAAATGTACAGATAAAATACCAGCTCAACTCTTCGGCGGCTCAGTACGGATCTCTTACTCTCAGTACTGTTACTGTACTGTACTCAGTACTGTACTCTCAGATCTGTTACTCTCAGTACGGATCTCAGTACGTGTGCCTCCACGCAGTTCGCACACCCATCAGATGCGTTCAATTTGAGGTTTCTGTATTATTGCAAGCCTACACGAGGAGCATCTACCTAAGGGATGGGTGCCTTGGTCGGGGAATTTTTTAACCCTTTGAGGCGCAACCCTTTCCCAATGCTGAAAAAAGGGCAGCCGTTGCCGTCGCTCTACTTAACTACCAGCAAGATGGCAGACGATCGAAACGTTTCATCGCGTGCCACAGATCTAGTAAACCCTTTTCTGATGGCAACGTGCATGCCCTTTTGTCAGCATTGGGCAACCTATCCAGCTGTTCTCGCATTCTTCCATTTTCACAGCAGATGTCAGTGCTGTTAAAAAGAATCGTGACGATTTTTTTTAACGGGAAATGGCGTGCTAAAAAGTAAAGGATTCTCGTGGAGCTATTGTCACCCGCAACTATTTTTATAGAAATCAAATCTGTTCTTCGTGACTGGCAACAGTCAAGACGTCAGAGTTGGTGTTCCCCAGAGCGGGAACACTGCGCGTTAAAGGATTCAGGGGTTCTAACGCGTATCCACGTTACACCTCGAGAAAACCGCCCTAACTCTAGACCGTTAGATCGACAGCCGCTAGGCCAGGCCTGAATCAGGGCCTTCACTCTCGAGTCGTCTACCATAATGTTCAGTGACTTACCACGACTTCGTGCCGATTACGGTCCACTGTAATTAAGTAAGTTTAGCGGGCTGTTTCAAAACCTCTGGAACTATGAAGGTAATAACTGGCAGATCATGTGATTTTTTTCCTTTCAATTAGTGTGTAGGTTTAGTGTAAAGTTATTTCAAAATGGCCATGTCCTGTAAATTTACTGCTAACGATTGGCAATTTTGGAGCAATTTCTCTCAGTATATGTTAGCGTAATATTGTTTCAAAGCAGTCAACATCGATGGGTGATTTTGTTCTGTTCACCGCAGTTCTGTTTATCGTGAATCATACTTTATAGGAAGGTAATTTAAGATTAAATGCATTAGAATTAGAAATTCTGTAAATGTTGAAATCGCATCTCAACCTTTTCGTTAACAATTGTTCAGGAAATCGTCAAGAGAGATAACATTTTCAAAAGGCGGTAAACTAATAAAACCCGGGTGGACAAAAGGACCGATTTCCGAAAAATATAGTAGTCGGCACCTTTGTAAAATTACACGCATTGGCAGTTGCCAATCAAGTACATAACAGATAGCATATTATACAAACGAGATAAGAAAGGGCATGTTTAAGCAGATATTCCCATTTTCTCCAGAATCTATGCATCAGTAACTTTTCTGTTATATTTACGCATTACGATTTTCAGATATCGTATGAGGAAGTAAACAAAGATCCACATTTACTTCCTTTTATTATGTTGCATTCCTTTCTTTTAATTTAGTATAAGCCTTAGTTACATATAGCCTCTTTTAAGATGGGTACCTCACCAAAGACCAGAATCTCTCTCTCTTCCAGTGTTTTAAACTTTTAAGTTTGGAAAAGATAATTATTCTTTTCGAAGCCATGCAGAGTGTATACAAATATACATTAGAGATGAGACGGGCTCTGTAATTCACGATTGCGTTCGGGCTCGGGCGGGCTCGGGCTCGTGAAAGTTTTCTCCTTTGTTGAACATCGCTCCTTGAAACAGATTTTAAAAAATTATTCAAGGGGAAAATAAAAGTACTTATACAAAAAATAGCAGCACGGGCGCCTAGAAGGTGCGTGAAGCTCTTTCGGGTATTTCAGAAACGGCGCCTTATGTTGCTTAGTTAGTCATGAGATCGGACATTATTTAATAAACATGGATATAAAGAATTAGAAAGTGCATTGAGAGATTGAAACTAACTATATTTGTCTTTAGGTTGCACAAACGGCAAAATTTATTCGATCCTATCAATGAAGTAATTAATTTTATTTATCTTTAGCTGAAATTTCGGGCTCGGGCTCCAACTTAAATAATGCTGTTAGGGCTCGGATTAAAAGTCCTCGGGCTCGGCCTCCAAAAAATGAACCCGAACTCATCTCTAATATACATGCCTTGTATAATAATAATTCATTCATAAAGTATCTACAGCACTCGTAAATTTGAGATAATATTTGGTTAGAGAAATTCATTTGTTGCTTGCATTCATAACACACAATCATTGTTGAATATAATGGTCCATTTATTTATTTATTTTATTACTATCATTTTTATACCATTTCAGCTGCATTTTCCAATTGGACAAATTTATACTCCCCAGTTTAATAATGAAATATAAACACGTAAATATTTGAAAATCTATTCTTATTATACACATTTAAAAATATTGATTAATTTCAAATGAAAAAATTCAGCAGAAGAGCTAAAACTGCATGTAAGTTAATAAAACAATAATATTA
Organism: Cheiracanthium punctorium; assembly: GCA_038373885.1. Classification (NCBI taxonomy): domain Eukaryota; kingdom Metazoa; phylum Arthropoda; class Arachnida; order Araneae; family Cheiracanthiidae; genus Cheiracanthium; species Cheiracanthium punctorium. Next base: position 509,791 of record JAWZYV010017935.1, read on the forward strand.
ATTTTTAAGAAATAAATGACACAATAATATTTCAAACCAGACTAAATAAGACATTTTGAAATGAAAAAAAAAATCGTTTTAAGTTTTTTCTCATATTAAAGAATTTGTAAATAAGGATATTTTCTTGTTACGCTAAAACTTATGGTCCATTTTACTATCAGTGACACTTTAAATGTTTTCAATTTTTCTTTGAGAACATCGTATTGATTGTATAGTTACCGGAAGGCGGGGGGGGGGGGTGTATAGAAAACACGTTCATAAAATTATCACTTGAGCAACTAAAAGCAACTAAAAGCACTAAGTTTTCCTACAAATTATATATAGTCTTCACTGTTTGTAACTTAAAATTGGAAAGTCTGAACTACAAGTGTCACCCATAGCATAACTACTCTCCAAATGGCCGAAATTTGCTGTTTTTGATAAATATTAAGCAGTACTCTACTTTCATTTAGTACAGCTGAACTCAAAACAAAAACTCTACTCCTTTATTTTTTTTCTCTTTAAGAAAATAATTATCTTAAGAAATTTGCAACCTACGACATATCGAGAAGGAGTAACTTTCAAGCTTTTTAGTGAGAGGAAGGGAGTTATTTATCAAACTTAATTAGTCAATTAAAACTTTTAATTGCCCTTCAGTCATTTCAATCCTGTCGACTGTTCGACCAAAAGTAATAATCGGTCTCAAAAACATTCAGCTTAGCCAGCTCAACTCTGATATTATATATGCAAATATATTACAGCAGTTAGCTTAAGTTCTAAGTTAAATTTTAGTTATTTCTTTTTTTTTTTTTTAACTCAATAACTGCTATATTTTTGTCTTTTCTTCTATTTGTAAAGCAAAGAAATAACACAATCATCGGGTTGTATTTTCATGCTTCAGGGATAAAATAAAATTGAAAGACAAATAAAGCATCGAAAGATTGCTAAATTTTGAAAATACAGAAAGTAGTTTTCGAGAACTTTACTACACAAAGCATGAGCTAAAAAAGGTGTGAGATTTTGTATTCCCAAAAAATGGCTCATCAGTTTAAATACCAGGGACAGCGATTCATAGCAGAGAAAAAAAAAAAAAAAAAGCGTAAGGTATACGGTATGCTGCCGCAAATCTAGGATGGACCTATAGCGGATAGGCAGTTTAATTTATTTTGGCAAGTACTAGAAAATCCACCCTTGTTTATATCATCTCAAAAAAAAAAAAAAAAAAAAAAGTTTTCCGTTCAGAGGGCATGTTTCTTATGTTCACCATACGACTTGGATCCAGATCTAATAGTCAATCCACAGGAATGCCAGTTGCATGCAGCCAAGTGGGAGTTAAAGTTTGTTTAAGGTTGCGGCTTGTGGCGAAAGCACTGCGTCATACTACTGATAAGAAAGAATTTCTCTATTAAGAAAATTTTCCTTTTTCGACAGAGTTGTGCACAGGGCTAAATACAAGTTATGACTTGACTTTGGCCCGAGAAATGTAATTATTTATGCATAGAAAATGTTACACAAAGGTAAAGTGAGATTTGCAGTTACATACGCTAGTCCTCGAATTTCTTATGAAGATAAATTAGATGCTCTATTCGAAACGTTGCTGAAGGAGGATGATTGTAAGACTGTTTTAGTAGGAGATTTTAACATAGAATTAAATTCCGATCAAGGATCCGATTTCATAACCGAAATGGGTACTTTAGATTTTCCAATACGCTCAAATCCAAAACATTTCATCGCTAGGATCCAAACAACAATGGATGCAATTTTCAGCAACAATTATGCGAACAGGAGTCTATAGGAGCACTTACAGTTATCATTTTCCTCTATATGACTGAATTGATTGAATAGATTTTAAAAAAATTCTGAAATTCTTCCAGCCGAGTGCGTAAATAAAATCTGGAAGAATTTTAGATATTTTTTTTTTTACCAATTAAGGAAATTTCAAATTTTAAACGGACTTCACTGTTAGGGGGACCCCACCCCAAGTTGCGCTTTGTGGTCAAGAATTTTCTAAATAGGTCCCTGGTTTGGATGAAATAATGATCATGCTGCTTGGATTGTTGGGCAGGGCCCTTGCTAAAGGAGGGAGTCTCACCCCCCCCCCCTCTAAAAGTCGCAAAATTCTATTAAACTTGGCAAAATTGGTGAAAAAATTTTAACGAAAACGATAATTTACTTTCTGTTTCAGGTACACTTGGCAAAATTACGCAAATCCAGTTGGCAAAAGTAAAGAGTTAGTAATATGGTTGATAAAATAATAAGTAAGTTGGTAAAAACCGATATTTGATTTGGCAGTTTATCGACACCCCCCCCCCCCTAAAAATGTCTTAGCAGTGGCTCTGTTGATAAGCAAACGTTATCTCGATTTTGAGAGCCCTCTGGACACTTTTTGAATGAATTATTATGTACATATTAGTTTTAAATAACTTTTCCTTTCATGAGATGAGAAACATTAATTACAAACTACTGTAACATATGTTCCACAATACCAAGTTTACATTGACACGGTAGTTAAAATATGTTATTGTGAGAAAGATAAAAACCATGATCCAATTATGAACATTTTTTTTTTCGTATAATATAAAATTGTAAATTTATACAACCACAAACCGACCTCTCTATCATACAAATAGTTAAGCCCCTAGTTCCCCAAAATATATGTGTTTGTTTGCCAGGAGAGGACAACTCACGTCAGTAAATGTGTCGTTTAGAGCTACATACGTCTTTCCCGGAGTTTCCCGCCACAATTTCGATCCTCATCAGAAGGTGAGGGGGGGGGCTTCAGAATATTGGCACCCTTCCGAAACTGCTAGCGACCGCCGAGAAGACTTTCTGAACCACGGGTTTAACGTGCACGTACACCGCATATACACGGTGGTCTTGAGTAGTGCTTCGGCATCAAACCCGCAACCTTCCAGATGCGAGTCCAACGCCTTAACCACTTGGCTACCATGCCCCTTTTCCCCAAAATACATATTAAATCCCTCCTGAAAGGGAAAACAAACAAACAATATATAGGTATTCCAATTCCATTCATCCAGAGCCTTATTATCGCATGGGCAAATCGGGACTTTGCCCAGGGCCCTCGTCTCGATAGGGCCCCCATTTCAAATATTGTTCTGAAATATATTTTTTTATATCAAAATTTTATGAAAACAAATTTCTGATGGGGGCCCCTAAATTCATCAATGCCCGGGGCCCCCATTGGTCATAATCAGGCTCTGCATTCATCCATTTCCCCCCAGCAAACTGACAAGTCTCGCACGCGCAATCTCTTCGGCATCTTTCAAGTCCCGTCTTTCCGATTGGATTTCTCTGGCGAGTTCCTCCTCAGCATCCTTGGCGATGCCTCGCCAAATCTGGCCCGCTCGGTCAGGAGGAGAGGAGGAATCGTCCCGCTCAGGTATCTGTGCTCCCTCCTCTCAATTCCATTGTGAATAGCAGGTGCACTCATTGCCCTATTCGATTTGCAGGTGACCGTTTACCCACGTGTTTTCTCGCGCGCTGCTTTGGGCAACCGCACAGCACACCCCCTTCGGCCAAAGAGAGGAGAGGATGGCGGTGATTAGGCAGAATACCCCGCTGTCAGAGAGCACGTTCGGAGAAAAACACCCCCACGCGCAAGCAAGGAAAAAAAAAATTAGTTTTTGTTTGCTGAGCCGACCTTGCCTTGCCTCCTTCATAATGGAATGCAAGGACGTAATAGAATCTGATGTGTGTGTGTGTATGGGCCGGGTTGGAAGAAATGGGATACGCTCTACCTTTTGGCCTGGGTGCATGCAAGTGGGATGGCAATCGGAAAGTCTGCGGCAGACAATGTTTATTCATCTCACTTAATAAAAATTAATAATTTAAGATAAATTTAAATAAATAAATTCGAATAATCCAAATTCATGTCAATCTTCGATTCTGGAAAAGTCTGAGGAGAAAGTGCAAGAAGCCTCGATTATTTGTCCTCATTAATTTTCAGCTCACTGGCATGAAACATTGAGGGGGTGAATAGAACATTTCTTTCTTTTTTTTTTTTGGGGGGGGGGAGGGCGCAAAATGCTTATAATCGTAGAAAATACCATTTTTGAAATCGGTGATATCTGGATATTTTTTAATTTTAGGGGGGGGGACAATTGCCCCCGCGTGCCCTTAGTAAGTTACGCCTATACTTCAGCTCCAAAAACTGTTTATTAGAGGGTGCTTCAGTCCCTTCCAAAAGACATTGCTTAAGGGTAACATTTTGCTTCATCGTACACTTTGATCAGATCAAATGAGCTTTTTTTTAAGTGCTGCCAAAGGAAAAAAAAACCACTGCTTTCAAGGGCGGATTAAAATCGGGCGGCGATCGCCCCCCCCTCCCCACGAGAAAAAGAAATTAATGTAAAATATCCTATTTTACTTATATAAAATGGATGTATATGTCAATCTTCTGACTAACCGCCCCCACCGGACAAACTTGCATTAATCCGCCACTGACTGCTTTAGGGTAGCGTTTTGTTTAATTGAACATTTTGCGTAGATCAAATAATTTTTTTTTAATTAGTCCCTCTTCAAAAGAATTTCTGTATCCGCCTTTGGTCTCTGGAGGATTCAGAATGTTCCTGAGGAATGCTACGAGTATGGCGAAGCATTTAATCAGAGATGGCTCTTTTTTATTTTAATTTTATTTTCTTGTTGTTCTTTTTTCTCCTTATTCATTTTTAATGTTAAATTCAACTTACAGCTGTTCGTTCTAATCATCTGTACACAGTGGCGGATACAGAAATTTTTTTTTGGGGAGGGGCTAAATTAAAAAAAAACTTATTTCACCCAATTAAAAATGTACTATAAATCAAAATTTTAGTCTAAACCAATGTGCATGCTTTTGGGAGGTTCTAAGTTGCAAAATATGATTATTTTAGCTATTTAAAGTGCATAATAAAGCAGAATGTTACCCTTTTGCAATCTCTTTAGGGGAGCTGAGGCCCCCAAAGCCCTCCCCTGGTCCCGCTACTGGCTCTGAGACAATACTGATCACGAAAGCGGATCTGTTCTGTGCATCTTTTCAAAAGTATGCCAGAATAGGTATATATGCCAAAATATGCGAATATCTTAATCCTCACCGAAGGTTATCTATGACGCATTTTTGTCAATGATGAGAGCGAATAGGTTAATCCTCACAGAAGGAGATCTCTGATGCACCTTTCCAAAGATGGAAGGGAATAGTCTAATCCTCGGTTTTATGGTGGTTTAAACTCACTGCTAACTCGACCGATTTTTTGATTTAAGTGTGTTCAAGGAGAGGTTCTTAGATCTACCACTGACATGACGACTACCATGTCGATGCTTACAGATGACTGAGTCATCTGTAAGCATCGACAGATCGAGAGGTGTGGGGAAAGAGGCGAACCCAGGAAAAGGGGCCGTGCATCGCTAAACACAGATGCGACGTCGAACTTCATGCGTGCAGATCAAGATCTTTTGATGCAGCTGTGCGCCAGCCAGGATTGATCTTATTTTGATCTTTTATTATTTGCTTTTTTTGTGGCGGGCGTGCAGGTATTCAAATTGCAAGTCTAAATATCAAGACTGTAAGCAAACGAAATAGTAGTCTCTATCTTCGGGCACGTCGGGGCGTCTCAGGCCCGCCGAACCATTCATGGCTACGCCGTTCTGTTATTCATTATTGATATTTCTTTATGTTTGTAGCAATATAAACTTTGAGAGAGTTTATATGGATAAGCCCTGATATCCTCTTTTATATTTTTTAAATAATACTTTATTTAATAAATATTATCTATTATATTTTTAAATAAAGAATCATGACAATATTAACTTAAATCTTTTCAGAAAGAATAAAAATGTTCAGGGTACTTCGACAGTCTTTTTATTTTTTATTAAACTTTGCCGGAAAGGGTAAAAATTTTAAGTGTATTCTGCTGTTTTGATGAAACATCTTTTAATAACCTTTAAAAGATGTTTTAGTAAAAGAGATTTTATACGTAACGTCCCATAGAGTAAAATGTGGGCCCATTTTACATTTTCTTCAATTAAATACTCTAACTACTAAAACACAAATGTTTATAAGATTTATAAACAGCTTGGGTAAAAACATATTTCTCTCTATAAATTTGAAATATACCGGAGATTTCTCTTCTAAACTCGAATTCAAAATTAGTTATCATAAATGATGGAACATGCAAAATTCCGTAAACAACCATAATGTATTACCTTACGTGAAAAGCAACTTATTTAAGTTCAATTAGGTGTGGCAATAGTTGATTAAAACAGATTTTTAAACCTTTTCACGATGTCTTCAAAAAGTTGAATCTTATTTACATTCAGGAAAACTGTTCCTTCAAAGTTTAAGCCTTGATTAATCACATATGTGTTATAATTTTTCAATAATATTCTACTCGTATCATAAAACGTGAGTTGCAACCCAAAATAAGTTGTTAAGTATTTAATAGTCACTTCTTATGAAGGCGTTATATAGGTGTGTGTCAGTAAACATACAAAAGTTGGTTCTTATTTCTTTTCTTTATTTTATTTTTTGTTTTTTTAATATGTTATATTTTTTATAGATTATTTTCTTGGCGTCTCTTTATTTTTGTTATAACATGAAAATACCTCGCACGAGGTTGATTATTTATGCTCAACAGTGAACACAGGATTTGAGTTGAAAATAAAGCACAGTCACACCACTTCCCATTTATTAAAATTTTGACAGTCTTTATACTTTAGAAACTAATCACCATTGCGGCTAGTAATAATAAGTTTAACGGGAATTAACAAACATACCCCCCCCCCAAAAAAAAAAAAAAAAAAAAAAAATTGAAGTTAGCTGTCGGCGTCACATTTTCGCTTTTCAATGAATGATCGGTTTGGATTTCTATTGTGCTCTGCTTCGTTGTTCATTTTATCAGGTTTAAGTATTAAGCAATTTTGCATTTGAATGTTAATTTTAGCATTTTATTTTTCATAGTTTTTCAAAAAATCATAAATTATTCAGATATGATCTATCGTTTTGCAGTTTTATTAAATTGTTAATGAATCTTTATTATTATTATTATTAAATGTTCTGTTGCAGGTGTCTTTTTTTTATTATTTGATTAATTTTACAATTTTACATGAACATGATTCTACAATCTATTTTAGACTCTACATTTCCCACCATTACAATAAGAAATCCCATCACTCCAGAGGAGGGGTTCTTCTGGCTATCTTTCTACGCTCACATTTCTGCAGCTTTTCTCGATATGTATGAAAATTTTACCTGTCAAAATTATTCTTGTTTCCACCGCCAAAGCTGTTGTATATATTGTATTACTTTTTTATGACTTAAAGGCCTATCTGGAAATACTCGAAGACGGCTTCTTTTGATCTTTGCGAAGAAAGCCACAGATTGCTATCGGCAACGTTCAGGACAATTTCCAACTGAAAATAGAACATATAAAGTTTTGGGGGTACAATTGAAAGCTGTTTGAAGTTGGCGAAATGCACATGCTCTCTTAATGTATAGGTGTCAGCTTTGAAGGCTCTTACATCTAGTGAACATATCTCTACGTTACTGAAAATTAACGACAGAAATGAAAATTCTTCTGCTTTTATGTAACTTTCTAGAAATAACAAAACGAAAACACCTATTTAATCTATTAGAATTCAGCTGTCCATAATTAATAACTTATCATACTTTTGTATGATTATTTCGTTTCTTATTCTGCCTTTTATTTGAATTATTGATTTCATTATATATTATATATATATAAAATAATTAACAATGCAAAAATGGCATATAGATTCAAATCAAGCATCCATAATTAAGTGTTTAGAAGATATCCTATTTGTAACGCGCAAATGCAGCTATGACCAACAGAATAGAATATAACTAATAAATAAAACACAATAGATACTGTATTAATTATTGCACTTTATTTGGATCAGCTTTTATTAATTTTCATTATTATTATTTTTTCAAATTGTGATTTCTAATTCTTGCTTCTAGCTGATATATATATATATATATATATATATATATATATATACACTATATATATTTATATATACATTAAATATCCATATCGATATCAACTGTTTTAATACTCACGATAATGCACACGTAATCAATCTATGCTATTAATTACATTAAATTATTCTAACTAGATTTAATACAAAGAAAAATTTTTATATAAATTGTCAATCAAAACTTGAAAAATTATATTTGCCCGTTGTTTTTAAAGTTTGGGACAATATAAAATAGCGATAATGATAATTCCTGTATTAAATTACACTATATATTTTTCAAACAAAATTGTTGAATATCTGTTTCCATTGGTGTTGGCAGAAAAAAAGGAGTGTTTAAGCAATGATCGAACGAAAAATCGTGAGGTCCTACAGCAATAACTTTAAAAAAAAATTAAGTAGAAGTTTTTTATTGTGGAGCCCTGAAAAGCATAAAATAAAATTCATTCTTGCAAAGACATGCTATAAAAAATTAAAGTTTCAACACTAAGAAAATTTTAAGAGAAAAATATAGGGGAGAGTGGGGTACACGGTGGATCAAGAAGTACCATGGGTCATTGACGATATTTTTGGCTCAGTGAATAGTTTTCGAATGCGTAAATTATTTAAAGCAGGTACCAAACAGCTTAACTCTGCTCGAAAACTTAAACATCTCACTTTGATTGTGGCGGGAAGAAACAGCCATTTTATTTTCTGATCGTCGGCATGAAATTTGAAGAAAGTAACTCTTGATGTTATTACATTTGAAATTTGTCAAGTATATATGAGTTATATGGTATGTTTATACAGTTTAAATTACCTTATTTCCTATTATGTTGTGTTTAAACGAATATTTTAACGATTTATAATTTTGAGGCGAAAAATAATACGTTGGTTCATATGGGGCACACTGGATCATCTGAAACAGGTACAGTGGGTCAGTGATCCATTGTGTCCCTCTTTATGTATTTATTGTCTTCTGTAAATTTCTTACTTTTTAATGTTTGAATGATCTGAATTCATCTAAGTCTTCCACATCAGCCACAGAATCTTCAGTTTCTCAAGAAAGTTATCTAAAACAAAAAATTACACCAGACATGGTAAAAGTCTTTTTCTAATTCTGATGCTAAAGCGAAAAAAATTGAGAAGCAACCTAAAAAGAATCAGAAATTCTTACAGATACACCTGTAAAAATCACAAAACAAAATGAGATGATTGGAAAAAAGAACAGTGAAAGACCTAATGATAAAATGAAGCAGGAGAGAAAAAAGAAAAAATTGCAAGCAAATACAAGAATAGCTCAATTGAAGAAGAGGAAGAATGAAAATTCTTTTCATTCTTCCTCCGTCCTTTCACTCCAGTGATTCTGATTTTGAGGATTTGGAATTTGAAGATGCAGAAGATTTTGATGTTGACGTTGGACGATTTCGCATTATTCAAGGTCTGGAGTAAGAAAAATAGGAATTTTAAGGACTTAGTTACTGAAGTTGTAGACAAAAATAAAAATGAAATTGAGTTGCACTGCATGAAAGGAATTAAGCCAGGTTATGCACTTATCTTTGATGAGGCAAATATTTATACATCAGACAGTAAAGATATTGTGCGAAAGTTGCCAAAACCAAATGTATTGCAAGGAATTGACAGAACAGGGACAAAGTTGACTTTTGCGGTAGATTTTCAATTATGTAATGCCCAATAGTTATTGTAAATAACAGTTTTTGATTTAATATTTTAAAAATAACTATAAAACTAAAGATATTTTGTAAACTTAATAGGACTCAAAGTGATATTAACTAACTAAAACCTTTTTTTTTTTTTTTTTTTAATTTTATTAGCAAATTTAGTGTGTGTATGCTTAAAACCATAAAATTAACATTTACCTTTTGAGCTACTTATTGTCGACTAAATATTGTCGGGCAATAAAAAGTTTAAATTTACTCGCTTTTGAGTGGAAGAATTTTTTTATTGTGTTTGTTGTTAGCTGACCCACTGTGCCCCATTTGTTGACCCAGTGTACCCCTTTACGAGGCATAGTTGGCCAACAAAAAGTACTTAAGAAAAATGGTTTTTTATTTTTCAAAAACTTTTCTTAAAATTGAACTAAAATTAATTAGGATAGCCAATAGATCAGAAAACATAATTCATTGGTTTGATTTTCAGTTTAAAAAATATTTTAAGAATTATATTTAAAAATCTAAAAATTGACTCACAGTACCATCTCCCATCGATGATTCCACTTTTGCAAGAGATGAATTTTTTTTTTTTTTTTTAAATATTTAGAAAGCATTCGAGACGAGACCAATATTCTTAGTCGTTAATTTTTGTGTAAGTACTCGTTAAGAAATAAATTTTAAAGGTCTCTAAAAAATATTTGAAAATTTTCATATTTTGCAAAAATGAAATATCTATGTTTTTCTCTAAAAATTTCTTGGTGTTGAAAACCAGGTCTGGAACCGAACCCTGGCTATGGGCGCGAGAGGTCGATGCTCTAACCACTGGATGAAGTTCGGCCTCAATCATTGCAATTAAAAGTTGAAGTTGCGTGTGTGTGTGTGGGAGGGGGGGACCTCTTTTTCTAGCGTGACATCAACATACGATGATAAATCCAATTTCTATAAAAAGCTTCTAAAATCTCTTTTTAGAGTAAATTCATGCTCTGTTCCTAGGGCCATAATTACGCTACAGGGTACCCGGGACTCTGATCTGGGTGGGGGCGTAAATGGGAGAAAAGTAGGCCATTGGTATTGCAATAAAGTGTTTAAACTTCTATGGAATAATTAAGTCGTTGCCTTCATTATTGCTCTAAAGACTCCAAATCTCCAGTTATGAATGTGCCTTTAGCATCGGAGAAGGTGCTATCATTATATTAATTGTGGCAGAGAATATTTCTTATCTGATTAATAATCTATAACTTTTAAAAGTGCTACAATCATTAAAATATTTAGAGCAGATATTAATTTATTAAATTAATACACTTACACTGAATTTTTTTACATTAATATGGTTTAACTTCGTTACTTAACAGTTATGTGGACCACCAATTATCAATATATATATTTAATGTCTCAGTTTTACAAAAACAATCGAATTAAATATATTATTCTTCTCTTATAATAAATTGAAAAATTGTTTTCATGTACAGCATTCAGTCTTGGCTATAGAGATTTTGCGATGCGTTTTGTAAAGGTATGCTCTTACAAACCTCCAATCTCAATCAAAATCAAACACTCTTCGAATTTTAATAAATGACAATGAACATGTACCAAATCTGAGGGTTTTTTTTTTTCTTTCTTTTTTACCCTTCTTATGTACGAAATAGGAACCTTAATTGGATTAGTTTATGTTTTATTTATAATTAAAATTCCAAAAGTGGTGCGCTTGATTCAAGGCTCACGTTCATTAAATAATATTAGCTGGTCTCGAACCCATTTAACTTTTTATTAGGCTAAAAAGAAAAATACATTTTGCGAGCCACCGAAATTGAACTTTCCGAAATTTCACTTTCAAAATTAATGGAATTCCTTTCTTTCAGGTAGGTACAATACTTGACAGAAGAGGGAACAGCTCCTCCACTACGAGATTGACAAAAGACGGCAGCAGACCCCCGTGTTTTCTACCCCCCTCTACAGCTGATTCCATGTCGCCATGCAGTCTGCCAGAGCCAGGTACTATTGTCTGGGTTCGGGGGGGGGGGCCAAAAAAAAACCAAGGGGGGTGGATAGAAGTGTCCCGCTGAGAAGGCAGTCTGAAGAATTCCGTGGGAGAAAATGACCTTTGGCGACGGTGGCGAAAAAAGTGCTCGGAAATTTATACTCCTCACGCCCATATAAACAGACCGAAAGATACCTTCTTTTTTTGGTTCCCCCTGCAAACAAAATGAATTTGACGGTCCTTCTTTTCAAAGAATTCATTGACAGAAAAACGGGAACTACTAAAATGAAAATGGTTGTTCTTTGTCTGAATGGGAGTCTTGCTCACGTATGTCCTGGCGGTTAATGGATATGAATAACACAGCAATCGGTTTTCATTACATCTGTTACATCATATCCTTCGTGCTGCTTTAGGCTTGCACAATAACTCCAAGGAGCGCAGTTCAGTTGAAGAACGGAATTTTTTTTTTAAATAGTAAAATCATCTGATTTGAATCAGATGGAACCAGTTACCGTGTTTACTCGCGTAACAGTGGCACTTGCTTTTGCCAATTTTTCATTGTGAAAGTGCGACTATTAAGCGCGGAAATCTATTACACAATATTGTACACTCTAATACTAAAGCATTACTGCTATATATAAAATAATAATAAGAATAATACATTATAATAAAATTACTAAATTACCAAATATTTCCAGATTATATGCTGTTTATTAAATAGTCTTTTCATCAAATGTACACAAAATAAAAGCATTTTTCTTTTTATGGTTTTTATAGACATAAAATTTACGAACTGTGAAAATTTTCACAAAAAATTCTAATAACAATATAGTACGTAATTCATAATAAATCACTTTCACTTCTACTGTAGGTATTAGTAGCACTGTAGTTCTGGAAACAGCTGATAATTCTCTATTTTCTTGATGAAGGTCAAGTACACTCATGTCCATAAATTAAGGATAATGAAGTTCAGGAAAAGAAAGAGAAGGAAGCAAAACAAATTTGACTTATTCGTAAAGTCTATTTATTAAACAAAAAGTAAAGAGCAAAAAAGATGCTATATGTTTGACATAATTAATAAAAATTGCAAGTTTTACTCCCTTGACCAAATTTCAAAAAAGAACCTATTTACAAAAAAACAGTATAACATGGTTAGTAGGATGGTTAATACGGAGTATGTCTCCCGGACGATGCAATACAGGCCTGACAACGCCTAGGCATGCTGAGTATCAAATGATCAATCTGATCTTGGGGGAATATTACACCACTCATCAAGCAATGCACTCCGCAGTTCCGGTAGACAGGTGGGAGGGGGTTGACGGGCTGCAATTCGTCGGCCAAGCATATCCCACACATGCTCTATTGGATTCAAGTCCGGTGAGTATGCTGGCCAATGCATACGGGTGATATCCTCCGATTGAAGGCATTCGTCTACAATGTTTGCACGGTGAGGACGGGCGTTGTCATCCATAAACACAAATTCAGCACCCATGGCGCCCCGAAACAAACGTACATGTTGTTCCAGAATGAGATCCCGATAGATGTGGCCTGTCATCGTTACACTCTGAACATGCAGGTCAGCTCTGGAACCAAGAATAATTCCTCCCCAAACGAGCCATCCTGCACCACCGTAACGGTGTCTTTCAATGGTGTTCTCTTGGTGGTAACGGGTACCTGGCGCTCTCCAGATGAATGTCCGGCGAGAATCAGACTCCAAACTAAACCTGGACTCGTCGGAAAACATCACACAAGACCACTGTTGCGGTGTCCACAATGCATGCTCTCTACTCCAGGTTAATCGCAGGCGACAGTGAGTTGCGGTAAGTGGAACACATCTGACAGGCCTACGAGCATATAGACCAATGTGCCCTAAGCGTCTGTACACGGTCTGCCTTGAAACTGTCGTACCGGTAGCTGAAGAGAGCTGACGAGACAGGTCTGATGTTGTACTCCGTCTGTTTCTTTTGGCAGTAACTGCCAAATAGCGGTCCTCATTCGGCGTTGTAACTCGGGGGCGACCTGTGCTGTAACGTCTACTCACATTACCATCATCTTGGAATCGTTGCCAATGCCTGGAGATGACACTCTGGGCGATTCCAAGTTCCTCGGATACTTCCAGCTGGGTACGTCCACATTCCAGTCGTCCGATAATTCTGCCACGTAAAACATCATCCAAATGCCTCCTTTGTGCCATAACTATGCGGTTTTTGCACTGAAAGGCTTTCACAGCGCTTGTGAACAATTTTACTTCTTTGCCACCATTCCTTATATACCCCTCTCTTACATTCTCGTCATTGTGACGTACCATCCACGCCATCTGGTGGTTTGCTGTAATTTGCATATTCTTCTTCAAGATGTGTGTGATCATTCCACAGGTGAAATTTTTATTTTAGAGATCAATTTCTGTGTGATTCTGAATTATCCTTAATTTATGGACATGAGTGTACATAACTGCTCTTTTATACGAGGAAAACATTTTGACGGTTTTTTCTTCTTCAAAACGGGGGTGCGATTATTATGCGAGGACGACTATTACGCGAGTAAATACGGTACTCGGTCGCTGTTTTGAGTCGACCTAAAATGTTCTTAATCAAAAATGTTTGTGTAAAATTCTTGATTTAAAATTGGTTAATTTTTGGAGATTGCTAGTAACAGAAGTGTTATTTTCTTCAAAAGGAAAATAAAATAAAACTTTTCTGGGAACGAAGCCATTGACGGATTAAATGCCCCCCTCCGCCGAGAAAAAAATAAATAAATAAAAAATGCTAGAGATTATTTTATTTTCATAAAATGGACATAAATTTCAACTAGCCACCCCCACCACAAAATTGCATTAATACGTCTCTGGACAGAGCTAATGTTAGACGGGCGCACTTTCTTAGAAAGAAATTTTATTTCATTATAGTTTGTCAAAAGGAACGAACATAGGGCATATTATGTCGCCCTCACCTTTTCTCCATCCCTGCATTTACGTTATAAAGAACGAACCTTTGTATCTATAGTGCACGGTGAATTACACTACTTCAGTGTTTCAAACGCAGTTATTTATACCTAACATATACTGCCTACAAGGCACTACCTTTACCAGTCTTTTTGTCTATCATTTAATACACTGCTGGCCACCCAAATTGCAACACCAAGAAAAACAAGAGATATCACAACAAAATTTATTGTGTAGATAACATGTTGACCAAGTAACAAATGATTAAATTTACAGCATTCTATGAAGCGTGGTTCCTGCCAAAATCAGTACCCAGAGTAGCCGTCGTTGTTGGAGATCACAGCTGCCACACGCCTCGGCATTGATTCAAAGAGACTTTGAATGTGTTCTTGGGGTACAGCAGACCAAGCAGCTTCCACACGTTGCCAAAGTTGATCTGGTGTGACAGCTGGGGATGAACTCTGGGTCAGTCGTTGAGCAACCATGGACCACATGTTTTCTATCGGCGAAAGATCCGGAGAGCGCGCCGGCCAGGGAAGCAATTCAATCTGGTGATTGACGAAGAACCCTTGGACAATGCGTGCCACGTGTGGCCGTGCATTATCCTGCTGAAATATGGCTGTTGGCAAGCCCTGAAGGTAAGAAAGGACAACTGGCTCCAACACCTCGGAGATGTAGCGCTGGCTGGTTAAAGTACCGGCAATGCGTACTAGAGGAGTGCGAGAGAGATATCCGATACCGCCCCATACCATAATACCCGGTGCAGGACCAGTGTGACGGTGCATAATGCAGCTGTTCAGCATCCTCTCTCCACGGTGTCTCCAGACTCGAATCCGACCGTCGTGGTGTTGCATACAGAAGCGTGACTCGTCAGTAAAGAGAATTTCATTCCATTCTGTCGTCCACATCCTTCTTTCATCGCACCATTGGCGGCGGAGACGTCTGTGGTTCCGCGTCAGAGGTAGACAAAGCAACGGACGTCTTGCGGACAGACCATTCTGCTGTAAACGACGTCGAATGGTACGCGCAGACACTGGATGATGCGTTACAGACTGAATCTGCTGTGATATGGTTCGTGATGTGACTGAGCGGTCCGTCACTGCCATGCGTACAATCTGCCTGTCATCACGTGACGTGGTGCACTGAGGTCGATGCGGTCGATCACGTCTGTCCGTCGTACCCTCCTGCACCCAACGATCACATATCCGCATCACAGTTGTTTGGTTTCGTCCAATACGACGACCGATTTCCCTGAAAGATAACCCACAATCTCGGTATGCCACTATCCTTCCTCTGTCAAACTCGGATACTTGATCAAAAGATGATCGTTGTTTCCTACGAGGCATAATTTATCGTTTTTTTGAAAAAAAAGCAAGAAAAACACAATTGCTGTACTTGAAACCGTCGAAATCTCCAAGCCTTAAATAGCGCTTTGAGGTGGCGCCACAGGCGCGCTTGATGTGCGTCTGCGCTGAAATTCTAATCATTTGCATATCTCACCTCAGCTAATGCATGTTGTAAATTTCATATTATTTGCATGCTTCCTTCAGGGTGTTGCATTTACGATGGCCAGCAGTGTATTTAACACTAGCTGCATGCCCATTTTTTGCAAGCTAGGAAACGAAAATTTTCCTTTCGAATTAATTCCAGTGATATGGAATCTAAAAAAAGCAAAATTATTTGACTCTTGGCGTAAAGTTTGAGTACTAACCTGGTATCATTGCAATTTAATGACTCAGAAAACTACGTCAGTGACATTCACGATCAAAATTAGATACCTAGCTGGCAAACTCGGTAATATATATATATATATATATATATATATATATATATATATACTAACGGAAACTATAATTTACTTTCTATTTCTGATACACTTAGCAAAATGACGCAAACCCAGTTGGTAAAAGTAAAAAGTTGGTAATATATTTGATAAAAAAAATAAATAAGTCGGCAAAAATCGACTTGGCAGTTTATCGACATCACTCACCCTCTAAAAAAGTCTCAGCAATGGCTGCGCGCCCATGTAATACAGCTGCTTTGACAGTGAGAACAGAACACGTCGAAAAGTTTCAGATGAAATTTAAGTATAGAAAATTTTCATAAAATTCTTCAGAAACTTTCACAGCAATCAAACATTGATTTCCCACAGATTTTCTAACTTCTGTAATTCACTGTAATTTCTTCTTCTTCTAATAATAATAACTTCTGTAATAACTTCTGTAAACCACAGGTTTTCTAACTTCTAACTAAACATTGATTTCCCACAGATAAGTCGTTGATCACGTTTAATTAACTTTGAAATATCGACCTTTTTGCCACACGGAGTGTTGACTGCTGAAGAAGGCCGAATATTTTTTCGACCGAAACATTCGTCCAACAGAGTATCAGTGCTAAAAGTACCTTTCTGTGTGCGCTATTATACAAAGTTTTATTTATCTTTTCTTACCTTGTTTTCGAGTCGATTTTCTTCTTTAAAGCATTTTATCATACACTGAACTGAACTGTAAAATAAGATAAATTCACTAATTTAGAGATATTCTGAACTGATTTACCAGGATGAAAATTAATCAATTTTCGAAATCTGTTTGTTATGTTTTTACGACTACTAGCCATTTTAAAATGATAAATTGCATATTGCAGAGCAAGCAAGCAAAAGTTAAATAGCCAAACGATCTTTTGAATGCCACCACAATGCAAAAATAAGAATAGAGACAGACGATAATTTTATTTATGCATTTATCCCAAAATATTTCAGCATACGATGACTTTTGTGGTGTGTTCTTTCTCTGCCACCCCTTCCCCTTAAAAAAAAAAAAAAAAAAAAAAACAGTCAAAGTTTTTTAAAAAGGGGAAAAAACGTTGGGTTGTTTGATGTGAAAAAAATACTGGACTTCATATTCAAATTCAATTTCAAGGTACTTAGTTTCTTCTCCAAATTCTTAAAATGTATGAATAATTTAGGGAGCTCCTATAAATAAGTGATTAACGCTATCTATTAATTTGACATATGTTAAATTTAAATCTGAGAGAAAAGTACTACTATTCCTTTCGTACATTTTGTGCGAAATTATCTCGCTTAACAAACGAAGATAGATCACCACCCCACCCCTCCCTGCTGACCAAATAATGCGTGCTTTCAATACAAGCCGTTGTCAAAACGTCTTATTTACAAACCTATAAACGTCCTTTCTAATGAATCGAAGACCACAGCATCTCACCTGTATTGACATATTCACCTAATCCCCTTGCACCTGAATATTCGTTTTTATGTGTTAGACAATTGCACACCCCACGGAGAGGCACGTGGCGTGTTGGAAACGTAATGCACATCAAGAGCGTGCTAAATAAAAGGAATAATAATGAAAATTCTGGAATGCTTCCATTTCCTGACTTTCATGTTCATCTCGTGGAAGACTTCAGATTATTATCGTTATTAGTGTTAGCAGGGCGGCGGCGCCACGTACCCTACGGCTGCCCCTATTCGGCAAACTGGCCTCATTGCATCACTGAAAACTTGAGGTTCTATTTTATTTTCAAACATGTTACGTATTTTAAATATTGATTTATTCAGAAAAAATTGGTAGGGATGGACGCGAGACGAAAAATTGACGTCTCGCGTCTCGCAAAACAACCGAAAAGCTTTGTCTCGTCTCGCAAAAATCCCTATATCATAATGTTAAAAATGCTTGTCTCGTCTCGCAAAAAAGCTGTAAGTCTTTGTCTCGTCTCGCAAAAAGTCGTCTCGCGTCCATCCCTAAAAATTGGTAACGCAGCGATGTATTATTGAGGTTCTCAAACAATCTGCCACTTTTCAATAGCAGCTTCAACAATGAAATCTGCAAAAGAAGTAAAAGAAAAAAGTTCTCTGTTAAAATATAACAATGTCATTAAATCAAAATCTAATCAACAATTACTTCCCTAACGATATAATTAATTATGCAATTAATTCCACATCTACAGATACTTCACCGAATATACCAGATACTTCACCACATAGCAGAATGATCACCGAAATAGTGCTAGACATAGTTGAAGACATCGTTCGTGCCGTAACAACTGAACTCCCATATACACTATCTGGCCAAAAGTATCCGGACACCCAGTGGTATGGACTTGGAGCGTCCTGAGGCACACCCCCTTTTGCATCGATGACAGCCTGTACACGTCTCGGAAGACTTTCCACCAATTTTTGATAGGTGGCCATAGGAATTGAATTCCAGGAGTCCATCACAGCTGAAGTAAGTGCTTGCAGCGAGGATGGTCGATTTGGCTGGCTATGTAATATGCGCTCTAATGCGTCCCAAAGGTGTTCTATGGGATTTAGATCGGGTCTCTGAGAAGGTCAGTCCAGTTTTTGAACACCTATTTCGTCAAACCACATCTGTGCAAGCCTCGGTGTGTGAACGGAGCAGTTATCCTGTTGGAAGAGAAATGGACCTTTCCCGAAATATTGCCATAGAGTTGGGAGTGCAGCATTGTCCAGAATGTCCACATACATCGTGAGTTCATGTTTCCAACCACAGGAACTAACGGACCCAAGCCTAACCGCGAGAAACACCCCCACACCATTATACTGCCACCACCAAACATAACAGTTGGCACAATGCAGTCACGAAAAAAAACGTTCGTCGGGCATCCGCCAAACCCAGACGCGTCGATCCGACTGCGACCGTGAAGCGAGATTCATCACTCCAAAGAACAGTTTTCCACATGTCCACAGTCCAATGACGGTGAGCTCTGCACCATTGCAATCGATGCTTCGCATTCTGTGGAGTGATGTTCGACTTGTGAGCGGCTGCACGACTGTGGAATCCTAAGTTGTTTAACTCTCGACGAACAGTCCTGCTGCTAACATTAACGCCTGATGAACTTTGGAACTCCTGAGAAATTTCCACCAACGAGGACTTGCGATTGTGTTTCTCTACCCTTTTCAGAGTTCTGCGGCTGCGTTCACTAAGTTTTTTCGGCCTACCACTCCGTTTTTCTGCAGTTTCACTGCCTCGACGTTTCCACTTCACAATTAAATCACTCACAGTGGATTTAGGCTTCTGTAGAATATCCACAATCTCACGAACTGATTTCCCACAAAGGTGGCATCCCACTCTACTGCCACGATCGAACTCACTTAGCTCCTTTGACTTACTCATTACTTCAAAAACGCATACATACAACCAGACAAACCACTACCAACACTTTTTTAGCTTTCGATTATGCATCAAATTGCGCCACCCGCCAGAACCACTTTTTTAGGGTGTGTTCGGATACTTTTGGCCAGATAGTGTACAAGGGATGTGTGCAGATTCCAAATTCCCGGACGTTTCTATATCAAAATGACGTTTCTATTTCAAGATGACGATTCTATATCAAGAGGACGTTTCTATACCGAATATACCAGATTACTTATTACCTCACGTTCGCAGGCTTTATCTTCTGGTTTGAAAAGATCATCACAAAAGAAGTTAGATTGACACCTAGAAATCAGAAATGGTACATGGTAAGTAGAATCAAGAATCGTTTTCTCATTCTCTCTCTCAAACTCTTTCTTGACAACTTGACAAAAGCTGGCTCTTGGGACTACAGTTGCCCTGGGAATTGTTTCTCCATTTCTGACCAACACCTTGAAGCACCAACACATTTTGGCTCATGGCAAGAGAGTATAATTCGTCCATCCAGATAACGCTTGAAGTCAATACTCCCGCGCTGGATACTAGTTTCTGCTGTATGATTCTACCATTCTTTTTCCTCCAGTTATTGACAGTATGTCTGTGCCCACTCTTTATAGATGTAGTAACTAAGCGCAAAGCAATTAATTATTTATTTGCAGGTGATGACTTTTGCGACAGGATATCAAGTTGTTTGGCCCCCTCCTGCTGAATATGATGCACCTCTTTACATGCAGTTTTTACCCGCTATTCACTGGATTGATATTCCTTTGGCTAAACTATCTTGATTATCTGCACTACCTGTTAGATCTAAAAGTTAAGAATTTCTGGTTCACTGACGCGCAGCTGCAGTAAGGAGAGAAAATTTACGCCGGGATATCGTTGGACCAGGACAGTAAACCGGGAAGATTGTGTCTCAGCCGGGAATTTTTGCCACCTCAGAAATATTGTCTTTAATAAGTTTTTTTTTAAATTTTTTTTCTATCCAATGTAATAGAGTCAGACCTATAAAAATTTTTGGGGTGTGACCCACTTTGTGGGCAAGGCCCACCTCCTCGTGGTACACCCTGGTAACGTTGCTGGCAACGGCAACGGCTAAGAGACCTTACCTGTTAATATGGAAGGAAGTATTAACACTCGTGATACTGCATCGCTCGTCGCGCAGTCCAAAAAGGAGCGCGTTGGGGGTTTAGGCAGAGGGCCCCCTTCGAAAAGTTCCCTACAGTCTCCCGGCGTTGAGGATTTAGGCAGAGGGTCCTCTTCGTCAGGTTCTCTACAGTGTCCAAAGGAGAGCATCGGCTCTCAAACTGGGGCTGCGGTGGTGGTTTCCACTGCCCCCTCCCTTCTTCTAAACAACCCTGCCCCACTACGGGTGAAGGTAGTGCTGCTCACTCTCGAGAGCAACCTCCTAAAGATGTGGGAGAGTGGAAAGAGGCTGTCTCCGAATCAAAGAGGAGGCGGCTAAGGCCATGATTGAGGCTGAAAAGTCTCGGTCTGACCAGCCGACGCTGTCTGAAGCTGCAAAAAAAGATGAGGGTCGCCAGAGACAGAGGACTGTGTCGGGCACCCCATCTCCTGCTGTGGCGAAGAGGAAGAAGTCCAGTGCGGGGTCTCTCCAATCTGGCTCTTTTGCTCAGGCCCTCAGCTGTGTCAAGCTGGTCATTATTAAGGTCTCCTTTCCCAAGAGCAAGTTGTTCAAGCAGTGTGAGGAGAAGATCAAGGCTGAGATCCTTCGGTTGGTGGACTCGATCCCTTTGGACGGGCCGCAGCCGAGGATTTCCAGCACTGGACTGCAGAACGAAGCACAAATTGTTCAGTGCGATGATGAATTCACCTCTGAATGGGTGAAATTTGCTTTTGACGCAGGTTCTGGATAGTGAGGCCTTGAAGATTTTGAAGGACAGTGAGATGCCCAAACCTGTTAAGGTAGCCTTCAAAACTAAGGATAGGATCACGAAGGAGCCGGAAGTTTTGCTGAAGCGGCTGAACTGGTTCAACCTACTGGATTCGATGGATTTTTGAGGTGGACTGTGAGGCTGCTGAAGATATTCGGAAGGCAGACTTCAGTGCTCATACGGGGGTGAACCGGGGTGCCTTTAAGATACTACGGGACCATAATAGGAAGCCTGCGTCAGCTGCAGCTGCTTCGGAAACTGATGTTGAAGATGCTGAGGACGCGGTCATGTCATCCGATGAAGGCTACGCTTCCTCTAAGGTGAGTAGTGTTGGCCTTTCCGGTTTGGGAGAGCTTGATATTCACTCAGATTATGATTCTACAATTCAGCCTCTCTCTGGTGATGAGGCTGATAAGGTATTGGCTGTCGAGGATATTGAGGAGTCTGCGCACTGCTCTAGTCCTACCAGCTATTTTGTTAAAGCTGGTTGCTTTCTCTTGAGGTATGTAGAGACTTTCCTCAGGATATATTGGAACTTTCTTTTTGTTATGGAGTATTAATGTGGCTCAAATTAACCACCATCACAGTAAGGGTGCCTCCGCACTCTTATGCAAGCGGCTTGCTGATGGATTGATTGATTTTGTACAGGACACTCTTGTACAGGAGCCTTGGACTCTCAAGGGGAAGATCCTTGGACTTAATGTTGAAGGCTTTAATATATTGTATGATATTACTGCTGTCAGGCCTAGAGCCTGTATTGTTGCTAATGTTAAGCTTCATGCTCTTAGCCAATTGTCTTGATGGAGATAATGTTGCTGCTAAGATTACTCAGAATGACAAAAGCGTGTTTCTTTCGTCTGTTTATCTTCCTTCTGACAGTAGCGATCCTCTTGCAGTCAGTGCTAAATCTTTGTTAGAACACTGTACTGCGAATGCTAAGCTTGTCATAGGTTGCGATTCTAATGCTCACCATACTATTTGGGGTAGCACTAATTCCAATGCTCGGGGTGATGAGCTTTTGGATTATATTTTAATGTATAATTTATATATTCTTAATAGGGGTAACAGACTTACGTTTGTTACCAGTAATAGAACTGAAGTCTTTGACATTACACTTTGTAATGGTCATTGTTATGACTTTATTGAGAATTGGCATGTATCGGATGATGTTACTTTATCTGATCATAAACTAATTCTTTTTATCACGCTTTTATTAGTTTCACCCGTATGTTTGTTTGTAACCGACTCCTTTGAACTCGATTATGACCCACTTTAAACGGTCAGATGTTGTAGACTTATCAAGGACCGATGGCAATACAATAATTTGATAAGTTTATCCCATTACCCTGATTAGGATCGTAGTATTAGTAATTTTCTTAGAGATCCTTTGCGTGTGAGCGAGAGAGATGGAGCAAGCGCGCGTTCTACGCATGCGTACGATTTCGGCACTCGGCTCAGCACAATGGTGTAGAACCTCTCTCGCTATTGGTAACTGTATTCAATGGCATGTTTGGGTAGTTACGTTTTTGAAATCCAGATGGTAAATCTAAAAATTTTACCTTAATATTGTACATTATTACATGGATGTTTGTGTTTGTTGTAGTCGTTATGAAACTTGTTTGTTGATTAGACCTATTTTTCCTTTTTAGTGAGGAAGGTAGCATTTAACTGCAGGTAAATTAATACTTTGGTACACAGCAGGAGCGTAGACAGACGAGGGGGGCTGCTGTCCCCCCCGAAATGGGACCCTTTACTCAGCTTACAATTTGATATTTAGCTTACAATTGAACTTTAGCTTTAAATCTGATATCCAGCCCACTCCGAAATAAAATCCTGGCTACGCCACTGGTGCATAGTGAAAATAAATTATTTCTCAGTTTGTACTTTCCAACTTAGTGTCTTATGAGAGCTATCGAAAATTAAAAAATATATATAAATTTTAAATAAATACAGTTTAGAAAAACTAAAAAGCACGCTTTTATAGCAGATAGAACTAAAAAGTGAAAAATAAATATAGTTTTAAAAAAACTAAAAAACACGCTTTAGTGATGAATTGAAAACTAAAAAGCGAAAAATAATTCTTCATATAGAAATAAATTAATGAACGAAAAATAGTATTATTGTGAAAAAAGCGTGGGGTGCTCCATATATCGGTTCTTGAGAATATTCGATCGGTACGATTAGTACAAAAATGATACAAAAAATATAGCACAAAGCGTCCCACACTTTTTTCACAATAATACTATTTTTCGTTCATTAATTTATTTCTATATTAAGAATTATTTTTCACTTTTTAGTTAATTCAATTTATCACTAAAGCGTGTTTTTTAGTTTTTTTTTTAAACTATATTTTTCACTTTTTAGTTCGATTTGCTATAAAAGCGTGTTTTTTAGTTTTTTTAAACTGTGTTTATTTAATTTCCATTAAAGGACTCGTCTTAGACAAGAGTCAAGTTAGGAAATCGCTCAGGGCTGACTGGGGTTCCTACAGAGAGCTACTCAAACACTGTTTGGGTAACATCAGCGGTAAGTTATCTTCTCCTTGTGATATTGATGGCATCGTTTCCTCTCTGACTGGGGCTATTTGCTCTTCATATAATGTATCTTGTCCGGTGAGCACGGTTGTTGCCCGGAAGCGCGTTCCTTGGTAGACGACTGAGCTCACACACTTGCGTAAAAACTGCAGAAAGCTTTTCAATAAAGCCAAGAAAACGGTGATTGGCCAGCTTATAAAGCTTCTCTCACTAGCTTTAACAAAGCTATTAGGAGTGTCAAGAGATCTTCTTGGCAGGATTATTGTAGCAATATTAATGATTTGTCTGCTTCTGCCAAAGTTGTTAAACTTTTGGCTAAAGATAATTTTAGCGTCTAATTTTAGCTGTGTTAAGATGATTAATGGTCACTTCTCTGAGTCGGGCAGTGAGACTCTGTCTGAGATGTTCAGGATTCATTTCCCGAACTGTGTCATTCTTGACAATGTGTGTACCCCCTCTCCTGCTCCTGCCAGTGATAAGGAGGCTTAGGATGTTGCACGTAAGATTGTTACCCACGATAGGGTCTTCTGGGCTATTAAGTCTTTTGGACCTTATAAAACTCCTGGCATGGATGGTATTATTCCTATCCTTCTTAGGGAAGGCATTGCATTGCTTGCTCCTTCTTTACGTAGGATCTTTAGGGCATGCATTGCTTTAAGATATGTCCCCACCTTGTGGAGGCACACTCGTGTTGTTTTTATCCCTAAGCCTGGGAAAGACAACTACTTTGAGGCTAAGTCTTTTAGACCCACTAGTCTTTCTTCTTTTCTTTTAAAGGCTCTTGAGAAGCTTATTGATAGGCATATTAGGGATACGTTGTTTGTTCGTTCCCCTTTGTCTGTGAACTAGCATGCCTATCAACCTGGCAGATCTACTGTTATTGCGCTTTATGATCTTGCTTTTACTGTCGAGAAAAGTGTCTGCCGCAAGGAGGTGGCGTTTGCTGTCTTTCTTGACATTGATGGAGCCTTTGACAGGATTCCCTCTGACACGGTTCTGTCTGCTCTTGTTTCCAAGAGTGTTTATAAAACCGTTTGCCAGTGGATTGACAATCTACTTTCGTACAGGTTTATCATTGCTTCACTTCTGGGGGACACGTCTTTCTGCAGGTACTCCCCAGGGTGGGGTTCTTTCACATTTATTATGGTGTATTGTGGTGGACTCCCTGTTGGTAAAATTATCTAGCATTGGGGTCCATTGCATTGGCTATGCTGATGATATTGCCATCGTGGCCAGGGGCAAGTTTGGTCCTGTAGTCACTGGCTTCATTAGGTGGTGGAGAGCTGGTGTTGTGATACTGGACTTTCTGTCAATCCCTTGAAGACTTGTCTAGTTGCTTTTCCTAATGAAAAGCATTTCAAGTCTTCTGAGATTTCCTTTTTTGGACAGTCTATTGCTGTACTGTCTGTGAAGTTTTGGGTGTACTGCGATCCCATTTGGGGTGGAAGAATCACCTTGATTACTGTAATTGCTAAGGCCAAGCGAGTCTTTTGGGCTTGTAGGAATGCTATTGGCAGGACATGGGGATTGAGTCCTCGGTATATCTATTGTCTATACCATGATTATTCGTCCAATCATCTCTTACGGGTCCATTGTTTGGTGGTCTAGATCTTCTTTAGTTTCTTCTAGGAAGGATCTTACCCACATACAAAGGATGGTGTGCCTATCTATTAGATACAGGATGCCTCCGTACAACTCCTACTGCAATCACTGAATTTCTTTTAAACTTCTTGCCTCTGCATTCATATATTGAGGCTGACGCCCTGGTCTATAGAAAGGGGCTTATGGATCTGGGATACTGGAAGGGTTACTCTCAGTACCTTTCTTGGCGTGATCTTGATCATTCTATGCTGACTCATCCTTTTTCTCAATTGCCTTCTGACAATATGCTAGGCATGCCTTTGATGGATCTTTCTCTGTTCATTTCCCCCCTAGAGATGACTGACAAAAGCCTCCTAATTATAGTAAGAACAGGTTTATTGTGTGGTACACTGATGGCTCCAAGCATGGTAATCGTACTGGAGCTGGAGTTTGTTGTCCGGACAAGGGTATTATGCTTTCTTATCCTCTGGGCCTGTATGCTTCTGTCTTTGAGGCGTAGGTTTATGCTATCCTTATGTGCAGTGTTTTTTGCTTAAATGCTGGTTACACTAGGAAGCATATTTTTATCTGCTCTGATGGCTTTGCAAAGCACTGCTATCTCTTCCTTCCTGGTCTGGGACTGCTACTTGAGGCTTTGCGAGCTCTCTCGCCTCAATAAGGTTACTCTTTATTGGGTTCCATTGGACCTGAACCGGTTCTCGGCATTTCTAGCAAATGTTACAGGGATACTGTTTTTAGCTACTTTAGAAAGCTTCGGTATTCTAAATGGCTTAAGTGTAATGGCCAGAGGCAGGCCAAAGATATTAATCTTGGCTTTCCTGGTGATAGATACAAGGAACTACTGAGTCTCAAAGCAGGGCTATTGGTCTATTAACTGGGCGATATTGCCTTAAAAGGCATCTTAATACAATGAGGTTTGTCCCACTTGTCGGGGTTGTCTTCATAAGGAGGAAGCTGCTTTACACATTCTGTGTGAGTGCGAATACTTCTCTGCTTATAGATTTGAGCATCTTGGGCACCATATCATTGAACCCTGGGAGCTTCACAAAATGCCTATTAGGTCTATGCTGAAATTTGCATCTGCTACGGGGCTCTTTTCTTAGGGTCTACTCAGGACTTTCCATTTTGCTTGGGGATGGTACAATAGACCTCTGGTAGCGGTGCCTGGCCCTCCCCTCCAAGTCATAAGTCATATAAAAAATTTTATCGTTTCAGTTTTAATAATTAGACATAAGAAAAATATTTTCAGGCAAAATAACGCTGCATAAACATGAAATCAATTAAGTAAAGAAAAAGATTTAAAATTCCAGTTTGATTTTAGTGCATGGGCGTTTTTTATTATTAGCTCATAGATAGCAACATACTGTCAACAATGGCTACACACTAAAGGTGAAAATTAAAAAATCTGGTGTGGACACCACATGACTTCCTTGTATGTCTATTAAATCAAAAATATTTTCGGCACACTTCATCTAAGCTTCTGAATCGTTTGAAGTGGCCTAATACTTCTAAAATCCGCTTAATGAATTTCTGCCCACAAAGCGTAATGTATTTAAAATCTTTTGGGCGGCCCTGTAACTAAACAATCCAGTCAATTAGGACCAAAAGGGGAGGTGCACAACTAGATGTTACAACAATCCAAAATATAAAGTTTCAACATTCTACAACTAACAGTTTTTGAGATATGAGAGTTACATACATATGTACATACAGACGTCAGGAAAAAACTGGTCAAAATGGATTGTACATACATTTATATGAACGTGCATGCTAGCGTACGATCAGTTTCATCGCAAAAATTCTTAAATTTAGCAATAGTCAAAATCATTTTTTTTTTTTTTTTTCATCAAAATCTGGCTCCCGAAATTTGTTGCGATCACGTTACTTCCTTATACTTTGTACAAGGAAGTAAAAAGACTCCTGAAACTTTGCCTATGATATACAGTTAAATAATGCAATTAATATAGAAAATGCACCGTTTAAAGCCCTACTAAAAATTACTTCTGAGAATTAAATGACAAGGAAAAGTCACACAGCACTTCTATTTCATACAAAATTGAAATTATTAATCATTAAAAGAAAAACTTTCCAAACATCCAAGTTTAGTGCACAGCACAAACAGGAAAAAAAAAATATAAATATATATATTATGTTGGAAAGTGTATCATAATCTATGTGTCGCCCTATTTGTTTTCCTAGTTCTATTATCTTGGAAAGAGTATCATAATCCATGAGTGTGTTGTATTTGTTTTAGAAAGTGCATCATAACCTGCAAGCTAGGCATATTTTTCTCTCTTGTTTCAGTGTTGTAGTGCTAAAACTTTTTTCCTCGGAACACATAACTTCGCATGAGGGGGATTTATAACAACCCTTCATAAAACCTGGCTTTTTATGTAAGTAACCAATATAGGAGGCGATGTATAATTTTGAAAAAACTCGATTGACCTGAACAAAATGTACAATAAAGCAAACTATCCAAAGTGTATAATAAAGCAGAATGTTACCCTTTAACAATCTCTTGGGGAGGCTGAAGCTCCCTAGCCCCTACCCTGGATCCGCCACTGTCTGATCAGGTGGAGAGTTACAAATTTCATTGCCTGTTATGCTGCCTCCAGCTTCAGCACCTATGTTCCATTTGTTATTGACATTGATTCTAAGAATCAAACGTTTCTATGTATTTTCTAATTTCCTTCCATGATGACGATATTTCTTTCTTTCAAAGAACGAAAGAGAACAGAAAATGCAGGGGATTGAATTCCTAATCAAGTAGACTCATCTGTCAGTTAGTTCACTTTGATGATTTCATGGAAGTGAAACAGAAATATTGTTAGTGCGAGAACACTATACAAGAAATTTTTTTTTTTTTTTTTTTTTTTTGTGTGTGTGTGTTATTTTTTCAGGAAATAAGTTAGGATCTACAATATAATAATAATAGCATCATTTGAATTAAAGAACGCCATTCCAGCTTGCAAAAAAGTACCGAAATGTCCTTTCCAGCTGCACTACACCCCTGTTACTCGATAAAACATTTCTTTGCAATACCGAAGCTAGGAAAAAATTTCAGGGGGATTTTTAAGTTTTATGTATCAATGTGGCGGGTTTTTAATACACTTTTACAAACAGTAATACATGTTTCTGAAAGTTTCGGTGTGGGTATAATTTGTTTCACTTTTATGATAGGTGTTTTATTTTTTTAAATTGTTATTCTTTTAATTGTACTAGTACTTAAACTTAAAATTATTATATTTAGATAAATTTATATTAAAAGTCTAATGATGTAATGTAAGTTCTTTAGTTATGTTGCAGTTATATGTCTTTTATGTCACTTTAGTTTGGTTCCTTGAATGATGTATAAACAGTGCATAACTGTATTTTGAAATCCAGCCACCAGTATTGTGTGCAACTATCATTATAAAAGAATTAAAATATAGGAAAAGATACAAAATTTCAATAATCCAGAGTTAAAGCTAGATTTTTCAGTTTTCAAAGGTTAATCAATATTCACGACTTTTCTTGGGTTTTAAGATCGATATTTTTAATTCCCTGAATTTTCCTGAGGGATTATATACTTTGTTATAATCTCCTTTTCACTAAAGATATCTAGAATATGTTTTGGATAAAAATATTTAAATGAGTAACCATCCCACTATTACTGTGTTTAGTTACAGACATGTGAGCATTAGTCTTTGGTTTTCTTTGAACACTATTATCCAATATTTTGAATTTTTATATGGTATAATTAAATTTATTAATGAATAAAAATCAACTACTTTGCAAAACTTGGCAATAGTGAAGTGAACATGCTTAAACTTCAGAACATTTTTAAAATCTTTGTTCCAGACAATTTTTTTTTAAGTGCATTTGATTTTTACATGTCAATCTTACAAAGAATTTTGTGATATAACAACACAAGACCCGGATATTCTAATTTACATGGCTGAAATGAAAAGCAAAAAAAGAAAAAGAAAATTTTTGTTAACACCATTGTATAATTTGTGTAATTTTCATCATAAGAATTAATGAAATAAAATGCACACCTGCCAACCTAGGAAAATCAGCATCAGTAAAATTTTGTGCTAATTTCAGTAAATTTCCACCTCACATCAGTAAAACTAATTTCATTTTTTGTTGATAACTAGTGCTCTTGTTACTACATGTTAAACTAAGTTTATTTCTTGTGTAAATGTTTTTTTAATTTTTACTACGGGGGGAGGGGCTAAAAAAAATTAAATATAAAATATGAATCAGTTTTTATTCTTATGGAATTTTGGAGCTAAATCAAAGAGTACTAAAGGGAAAATATTTACTCTCAAGAATGGAAAAGGATTGAATTAAAAACCTGAACCTGCCCTATTTAATGGAGTTTTTTTTTTTTCTTTTTCTTCTTTTCTTTCTTTATTGGTTTGAGAGGGGGGGGGGGAGACAGAGGTAAAAAATTAAATTTAAATAGGAATTAATTTTTACTCATACGGCATTGGACATTTAAATAAATGAGTGTTGAATAAGATTACATTAAAAAAAATTGAGAACTTTGAAAATTGCCAAACAATCCATAAAATTACTCATATCTGTATATCAGTAAATTAACACCAAAATCTGTATATTTTATGGATGATCCGTAAAAGTTGGCAGATATGAAAATGGCATTTAGGGGGTTCTAAAATTTTCCTAAAATGTTGGGAAAATGTTCTAGGAAATATTATTTCTTGGGACTTACCTCTTTAACAATAAGTTTCCCCCCTTTTTCTAGTATGAAAAGTAAGTGGTAATAATTAATTCAAGGAAGTCAATTCAACTTTTTGTAATGAAAAGGGAATGTAATATTTATGCAATATAGTTTCAACTGTTCATGATTTCAAAACTTAGCTTTACTTTTATAACCAAGTCTAAATGAACTATTGCATAAAGTGGAAAGAAGGAAGAAAATAAATTGTCAGAAATAATTTTTATTAAGTTTTAACAATTTAAAAGATTGTCAGATTTATGAAACTGCTTGTCTGAAATATATAGCAACAAGATTAAGAAAGTGCTTCATTTTAAACAATGAATAACATCAGCAGAATATATGAATGGTTGTAAAAAATGCAATACATCTACAAACAACAACATCCAAATAGACTCTATACTATCAATCCACAACAAATAATGTAATGGAATACTATAATACTGAAATAATGAAGATTTATAAATCTCATTATTGTCCACACAGAAGATTTTATTTATTAAAAAAAGCAGCATTTGTATAATTAGCAACTGCAATAGCCATTGGCAGTACAGCATGCTTAGTTTTCATAAATATCCAAACACATCAATTCTTTTAAATCATGAAATTTAACAGAAAAACCTTCAGTTATAAATATACAAAATCATCATTTTCTTTAGCATATACAAGTGGTAATAAATAATTATATAAAATTAATTATCAATACATACACATACACACAAAAAGAAGGTACTTAATAAATTTTTTAAAAAGTAGCATAAAAATGATATCTTTAAATTGTAAAGCAGTAATACATATTCTTCAACACTAATTCTATAAACATAAGAAAGGTGAGGTACAGTGCTAAGTGAATTTCAATAAAAGATGATTAAATATTAGTATTATTAGTCAATATAGATTTAATTTAGTTAAAATCTTGTCATTTACTCTGTTTTTCAAAATTTGCATCATTAGTTACATTTCTGTAAGAAAATCTTTATTTTTGCAAGGTCAAATTTTAAGCTTATAATAAATTATCTTCCTTCTGTTTTTCTATAACCTAAAGGAATAAGAAAACCACCGGGGAGTAAAAGTTTTTTACAAAGCTTTTTAGCACACCTTACAGCAGTATTAGAAATTGTTGAGAAAGAGAAAAGAAATCTGTACAAAAAAGGTGCTTCATCCTGAAGAACTGTGGATATAACTTTACAGAGGTATATAAAAAAGTACAAGTAAACTCTAGAAACAGAAGGAAGCCAATTTTTGATTCGCATCTAATTACAGTGATCTCTCACTTATACGCATTTTAAGGGACTGATTTAAAATAGCAACTGAAAGGGTCCTATTTTCTAATTCTTCATCTAAAATATAAGAGGCACAAAACATTAAAAAACAAAAAAAGCTTGATAATATTTTTTCAGTTAAAAAGAGAATAATACAGTGTATTTAAAAATATTTAACAATACAATTTAGTTTAACTTTTAAATAAAAAATAGAATGTATGCATAATTTAATTTTATATATCAGAAACTTTAATTGTATTAACAGTTCTTTATCAAAATGTCATCTCATTCCAACTCATTAAAATATGTTATTGAAGTTAAGTCATAATGTCTAAATTTTTCTAGGGCTACTAAAGCAACTAGTATAACTTGGTACAGGAAGATCAGTTGCACAATTATCACCTTATTTATAATCATATTCACCCATAACTAAAAATTTTATGATAATTTAACTCTTTCAGGACGAGCAGGTGGTCAAAAATCAGTTCCTTTGAGTCCGAGAGTTCCGGTGTGGGGATTTCTTAGAATAGACTCTCCCACTTTACCTCGGGGTTGCAATACGTATGGGGCGTGATCGTCCTAATCAATCAATGCTTTCAGATTAACTTGCAGTCTCCCTTCTTATTTACTCTGCCTAGTAACAATTAATTATTGCCCCCCCCCCCACAGGCAAACGTGTCACTGGGTAAAAGAGAAAGCCGCCTCTCAAAACACCCCTTCCTATTTCCCCAAGGTATACCTGTTTCTTCCACCTGTTAAAATACCTTCTACCCCTATTTTTTGCTCATCCGCCCGAATACGGCTCGGCCCGTCCTTAACCTCCTGAGCCGTCTAGGGCCAACTTCGTACCGAAAGGGTTAACGACTTTTTATGAATAGTTTTCAAGTAGACCTTTAAACAAAACATTTATACAGACAGCTGAGCATAATTGTTTTTAAAATAACATGAAATAAAAGATAAAAGCAGGTAAGTCAGGTTATTTCTGGAGAGTGTTAGTTACAGTATGTCCATAAACACTATTAGAACAGTATTCCTCCATTTTTGAGGTTTCTAAAAGTTCATTTTAAGACTTATGATTTCAGGTTAGAATCAGTATAGGTAGATGAAAATGCTTTTCTTGACATCCTAAAACATTTAAAAATATATGTTCTGGAGAAATCTTTGAATAAAAGTTTTTAAAATGATTTCTGCTGGCCAACCATGCATCTCATACAAAAATTGGGTAGATTCCATAAATATTGCAAAGAAAATAATACTCAATTAAGTTTGGCTTCTTTAACACAACACATAAGTAGAAAACTACAACTGCTGGAGAAGACTGTATTCAAATTGTCAAATATGCAATTTAAAAACAAAGATTGCATGTGACAAAAATTCATTAATAAATATTTAATATATCAAAGGTCATTTTAAGAGAGTTGTTTGTTTCATTAAAAAAAGGCAGACATAAAATGAAAATAGGGCTGTCTCATCTTGCAAAAACCCTAAGTAATAATGAGAAATAAGCCAGTCTAGTCTCACAAAGTAACTGTTAATCTCTGTCTCATCTTGTATCCATTGTTATTCATGTAGATACATATCTCGATACCACAGCAGAAAATAAAAAATGTGTAAGACGGTGCAGCACCTTTCCTTATATTCTTAATACAAATATTAATAAGAGATCTTTATTGTTTTCTTCATGCAAAGTAATACTCTCACAATACTCTGTACAAGGTATCTATTGGAGAGCAGGGAAAAAAAAAAAAAAAAAAAAAAAATCATATCAACAAAAGAATTTTCATGACACAATACAACATATCACCATTTTGTTGCTTTTGAAATGTAACTAATTTTAAACATTTTATAGTAATATTATAACTATACATATATAATATTAATTACTCTTAATAGTCACATTTAATTGTTTTATAAAATCCATGTTCTATGGTGGCATTTTCATGGTACATAATAAAAACTTCTTGCATGAACTTAAAAAAGATAGTTTTATCTTTGTCAGAAATATCTAGGATATTCTCAGTACTTTCCATAAAAAAAATTATATAACCTGTCTTTTAGAACACTGAAACCTTTTAACTGTTGACCATTAAACCACTAACTTTTCTTTGGCAATACCAATGAGAGAGTGTCCATAGCCAGAAGCTCCAACTACCTAGCCCAGAAGTGGGCCAATAACAGCAACAACCAATGAGAAAGGGTTGAGGAGAAAATTCGTTCTAAGAACATTCTTCGCTCAAAACGGTCAAAAGGGAATGAAATGTGACTATCCTAATCGGCAAGAAAAAACGGCGCGACAGTTTTTTCCCCCTTCCCTACAACTGGAGACTAGGTTGTAGGAAGAAAAAATTGTGACATTGTATCAAAATTTGTGACATTTTCGTGACTTTCATGAACCATTGTCCAAAATTGTGACATTCATGATTTTCATGACCGGTAGACACCCTGCTGTAAGATAACTAATACATACATATATTTTTTTATGAGATACAGAATAAAAACCTTTATTGCATAGGTCACTTGCTTATGAATATGTTTATCTCTACAAAGTAAAAAAGCAGAATTGGTAAATTTGAAAATATTTGTTTAAATAGAAGTGTTATAATGTTAAATATGAATACTACTTTCCTTGAAGGGGGGTGGAAGAGAGCTTATGATATTTTTTAATGGTGTTGTTCGAAAAAATCATGCAATTTTGGTACATAAGTACAAATAAACTAATTATGCCAGACACTTCAAAATTTTGAAACTGTCTCTTTACAAGCTGTACTACATACTGAATTAAACGACCAATCTGTGTTAGTTTCAAAACTTTTAGAAAAAATTCTTAAAAATTGGAAATTTTCGTGCCACTCTTCGAAAAATCTTGCAGCTCAGATCCATGTTTAAGAATTTTTCCTAAAAATTTCACAAGTGCCACAGCATTTTCACTTATTGCAGTGTGTAAAGCAGCTTATGAAGAACCGCCTGAAATTTTTTGGAGACCATGGTGCTATTAGTTTATTTCAATTTGTGTACCAAAACTAAAAACAGAGTTCTTTTTTTTCGACATATACCCTTAACAAGGGTACAACAACATATTTGTAATGAATATATAATTTAATACATTACATTAAAAGACTATTTTACAGACAATAAGTGCTGCAACCAATATTTCTTTTTGTTTACTTTTAATAAATCATTATATCCAGCAAGATAAAAGATAGCATGCATATTTGATTATAAACTAATACTGTTCTAGCATTCTCATTTGAGATCATATTAAAAAAAAATTGACACTAAACTAATCTATCTAAATTCTTACTATTTTGCTTTAAAACTAGACTACAACTGACATTGAAAAAGATTTGCTTAAAAAACAAATTACATAACTGGGAAACTTGCAGGCAAGAATCCACAGTCAGTGTGAGACACCATATTTAAATCTTAATATGAAAAGATACTACTTTTTTTTTTTTTAAACACAGCTATTTCAATATGAATAACAGTCTTAACCTATAAATATCTACATAAGTACACAGAGATGTTTCAGCAATCATAAGATTATTAAATAAGAAAATACATGGTTAATTCTGGTCACACAAAAATAGGGAATTTACTCTACCACACTGGAGGAAAAATAATCAACTATTTTCTGATATAGTAGACTGGATCCAGTTAATTTTAGGAGAAATTTTACTGAAAACAGTAGGCTGATTTGGCAGTCCACAAAGACCTTGAACAAAATTACTGTCAGTAACAAAACTTGCAGTGCCATAGACATGCCACTTATCATCTTTCTTGCAAACAAGAGGGCCACCACTGTCTCCCTTTAGAAAGAAAAGAGTGTTAAAACACAGTATCTACACAATCACACAAGCATACCAAAACTAAAATTGCAACACTCTTAATGAGTTATTGGAGAAAACATTACAGTAGAGTCAAGATGATCTTTAAGTACTTATTTATTATATTAATAAACGGAATAATGGGATGCTATACTAAACAGTAAAATGTAAAAATCGGGACACTTTGTAATTAGATATCAGTGCTACAAGAAATACACATATTACAAAAAAGTACCAGAAATCATAAACCATTCTCTTTAGAAATAATTGCAAAATTTTTAAAAAGTTTACTAAGCAATGCAATTACTGTATCAAATAATGATGTAATTAACATTTTATTTTTCTATTTCCACTTAACATTATATCAGGGTCTTTCTATTTTGTTTTGAGGGAAAAATCTGTCTTGTGAGATAAAAAAAAACCCATTTTATATTAGATTCTTGCAGATACATATGAAATAGTTTCTCACATACACATGAGTTATCACAAAAGATACTAAAACATTAATGTGTTTTAACTGCTACTTATTTAAAAGATCATATTTATCACAAACTAGTCTGATAATGATCAGCAAGAAAAATATGAGTTAAAAGTAAAGTAGATATGAGGTAAAATAATTAGAAATCACAGCCACAAGAACTTTAATACACAAATATATACTTCCGAGCAAAAGCAATCACAGTATTAATAAATTTTTAGTTATATTAAGTTTAAACAAGTAGATAGGGATTGAATAAATTTCACTGTTACAGCATTAAATGCACCACAAATGTTAGCCAAAATAAGAACTGTGGGAGTTAACAGGCCAACTGCGGGAGCTTTGTGAAGCAGGTTAGTGCCCATCCTGGGCTGTAATGCCATTAAGGGAAGATTAAAAGGAAAAGCAAAAATGTACATTAATATTATGTTATGTTAAGATTTGTAATCGAAATCTGAAATTCTATAACTAATTAATAAAATAGAAATAGAGAGACATGAAAAGTAAGACACTCTATCAGGGATGCGCCTCAAATCTAGAGATGTAATGAGTAGTGATTTGGCCGAATACCGAATATTTGGCCTATGGTTTAGGTCGAATACCGAATATTCGGCAGCCAAATATTAAATATCTTTAAATTTAAATTAAATTTTGCTTTACAAATTAAATACTAAGACATAAAGACATTAAAATTTCTTTATATTATTTGTAGATACTTAAACACACACACACCAGTACATTACCGGTAAAACTAAAATATCTTGGTTATGAAAAGATATCTATTATAAAGTTAAACAATTATGTTTGTAATTGAGGATCCGTGAAAGATTTCTCGCCCATGATGAAAAGGAGAGAAAATATGGCATAGCGCAGCAACGGTGACCACATGTGCAAACAAAATGTTTAATTGTCATGCTTAAGGCATGATGTAAATAAAAGAAGGCTCAGGATACATATACCAAAATTGTTAATAGGCAATTTCTCTTTTTATTGAAACTAAAGCAAGAAAGTGCCCAAAGATTTTGAAACTGAGGACTGAGGGAAGAACTTTGATATCCTGCATATTTTAACTTAACTGTCATTAAAATTTATGTAAATGCCATATATGCATTTAGTTATTACACCCAACTCTGCTATATTATATAATGCTATATAACACATTTATCTATATTTTTAAATATAAGAAAAAAAAAATGTAATAATTTTCATTAACTATTGCCAATAAATATTTCACAAACATACAGAGATCTTTTAGGTAATCTGATTTTAAAAAACACCACTAACTGCAAAAATTATAAGTGTACATTATCACCATAAACTCCTAAATAATTAAAAGTATAAATATAAAATAAGGTGTCCATTTTTAATCCAAAAGTATTGGAGACTAAAGAAATGTTGTAGAAGAAATTGTCATTCAAAAAAGAATGGAAAAAGATCGAAATAAA
Source organism: Cheiracanthium punctorium (assembly GCA_038373885.1). Lineage (NCBI taxonomy): Eukaryota > Metazoa > Arthropoda > Arachnida > Araneae > Cheiracanthiidae > Cheiracanthium > Cheiracanthium punctorium. The sequence goes on from JAWZYV010017935.1 coordinate 547,258, forward strand.
TTTGACTGAGCAAAATTTTCTGTGCAATTTAACTAATGCAATTCTAACTGTAAAAAGCACATTTCCATGTTTTCTTAGAAGTCTCATACCTGTGAAATACCAAATGGAGGCATAATTTTTGCCTTCAAAAATAAAATATGTAAATGATTTTTGGGAACTTTTATTTTTCTCTCCATTTTCCCAGTTTTCATGAAAATTCTTTTTCTCTGAGTTTTCCTTTTTTTTCTTGCAATTTCTGAACTTTCCGAATTTTCCCAGTTGCACAGCAACCCTTTCTCTATGGTTAGCAGATTAAAGAGATTTGCATCACATGTTTGGGAAAAAAAAGTCACTTTGCCCAGTTTTACACAATTTCAATTTGTAAATCAAAAATTGAAAGGTAAATAATAAATATTTTGGTGCTTTTTACTCATGAAACTCTTTTTATTTCTCCAACCACACATACTGAACCCAGTGCCTTTTTCAAAACTGGCAGTTCAATAGATATTCTCTATAGCATGAAAAGGATAACACAGCCTTATCTCTTCGGAAGAAGGCTGTTAATCCCTATTAATGTCTAAATAAAACATAATAAACATACCAGATATGCAGGCCCTGATTACCGCACAGGCCAACTAGGCTGCAGCCTAGGGCCCCCAGGTTTCAGGTGCCTCAGAATAATTAAAATAGTTTTACTATTCATCATGGGAGTCCATAGAAATTTTTTACAAGGGGCAAACTTAAAAAAAAAAAAAAAAAAATTCTACAGAGGGGCAAATTTTACACTTGAAACAAGTTGAGTTCCGATTTTGCTTTGTGATGCAGTTTTGTTTCTCCATCGTAACATAATATACTAAATCTCTAGTGCCTGTCTTGCCCCCTTATGGCAATGGGTGCTCATACTATTCTTAAAAAATGTGTTATGTTAAATTTTTAACAGTACTGAAATTAGATAAAGGGATGTGCTTTGACAACACATACCAATGAGCAAAAGGGTTTGTTTACATTGTAGTCAGATAAAACCAATGTCATGTTAATATCCTATGAAGAATTCACCAACCTCACAACAATTTTGAGCATAAATGCATTAAAAAAATTGTGAAATTTAAGTTAGAAATATTTGGACAAGAGAAAGTTTGAAGTTAACACCCCTTTTCCTACCCTCCTCATGCATGCCATTGCAAAGAAATTCTTTTATCCATGACTATATTTGATGAGGGGGGGGGGATATATGACTGTACAGGGGTCCTCCAAAAGTACTAGGCCTGGGGCCTTGCAATATATTAGTCAGGCTCTACAGGTATGCTAAAATTTTGATATTTTGCCATATTTTTAAAGGTATAATATTAAAAAAGGGTAATAAATAAAAATCATAATCTGAAATTGGACAAATGCTGATGATTTTGGATTTTTGGCATAGTATTGTAGACATTTAACAGTTTAAAACATTAATCCTACTTACATGACATAAACCATGGAGTCTTTCTGAACGCCCAGCACACACCATATTTTCTTTTTCAAATGTTTGAAAAATATTATTACATGCTGTTTCATTTCTAATAGGATGTTCAGCCTGTTTTAAAACATCAGCAGATCCAGACCCTAAAAACAAACAATTAAAAATATAGAGAACTGATTCATAAATCAATAAATTATAATAAAAATATTTGTTAGAAACAATCAAAAACTCATGTAACACATTGGTCAAAATGTCCTGGGACTAACCCACAGATGGTGCCACAAGTGAAAAATCCCATATGTGTATCAAATAGCTGTGACCTTCAAAAGATGCGGGTGAAAGTTTCATGCAATTTCGAACTTTTTTCTTCCAGATATTAGAGTTTTAGCGGCGCTCAATTTGAAATTTTCAAAGAGTGGAAAAAAACAGGGTTGGCAAGTTTTTCACAATTGATGGTTTTATCCTGTTTTAACACTGTCATGTCAAAAACCCTTTTTGACAATAAGTGTTAAAAACATAAAATTCTGTAAAACTTTTTTTTTTTTTTTTTTTTGTAATAAAATTGCACATTACAAATTTCCTCATTTTTCACTTTACCACTTGAGTAAACTTTTGGACAAATTGGCAGTACAAACCAAATATTTTGTTTAAAATTTCCATGCATAATTTTGGTTCAACAAGCAGGTTAAAATACAAAATAATAATAATAAGCTACTACTGTAAATAGGCAAATATATATATATATATACATATATATATATATACACATATATGAATAAAGATATATCAAAAAACAAAGTGTCATAAAAATTTGCTGTGCTTGTTCTGAATAAAAGCATGCCCTGATTATCACACAGGCACTTGGGCCCGTGCCCTGGGTACACATGCAGAAGCAGCCCAAAAAATTTGAGTTTAGAGCTATGTATAGAGGCACAAAAATTGAACCAGCTATATGTAGTGGCACACAGTTTTAAAAGTGCCCTGGGCACAAAAATGTTATTGCCTGGCCCTGAATAAATGAATTTAACATAATAAAATGAAAAGTATTAGAAAAGTTAAAGTATATTGACAATAACCAATCATTATTTTGATTGTAAATTATAATTAATTTACTTGCCAGAGAATATTGTTATTGTAGTATGATACGGAATATATTATTAGTAATGGATTATATTTATACAGAAAAACAAATATTTAGACTCATCAAAAATGTTTAGGCAACTGTTGATTCAGTAATTGAATACTAACTTAGCTTTAGCAAAGCTCCTCTTTAAAAAATAAGAAATAAAATCATGGCATGAAGGTATTCAACTAATTACTTATATCCATAAATTTCAAACAAACTGATCTAAGGTAGAAAAAATATATAAAAGTACTTTCAAAAATATATTTATCCATTTTCAATATTTAATCTTAGCATGACAAATAATTTGAATTGTGGCATATAATTATAAATTAATTATATTAATTATCAAATAAAATATATTAAATTTAATTTGATTAATTATGTAATTTGATATTTAAAATAAAATGTCACGAATGACTAATAAAAATAACATGTATGTATAGGTTTTTGACAGTTTTCGACACGTTTTTTACATGTCATGTCAATAGCCAGTTTTTGACGTCAAAAACCCAACCCTGGAAAAAAATGAATTTCATATGTTGATTAAATATTGCTTTTTAATGGACAAAAATACTGTTCAAATGCAGCAATGGCTTGAAAAATGTTATAAAGAATCTGCTCCATTAAATACAACTGTTTGTTAGTGGTTTGACGAGTTTAAATGGTGGCGTATGGACACTGATGATGCCGAATGTTCTGGACATCCAAATGAGGTGACCACACCTGAAAATATTCAAAAGATTCTAAAAATCGTGTTGGACAACTGCAAAGTCAAGTTGCAGAAGATAGCTGACATCTTAAAGATATAGAAAGGCAATGTATATAATATTTTACACAGACATTTGAATATTGTTTTCCAAAAAGAGAGATTGTTTTCGAAAAAAAAAAGAAAGAGAAAAATGAAAAAAAGAGAAAATTGTTTTCCAAGAAGGTGCCGCACGTGCTGATGCTGGAACAAAAGCAACAGCGTGCTGATGATTCAGAACACTGTTTGGAACTCTTCAGGAAGAACAAACAGGATTTTTTTGCATCGATATGTGGCAATGGATGAAACATGGATTCACTATTATACTCCACAGTCACAAATCGGCAATCAGCTGAGTGGAAAGCAGTAGGGAAAAGTAATGCTGAAGATTCCTATTTTTACATAGTGGCCACTGGCTCCTAAATCAATTTCATCTAGGAGCCAGTACTTACCGCAATCTTTAGCATATTGGCTATATGTATGCACATAGTTGATATCTATTTTATTTGCTTGTACAGCTGTAGAGCATATCTACTGTATATATAGAGAGACGGAGTGAGTGGTAATAATAGATAACATAGAGATAATTAAATACATTTTAAAAGGAAAATCTATTTTTAAGTGACTAATGCAAGGTGCAAGTTATGATAACCAAGAAATATAAATGGTTGAGAATTTTAAGCTTATGGCATCATTTATATAGCAATAGCATATACATTTGTTTCCAAACACTAAATCTGAAACAAGACAAAATATTATTCATAGCATTTATTAACTAAATTACAGAAGAATGTGTCATTTTTTTAATCAAATTTGGTCGTCTTAGTAGGATGGTGCCATTCCATCACAATTTTATGCATAAATTATAAGCCTATTTTCAATAGTGTTTTGTTCCATTGATAGGTATTTCTCTCCTACAGTATTCTTTAATGCAGAAAAGACACATTCTTTAAGAGCATTTGATGGAGAAACTGTTAACAAAATGGTCACAACATCCCTAAGAACATTGAAGCAGGTTAAGTTTGGAGATAACGAACTTCATAAGCAATTCGGTTAAAGTCCGAGATCCTGACTGGTTCTTAAGGATATGTTTAGCAAGTGTCCATTCCTTGCTAAATGCACATGCAGCACTAAACCAAAAATGGTAATACAGTCAACTCCCTCCAGTCCGCACTCACTGGGACCAAGGGTTGTGCGAATTACAGGATTTTGTGGATTATAGGTCATTTTTTTTTTTTTGGTTTACATTTTTATATTTAGAATTTCTCTTTAAATTATAGTCAATTTACTGTAAATAAAATAGGAAATGATGAAAGAAAATGCATACATATGCCGTTGAATAAAAACACAATTAAATGTCAATATAAATACAATTAAATTTACAGAGAATTTACTAAAGGACTGATGAAAGAAAATATTTATGCTGCTGAACTAAAACACTATTTTTAATATTAAATACAATCACTAATGCAAAAATAAAAGAATAAATTATCTCTAAATTTTTTATTTATTTTTCATTTTTTCAAACATTGCAGTGATTGTAATTTATTTAAGAGATTTAATTTTTCTTCAGAAATTTTGTCCTGAAGCCTTCCAATTGTCAGTAACTCTTGGTCACTGCCAAATGATTGCTTTAGCAAAATGTTTAAATACTTGTCTCCCAGAGCTAACCGTTCTTCAAAAGTAATAGTACACTAGAGGACCCCAAATCCGGAAGTTTTTCAAAAAACAAACAATTCTTTTAAAGGGCAGCTGTTGTTGTTGTTTGTAATTTCTTTGAAAGACCGTTTTTAACTAAATATATCTATTATATAAATGTGAAAGTTTGTCTGTTTGTTTGTTCGTCTGGGAACTCCTCCCACACCGTTGAACCGATCGGCTTGAAATTTTGCAAATACACGTAAAATGACATAGAATAGTCCGTAGGCTGCTTTAAAATTCTGAAAATCCACCCGTTCCCCAATTTTTAACGATTTTTCGCAATTTTCAGGGTAGAAAGCTACTCAAATGTCCGATTTCAGCACATTCGTGAGCATAGTTAACAAAGTTAGATTTATTTATTTATTACTTTCAATAATTCAAGTGAGACTGACGTCATTTTGATGTCACGCGTGTAAAAATGCATTAAAAACCCTAATGAAGTTCACAAGTTTTGACAAAAAACTACACCACGAGCGAAATAATAAACTTCCATCGAGATTATCAGATGCTGTAGAAAATAAAATAACGTGTTTTTTTTCTTTCTTTTTCTTCTTTCACTAATTCATGTTAGATATCACAACAGAGAATGATGTCATTTTGACGTCATGAGTTTAAAAATGATTTAGAAATCTAATTACATTAAAAGGCTTTGACGCAAAAATTTACTATTATAAAAATTCAAAGTATTTTGTTTAATGCGCGTGTTACCCTTAGCGATTATTGAGCTCTGTGATTTTTCAGCAACCATAATTACGAAAGGAAACTTTTTTAAAACGTGGGAAATTCAAATGTCGCCACAAGATGCAAAATACTAATTAACATAATGCATAGTATTCGCTATCGGTTTGACGACGGTCGTTGTATGTATTCCCAAAAATTGTGCAAAATGTCGCCAAGTTTGGACGACTTTTAACAGTATATTATCTATATCAGATATACTTTTTTTTTGGTTAAATTTAAGCAACTTAACAAGCTCTTGCAGGAAAGTTACATCATTAGCAAAATAGCTCCGGAGAATATTTGAAATACCGATTAGTTAGAATAACCCCAATAATAACTCTCTAATTAACTAAAGTTCTGTTGCAAGCGAGTTTTTCAATGTCGTATGTTTCAATGTTACTCCGTTAACAATCTACTGCGCGAAATAACTAAATTCGACTACCCTGGTTAGAACGTGACGCCATAGATTAAAAGTTGTCTGAAATTCGTAAACTCTGCAATACAATTTAACTCCCTATTCGCAATTTGAGCTATTCCAAATAGTTCCTCGAGATTGCACAGTTTGATGTTTTGACGAGCCTGAACCATGGTGGATTTAAATACTATTTAAATTGGTACAGCTTGGATGTTTTCCACCACCACGAGATGAAATATTTTGCTGTTCTAAATACGCCAATCAGACAAGAATTATGCTTAAAAATATATGGAGATCTGTTTTAATGGAAATGCATAAATTCCACAGAATCACCAAAAAGCAGAAAAGGCATCATTGGTTTAAAATATCTAATCTCTTTCTTTAAATTGAGCATTAAAGACGGAGAAACGAAGATACATAATATAAATATAAGTAATAGATAGTATTCTCATTTTTTTCTCTGTTAGTAATAGTAGATTTGTTTGGATAATATGGATTAAAGCACAGTATACCGCGTTAATAACTATTTCGTGAAATTAAGCGTGTTATATTCATTATTTTTCAACGATCGTCTTACAACTAACTAAACCGTAATCCTACGTTGCGTAATATATCCCGCGGTAGTTTCAACAAAAATACTACTTGAACTTTTTGACATTTTGTTTTCGCATAGATAGTTACGATTATATTTTAGTAAAATAGTATTCGTTTCCTACCGTGCGAAGAACGGGCACACATCTAGTCTATTATAAAATAAACAAGCTCAATCAGAAAGGAGGGAATTTCACTGGTCGATCGCGAAAGGGGGGGGGGGGGGCATGCGGTGCATCATTTGTATATTTGATATCTCAGTATTACATTAATTTTCAATCTTGCGAGGTAATTTTTGGTTTCTCGTTATGTAAAAATATTCTATGCTATTATATAAACTTTAAAGAGGAAAAGAGTGTTATCCTCTTCACACACACATCCATTACATTTCAAGTGCTGATGATTCATTATTTCCGCTGGTGCTCCTCTGGCAGTTAAATGTAAACAAAGAGAGAGGCCGTGGTCTGTTTATGCTTTTCTTTCTTTCTTTCTTCCTACAGAACTGCAGTTATGTGGAGAAAGTTTTTGTTGCATAATAAATCCCTAGACAGAAGATCAAAAGGGTGGGGTAGGTGGTGGGGAGAATCAGAAAATTGCGCAACTGCTGTGTAGTAGATTGCCAAATCACGGTTTGCGTTTAAAGTTAAACATGTTACATATTTTCAGCCAATTTTAATTGCAACGGTCAATCTTTATGATCGTCTCTGGAAAGAGTGAAGCGATGCGATTGGATGGTGCATTGCTTCGCAGTTCATTATTTACATCCATTCACTGAACACATGTAACTTAGGATATAAGTTTCTGTATGTTTAATTACATAATATACTTAAGTATATGAAATTATTTACTTGAAATACCTGTGGAAAAGCATTAATAAATGTCTTTATAACATTCAGCCAGTCAAATAACTTCTATTACAGTAATACTACCAGTCAAATGCCGCTCAAAATGTAAACAAACTTGTTTGTTTACATTTGAAATATATCGCGGATTAGCGGGAGTTGACTGTAATAATAATAATAATACATCTTAAAAGGGGAATGGAAATTTCCGGAAAATTATTATAGCATGGCGCCTGGGCATGAATTTATTGGTGGCCAAACAAAAGAATTTAGTCGCCAGCTGGCGACTGGCGACCGGGAATCTTCAGCTCTAGGGAAAAGCCGTCCAAAGACACAGCAATTAGCTGGAGAGGTTCTAGCAAGTGTTTTTTGGGATGCACATGGCATAATTTTCATAGACTATTTAGAGAAAGGAAAAAGAATGAATAGAAAGTATTATGTAGCATTACTAGATAAATTAAAAGAAGAAATCAAGAAAAAATGGCTCCATATGACAAAGAAAAAAGTGCTCTCTCATTAAGACAATGCACCTTGTCACAAGTCGGTGGTTACAATGGCAAAACTTTATGAACTGGGCTCCCAATTGCTTCATCACCCACCTTATTCTCCTTATTATTTTTATATGCACCATTGTGTGCACATGCATGCATGAATATATATTGTGCTGCAAAAGAATTTTTTGTATTTCTGCAGCTTGTCGCTGAAAGCATGACAACATTCTGACACAGGGGGTGTACTTACTAACCCACTTTCATGTCCCCAAGTTAAAAGTATTTAAGTGTTTTTATCATCTTCTAATGTCATTAAAAAGGACCCCAAAAATTCAACAAGGCACCTCAAACAGTTAATATTATAAGTGACGAGGAGCCATGAGTCAAATTGAATTATACTAGTCTAGACCCCATCACAAGTTTGACATACGATGAGCAATTCACAAAGTCATTGTCACATGTCACAAAGTCATTTATTTTATTTTAGGGATGCACTAAATACCATATCTTGCGGAATAATAAATGTTCAGTTGAATTTCTAACTGAATATTCGGCTGAATACCGAATATTTGGTCCAAATTTATTAAACTCTAGTTAAGCTTTGTACACCAATTAATTTAATTTAATTAGTTTCTTTTTAAACAGTATTTAATATTTCATATGGTGTGAAACTTCAGAAATTAAAGTACAGCAAAATTTAATATTCAAGTATTTCTTTTATATATTATTAATCACCTTTTTAAATATTCATGAAATCATGATCATTCTTTTAAACCTGCATATTTCATTAAAAAATTAGCAGTTAATTGACTTTACACATTCATGAACACTTAATAATGAGTGAAAAAACACTGAAAATACTGGTGTTAAACGATAAAGTAAAAAAAACTTTGTAAAAAACACACATAAGACGTAAAAGGAAAGAGTTTCCTTTTACTTCTTATGTGTGTTTTTTACAAAGTTTTTTTTTTAATTACTTAATAATGAGATTCTTTTTTTTTCTGGTTATTGTTTCATATTTAAATGAGTTAGTAATGGTAAGGTTAATGTGTCATAAAATTTAAGAAAATTGCAAAGCAACAATACATAATAGCTTAACATCTCTGTCACAACTCTAGCGACCGTGGAATTGCGAATGGTAGATCGTCTGTTTCCGAGCGGTTATATTTAATTGAGGCATTCCTTTGGTTCCGATCCACTTGCGGTAAAAGAAAACATACTCAATAGATCACAATTAACTCTTCTGGATTAAACTAATTTTTAATATTTACAGAGAACTATGTACAAAATGATGCAACTATGCTTTCCCATAATGGAAAATAAAAAAAAAGTAAATTACACATCATATTTTGTTTCCATCGAGAGGAGAGACACATTGTCCTCTCTCCCTCCGTTCGAAACTAAACTGACTCTTCTTTTTTCTCTCGCCCCCTTGTCCAAGCGGGAGCTTGCTGAGTCGGGGGTGACGTCAACTAGGGTCAGGGGTCAGCATCGACCCTCCCTGGTGAAAGCACATAGATAGAATAATACTGTGAGAGAACACGGGTTTCCAAGGGCGCGACATTACGCCCCCACCTAAGAGCGAAATTTGCCCTTAAAGGCTGATTTCCTCCAATTATATAATATATACGAAACAGTCTCACAAGTGATCTATGAATGACCTATCCTTACAAAGTAAGATACAGGGATTTTTTTTTTTTTAAACTTTCACTTTGATTAAAAAAAAACATTATAGTAACTCAAAAAACACATACCAAAATAATAAACTAAAATACACCTAAACAAACAAAAAAAAATATTAAAACCTGATAAATTACAAATCAAACAGAAAGTAATTTTACTCATCCTGCTTTAGTCTTGAAATGGCATCTGCCGCTTTATGATTTTTACCTGGCCTGTGGGTGATTACATATTTCCATCTTTGAAGCGCCAATGCCCAGCGTGTGAGCTTTGAGCTTCTGGGAGTCACTTCATTTAAATATGTTAGCGGATTATGATCAGTGATGATCTCCACCGTCCCCCCGTGAATCCACTTATCAAATTTATTGAGTGCAAAAAGTACTGCCCAAGCTTCCTTTTCAATACTCGCCCAATTTTGCTGAGTTTCAGTTAACTTTTGGCTGGCAAAAGCTATGGGTTTATACTCTCCATTCTCGTCCTTTTGTGTCAGACAACACCCAACAGCTAAATTGGAACTATCGGCATGCACCTGAAATGGTTCTGAAAAATTAGGTGTCGCCAAAGCAGTAACCCCACACAGTAATTTCTTTAGCTTTTGAAAAGCTTCCTCATGCTCTCCTTTCCATGGAATATTGGTACTCGGTGAATTTTTCTTGGTCAAATTGGTTAAAGGTACCGAAATCTGAGCAAAATTAGGGATATATGCTCGATAAAAACCCATAAGACCTAACACTGACCTAACTTCCTTTTTGGTAGTTGGTTGTTTTAAATTTTTAATAACAGCAACTTTTTCTTCATCTGGGGCGTGTTTTCCCCCTCCAATTCGATGTCCTAAATATTTTATCTCCGTTGCCGCAAAAGTACATTTTTCTAACCGAACGGAAAATCCTAATTTTTCCAGATGACTGAAAACATTTTCAATGTGTTTCATATGGTCAGCGAAATTTTCTGAAAATATGATAACATCATCGATGTAGGCCTGTGCGTACTCGCTGTGCTCTTGTAAAGCTAAATTCATTTCCCTTTGAAATGTGCCGGCCGCGCCTGATAAACCGTAAGGCATAGTTTTAAATTGCCACTGTCCTGAATGTGTGGTAAAACTTGTTAATGGTTTGCTCTTTTCTTCCATGGGGATCTGCCAGTACCCTCTTAAAAGATCTATGCTTGTTAACCATTTAGCTGACCCTGCAACATAAATTAACTCTTCCCGATCTTTCATGGGAAAGCTGGGGACCTTAGTTACCGCATTTAACCCTCTGAAATCCACACATAACCGAGTCGTTGCATCTTTCTTTGCGACACAGACAACTGGATAAGCAATTTCTGCGTCTGAAGGTTCAATTAAACCCAAACACAGTAATTCCTTTACCTGTTTATCTACCTCTTTACGATATGCCATTGGTATTGGATAACAGTGAGGCTTCTTCCTACTCACTCCTTCTATTAATTCTATTTTATGCACCCCAACCTTAGCTGGCTGTACTTCTCTAGTAAATAAATTTTTATACTTAAGAATAATTTTTCTTAAAATGTTTGACTCCTCCCCTTTCAGTTCTGGCAATTTTAAATTATCCAAAGTGGTACCAAAAATCTCTGGAATTTTCTGTTTATAAGGTACGTTTTCTACCTCCCCAAATTCTTCCTCACCTTCAAAAATCATATTAATTGCATTAGATCTTACAACATATTGTCTAATTTTGTTTTGATGGACATGTTTTCTAGACCCGTCCTCCATTTTAACTATAAAAGAATGAAGACCCTTTTGCTCTTCAATAATCGCCGGACCTTGCCATCTTGCGTAGAGTTTATTCGATGAGTCGGGAATTAATACAATTACTCTGTCCCCTATTTTAAATTTCCTATCGCTCGATCGTAAATTATAATATCGGGCTGTCCTTTGTTGTTGGACACCTGCTATCAAATTTGCCTGCTCTGCCGCATATTCGAGTTTTGCTTTCAACTCCTGCAAATATTTAGAAACAGGGGTCGTGCTTAGTTGTAATCCCTTGTGTTCTCCTGTCCAAGTGTCCTTTAAAATTGATAAAGGACCTCGCGGAGGTCTTCCATACAAAAGTTGGAAAGGTGCCACCCCAGTGGTACTGTTTGGTATTTCTCGATACGCCCACAACACATAAGGTAAAAATAAATGCCACTTTTTCCCTTCGCTCCTTATAACATGATGTAACATCCTTTTAAGGGTAGAGTTATACCGTTCCACTAATCCATTGCTCTGGGGGTATTGGGGTGTGGAAAACCTGGGACTTACTCCTAGCCGCTTTTCAAATTCCTGAGTTAATTCCGCCTTGAAATTCGTCCCGTTATCTGAAGCAATAACATTCGGGATCCCCGTCCTAGAGAAGATTTCTAACAACGCTTCACAGGTTGTCTTAGCTGATAAATTAGTAATTGCAACCGCCTCTGCCCAACGACTATGGACATCTACAAGACAAAGAATAAATCGGTGACCTTTAGAGCTGATCGGTTCAATGGGTCCTATTAAATCTACATTTACGACCTGGAATGGCAATTCAGGTCTCGTAACGGGAGTAATTGGGGTTCTATCTTTTACTTTTACTGGTTTTGTCAACTGACATTCGTGACAACTGCTAACAAAATCATGGACATCCCTCTTTAAACCTTCCCAATAAAAAGAGTATCGTATTCTTTCTGCTGTTTTCCTTTCCCCCATGTGTCCAGCAAAAGGAGATTCATGAGCTAATCTTAAAACTTCAGCCCTCCGCCTTTCGGGCAAAACCAATTGAGCACAATTCTCCCCAAGAATTTTTTCCGTGTGAAAGAGATATCCGTCAGATACATAAAAATTGCTCTTATTTTTTCTTCCTAACTCCCATTGCCTAACAAGCCTTTCACACTCTCTTTGCTGATGCAGAAAAGATAAGCTTTCACTGTGACTGATTTCGTCCCGATGTCCATCTATCTCTGATTCATTATCTGCGCTCTCTTTTTCGACCTCTGAACTGCAAGAATCACCTGTTTTGACTTGAGTTGCTCTTCCCCCTATACAATCATTCCCTGATTCTACAGCTTCGCTGAGCGGAACATAATTTTCGCCTTGACTCACGTTACTTTCCCTCTTGTCTCCGGGGGGGTCCCTACAATCTAATCCTGACTCGCTTTCCTGTAGTCTTTTTATGATAGCCGGAGGTATCAACATATCTTCAAGCAATTCAGGAGCAATAGCACACAATATCTCTTCATGAATCACATTCGTTCTGCCATCCTTAGCTATCGCCAAAGGGATGTTTACTAACGGACATTTTATTGCAGGGCCAAAAATGCCCTTTAAATAAATTGAAGGCTTGTCCCTGATATCTATTTTCGGGACAATACCTCTTCTAATTACTGTTATTTCCGTTCCTGAGTCCACTAAACAATTCGTGACCACCCCGTCAACACTAATGTCAATTTTTTCTAACTTACACAATTGATTTTTTATTGTGTTTCCCTCGGGTTTTGACTCCAGTAATTTACTAACTCTAGCAATAACTGCTCCTTCTTCGATCTCATTGTCTGACTGAGGATCTTTTTCTACTCTCTTTGCTCTGGCTGACTTAGCGCTTCCCGTATTTTTGTTTTGGGGATTCCTATTTAATCTCCAACAATCCTTTTTTAAATGGTTCTTTCCCCCACAGTGATAGCAAGAAAAATCCTTTCCAACCCTCCTGTTCAGATCTATTCTACCTTTTTCCTCATAATTTCCCCTATTGGAATTCTTAAAATCCACATGTTTCTCCCAGTCCTTACTAGTTTCTCTTTTATGCCCGTTTTTAGGAGTATGGTACGTTTTTCCCTTCGCCATGTAGAACACATCTATTTCCTGGGCCAACTCTTTAGGTTTAAACCAATTATCCCCTTGCCTAACCCCTATGTGTACAGCCGTTTCTGAGTCAAGCGTTTCAAATATCCTGTCAGCCACTACCAGCTGCTTTATCGTCTCAAAATCTTGTGCCTTCCTCAACTTACAATAGTAGTCCCACATAGAAGATAATCTAGAGGTGAATTGGGCAAACGTCTCACCAGGCTCCCTAATCGCTTTCTTAAAATTTTCCAAACATGTTCTAGCTGACGGTTGGAACTCCCTTAAAACTACCTTTTTTAATTCCTCATAATTTTCATACTGTTCCCCTTCGACATATGACAGTAATGGAGCCGCTTTTTCTCCTAACAAGCAAAGCAAAATTTTCCCCTTTAATTCATCTTCAATCTGTTCACTACTGAACGCTTTTTCCAGACTAGTGAAAAAATAATCCCAGCCTTCGGCTTTGTTTGGAACTTTGACCGTTAAGAGTCTAATTATCTTAATTACTTCTTCAAACGATCTTTTTCCACCTTGCCCTTCCTGACCTGTTACTATAATTTGACGCCCCTCTTGATCTGACCTTTGTGACTTTATTTTTTCCATTTCTATCCGTTCCTGAGATTGAAGTTTTAAAATCTCCATCTCATTTTTTTTCCCTCACTTGCCTTTCATCAATTATTGACTGTAACAGTTCTTTCACTGTTTCCTCGTCATAATTTTCCATTCCTAAAATAATCTTTTTTATATCTATCATCGTTTGCTCTGGTTGGACTTCCAACCCCAATTCCGATGCTAGCAAAATGAGTTCTGCTTTCCTCCCTCTCATTAAGAAAGCCATATTTAACCAATATTGAAATAGAAAATTTTCCTCACAAAAATGTTAATCAATGCACAAAAGTACGTCCCTTATATAGATAACATAACTTCTCAATACCCGGACAATGGGAAAAAATACACTGATCATTTGAAATAATAAAAATAACATGCTTTTCATGCAACAAAATAAAATAACATTAAATAAATATTCAGCATTCTATAAATACGTATTTCATATTTACTTATCATTTCACCCACAACCCAGTGCTGTGAAATTAACACTACGCTTTTCCTTAAAATAGGTAAAAAGTATTCAGCATTCTCTATAATATTTACTCTAATTTTAATCAACATTCAGCTGATATTTATTTCTAATAAATGCGCTCCAACATTTACTTAAAATTATAAACATGTTATTTATCATGTCACTTATCCCTGTATCAAACAATCAAGGAAAAGTCACTCACCTTGTCTGTTGATTTCTTCAGTATCAAACTTTAGTTGTCAGGCTCCTCTCCATAGTAGCAAACACACACGCATACTGTAAACGTCGATTCTTTATATCCGTACTTGATGATTTGTCGTACCATCATCACAGCAGCACATTTATCCAGTAAGTTGTAAGGATATCCACATTAGCTCGCCATCATTATATAAACACACATATCCAGAAATCGGAGTTATAAGGATCTGAGATAGACTTTTCTTTTATCCCACCGCTGCCACCACTTTATGTCACAACTCTAGCGACCGTGGAATTGCGAATAGTAGATCGTCTGTTTCCGAGCGGTTATATTTAATTGAGGCATTCCTTTGGTTCCGATCCACTTGCGGTAAAAGAAAACATACTCAATAGATCACAATTAACTCTTCTGGATTAAACTAATTTTTAATATTTACAGAGAACTATGTACAAAATGATGCAACTATGCTTTCCCATAATGGAAAATAAAAAAAAAGTAAATTACACATCATATTTTGTTTCCATCGAGAGGAGAGACACATTGTCCTCTCTCCCTCCGTTCGAAACTAAACTGACTCTTCTTTTTTCTCTCGCCCCCTTGTCCAAGCGGGAGCTTGCTGAGTCGGGGGTGACGTCAACTAGGGTCAGGGGTCAGCATCGACCCTCCCTGGTGAAAGCACATAGATAGAATAATACTGTGAGAGAACACGGGTTTCCAAGGGCGCGACAGGTTTCAAACGCTTATTCACATGTAATAGTAGTAAGTAACAACTAAAATTAATTTAGTACTATGGTACTATACTATATCTTTCATTCATGATATAAAAAATGTGCATGTGTTTACCGAAGGGGAATACTTAAATTTGTTTACTATTCGGCTGCTGAATATTAAAGTATTCGGCCGAACCGAATATTTGGTTTGTCTGCCAAATAGGCAGTATACCAAATACCAGCCGAAAATTAGGTGCATCCCTGTTTTATTTACATAATTTAGAGACTACAAACAAACAAATATACAATAAAGAAAATGCATATATACATATAAGCAATGAATATTATTAATTCTGATCAAAGTAAAAATTAAGACTGTAAAATGTTACTTAAAACTCAAACAAGAAGAAAAAAAATGAAAGATTTGCATATAATCTAAAGTTGTTTGAATAACAAATTTTTATTGTGGGTTTTAACGGAGCAATCAACAGGTGGACGATTATAATGTTTATAGTCTGAAGGCACATTTCTAATGTAAAAAGAAAATGCAGTACTTTCCAGTCTTATGGGCACGACACAAAATTTATGTGGTCAAAGCATTTTAAGACAAAAAAAGTGTTGCAAACTATGACACAAGAATAATCAGCTTTCTTACTCATAAAAACAGGATAGTTTAACTGATCATGTTGTTGCCATCTTCCACAAATTTTAGCAAAGTTCTTTCAGAGTATCCAAACAGAAAATAACCAAAAATTATTTATTAACTATAACAATATACTGCTAAAATATTTTCTTATTACCTCTTGTAATACCCCAGCCAGTCGCAAAGCATTTTTCACCAATTTTCAAATCTTCATTAAGTTGTGGTAGGCAGACTGCTTGTACGTGTGGGTTCATTAATACAGGTGCACTGAGTTTCACAAGGGCTAAGTCGTGTGACATGCTGAATCTTCCATCTTTCAAAAACTGGAAAGTAACAAAATACACAAATTCAACTACATTTAAAGCAAAAGCTCTATAAAGAGAGTTATTAAAAAGTGAATTTTTTTACAAGATTAAAATCTGTATTCCGATTCAGCAATTCTCTACTCAACTAAATTGATATTTACCAGAATAACTAATAATTCAGCATAATTCCTACATGATTTTATCAGTTTATAAAAACAGGAGTGGTAAATAGTAAATTTTTAGAATAATTGTCAAGCAGACCTAGATAAAATGTAAAACTGTGTGCAAACTCAAATTATTTTTTTAAAATTTTCAGAAAAAAAAAGTAAGAAAATCTGATACACTTTCAGATTTTAAATACACACTAAAGCACTATATATTAAAAGCGTATCATAATCCATGCATCTTCCTTATTCCATATTAAGTTGGAAAGTGTATCACTATTCATGAGTGTGCCCTATTTTTCACCCTTGTTTCATATAACATACCTTTGGTATCGAAATCTATCTTAAAATTGCCTACTAAAACTGTTTTACAATTCCTACCACGCATATTCCAACTGTACTTCACCATTTTAAATACTGTTTGGAATGTGCATCATAATCCATAATTGTGCCATGTTTGATTTTTCCGGGTTGATTTCTATTTTAATGCCCCGACTTTCCCTAAGGTGGAAATAATTAAACATATGCAGTTACCATGATGATTTTTGTACTTATGTGGCAATGTTAATCAAAATCTATCTTAAAATCGTCTACTGGAACTGTTTTACAATCTTCGCCTAGCATATTCCAACCGAACTTCACCATTTTGAATACTGTTTGGAATGAGCATCATAATCCATGAGTGTGCCGTGCGTGTCTGCCTTGTTCCATAAAACACATATTAGCAATTGAAATCTTTATTAAAATCGCCTATTAACACTATTTTGCAATTTTCGCAAGGGGTATTTTAACTATACTTCTGTAGTTTCTAGCCAAATTCGGAAGTTATCGACAAATTTGGTTCGGTTTTGAAGTTATATTTGGCAGAAAACTTTGCGATCAATTAACGAAAATTGCAAACATTTTTGCGACTTTCCAGATTTTAATAACTTCTCCACACCTCCGTGTTATCAGGCAAACACATTTGAAAAGATTTTCCCCGTGAAAGTTCATGTCTACAAAAGTTCTCTACAAATCATGTCGACAGAGGGGTAAAAATAATTTGTAAAATCTTAAGTGCCAGCAAAAATTTTTAGGAGTCACATATACTGAATTATATAGCTAAACAAAGGCTAGTTGTCAAGGGATATTTTTTAGTCATCTGGGCGACCTAGTGCCTGGGTTATTTTGAACACCGTGTCGACACGAACCTGGGACTGAACGAAAAAGCAACCTAGTGCTAATAAGCATCATAATTTAATATTATATTCTAATGCTATAAGGTTACGCTTCAGTACAGACCATTTTAAAAGTGTGATCAGTAAAAACTTGATTCTATAGCTTCTATAACTACAATAACATCAATAATCCATAACTACAATAACAAAACTTATGCAATAGAAATCAATATTATTAAAAGACTTTAAATGCATACTCAGTGATACTTGATCCATAATATTTGGCTGATTACAGTCACTGATGAAAAGAGAAATTTCTTCTTTCAACTTTTCAAATTCTGCCAAAATTGATTTTACGTTTTCATCATCTTTCTTGAGAATGATTTTAGCATTGAGAGCGCTAAAGTAACATTTAGGGCTGTCTGTTGTGCTTTTAATACTGAATGTGTTGCAGTTTTCATCAGAGCAATCAAGTAAATCATCGTCGTTATCAACAGGTTGATCTCCCATCAGATAATATAATTTTAAATTTCTCACCCTCTCTCCAAAGTTATCTAACATTAATTTAATTTCTCGAAATCGCTGTAATAATTCTGAGTGGGATCTGCAGATATGTATGTTAACAACAGCCAATAATCCTTGAATAACAGAAATTGAATGAGAAAGTTCAAATCCTTCATAATACCCGTGATCAAAGCCACTCTGTGACGTGGATTTTTCACCTAAACATTTTCCATCCGCAAAACCAGCTTTGATAGGAACTTGTTTTATTTTTTTCCACGTTACTTCATCAACATCTCGCATATCTCCTTCTTCGTCAAAAACTTCATCAACTTGTGTCGTAGCCATCGTAGTTGTTGTCGACATATTTGTTGGTTGGTTGGTTGGTAGAAAGCGTAGAAGGATGGTTTGGTCTTTGGTTTCCTCTTTCGCATGGTTTCACACACATTTCGCCGATCCCAACCGTTTGGGCCAATCTCAGAGGCCAATAGCTGCGTCTGCTCATGCTGCCACGAGCATGCGCATTCCAAAGACAACATTATACGATTATTTAGAACCTGAACTTTATACTACATATCATAAATTCAAGCAAATAAATATTTTTAATAGAATTATTTACACTGCAAAGTGGAGCTTCTGGACCCGGGTTCCATTGTTCACGGCTACAGTTCACCATCCACTTTTTTCTTCGTTCCATATCGATAGGAAATCTTAACATTTTTTCCCCGCTTCCTGAACGATTAGAACAATTCATAGCTGAACAACCCCCCATAATCAATTTTATTCAAATTTATAATATATAAACATCCGTTGAGTAGCAGAAAAAAATGTTCGTAATACACGTAGCATATACCAGATTGAAACCTCGTGGTAACCCTGTGGAACCAGAATGGCGAGTGCGCGAGCTCCCCTTTTTAGGATCCCTAATTGGTATCATTCCAGTTTTGCTTACCAGACATCCTGTAGATGTAGAACAAGCCTGCCTATTGGTTAGTCTGCCTTGTTTTGCCTACCATTGATGTCAGAAGCTACAGCCCTAAAGCTCTAATTAGCAGGTTACGAATGACATCCACGATGACATCAATATGATGTCACACATCCGAACTTTTTCTTAAACGAGCATGAGAGCAGAATAGTTCCCTGAGCGCTCCGCGTCCGCTTGCGAAGGGGACAAGGAAGGAGAGAGTCTTCTCTAGTGTATTTTTAAATGAAGAGAGCGAACAGGTTCATGGGTTCTGTACAGGATTTCTTTTTCCTTACATTTTCTTATTAAATTTCCTCAGATTTTTTCGAGTTGTATATTCTTCGAAAAGTTAATTAGTTATTCACAAAGCTGAAAATAGGAAACTTAACTACTAGAATATTTTGTCGAGACCGTACATTAAGGACTAGCGGTCACATTTTACAATCCCCCCCCTCCTATTTCTCTCGAAAAAAAAAAAGTTTAATTAGAAAAGTGTACGTAGCACGCTGATATACATCTTTTACAGTAATTGATAACAATCAACGTACCTCGAAAAATTCCCAAAATTTTTTTTCTTGTAGTTTATTTTTGGATATTGGTTTGAATAAGTTTTGCTGATTAATCTATTCAGTACTAAAATAACTAAAAAATCTTCTGCCAATAATACTTACCTCATCTTTATCCACACCGTAAACAAACATGTCTTTCAAGTATCTTATTTGTTCGTATGGATCCTTTTTGTACCTATGATGATTTCCCAAATGTATTCTGGCCGAATATGGTTTTCGAGCACTGGGAGAAAATGAAAGTAAATAAAAATTCTTCTATTACAATTTCAACAATTTATTTAGAATCTACAGCAATGTCGTAACGGTAAAATTATTATGCTGAGGTTATTTATTAAAATACACCTCCACCCCAAAATAAATAAATAAATATAAACAAATAATAATAATTAAAATAATAAATAAATTTTAAAATTTTTATTTATTTATTATTTTAGTTATTATTATTTGTTTATATTTATTTATTTATTTGGGGGTGGGGGTGTATTTTAATAAATAATTAAAATACATCAGCGAGCATGAAGAGATTACATGAACGATTTTTTAAAAATCGTTCGAACGCTTTTGTAAAAATCGTTCGTTTTCAACAGAAGAGATTACATGACTGTTGAAACTACCGCGGGATTTATTAACATAGGATTACTTATCGTTTTTCGCTAATTTTCTCTTATAACAACCATTACAATCTAGCTGCTCAAAGTCGATGACGAAACTGTAACTTCGCAAAACTCTAAAATTAGATTTTGTCGAAATAAATACTTATTCTTTTACCTAAAACGAGGAATTCTCTCTCTGTTTCCACATACAGAAACGATAGCTTGGTGGGAATATTTCCCCTGAAATTCTTGTTATTTATATTAATGAAGAGTGAATGGGTAATGCACCTACTGAATGAATCCTTCCGAATATCGGATTTTGATTTATTAGGAATAGCCCACTCAGTATTCATTCACAGTTTGTTGACATCTTACAATCAGCGAATTATTCTGCTTGTGACGAACATTGTGTCACAGCCTGTTTGATTTAACTTATAATATAGTTTTAAACACATCAAATTGGATAAAAATGATTCACTCGAGAATTTTAAAATGATGAATCAAAAAAGTAAAATTCGTACGCTTGTACACAATGAGCTGCAGTGATGAGCCATTCTGAATTAATTAAGGAGCCTCCACAAAAGTGACCGTTTGGTTGAATGTGAGCGTACTGCATGTCGACTTGCCAAGGCCAACTACCTCTGACCGCTTCCCGTCCACCAACAATGCGGTCAACGATAGCCTTTCCAATGAAAGGCTTCTCAGTGGGAACACCACATTTTGAAGTAGCTGCTGCTGGGTCATCTACAATGGAATAATAAAATATTTTGAAATTATTTTTAATTTTTAGATAAATAACAAGATTAATAAATAGAACATGCGTAAGTTTTTCAGTCTCTCATTTGTTATTCAGTCAACTGGATGGGCGAGATTAAGGTAATATTCCTTCTTTAGGTCTATTACCTTCATCATTATAGAACAATTAATACTTTTTTGCGAGAAATGTATTCCTTGTCGAATTTTTTATTAAAGGCGGGCACTGGCCATCTTGTAATCTGGACATTTTCCTACTTCCTGACTGCGTTCGTCCAGAGTCGATTGTCCAAAATGAGGTTTTGCTGTCAAAACATAAACTCTTTTAAAGAGGAAAAAGATATATTCTTAACCCATGTTAAAAAGAAAGAAACAGAAAAAACAACCTGAGTTTCCATTTTAAAAACCCGAGTTTATTAACAATTTCAGGGTGTTAACTATTATTGATCAATGTTTCTTTACATGAGTAATACATTGAATCCACACGCGCAAAGTGAAATAAATGCGAGCCAATACATTCCATTAAAAAAATAAATAAATAAATAAAAATACTCCCAGTTTGCATACGAACAAACTTAATCTTTTCTGCTTATATCCCGATGCTCAATCAAAGCCAATAAAAATTGTGACTATTCAACAAACACATGGGATTCACCATCGCTTGAATATGATTTTATCGATATCTATCAATGATCCAAACATAAAAACAGGAGCTATTCTGTATTATTGAAAATATGAATCTGCAGGACCCCGTGCTTTTTTTTTTTTTTTTTTTTTTGTACGATCTATTAGTAACACAAGGTCCCCAAAAAGGTCAAAACTTCGAACTTGAGAATATTTCAATATCCTTTCCACTTTGCATCACAATAACTCCGTAAAACTTCACTGTACAGTAAAAGTCCTCAAACAAGTATTATAGAGATTTCTTAATTACCTTCTAAATCCATGTATGACAAATGCAAAGGAATGGATATAAATTTAGACAAAAAGAAATCGAAAAGTGGCCTTTTTCATGTTTAGTTTAACTTTTTCAGTTTTTCGCTGATCAATTTAAAACTCCGATTTCTAATGAAAAATTCACAGGTAAATAATAAAAGAATATCAAATTGTGCTTCGAATTAGTACCTGAAGTTTGGTTTCAATCCAATAACATGGCCGAAATCGACAGTCGGAATGTGGCACATTCTCCTTGTTTTCCAGGAAAATTTAGCAGAGGTGCTTTTAAAAGGCACGTAACTTAAAAAACTTAGAGTGACTTCACTCGACTTTCCGAACATTTGATTTTCACCAAGCGTTTCAATAAATTCAACTCAGCTCAACTGAATGCTGTGTTCAGACGCTAGTGCATTTCAAAAAATGTGTAAAAAACTTTTTTGAAGACCCGTAAAAAATTAAATTCTACACACACTAAAATCTATGTAGTATGTAAGACAATAGAGCTGTTTCACCTACGTCGTTATCACTACGTCACACACTAGCAACCAACTCTTTTTGGTCAAACATTCGTACATTTGAGAATGGTCATGGGCAGAAAACGTGGCTTTGTATCCCTAAATATCCGAGTTGACCTAAAAAAAAATTCAGTGACGTCACGTGAAAATACTCTATCACCTGTAATTTGAATAACCTAATTTGAGTTGAATCGAATGCACTCTTCAGACCACATATGAGCAACTTCCGAGCAGCTGGCCGCATGTGGCCTCCCCGTCTTCTGATCCGGCTGGCGCAACTAATTAAACTCCCATATAAACCATTCATAATCCCATATACATCCAATTATACGGCCTGCGACTTTGCTAACATCCTAAACTTTGGCCAGCAACTTTCCAAAGGTTGACCATAAACTGCTATAGAAGATAGCGTACTTTCAAGAATTTGCGTCTGCAGGCCGTAATGTATAAACATTCTTTTTTTGCAGCCCTGTGCACAACTGTCAGCCCTATATACACCCACCAAAATTTATACAAGGACTTATAATATACATACCGGATTTGAACTTTTTCACATGCACCATATAAATATGCTCTAGCACACTTAAAAAATTTACGTCACCACTTTCTGGCAATACCATGAAGATTCGTGAAATTTGTATGCATTTTATAGAACAGTGTTAATATTGTCCTCCACTATGCGTTTCCAAAATGCCTTTTAGACACTGAAGTGAATCTGTTTTAAAAAAATCTGAATACTTTTTTAAATTGTTGATGGGAATAAAGTAGAGAGCTTTCTTTTTAAATGTTCTTACCGCAGTCTTCTTCGTCAGTTCCATCTCCACAGTCATCTTTTCCGTTGCAGAGAATATCCTCCTTTAGAATGCATCTCCTGCTACGGCACCGAAATTCATCAGATTTGCAAAGATCTAATCAAGAAAATACTCTTTTACAAAATTAATCTTCATTTATTTAGTAATATTAACAAATAAACAATAATAGGGTTAACGTAGCCAGCTTCCTCGCGGTATACCATGGTTCACACTAATCTGCCAAAATTATGTCTCTACCGCTCTCCCTTGCTTTCTTTTTGATGACGGCCTCTAATAATCATAGGCCTGATCATAGCCGGTCGGGGCCCCGGGCAAGAGGTTAATTTGGGGCCCCTATACTATCACAAGCATTTTAACTTATTTTTGTTTGCTGTTGCATTTTCCCGACATAAAAATAAAACATTTTTAAAGAATACTAAAACTGAATTAAAAACTACCCATTTATTTATACTTATTTAGAACAAGACTATGTATTTAAAAGTGATTTTAATATTTTTTTAGTCCGTTTGTATTATTAGCGCATGGGTGCGCAAATTACAGGAATGGCAATTACGAGGCATGGGAGCAAAGTTTCTCACTCCAAAAAATTTTCTTGATACACCAAAAAGTTCGAAATTTTCTTTCCTTCATCACGAAATAAAAAATGTTAACTAATGGATATTTTGTGATAAGCATATTTAGGGCCATACCGTACGTTTTCAAAAACTCCTAACTGCTTGTTTATTGATCCATAAGTCTTAAAGACCATTGAATTAGAACAGAAAATAAATCTCTAAGTCCATTTATTGTTAAAAATTATGCTATAGATATTACAAAGGAAATTTAGTTGCAAAAAAATTAACATTGCAGCATAATGAATATGTAATAAATCATGATAACAATAAATCGGGAGATTTGGGGGCCCTTATTTTTCCGGGGCCCCCGGGCTATTGCCCCGCATGACCGTGTGATAATCAGGCTCTGCTAATAATAATACAAACTGGCCTTCTAAGGCTATACTATACAACGATTGAGAAATTCTCTAACTGTTTAAGGAACCACCTCTACAGAACTGGAGTGGTGAATTCACCAAATTGTATTTTCAATGACTGCAATCAATCTATGGTCTGAGAACATTTGAGCAATTTATTTTGCACTTTCTGGTTGGGAGGATAATTTTTAAAAAGTGTTAGAGAGCACGTGAACTAAAGGCTTAGGCTGTAATGTTCGGCATTTGTAATCATAAAAATAATAATAGCAACAACAGCAAAATGATTATTCGATATAGGATGAGAGTCCGTATTCTTAACCTCCGTTCACTCATTTTTTGCAGCCATCAAGTTGCAAAGCACATTTTCAAAGATTTGCCGGGTTCATTCCGATAAACATTGCTGGAGATTTATTTATTTGCTAGGAAAGAACAGCTCACGTCACGTGTCATTTAGAGCTACGTACGTCCTTTCCGGAGTTTCCCCGCCACAATTTTGATCCTTATCAGAAGGTGAGGGGGGGGGGGCTTCTGAATATTGGCACCCCTCGGATACTGCTAGCGACAGCCGAGAGGACTTTCGGAACCACGGATTTAACGTGCACGTACACCGCATATACACGGTCGTCCTTAGTGGTACGCCGGTATCGAACCCGCAACCTTAAGGTTACGAGTCCAACGCCTTAACCACTGGGCTACCACGGCCCCTTTGCTGGAGATTGTAAAATATGCCCCACCATGGCCGAGTAGATCAGTCAATCAAAGTGGTAGACGAAAGGCTTGGTTCAAAACCAGGCTGCGTTCACCGACTTAACCGTTCGAAGTTTACCGTGGTTTTCTCCGAAACTTAGCGTAAATACGGGTTACGACCTCTTAAAAAAAACCCATGGAGGGCACCCCCCACCCTGGTTTCTCCATCTGACGTGGATTTATAAGCGGTTTCTTCGGGCCAAGCACACAATCCAAAATACATGTTACACAGAGAAACAAACAAACAAACATTGTAAAATATTTCACGATTACGTAAAATGCACATCGAATATAATGCTATTTATGCGTTATTTTCTGTAAAGATTTTGGGAACAATTTAAAAGCGAATTGCAAAACGTAATCACGTTCAAAAATTATGTGAATGCCAAGCGAATTTTACTGAAGAAAGATTTGTACGAAGAAATAAATAACTCGATAAAAAATGTAGTCCAGTTGCTGTTGATTTTAAATCAATTGGTCTAAATTTAATGTATAAAATAATCTCTCAGAATTTTTTAAGTAAAACAAAAATAACAATACAGACGAAATTAAAATACAGCGGAAAAATATGTAGTGTGACCGCAACTTATTTTATTACCAGAGCGTTTTACAGGCCAATTTGGATTTGAACTTTTAGACTTAATTAGATCTATAGAGATGGTGTTATCGTGCTGCCTGGGTTAATTGTACTCTCTGTTTTCAATACAGATCTAAATTCACGTACTCCTTCAATTATATCAATTCTGTAACTAAATAAACTGCATGAATATATTGTGGAGTAACTAAAATTAAATGACATTCACAAAACTAACCGTTAATTGAAAAAGTATACAATAAAATGCAATATGTACATTATGAGTTTCGAAGATGGTAACTTTTTAGTTTCAGGGAAGAACTGAAAAATATGAAAGCTACTTTACTCGCATTCTCTTTTCGAGACAAAGTACAGTTGGCTCTCTGTTTAACGATTTTCAAGGAGCCATGGAAAATCGCCCTTAAATAGAGATCGCCCTTAAACAGAATCAAAAAAAAAAAAAAAAAAAAAAAAAAAAAAATCCTTGACATTTTACAGGCTTAGGACTGTCATATTTCTTAATATATAAGAGTGTTTAAAAATGTCATTTTTACTATTATTTTATTCACAAAAAATAGCCTTATCAAACTCTTCTGATCGGCCCCATTGAATTTTTTGCCGTTTGGATTTGGATTCCGAACCTAATTTTTGTGCTGCTTCAAGAATTTTCTCTTAGCTTGATAAAATACTTTTGAGAGTGGATTCAAGTAGCTGCAATTGTCTTGCGAATTGGACTTTTGACATTCTCCAACACTTTTTTTCTCACTCTTCAATAATTTTCACCTTTTCGTGCAGCGAAGATGCTTTTGGTTTTATGCCCTTTTGCTCATATTCGTACTAGAATGAGCTGCTACTGCAGTACTTTGAATATTCCATCTTCCGAGAAATAGTAATCCTCCGTTCTGCCCACAGGAACAAGTCTATGATTGACACATTGCAAACATCCAGGAAAGTCCTGGTCTGCTATTTAAACCATCATCAAAGCTTGCATCATCACAGTAGCTGCAGATGAAAAAAAAAAGTTTATAATGTATCGTCTTTGAATAGAAATTTTTTTTGTGCCGTAAGGGGTGGTACTGTGAAATATCGTCTTTAAATAGAGATCGTCCTTAACCCTTTAACGCGCAGTGTGTCCGCTCCGGGAACGCCAAACTCTGACGTTTTGACTGTTGCCAGTCACGAAGGATAGATTTGATTCCTATAAAAATAAATGCGGGAGACATAGCTCCGCGGGAATCCTTTACTTTTTAGCACGTCATTTCCCGTAAAAAAATGGTCACGATTATTTTTAACAGCACTGACATCTGTCGAAAGATGGGAGAACGCGAGAACAGCTGGATAGATAGCCCAATGCTGAAAAAAGGGCAGGCGTTGCCATCGCTCGACTTAACTACCAGCAAGATGGCGGACGATCGAAACGTTCATCGCGTGCCACAGATCTAGAGACCCTTTTTTGACGACAGCTGGCTGTACGCGCGCACAGCCAGCTGTCGTAAAAAAAGGGTGTCTAGATTTGTGGCACGCGATGAACGTTTCGATCGTCCGCCATCTTGCTGGTAGTTAAGTCGAGCGATGGCAACGCCTGCTCTTTTTTCAGCATTGGGAAAGGGTTGCGTCTCAAAGGGTTAAAATGGTTACTCGTATAAAAGTGCATTGCAGCTGCATTACCCGTTGATGAAACTTCTTTGTAGGTTATGTTGAACCCAAGACCAGTTCCTACGTGCGATGTTTCGAAGGAGATTATAACTTTGTTGGTGGATGAAACAAAATCATACACTTGTACGTGGCTGCAATACTGTCCAACAGCGACTTTCGAACCGTCTTCTAGAACGTCGAAAACCGAGAGTTTGTCTTCCAGACACAATAGGTTGATGGCAACATCAATGAAATCAAAAGTCAGACGAATATGCTGCAAAAATGAAAAAAAAAAAAAAGCATTAGAAGTCAAAATTGATGTGCATTACTTACTATAAAATCTGAGACTAAATTCATTATTCGTAAAATAAAAATAGGAAATTTGGTATTTTTTCATCAGCTGTTAAAATAATTGAATGTAGTGGTTTCCCAGAGAAATCGACACTTTCTTCCGTGCTTTAACTGCTGATGCGTGTTGTATAAAAGAAAGATAAATCGTGTCAAACGCATCGATTGTAAAACACTTCCAATACACTATTGCGCGCGTGCATACACACCCCCTAAGAAGATAGATAGCCGTTGTGTAGTTTTGGCTTAACACAACACAACGCTCTAAACGTTAATTAGTTAATGAATTTTCTAAATTCCCATTGCAATCATCATATCTCAATATATTACCGCATTAAGTATTTTTTGATTTCCCTCCAAATAATCGCAACTTTTGAGGGAGGCACAGGATCGTCGTCGGACAATTAGCTAATGTTACACAGTAGATGGTATTGTGCTGTAAATGGATGTCTGTCTCTAAACTGCTTCTGTCTGTCTCTTATTAATGATACAGACTCTATTTTCGATGGAGAACGTTATCTTGTAATCCTTAATAACATGTGTCGATTTTGTTCCGTTTCAAATAGCCGACCATCTCTAAAATACACTTTAAAGAATGACTGACCATAGAGCGTAATGTATTAGAAACCTTTTGAGTTCTCCTGTAGAAGAACTATAAATGCCACATACACCATTTTCAATAGGGAGAAATAACATATATCAATTTCATGGTAATCGATGCATATTTACGGGAGTTAGAGCAGGGACGGACAGACAGACAAACCGAAATCATAAACATTTCTCAACCTTGTTGGAAAGTGCGAAAAATAGTATGAGTAAGGCGAAATTCGCACTTACTTTTCCTTCGCCTGCAACGAGATTTACTTGACACCATATATTATTTGGATAAGGCTTTCCTTCCGGGTATCCAGGTGAATATACGCTCCCGAACCCAAAGTATGTGATTGGCAACTCCTGTATCTTGCCGTCGACACACTTTATATCTAGTCCTGTATCATAAATACACAAGTAAACACATCATGAGTCAGTTTTCAGGAATAAAATAAACAAATTTTTATCTTTTATTCACTTCTACTTCTAATATGCTCTTTCAGACAGCTTTTGGAATGAAATTTTGAAACCTCGAATTAAAAAAATGAAAGATTTGAGAACATAATTATAGCGATAAATCACTAAACGTTGCAATCAGAAGCACTCTTTGGCAACTTTTTTTGAACTAACATTTTCAAAGGGGCCCCATTTCTTCGAAGCGAAGTCTCTTAAGGGTCATCACTTGTAAATACTATTACTTATAAGTAAAAATTGGCGCTTATAAGATATCCACACACTGAACTAAAAACGTGGAGCATATCTGTGCTCTCCTAATCTATGGGATTGAGGTTACAATCCGTCTTCAGACGCGTGAACCAATCTACTATGTACAGTGCGTCCCAAAAGTTCATAGACAATTTTTTTTTTTTTTAAATTTTAGAATTACAATTGAAAAAGATGAATAAATATTTCAAAATGCATTTTTAATTATAATTAACATCAAGACAATAATTAATATCACAGAACCACAGACTTTGCGATAAAAACTAAAAATGAAAATTTAGTGTCCCAAAAGTGTATTGACGACTCATTTTTTTGTTTTTTTCTTTAAGGCTGTTCTACCTGAAAACGGAGGATTTCGGTTGATTTTCGACCAAGATAGGGAGTAAACTTATAATCACATAACTTTGAGAATTTTCAGAATGAAGGGTCTCCTCTAAAACTAGAATAAGAACTGACATTGCGATAAAATTTGAAAAGTTATTTAATTATTTTAAAAATATTATTAAACTTGACACTTTTTTAGAGAAAACGCTATTTTTTCGAATTTTACCCAAGATTAGAAATAAATTTACGATGACATAATTATGAGAATTTTCAGAATGTTTCCTCAGAAACTAGATTGGGAACTGACATTGAGATAAATTTTGAAAAACAATTTAATTTTTTTTTTAAATAGTGAAACTTGGCACTTTTTCAGGGGAAAACGTTTTTGATAGACTTTCACTTAAGATGAGAATTGAACTTATGATGCTAGAACTATGAAAATTTTTAGACTGTTTCTTCAGAAACCATACTGTGAACTGAAACAAATTTCAAATTTGAAAAGTTACTTCATTTTTTGAAAAAAAATTATTAAACATGCCACTTTTTCGGAGAAGTCTGCTTTTTGGTTAACTTTCACTACAGGTAAAAAAAATAAACTTACATTCCTAGAACAATGAAATTTTTCAGAATATTTCTTCGGGAATTGTACTGTGGACTACTGCAAATTTAAAATCTGAATAACCAGTCAGTTTTCATAAAAAGAAAGAAGGAAAAACATTGTTTTTTAAACTCAAATTCAAAATTGACTGACTGAAAAATTTTCTTTCAAAAGTAACTTTGAAGTATAAATTTATAGATGTATTTAAGAATGTTTTGGGGCCAAAAATGTACTGCATTTTGCTTTTTACAAATTTTATAATTGAAACTCGTAATTGTTTATGAAACCTAATGAACATGACTTCTGATCAAGATTTAAAATAAAATTACAGTAGAAAAGCTACTGAAAAATTTATAATGGTTCTTCTGAAACTATTTACGATGCTTTATGAACATTAAGTTTATAGGAGCAATTTAATTTAAAAAATAAGTAAATAAATGAAGATGATATTTCAGACGGAAATTCAAAGAATTTCAGCAGTTTTAACGCGTTTCAATCGAATTTCATTTGAAAAAATCAACTCGCGCTGATCTCTAGTACTTACTACAATATTTTACATCAAGAAAAGTCCATTTTATCGTTTTAATTTTAAAGTTATGATTATATTTCTAAAATTTTTCAGAGAAATTCTAAAGAATACAGCTAACAATTGTGTCCATTACATGAATAAAGATGGCGTGACATGTATGCTTGGACCCCCAAACCACCCATATTTCAAGCTTTTCCCCTAGTCCCCGATTCGACTTTCGCTCGTCAGGTTAAACAGCCTTAACATTCAAATTTTTGAGCCATTTTTTCTAATCACTTCAAAAACTCGATCAGACTTACTCGAAATAAAGAGTTTGAAGGGACTCTGGCTTTAGAGAAAACAAACTTCTTTCAATTTGCAGCTTTAGATCTTGAACTGTGTTGCAAATTGACGCCCATTAGCATATACGTCTCTAGCTAATATTCCCCAAAGGTTCTCCACTGGGCTCAGACGGGGCCACGCAAGATAGCAATAGCAACTTGCTTGATCTCGCGTGGCCCCGGTTCAGGTCAGGACTTAGGGTTGGCCAGTCCATAACAGCTACTTGGTTTCGTATAAACCACTGCATTGTGGAGTTTGAGACGTGAATGGAGCAATTCTCTTGCTGATATATCCATTTGTTCCCCCCCCCCCACCCCCCTAGCAACTTTCCGAATGGAAGTAACTGTACTTCAAGCATTTTCTGACAATCTTCGGAACACTGAAGACCTTTTAAAAAAACAAAATGGGTACTTCAATTTTAGGAAAATGCTCCCCATACCATGAGTGAACCCCCTCCTTGCTGTCTGCTGAAAAAAGATTGCGGTTCTTTGCGAATACCGTGCCAGTAATATGCCCATCCATGGGGGCCATATAAATTGAACTTCTTTTCAGCACTGAACAGAGCACTCAACCATTCTCCTGTCCAGTTCGTATGCTTTCGAGCCCATTGAACACGAGCGTCTTTATGCCTTTTTGTCAAGTTTGGTGAACGAAGCATTTTGCGATAAGTAAGCAATTTACTTACTTGCAGCCGTCGATGCACCGTGGATTTTGATACTGGAATGTTCACTTCTCTAGAAATTGACTGTGCAGACAAGTTCTGGGTTGAAGCTAACTTGAAGATCTCTCTGTCTTGCCGTTTAGTTGTTTTCTTTGGTCGCCCAGTGCGAGATTTTGCTTTCAAATTTTCACCTTTTGACAGAATTCGATAAATACCAACCCTACTGTATCCAAGTTTTCTTGCAATATCTACAGCTTTCATTCCGCGAGCATCCGAACGATAGATTTGCGCAATTTCAGTTTCGGAAAACTGCAAGTTGCGAGGCATCTTGACAATCAGTCGAAGAAAAAAAGACAGTTTCAGCTTCGCTTTTATCTCAAAAAGCTATTGAATGATCAGTACATGACCGTGAAACATGCAAATTTGGAGATCAGTACTTCAACCAACTTTTAACACCAGTTGTCTTTATATTTTTGGGATAGCATTATTTCGTTTTTGTTTTTTCATATTAAACAAAAACGAAATTAAATATATTTTGTTTTTTCAAATATATTTTGTTTTTTCATATTAAACAAAAACGAATTTATGACTGTTTGAAGTACTTTAAGCATTTTACTATTTCTGTTGCGTCAATACATATTTGCATAATTTCTTTCGTCTTTCTTACTTGTTTGATTAACTCTTAAATCCAGAAAAACGCTAGTCTATAAACTTTTGGGACGCACTGTATACAGCATCGTATTGTGTACTATTGAAGGGTATATAGAGACAACGGTGTACTACTTACTTCCTTCTGCCAGTTTTAAAATTGAAATAATGAGCACTAAGCCATTTACAAACCTATTCATCTTGAAAATAGTTCTGAGAAACTTGCAAGGCAAATAAAAGACAGTAGACCGAGGGATAAAAAAAAATTCTACCTTTTATATCGGCACTTCAATTTTTGATTGAATAGACAATAGTCATTGATAACAGATAAGTGTCCTGTGTGTATCAGTAGGTAGTTACCGTACTTGATACACACAGAGGAAACAAACAAATAAAAGAATGGGTTGAAAATAAAGAGTTAAATATCTTTCAAGGAGAAGATAATATATCTAAAAAATTGCAGAGGCCTCATCATGGCACAGTGGTTATATCACTGAAAACGGTAGACGGCCGAAGTGTGAAGGTCCCGGTTTCGGGTCCCATCGCGCGGTCGTCGATCTCACGGTCTGGAGTTTTGGTAGGTTTTCTCCAGATGTAACGTGAATACGCGTTAGAACCCCTTAGAAAGTCCTCCTACCAAGGCATCCCTCATCTTGGGCAGATACCCCTCGCGCAGGTTTGCCTTAATCACACACAACAACTAAAAAATTGCAGGTAAAATTATTTATTGTCATGTCCGTCCCTTCATAGGGGGCAACGTTGGTCCACCTACTAGGTGCCTCCATAATAAAGGGGCCAACACCTTCGGGCCGTTGTAAGGGACAATACCTAATCGGCAAAGTACCCGCCCGTTAGAAAAAAAAAAAACCTCTTTTATTTCATATATGCTAGATATAAGGTCGTTAGCTCCTTGGGCTATGGAAGAAAACTTTGAATAAGACCAACAAACTTTGTAATGGTTCTTTTATGTTAAAATATTAGCAATATTAGTTCCTTTTGGCTTGATTCCTTTAAGAACTATGTTATGTAATGTTAAAAGCTTTTGCAATTTATGATGGGACTAGTTTCAACATTACTTTGATTCCACAAGCATTAAGCATTAAAATCGAATAAAAATTCACTTTTATAACTATCATTTACAAATATTTATAGAAATGAACAAGCTTTTCAAGAACAAACTTTCCATTTAATATTTTGTAATAAAGATTCAGATACTATCAATATAATGTCAAATGGAATAAAGCAGTCAGAAAAACATCCAGATTTTTGTTTATACACGGTAGTATGTAATTATTATCGTTTTTATTTTCGGCTATGATTTTGTCTTTTTTTTTTTTTTTTTTTTTTTTTTTTCATTAGATCATGTTGTTCCTCTAAATTTTCACACACAGATTTCGGAAAAGAAAGAAAAATTAAAGGCTTTTTAGCAGCAGTTTACTTTCGTGAAACATCTACAAAGCCGTGCATAAAATATCATCATTTTCTTGTGATTTGAAAATAGTGCTATTTCTGTTATATTGTGAAGTATTTGGAAAAATAAAAATATATGCACTCATTATACAAAGGTGATATCTCCAAAATCATTGTATATATATACATATATATATATATATATATGTATATATATACAATGATTTTGGAGATATATATATATATATTATTCATTCATTTTACATATCTATAACTAAGATAAACTTCATTTTCTTTTGAAATATATTTATGAATTATCTATTGTTGATATCAATTGTCAATTCATTCAAAAAGTGAAGTACCGATATAAGAGATTCTAACACTTTCTTGGATGTGATAAAAAAAATTTCTTACGTATTTTTGCTACATGTGTATATTGTGTTGCTGTGTTTTATATTAGAATAAAATGACTAGGCGGCTAAAATTCTTGGCATTTTTTATTTCACTTCTCGCATTTACTGAAGGATGTAAGTATTAATTTGCAATATTATTTTTTCGATCACCACAGAACAAATTTGTAGAGCATTCTAGTGCTTTATCTATACTTTTAAACCCTTTCCATCACAGTTGGAAAGTTATCCACGGTGTGAAGATAATGTTTACGTTTTAGGTAAATCTGCCTCTCTAAACACGCTGTAATGTCTCTAAATATGCACGAACTGTTCATTAAAGTAAGATACTAATGACGCCAATTAATATGACTGATGGTCATATAATATGTTAGCGGTAATAAATAATCGAATACGGATATTTTGAATGTTTGACAACTTTCTTCAAAAGGTAATGTGAATGAGAGCAGTTTTCCTTCAAGACCCCCTGGACATGTCCAACTCATGCAGATAATTATCCTTAGCATACAGCGCGAACAATTTGAAATACCCTTGTTCAAGTTTCCTACACCCTTACGTCGAAGTGTCAAAAAAATTATTAAGATACCTTTGAATATCGTGTAGGACCGTTTTTTACACGGAAAATTTGCAACAACTCAAATTTATCTATTCAACAAGTCGACAGAAGTCCCCTGAAATATGAAAACCTTCCGCTGATATTTGCGAAAATATTGCTCTTGAAGGGTTTTGAAGAAAAATTCACCACGTAGAAATATTCAAAAAGCTTACCAAGTAACGCCAATAGAAAATGCATGCTAATGTAACACTGCATTTTATATTACTAATACTAATTTAAGAGTGGGATTTTTTTGCTAAATAAGAATAACTTAAAAATAATAAACAATAATTTTTAAATTTTAAACAATAAAATTTATGTTTAATTAGAAAAAATAATTAATAACAGAATAATTCGATTTTTATACTTTCCGAACATGTACTATGTAGTATATAGTGTGAATTAGGGAAAAAAAAAATATTATTAACAAACATTTTGATTTTTACTATCCGAACATGTACTATATAAGGAAAGTATTGTAAACATGAAAAAATTCGTCTATTTTACTGATTCATGTATGTATGTGCGCTTGTATGTGTGTGTGTGTGTGCATATGCGAGTGAACACGATAGCTAGAGATCAAATTTGGTATAATATTTTTATAGATTACCATCGTACAATCAGTATTGATTTTGGTATGTATGAAATATATAATGTTTTTTGCAGGGTTACTAAAAGAAGTCTTATACATTACGGCCTGTGGACGCAAGTCCCCGAAATTGCGCTAGCTTCTAAGCGATGCATTCGACTTAGCACATATACTGCACGTTGTCGGGTACGTTCGGTTCACGGACATGTGACTTCCATATAGATTTTGATGAGAGCAGAACTGATAGTTTGTTAATAGGGTTGCAAAAAAGAATTTTTATATATTTAGGTCTATAGGCGTAAATCATTTAAAGTGCTCTTGTGTCTAAATGATGAGTTCGAATAAGCTGAAATTGCGTATGTGTGTTATAGGAGGTCACCGTCACATAACCAGTACAGATTTTGGTATGTACATTAGGGTGCTTATAGTTTTTGTACAGGGCCACAAGGAAGAATTCTTATACATGACTACCTATGGACTGCAAATCATTTAAGTGCGTTCATGTTTAGAGGGTGCATTTAATTAAGCTCCAATTAGGTACGCATATTATTATAGGTCATTGTCTTTTATACTGTAT
Source organism: Cheiracanthium punctorium (assembly GCA_038373885.1). NCBI lineage: Eukaryota > Metazoa > Arthropoda > Arachnida > Araneae > Cheiracanthiidae > Cheiracanthium > Cheiracanthium punctorium. The sequence continues at coordinate 582,979 of JAWZYV010017935.1, forward strand.
AGATTTTGGTGCCTGTACCACGTACAGGGCCACAAGAAGTTTTCATATACATTGCGGCTTACACATTCAGATTATCTAAAAAACACTAGCGTGAACAATGCATTCGATGGAATTGAATAAAATTATCTAAAAGCTTGGTAAAGGTCAAGTGTTTGGAAGGTCGAGCGGAGACAGTCCAGATTTTTTTTATTTGTCCTGGAAAGCTAACAAAAGATCCGTGAAGATCCGCTAAAAAAACGTGGATCCGGATACGATCTTTTTTTTCACTAAGACGGATCCGAATATTTTTTTCTTAGAATATCCGGGGATACGGATATCCGGCACACCTCTAGTTCTTTCTAATGAACGAACTTCGTTGAAAAGCGTTGGGATTAAAAAAGGATTTCATACGAACTTGTAAATCTTTTTTTTTTTTTTTTTTTGAGTTGTGACATTCGTATATATTGTAGAATTACTTACATTTATATATGCAACATTTCAACTAGCTCACAACATTTTTAAAATGACAAAATACCTTAGTGGACGAACTTCATTGACGTTGACTAAGTGCAAAAAATCCATGCCAGTTGTGAAACTTTCTGATTTTTTTATTTTTTTTTTCACATGTTCTTAAATTTTTAAGCGTTTCATTTATTAATTGTTCTTGAATGTGAAATCATAATCCAAGTTCGTTTCTCGTACGTTTACGTGTTAAATTGAGAATCTGCAAAACTTCTTATGCTTAAGTTCATCTTATTTTAACGAAACTGACGCATGTTTATATATTCTAGCGCAAGACGTTAAGTGTATCAATGGCAGAATACAGGAGATTCCAGTTTCACATCACAGATATGGCAATATATATTCTCCAGGTTATACGGAAGGACGACCTTATCCGAATAACATCGCGTGTCAAGTGAATCTTGTGGCAGACGAAGGAAAAGTAAGTATATAAATCATGTCCCCTCCCTTCCAATTAAAAGAACAGTCAATCCTTTTACAAGATTCACGAAGAAAACACAGAATAACCAGCAATATGCAACCACGGTCGCACAGCACAGCAATGAATGCGGAATGCATATCTGGTGTCTCAAGGATTGGCCTCCATTTTCATCAGATTTTACGCAAACCTATCTTTTTTTTTTATTTCTTTCTTAAAGATTGGATATATCGTCAGAATCCTGTAAGGATTGCTAAACTACTATAGCTATTCGTCATACAACATTTTAACGGAAATGTTTGGAGGTTTGCTCTCAGACTGGGTCGTGCTGTTGCTCGAAATAGCTGTTCTTTTAGAAATAGTGTTTATAAGATGTTGCAACATGTCAATCCTTTTAATTCAGTATTTTCAGTCAACAGCGCAATCTATTGGTGAATTCCGGAATTTTTACTTTGAAAAAGGGACACCAAATTCTCCGATTTCACATGCTGAATATAGTATATGCTACTTTTCTACTGCATTCCTTTTCTATTATGAACAACACAACAACAACAACAAAAAAAAATCAGATGTTCAGTTCCACCTGGGACACCCCATCTGTATTAAGTCATCTATTCTTTGATGTTTTCTGCAGTAGTGATGGATTTTCTAACAGCCCTCGATTATTCTGCTTCCCAGAACATTTAACAATTAACCCTTTTAGCTTAAATTGTGTCCGTTATCTTCCTCTTTTGCTTAGTAATATAGTTGTTAATTTGTTTCGTTAGCTTCCTCTTACGTTAATCAGCCCAACAGCGTATTACAATTTAATTAATCCTGAGCTAGAAGTAAGGCGACCAGATTTTTTAAAACAAAGAACTGAAGACAAATCAGCATGGTGTTCCCAATTCTGAAACAGAAATAGGGGACATTTTATAAATTCATTGCTCTCCACAAAAGAAATACAACTGAAGCATTATTAACGTTCATAAAATAAAAGAAACGCGTTTGATTTTTTTGAAATGGGCAAGAAATAATTATTAAGATTTTGTCCCTAATCGCTGTTTTAGTTGTTGGTTGGTTGGTTGTGTGTGATTATGGTAACGCTACACTAGGGCGATCTGCCAAGGGGTGGGGTCCTTGGTAGGAGGACTTTCTAAGGGGTTCTAACGCGTATTCACGTTACATCTGGAGAAAACCTACCAAAACTCCAGACCGTTAGATCGACAGCCGCGCGATGGGACCCGAACCCGGGACCTTCACACTTCGGCCATCTACCATTTTCAGTGGCATAACCACTGTGCCATGGTGAGGCCCAATCGCTGTTTTAATTTTGGAGAAACAATTTTGGAAAAACCAGGGACTGATTTACGGCAGGGCATTCGGGGCACGTGCCCTGAGCCCCCGATTTCTAGGGGCCCCCAAGCTTCCTTTTATGTAATCATAATAACTACTAAAATTATTTCTCAAGACTAAAATTTCTGATTACTTACTTCATTTCATCACAAATATTCACAATTTTTAATTTAATTTTTAAAGTAAATTCGATGGAACACGTCAGCATGCTCCTCCTCTATTCGTTTCTAAGGGGTGGGACAGGGGCGTAGCCAGAAATTTTTCATGGGGGGGGGGTTATGACTACTGAAACTCACATATATGCATACATGTGTGTGATAAGGGAGTGAAGAATATATATTTTGTATGGCAAAAAATTCCTCATGGGGGGGGGGTTTATGACCCCTCTAACCCCCCCACCCTTTGGCTACGCCCCTGGTGTGACGACTGTAAATACCCATGAAAGTATTTCAAAATTGAAAAATTCATAAAAGAGGTATTTGTCGGGACATTTTACTGATTTGTAAATGTTTACACATGATTAACTTAGGAATGATAATTGGTTCTAACTTAATTTAATTAAGTAATATTTTGCGAAATATTTTTGTGCAGGGGGCCAGCCAAAAGTATCTGTACCCTGGGCCCCTAAGTGTGTAGATCGGTCCCGGGGAAAAACTCCTAAAATTGGAGACGTTGGTCAAAGCTAAAAGATACAGGTGACTTGAGAAGTGGACGGATTTTTGGACTGGCTGACCAAGGTTGTGGCATTTTTCTTTTTCTTTCTTCTTCTTTTTTAAATAAAATTAGTTCTTAAGTATCAATATGCAGTGGATCAATATGCATGATGCAGTGGATAACATTGCATCAGCACCCACATGCCAGGATTGTCCTTGCAATGCCTAAATAAGTTTTTCACTTTATTTGCAACAATTATTGTGTGTGTGTGTGTGTAAATTTTGGGGGTACTAAATGCCTTGTTCCATACGTCGTGCATTTTAAATTCTTTCTCAATTTACAGTATATTCGTCTCACGTTTAATTACTTGGATATTGCCATTAATTCGATCTGTGGAAGTGATAGACTCATTGTAATCGACTTCCAACCGGATAATTCGCCAGCTGTTGCAGGGATGTATTGTGGTAACTTAAGACTTCCGGAGTACGTATCGACTAGCAACAAACTCCAGATTACTTTCCAGACTTCACATGTAGGAACTGGCCTGGGTTTCAACATTACTTACACAGAAGTCTCATCTCCAGGTAAATTCTGCTGTTGTTTCATATAATCTACCAACTGAAAAACCATTATGTTTTGCAGATTTCTGAAAAGTGAGAATTTTTGTTTTCATTATGGATGTATATAAAGAATGGAATTAGATAACTATACTCGGGGCACAGCTAACCTGATAATGGAGGGAATGCTGCAGACCGTGTGATTCCGCCGCTTTCAAATAGTTCTTTTCGTTTGCCCTGCTTTTTACAGAACTAAGACATTTATCAATTATTAAGTGCTAAAATAAAGTGTATGTTATAAAATAATTGCATATTTATCTTATTTGAATTCAATAATTAAAAGGATTACGAAATTAAGTCAGAAATTAGATGTAACGCCTTCACAGACGCTTGACCAATGATAGACCTCTTTCGTGCTGGCGGAAATCAGAAATCCAGATTCGCCTTGCGATTGGGTTGCTTTGTGATATTGACAGCCAAAAAATTGGAAAGAGAAACGAGTGTCGGAGTGATACATTCGGAAAGTAGTGAAAAGGCTCCTCTAGCCTTCTCCTCTGTTATCAGGTAAGGTTTGCCCCGAGTATAGAAAAGATAGAGAAAGCAAAATCATAACTTACTGATTAAAAAAAAACAAAACAATTATAGGTTAGAACGTAATAAAACGAGCTGCTGAGTAAAGTTGTTAACAAAGAAAACATTTTATCTTGGAAATTAACGTTTTCTTTTAGTGGAATGAGTAAAGAGATTATTTAAAGTTACAGAAGACGGTCAGTTAAGAAATATTAAATTGAAAAGAGGACGTATAGAAAATGCTTTTTAATAGCAAATTATGTATATTTAAAACGAAGAAGGTGTATAACCTTAGGAACTTGAAGTGGTTTTGAACCTGAGCGTGATAGTTTTACACCTTTCCAACCGGACAAAAGGTACTCACTTGCCGGCCTCCAATTGCCGAAGTATCGCTTGTAATGGCGATGATCGTATATTCACTAGAGATGAGACGGGCTCGGCTCAGTCCGAACCCGGTCCCGAACTCTATAATTCACGATTATGTTCGGCTCGGACTCTCATGAGAAACTTCTCCTTGACTGAACACACTTCTAGTAAATAGATATTTAAAAGTGATTCATGGGAGAAATAAACTCATTATTATTATTTGATAAAATTTAATATAAAGAATTTAAAAAATGCATTAAAATTTGCTATTTGCCTTTTTGCACAAACGGCAAAAATTATGATATTCTTTCAATGAAGTAATTAGCTTTTACTTATCTTTTGGCTGAAATTTCGGCCTCGGGCTCGGGCTCTGACTTAAAAAATATCGCTCGGGCTCGGACTTTAAAAATTGAGCCCGAACTCATCTCTAATATTCACCGCACTATTTCCTCACTGGAGAATTCGAGTACTCCTTGCTGTGGTTTTGCTGCTGCGCGTTGCCGATAAGTAATTTTGAGTAAGCGATAAAAGGATAGAGTCGCTGCGAGCTCCATCGTGGAAGGCGAGAAGAATGCGGTACAGTTTATGAAGGAAATGAGTCTGTGGCGGAAGCTGGAGCGCGGTAGTTTCAGGCGTCATCCAACCGGGCAAAAGGTACCCACTTGCCAGACCTTCAAATGCATGCAGCTCTAAACGACAGATTGTTTGCCAGGAGAGGACAGCTCGCGTCACTGAATGTGTCGCTTAGAGCTACAAATACGTCCTTCCCGGAGCTTCCCGCCACAGTTTGGAACCTCGTCAGAAGGTGGGGGGGACTTCTGAATATTGGCACCCCTCGGAAACTGCTAGCGACCGCCGAGAGGACTTTCGGAACCACGGATTTAACGTGCACGTACACCGCATGTACACGGTGGTCTTTAGTGGTACGCCGGTATCGAACCCACAACCTTCCGGTTACGAGTCCAACGCCTTAACCACTGGGCTACCACGGCCTAAACGACAGATTAAGTGATGTGAGCTGTCATTTCCTAGCAAACAAACAAACTCCTTCTGCGATCTTGACCGAATTTGGCAAACTGGCCATGTGGTGGGCGGTACTGCAGCGAGATGGTAGTGATCGGTCATGCCGTTGAAGGCATAATCAAGGATAATCAGGACACACACAGTTAAGCCGGATTCATACTGGCCGTACCGCACCGCTAAGACGCCGTAATGACGTCACGTGGCGGAGCAACACGGCGCCCGCGCGGCAAGCGCCGAGGGTTTGCGCATTATCTGGCGAGAACAGATATACCGCAGCGACCGCAAAGCTACAGCCAATTACAGAAGAGCTTTTACAGCTACAGCCAATTACAGAAGAGCATTGGTGTATTTACTTGCGGCACCGCAAGCTCGCCGCGCGGACAGCCAACGGTCCAAAACGGCGAAACAGTACGACATGGTTGCGGTGCGGCGCGGCAGATATGAATCCACCTTTACTCCTCCGAGACCGTTTGTGCTGTCGTGACCATTTTTGGCAAAGTTATATAATCCATGGCGTAGTAGATAGTACTGACGCGGCAGTGATTGGTCATATTGTTGAAACATAATCTCCGAAAACGTTTCCTGCACAGACTTAACATCGTCCAACTCTTTTGCATTGTTGATTCCTCATGAGCAAATTTTGATTGATTCATCTTACGCTCAAGATTTCTTGACTTCGGATGGCCGTTGAATCACCCCTGGTACACACGTGTGTTATTTACTTAAGTTCATTTCAGTTTTAACTATTCATCCCTATTCCTCTTCCAGATCTCTGCCGTGACCAATTTAAATGCCGCAATGGACGATGCATCCCCCGTGAAAACCTTCTTTGCAATGGAAAAGATGATTGTGGAGATGGAACCGACGAAGAAAATTGTGGTTAGAGCTTTATTACTACTTTATTTTTAATAACTGAATACCAGCGAGTCATCATAAAAAAAGGAAACTAAATAGTAATAATAATAACGTCCACAAGATAAGTCATGCCAAACGCATCGCTTATAAAATACTTTCCAACACAACACTATTTTTGCGCAAAATTTAGCGATATGTTGTCCTCAAATCTATTCTATTCGAGATATTTAAAAAAAAAAAAAAAAAAAAAAAAAAAAAAAAAAAAAAAAAAGAGTACATCACTTAGAAATGAGTTTAGAACGCAACTTAGAAATTACCCCCTCCCTCCGTCCTTCACGAAAATAATAATAATAATTGTTTTACATAGCATTAAACGTTTAAATTCAAATTCATCTATAGCCTCTTATCATCTTTGCTTAAAAATATCTCAGAGACGTAAATCTTATAAATAAAAATGAAATTCTGTTTGTTTGTTTGTTTGTGGATTTGATTCGTATACAAATCCACAAAAATAGACCTATCGGCCTGAAATTTAGCACAGATATGTAAAATAATATAGAATAAATCATAGTCCACTTTAAAACTTTGAAAGTCCACCCGTTCCCGGAATTTAAGAGATTTTTTATGCTCTTCACGCAAAAATCTTTCCGTAATTGTAACCCCTGTAGTGAAAAAAGTGTGAAATAAGGATCGTGGTTGCCATGTGTGGCGATTTTGCCGAATAAAATGTCGTTCGTATACAAATCCACAAAAATGAACCTATCGGCCTGAAATTTAGCACAGATATGTAAAATAATATAGAATAAATCATAGTCCACTTTAAAACTTTGAAAGTCCACCCGTTCCCGGAATTTAAGAGATTTTTTATGCTCTTCACGCAAAAATCTTTCCGTAATTGTAACCCCTGTAGTGAAAAAAGTGTGAAATAAGGATCGTGGTTGCCATGTGTGGCGATTTTGCCGAATAAAATGTTTTAAATTCTCAAAGTAAAAATAAAAGAATAATAATGATTTTTTTTGTTAGTTTATATTCGTAAGGTTATTTTTTTTAAAATTATAATATCGTGTGCATGGGAAATCAGAGCAGGAATGTAATGCTTTACACGCAAAACAATAAGAATTGGAGATTTCCGAGGCTAATGTGTAAATTTTTTTAGTTTGGCGTAAAAATAAAATGACTGAAATATGGATTTTGAGTAAGTGAGTTCTAGCGGTTTGCACAGTTTTCGGCTTGGCGCAATTTATTGAGAGCTTAAGGAAATAGATTTTTGAAAACAAGTGCAAAGGTTTTATTAGAATACAGCGTTAAATTTTAATGATCCGTGAAGAAATAATGCAGTTATTAAGGGATTTCAAGCGATCTAACTTCAGAATTCTCGCCAATTGAGTACATTGATTTAAGTTGGGGGAATTCCGCCAAATTTCAGAAAATTGAAATCTTCTCATTTAGTACATCGGAGTAACGATGAATAAAACACATTATAGTTGATAATTTAAAAAAAAATCAGCTGTATTAAGGGATTCCAATTTTCAAATAAATGTGTGCTACTCTTTGGCGGTCGAACCATTTCCCATATTGATTGCTGCTAAGTCAATGCTTCGAATGATTCCCTGAACAAACTCTTGCAAAATGGCTTTGTTTAGTCATTCACATTTTGCTTTTTGTTTAGTCATTTTTTTATCTCCCATTTTTTTTTAACAAACTTTTGGTCTTTTAAAATGTGAAATTTCATTAGGCATAAAGGTTTATTACATCAAATGCTTTTCTTTTCTTCTATTTCTTAATATCTATATAAATAAAACAAACTGTAAAATGTCAGTTAGTTGGTTGGTTAGTTAGTTTGTTTGTCTGTGTCTCGCGTAGCTCCGAAAGGGTGATCGTAGACCTACCAAATTTTGTATGGAAATTCTCCAGGACGGGTCCCGACATACCTCGAAGCGATTTTTTCGAAATTCGAATTATTTTAGGAGATATCGATAAAAAACATGTCGCAAAAGGTTAATTTTTGCTCCGCCCTTTCGGAATTGTAACCCCGCAGTGGAAAAAGAGAGATTATAGCATATCCAGGTTTGCCATATTTGGCAAGTTTATTCATTTAATAAACTTGCCATATTTGGCATATTTGGTTTGCCATATTTGGCAAGTTTATTAAATGATTCAGACTCTTGAAGTAAAAATAAAAGAAAGACGATTGTTTTGTTTAGATTATTTGTAAGGTTATTTTTTAATTAAAATATCGTGTGCACGTGAAATCAGAGCAAGAATGAAATATTTTATACCCAAAAGAAAAATAGAATTTGGAAATTTTCCGAGACTAAAATGTGCAACTTTTTAATTTGGCGAAAAATAAAATGGTTGATGTGCGGTTTTGAGGAGATGATTCTAACGCTTGGCGCAATTTATCGTAATTTTATCGTCTGCTACTTGGATTATGAAAACACCTGAGAATAAGTTTTTGAAATTTTCATTCAGTTGGAATTGTGCATTTTTCTGCGCAGATTTTCTACGTCTGTTTTTAAAGTATTACATCCAGAAAAAGGATGTTAGAAATACCAATTTTAATTTGTTTAATCACACTCATGAATATTGATATACTTTCCAACTTAATGAAATAAGGAACGAAAATAGGGAAGACCGGGTTATAATACGCTTTTAATATATAGCACTTTAGTGCGTATTTAAAATCTGAAAGTGTTTCCGATTTTTTACTTTTTTTCCCCCTTTATTCAGAAGCTCTTATTCAGAGACAATTTATTAAGATGAGACAATATTTATTAAGATGGCGAACCAACTGGTCACCGGAGGCGGCTAGTATATATATGTATATAAAATCGAAAAGTAAAACACTATGAATTGAATATTACTGCAAAAATGTCATACCCCAAGTGGAAAAAAAAACAAAAAAACAAATAGAGCCAAACAGAATGATAAAAGAATGAATGGAATGGAAATTATAACCTTTGGGACCATCCTCAGGAGCCATACCCAGAAAATTATAATTAAAGACGAACAAAATACAAAATAGTAGGATTTCGGTTGTGTGGCATATGAAAAGTGATGTGATTGTGATTACGGCAACGCTACACTAGGGCGATCTGCCAAGGGAGGGGGTGCCTTGGTAGGAGGACTTTCTAAGGGGTTCTAACGCGTATTCACGTTACATCTGGAGAAAACCTACCAAAACTCCAGACCGTTAGATCGACAGCCGCGCGATAGGAGCCTAACCCGGGACCTCCACACTTCGGCCATCTACGGTGAGGCGGCATATGAAAAGAGATATTCACTCCACACGTTTTAGGCTCGATCCTACCATTAAAAAAAGAAAAATAGGAAAGCAATAAGAAATCAAAATAAATTAAAAATCACAAAAAATTGGACATACCATTCTGGATTGGAGCAGGCACATGGAAGGCAAGCATCAAGTGTTGCCAAAAGTAAAAATAGTAGTTACTGAGAATCAGTGTTGCCACAAAATAAAAGTGTAACAGAGGAAAGAAGAATATAAAGATGTTGCCAAAAATATTAGGGTAATATTATTTAACATAGTTAGTAACCAGGTATATTAATTAAATTAAAAAATATATAGAATAATAAATTTAAATTTATTGAATAAAATAGATGGTATAACCAATTAAATATAACATATTGTATTTACAACTATAATGATTATTAATAGTAACAAAGTACAAATAAAAAGTTTGTTTATATCAGAAAATTAATCTAATAATGAAAGAAAAAATGTTTTTATTTTATAAAATTATAAGTAGGACAGAATAATCACATTATAGGAACTTCAATTTTTTTTGTTCCCATATATATATATAAACATGTATATACACATCCAGAGTATTTTTATAAATATTACCGTTTTTTTTTTTTTTTTTTTTTTAAATTTGAGAAAAAGCTTCCTCTGCCCGACCCATCCATCCAATTACAACCTTAAAACCAAAGCCCCACCCATCCTCCAGTAAATTAATAAAGACAATAGACACATTACCTTCAAGAATTGTATATAGTAAATTTTATGAACTTAACAGGATAGTTGTATTGTCTAGCTGACAGGAAAAGTGATTTAAAATTGACGACTTTAAAATCTTCTGAACAGAGAAACTTGATTCTACAGCAATGATTATAGATGATATTGCGGAATACAGATTTATGTATACGTATATATTATTTAGATATTTCATTTCGGTTATTAGTTTACTTCGCACGAATATTTTTGGGGGTCAGCATGCTACTTAGATTCCGCAGTGAGGAGACACTCCTAAAAAATCTGAGAACTAATTAAATGTAAAACATTTCAAACAGGCTGAAAAGTGAATAAAACACTGAACATGGTAGAAGGCGGAAGTGTGAAGATCCAAGGTTCTGACCTATCGCGAGGCTGTCAATCTAACAGTCTGGAGTTTGGGGCGGTTTTCTCCAGATGTAATGTGTATACACGTTAGAACCCCTAAAAAAGTCCGCTGCCCAAGGCAACCCCACCCAAAGACAGAAAACCCTTGTGTAGATTTACCTAAATACAAAACCAAACAAAATACTTTAAATTTATTTTTTAATGCATTTAACGTGTACTCTTTCAAAGATAAAGACACGTAACCAGAAGGAAAAAATATCCAAGGCTTAACCCTTTGAGGCGCAACCCTTTCCCAATGCTGAAAAAAAGGGCAGGCGTTGCCATCGTTCGACTTAACTACCAGCAAGATGGCGGACGATCGAAACGTTCATCGCGTGCCACAGATCTAGAGACCCTTTTTTTGACGACAGCTGGCTGAAGTCGAGCGATGGCAACGGCTGCCCTTTTTCCAGCATTGGGCAATCTACCTAGCTGTTCTCGCATTCTTCCGTTTTTCAGCAGATGTCAGTGCTGTTAAAAATAATCGTGACCATTTTTTTACGGGAAGTGACGTGCTAAAAAGTAAAGGATTCTCGTGGAGCTATGTCACCCGCAACTATTTTTTATAGAAATTCAATCTATTCTTCGTGACTGGCAACAGTCAAAACGTCAGAGTTAGGTGTTCCCAGAGCGGGAACACTGTGCGTTAAAGGGTTAAGGAGAAGGTGGACAAGGTACAATTTCTCTCAAAAGGCTTGATCATTACCATTGTGGAGGGAAAAATTCAAATTTTGAGGTAGAGGTAATTCCCCCTGGCTACGTGCATCCAAAATTTAGAGATACCAAATGTGTATATTTAACAAGTATCTTTTTCTGCATAAAAAGCATACTTAACATCCATTTCACGAAGGTAAAAAAAAAGGACCCCAAAAGCATAACCAAGCCTGAAGTCCCTAACTTTCAATCAAAGTCTTGTTGCACCCAGAACATCCGCAATTAAATATGAACATTTTAATTTGAGAGACCGACACCTCAATGTGAAAGTCAGTCAAAACTTGGTCATATTTAGTCGTCGCGCATCATGGGCGCCGGCAGATAATTTCCCAGAGGGGGGGGGGGGCATGGTAACCATTGTTCAACGTATGGTTACCATGTTGGAAAGAGCAAAAAAAAAAAAAAAAACAAGGGAAAACACTGCATACAAAAATCCAGGGGGGGCATTGCCCCCTCTTGCCCTATGCTGCCGGCGCCCATACCTAAAAACGTCGATGCTGAGTCAAATCGAGTCTTTTGTCTTTTTCATTGCAGAATACCCAGCCCCGGCTCCAACGAATTGCGGCGTTCCAAGCGAGGAGCCTTTTACTGGAAACGCCATCGTCGACCGCATTGTTGGCGGACGTGTAGCGGTCAGGGGAAGTTGGCCCTGGCAAGTGGACATGCAGGTGGCTTTCGTGCAGCCGAATGGACACTTTTGCGGAGGCACTTTAATCAACTCAGAGTGGTTCATCACTGCGGCTCATTGCTTGGCTACGTAAGGCTTCTTATTTACAGTAGCATCGAGGCGATTCTTTGGACAAACAATACATTTCTCATGGCTTTTAAGCATTAATAATTAAATGAAAGATATTTAAAGAGAAATAATGCTTTTTCATTTATTTATTTATTGGGGGCGGGAGGCGAAAGGCACCTGTGTATCATGCACTTCTACAAACAGTACACATACCGCTTGTAAAACTACTAAGGGGGGAAAATGACACATATCATTGCAATAAAAAATTTACAAAAGACACTTAGTAAAACAATGTAAGCCTAACACTTTTAAAAAATAATTATGAAAAAATACTGATTCTCTTATTATTATTATTTTGTGTGTGTGTGTGTGTTGTAAATTTGTATTACAATTTTCATGACTTCTTAAAAAAGCAAGATAAGAATAAGATCAGTGGCGGCTCCTGGGATACAGCAAGTACTGCCGGGCTGCACTGGAAATTATCAGCACATACTGTAAAATAATTTATTCTATAAATTTTCTTAAATTCAGATTAGAATTATGGAATTCCTATGGTAAATTTTTAAAAAATCTCAAAAAAAAAAAAAAAACCCGTATTGTAGTAACAGCCGGATCGCTCATTCAGAAAAAAAGCCCTTTAATCTTCCCGCAATTCAACAGGGTTGTAGCTTCTGACGTCACTGGTAGGCAAAACAAGGCAGACTAACCAATAGGCAGTCTTGTTCTACAGGATGTCTGGTACGCAAAATTGCAACGTAACCAATAGGCTTGCTCTACGTGGCGTAGTTTTAGTAAACATACTAGAGCCCTACTGTCACTGTGAAAGTCTTTGGTACAGCCCTCAGAGCTGATAAAGGATACTATAGAATACTACCATCAGAAACGACCTACCTATTTAGTTTAAAGCCTGTTTTAGTTCCTGAAGTGTCCTACTGTCCTGCTGAATCCTAGCCCCAGGCTCAGGTCCAGCAAGCAGCGGTTTCCCTCTTTTTTTTTTTCAGCACAATTTTTGGATTACAAAAAAAAAAAGAGAGAGAGATAAAGGAATTGGCAGCACCGTCTCCATGGTAACGACTATGTAAGCAGTCTCTCCGGCATAGGGGGTATGTAGCTAAGACTCAGCTGAAGAAAGGTTTTCTGACTACGGCTGCACTTATGAGTTCGACTAACTGATTGGCTCGGAGGAGAAGTGAGGGAGAGAATAAGACACAGAGAATATATGTTCTAGCCCAGCGTTTCTCAATCTGAGGAGGGCGCGCCCCCGCAGAACGTTTGCAGGGGGGGGCGAGAAAAACTAAAGAGCAAGTAGTGATGCATGTTTTTAAAAAATCATCTTATTTATTCTCATTTTTACTCAAAAACATATCCATTTTCGCTTAAAATGTTCATTATTAAAGATTAAAACACTCAATATATGCTGAAAAATGTGAGGGGGGGGGGACGACATTAAAAGGTTGAGAACTGCTGTTCTAGCCCATTCTAACGGAAAAAAATTTTTTTTTTTTTTTGTCTGAGAAGGTTGAAAGTTTTTATTTGTTATTGTGTCCATGTGTTATTGGAATCTATGATTTAACCGTTTTGAAACATGGAGCCCCGTTATTATCCAGTTTGCGTCTTACTTGAAACTCCGTTTAACATATGGAAAGAAGATGATAAACAACAATCACTAAAAGAAAATAGACCGACACCAAAATTGTCCATTCATAAGAAAAAAGCAGGTTCGTCTCAGAATGGTCGTAGCTTCCATTCATCATGATATGCACTATTCTCGTGGCTATGGGCAGTTTTTATTTACAAAAAAATGTTTTGTTGGCCGTGTTTAATCGTTGAGATAAAAAAGAGCGTTTGGAATGGTACTGGATAGGATGGATTAACCACCATCACACGAGCATGTAAAACACACGAAAGTTCAATCGAACATTTAAAAAATTCTTTAAAATTTAAAGAGTTGATAAGAAGTGGGAGCTAAATTGCTGACGAATTAAAGGAAAACTGTCGACTTTATATTGCTGAATTTATCAAGAAGGTAAGCCTGAATAGACACTTCATGCAATTACCCATCCAAGCAGTATTCTTTTTAAGTAAGCAAGAACTGGCATTTAGAGGACATGGCGAGCGAGAAAATTCTTTAAACATGGGGAATTTTAAAGAGCGTTTAAAATTAATGATATCTGAATTAAAACAACGCCTTTTTATGAGGACATCACTGACTGGTTCGCAAGTTTAAAAGAAAGGAGGATTGATTTGATTTATAAAAAATAAGTATTCTTTTCTTCTCAAGTTATCATTACAAAAGAAAATTCTAAGGAAACTTCGAATCAGACACGGATTAATGCAATTTTGAGGATAGGAGCGGCTGGTTGAAATTTATGTCCATTTTATGGAAGTAAAATAGGATCTCTTACATTTTTTACGCAATTTCTTTTTTTTTTTTTATCCTGGGTGAGGGCTTCATCCGCCAGCTTTCGAATTCAGTAACAAAGATTTTCCATTCCTGTCCGGAGGAAGGGGGGGGGGGTCATATGTTTCCGGCTGCACTAACATTTTTGGCCACGGGCCGCCACTGAATAAGATATTAGAGTAAGTACTAAGTATTAGAGTAAAACTTAAAATACAAATTTGTGATATTTTTTCGGGGGGGGGGGGGGGAATATATGAAGTTAGAAAAATATAGTTCAAAACTCTAGTAGACTCTAGATCTGGCAGCCATAGACTACAACCGTTTTTTGCAACAAAAGAGAGACCTGAAAGAACAAAAATGTGAAGTAGTAAATGGGTGCGAGATCAGGAGAGTGAAGGACGCCTTCTTGTATAATTTCAGGTCCTTGTGCACATGTTGAACATCACAAGGTAATTACTTTGAACTATAGTTAACCCTTTTTGTCAATAATACCCCTTATGATTCGCCAAACTTTCTGAATGAAGGTTGATCCTGATACCTGATCCTGAGCACCAGTCCTCAATAAATTTGTATGCATTCAGTTTCAGCCATGCTTCTCAAGATTATTCATGCTCAAAAAAGTAATATCTACATGAATTAATGCTGAAAAACACTCAACTAATATAAAACAAAGTTAAATTATTGCATATAAATACTGTTATCTTTGACCAGACCAGATAATGCATAATTTTTGTTTCGTGTTTCTAGCTTTCGGGAACCTTACCAGATTCGCGTTCACTTAGGAAATCATCACAAATATAAAAAAGATCCCTATGAAGAGATCCGATATGTAAAGGAATATTTCATTTATGGAGTGCAGAAAGAAGACGTAAGTAAATAAATTTGAATATTTTATCTTATTTGTTAAAATAAATATATAACACTAAATGAACTATGTTATATACACAGAGGAAATATAATGAGATCCTTGGCTTTTCCCCCTAATCAGAGCTGCCAACCTCTAATAGTAAAGTATAGGAGCCTTCTTTTAAAATATAGGGACATCTTTTCACAATATAAAAACTTATGTGGCACCATAAGCATAGAGACAAAGGGGGGGGGGGGTTAACTTCGTGGTTAAAAAAAAAAAACACTTTAAACATTAGTTTATGAAATTTGGAAAAAATTTCACGATTTTACAATTGGTTTCAATATGCGACTACTGTATGTAGAAGTAATAATCATTCGTACACAAAATTCCAGTAGTAATTCGAATAATAACCATACACAGTACTGCAGTTAAATTAAAATAGCTATTTTAAATAAGTGAAATAGCGTGTTATAACAAATCTGCACAAGCAGCTTTGTTACAATTTTCATTAATACCTATTTCACAAACACAGTTCAAACATACATCTTTCAAGTAGATATGACCTTAAGAATCTATTGCAACTTGCAGAAAATCATAAGTGAATTTAAATAACATTTATTTATAAAGTAAATAAATAAATATAAATGTAAAATAAGTGTTAATTTTTAATAATTTGGTATTGGAGACTTCAATAAAGGAATGCTGAGGAAAAAATTTACAAGAAGGATGAAGAAAAATTGAAAATTTCTCCCTGCCTCTATAAATAAAATTTAAAAGAGTGAAAAATTGGGAGTTTTTTTTATTAATTATTGGATTTTTGGAGCAAATTAAAAATATTGGAGAAACTCCGGTAAAATTGGAGCATTTGGCAGCTATGCCTAATGGTAAAAGATAGGGAGTGGCTGGGTTGCCAGCAAAACCACTTTATCCCTCTTGTCAACTGAACCAGGCCCAGTTGACAGGAAAAATTGAGAACCCAGTTGAGAAAAATTGAGACGGGCTTTTCTTATATAAAATATTGGAATATTTTTATAAAATTTGGTATGATATATCTACAAACATTGAGTGAGCCACTGTTGAAATTCCATATCTTTAGCCATATAAGTGTGGATGTTAAAGCTTGTTGAATACTACTGCATGTTATGGAAGCTTTATGTGTATAAGCAGAAAATAAGTCCAAAAATAAGACTGATAATTCAATATTATTAACAAATATGAAATTATTATTAAATAAAAAGTCAATCAGAAAACTATAATCTGTACTTTCTTAAATGATGTATAACTTACATTGACACAGTATTGGCTATTTAGAAATATACCACTTTATAAAATGTGATTGTTATGATCAAGTGATCAAGAACATACAATTCTCAACAGTGTGTGTGTGTAATTAAAAAGCAAAACACAATGAAAACATTGTTAAATGACACAGTGTTTTCCTCGTGTTTTGTTTTTAATTATATTCTTTTTTTGTTCTCTAAGACGTAACAGATGTGTTAAAAGATATAAAAATGCAGAACAAATATCTAATGAGCAGTGCTCTCTTTCTTGTTTTTACAAAATACGGCATCTCAAATAGTTTGGAAATGAACACGTCTGAATACTGGAAAGATAAATGTAAATAAATATTTAAGCTTGATTGCCACCGGTTATTCTTTAATATATAAAATTAATCATTCTTTTTTTTGTGTGTCCCCCTACATAGGCGCCCATGATATACTCTCAAAGGAATCAAAAGAAGAAACTATTTTACAACATAGTGATAGTTCTGAAACGCTCAGTTACAGTTAAAATAAAAAAATCTATTATTAAAGTAAAATTTATATTTAAAAACTTTTAAAGATATGTTTATTTTAGCCTTAATTAAATCAAACTAGAAAATTATTCAATAATTTTCAATCTTGAGTTTCATTTTTGAGTTCATACTCATTAATCTGGATAAAATAAGTTTGAAAAAATGGCTTTAACAGCAACTGATTAAGAAAATGCAGATGTGTAGTATTAATTTTCATGAGGATATTAAAAAAAAAATGTAAGAAAAACCCTTTTCAATTTACGTAAAAACCGTATATCTAACATGGGAAGTAAGCCCGAGGTGTGACTACTCTGCTGAAACAGTGTTGCTGTAAGTAGTCAATGCTTTCGACAGGGAAAATGGTACCTCCTTTCCAATATGTCCTCCGTGATTATATAGTATAAGCTTAATTTAATGAATGGTGAAATACCAGTAAAATTATTCATCGAAAGATCAGTAATGTCGCAGCTAACAGAGAGGTGGAACCACATTCTGAAGCATCCTGTTTCAATGGATTTTCCATGTCACATATTCACTGGCAATTTTCATATTGCTACATTAAATGACTTTTTATCTTTTACCACTTAATCCATATTGGCTTGTTAACTTCTATTAACTGTCCTCTCTGTAAGTCTGGGGATATTATGACTTTTAGCCATCTTCAGATGAGCACTTTTTTAAAGGACTATAGTTTTACCTCTACCAGCTGGAAAAACAGATCTACTTTGTATTTGAACACTAGGAGAGAACTATGGTCTCTCGAAGCAGGAAAAAAAGGGGAGGATCAGTAATAATAATAACAATAAAAAACCAAGATAAGTATGTCAATTACTTTTTATATCAAAATTGGAGTGTTATTTTTTAATTCACTTTTTTTCTTTTAATTACCCTTTCAAATTTACAAAACATATGTTTTATGACACACCTTTCGAAAATCCTACACATTTCATAAGCTCATAGCTCTGAACTGAAGTGTCCTCGTACAGTTCGTCACCAAGTTTTCAGATCTAATCCAGAAATTAAAACAGAAGCAGAAGAGTACTTTAGAATATCAATTATTTGGATAGATTAATAACATGGATTGGGGTAAGGTTCTAAACCTATACCCAGTGGTATAGCCAAGGAAGGGGTTAGGGGGTCACAACCCCTAACCCCCAATGAGGAATTTTTTGCCATACAAAATGTATATTCTTCACTCCCTTATCACATACACATATACATATATGTGAGTAGCAATAGTCGTAACCCCCCCGCCCCCATGAAAAATTTCTGGCAATGCCACTGCCGATACTTATTCATGCAATAACAATGAAAAAATTGTAAAATACATTATTAGGAAAATGAAGTGTGATGGAAGTTCCTATGGGGACTTTTTACAAAATACTTCATCAGAAGCTAAAGCAGGCATGGTATGAACTCTCTTTGGCAGATTTCTCCTCCAATAACAACAAAATTTAAAGCAAAAACACTTTCGATTTAGTAAGCCATCATAATCATCAGTTCTTTCCTAAAGTGTATAAAGGCTTGCAAATAGCCATTTGCAGGTTTGTATGCAGGTAGTAAATAACAGTATAAAGATTTTTCAGTACTCTAGTAAAGTCCTGAATAAGATCAACAATGACTGATCAGATATTATCACGACTTGCATGCTAAGTGTTAATCGAGAAAATGTTCATGGTAATTTGGGCACTCTCTTCATACAAAAAGTTTTGGACAATACACTGGAACCACGTAGGCTACAATTTCTATTGTATTAGTTATATTTCACTTTTTATACTCTGCTTTTTAAATTTATTTCTAAAAGATATTCTTCAAAATGTTACTTTAAAATTAATAATTTTGTATATTTTCCCTCTATGACGTATTTAAGCAAGATTAATGGTTTGCTTAGGATCAATTTCTTTTTAATGACCAGATTTCAGATTTTTTATATATATTTATGATGTGTAATTTCCTTTGCCCACCCTTGCCTATAGCTGGCGGCACCCATGCCAATGATTGTAATTCGACTAAGAACAGGAAATATGTTGCAGCACTTGGCCTGTATAGTTTTTCATGATTTTTTAAACTGATAAGCTAAATAGTAGCATTCATCATCTATAACAGGTACTCCAGAGCAAGAAATTTGTCAGTAGTGAATGAATATTCCACTGCTATACAATGTTCACTTGTGACTTGAGGTTAAATTAGTATAACTGGAGATAAAAGAAAAATATTCTTAAAATAAATAAATCTTTACCTTTAAAGTCTGGATTTTAACTGTTCAAAAGCTACAGAAAAAAAACCTGAAATTGTTAACTTGAATTGAACTAATAAAAGTTGTTTTTATAAGAATATAAAAAATAATATGTATTTAGAATGCTGCAACAAGTGATAATTTATATTCACATAATAAAACCACTGTTCTAGTAAATTCCATGAAAAAAAAATCATAAAGTTTCATTACAGTTTGCTAATAACAGATTAAATTGTTAATTTTAAAAGGGTTTTATGAAAATCAACATGGTATGACATGTATCATATGTTTAAGTATATCTTTTTTAATAACTTACAAACTTGATGCACCCATTTTAGACCCCTGTTTCATACATATTTCCTTGCACTAACTTAACTTATAATATTCTCCTTAACATTTCATATTACCACACTCAGACATTGTAAATACTTTCAAGAAATTGAAAAAGATAAGTAGAAAATGTATGTGCAAAATGATTAAAATATAAATAATGATTAATAACTGAAATAATTATATATAATATATATAAGTACTTAAAAACAGTTAATTTTGTTTTATAGTTTTTAAAAAATGGTCAATTCAACTTAGCAAAAGATATAGCTCTTGGAAAACTCAATGCACCAGTGCTAATGAACCCACATATACAAGCTGCTTGCTTGCCTCAACTAAACGAAGAACTAAAAATTGGTGAAAAGTGTTTTGCTACAGGATGGGGTACAACTAGAGGTATAAATACTTATTTCTGACTATAATTTTTTTTTAATTTGAAAATTTCTCTCTCTCTCTTTTTTTAAGTATTACACTATTTTCAAGTCTACCACATTTCAGAAAATTTTGTATGCTAATAATTTAGTGGAGTATGTTTTGAAACTGTGCTTGACTTAATAAATGTTGTGGAATTGGTAAGAATAATAAAGATCTCTTAAGAATAACTCAGTTTGAGAGAATAAGATGTATTAAGATGGTGAACCAGCTAGTTGTTAAAGACTCTTAGCAAACAATAATTATAACAATAAAACACTATGTTAAAATAAAATGTCAAATAAAAATTGCTTAACCTCCTACCCCCCAAAAAAGGAACTTTTATGGTTGAAAGTTGAGTTCAATTAAAATTTGATTTCAAATGGCTTGCATTCTTAACTATTTCCGCAATACTCACAAATGACTAGAATACCTGAAACATTTCCATGAATTATGAATGATAAGTTGTGAATTGTCTCCCCCTTCTCCTTCCTGCAGTTTGTTGTTGCTATAAACAAGACTTTGGAATGATTATAATTAATTGAATCACTAACAAAAAATGTATTTCACAAACATAAAATTACATGCTTTAAACAATTAAATATCAGTAACGTTAAGATTAAAGCTTTCTGATTCTACAACAATAGCTTAATATAAACTTTTAGATAACCCAATGAAATAGTAATCACAATTCTGATAAAATCTTGTAACTCTCTGTTATAATTTGTTAAGAATAAAAGTATAATTTTCATATTAACAAAAATATCAGTGTATTATTGAGAATGTAGTTAATTATCAAAAAGAATTGAGTTAATAAGCTACAATGGTAGCATAAAACAGTTTTGTTTTACAAAATTTTCATGTAAAAGACGCTACACACACATAAGGAAAAAACACACACACACACTGATTTGCACTAAATTAATCATTTATAACTGTTCACTGCCACTAAGTTACTCCCCCCCCCCAAAAAAAAAAAAAAACAACTGGTAAGACTTAATCTTAAAAATTCAGAAATTTAATATTAATGTGATTATAATTTACAATCAAGTCTTAAAAAATAGTTCATTATATAAAAAATGACACAGAATATTGGAGTAAAGTGGAAGTTAGACTGTAATTTAGAAATAGGGCTCATATGGCATTAAAAAAAAAAAAAAAAAAAGAAAGCAGCAATGCATTTCTAAAAGTTATGTATTGAGTGACAACACATTTTTTGAACTTAAAAATACTTTCATACAATTTTTACATATACTCTCATTTATATAAAAAAATTTATTTTAGGATCAGGACATGATGATGTTCTAAAACAAGCAGAACATCCAATCCAAAATGCAACAGAATGCACCAGCTATAGGTCTCATAAGTTTGAAAATGAAAATATGATTTGTGCTGGACATATGAAAAGGCTGTATGGTTTATGTCATGTAAGTATATCTGTGGTTGAATACAAGGTGCAATATCATTTTTACTATAGGTGGACAATTTGTACCACATAAAACAGTCCGTAATATTTTATTTTAGATTTATGTGTGTTATATACACAGTTCATTATTTATTTTAACCCTCTAACACCTGTTTGAGAGTTATTGTGACTTTGTTCTGTTCTGAAAATAAAATTCTAGTCAGTTTGGACAGATGCAGTTAAATGATGATCATTTAAGAGAAGTTCTGCTGTATTTATATGTCATCACATTTTTGTCTGCTTTAAAGGTTAACTCAATTATAAACAGTAGATAATGTTTTTTATTTGGATGTCTATCTGGGGTTGTGAGTAACCCATTAAAAAATTGCCCAGTGTTAACTGTGGTCATCGTTAAATGAGCAAACGCTTGCAGTTCATGAAAAAAAAAAAAAAAAATAAATAAAGATAATTTATACAAGTGTCCCAAAAAGGTGGTAATGGGCTTTAATTCTTTATCTATTACAGATAAGTGGGCAGTGTAAAAAAAAAAAAAAAAAATGAATACTCCATTAAGAAAGAATTCCTCTCATTTATTTTCCTCATATATATTCCTCATATTATTCTCATATATATTAAAGTTCCACTTTTTCACTTTGTATACGATCCCCCCCCCCCACCAGTATTCAAAAAATTCCCAATGAGAAATATGGGCCACCAATGAAGGAAAAAATAAGTTAATGACAGTTACAAACAGAAGTCAGAAGTCATGGAACAGCTGAAAATACAGGGTGTCCGAAAAGATGGTAACGGGCTTGAATTCTTTATCTATTAGAGATAAGTGGGTTATGTAAATTTAAAAAAATATATATTCAAAATAAGGTCGGAAATAATATTCTGTTAAAATTTCTCTTGTTGATTTTTAAAAAGTTGCACTTTTTAAATTTTTATACGATCCCTGTACGAAACAATTCCCAGTTAGTAAAATGTGCCCCACACACTACAGAGGTGGCATATAAAATTTAATAATTATACCTTAAAGTGTAAGAGATATGAAGATAATTATAGCGCTAACTTAACTTACTTTTCCATGGCTCTCAAAGGGAAAAAATCATGTCGAATGATTGCATTTCAGGGATTATACACAGATTATAAGAGAAAATTTTTTTTTCCATTCTAGGAATAAACGTTTACATATGAAATCATGTATAGTCCCTGATCATCTTTTTTTAAAGATATCTCTACGACTTCATATGATGAAAGGCTCAAATTTGATACATCACATCATTAGTCTATGCGGCACATTTTACTAAATGAGATTTTTTTTTGTACGGGATTGGTATAAAAAATTCAAAAAGTGTAACTTTTTGAAAATTAATGTAAAGGATTTTTTCATAACGGATTATTATTTTCAACCTTATTTTGAACATTTTTCAATTTACACTGCCCACATATCTCTTATAAAGAATTAAAGTTTGTTACCACCTTTTTGGGATACTCTGTATATACAAGTGTTACATAGAATGTTTCTTATTTATTTACAGGGAGACAGTGGAGGACCATTGGTTTGCAAGAAAGATGGAAAGTGGTTTGTCTATGGTGCTACAAGCTTTGGAGATGATAATTATGAAGAAGGCCTTTGTGGACTGGACAATAGACCAACTGTTTTCAGTAAAGTTTCTTCTAAAATCGATTGGATTCAAACCATCATATCTGATCATACCTAGCAAATTTTAATGGAATAGAACATTTATTAGATGCATGTATACTATATGTTTAAATCTGAATGGGGTATACTTATGCAAGATTTTGGGCAGTAAATATCATTTGGTCGTACACAAGTTCTTACTAAGTTGTTATTGACTGTAAACAATTTTATTAAAAATCAAAACTAATGACAATTTAAAAACTTTTTTTTTAAATTTCATGTATTCACAAATTCAATTTTCATCTGTGAACCATACTTAATTTATCATCAAAAAGTCCAGAAAAAACTTTTTCAAGTGAGGTCTTGTTTTTGCACTGTATAAAGAATAGAATTTTTTTTTTTTACTTCGTTGAACAAAGTAAAAGAAAGTATAGTGATTGCAAAAAATTTTAGTATTCGGATTTTGATGAAAAAATCAATTTTGACTATCTCTAAATTTACTTTGAAGAATTTTTGAGTGACATCTCAACATATGCATGTATGCGTGCTCATGTAATGTAAAGTCCATTTTGACTAGTTTTTTTTCTGATGTCTGTACAACTTGTAAATCTAAAAACCTATTAGCTATAGTCGTTTTTCCCAACCGGTGGGGCACAGAGCGTTTGCAGGGGAGCGGGTGCGGGAGAAAAACAGGCAAAGAGCAAAAGATGAAGAATGTTGTAAAAAATCATGTTATTAATTCTTGTTTTTATCCTAAACATACCAGTTTTCACTTAAAATGTTTATTCACATACTCAACTGATAACATTAGTTCGAAAAACAGGTAACTAAATGTTCATTGTTTAAAAATAAAAAACTGAATGCATGCTGAAAAATGTGAGGGAGGGGTGTGCCAACATAAGTTAGCCATTGATGGAGGGGGGAGAGACATTAAAAGGTTGAGATCCGTTGAGCTATAGAAGGTTGAAATTTTATATTTAGGATTATTGTAAAATCTAGTAGTGCACTTTCCTTTTGGATTCCAATTCACTGGATAGTTAATTTACAGAACCAGCCAAAATAATTTCAATTACATGAAAATCTAATGTTTTACATTAAGCTTGATGCACATCTTCACTATATTATGTCTACAGTCAGTTATTTCTTAAGCCATACCTAAAATCAACTATCATCCAGCTTGCAGTTTTGCCAAAATATCACCAAGTTTGGTGCTAAAAATAAGTATGTATCTCGCATAACTCAAAAACTTTAAAGCTGCAGAAGGCTGAATTTTGTATTTAGAATTGTTGTAAGATCTAATTGTGTATCTCCTTTATTTGATAGCTATAATCTGAGTAACTTATTTATAGGGCCACCCAAAAGACATCCAATATATTGAAGTATTTGCATACCTTCAATTCATTAAAGTCTGTGGTCATTCACTGTTTCGGTTATTCCCAAACTATCGACAATCTCAGCAGCTTTTGGCAAAATATTGCCAAATTAAATGGCACATCTCCCTCAAAAAAAAAAAAAAAAAAAAAATTTTAAATTGAACCCACCTTGGCAGTATCTCATAGTTAGATATAAATTGCTAAACCTTAATATTATTGAACTATTTATCTCATTTTAAATGAAATAAGAAACACCTACAGAAACACCTTGCACAGTCTATTGTATTGGTGAGTTTGCACCTTGATTTCTTTTTGTTGGGACATTCGAAGGCTTTCATGCATGAGACTCTCACTGAATCTACAGAACTTATCACAAAAATTTCATTTACTTCACGAGACGTGCCAAATACACTTTGTGTGTTTTTAAATGTTTGCTAATGTTTTCATGCGTTTTTTAGCCTCTTTGCATTTTAATTCAGATGATACATTCTTTAATGAAAGCTGTTTGTATATTTAATATCACCTTTTAAACCTTTCTTTTAATTTTTTTTTTTAAATGAAACAACCAGTAAATATAGGATGTTTCAAACTGTATGTTCAATACTGCATATTTTTAATAATTGACTTTAGCAGTATACTTCCAATTAGAAAAAGTCTTAATGACATGCAGCTACTTTTTATGTCATAAATTTTATAAGTGGTACAAAATAGAAAAATAACTTTTTAAAGTTATTCTGTATACAACCAGGAAAATAACTTTATTTACTTTTTGATGACCTTCTAATTGATTTCTTACTTAATTATCATGTATCAAATTTGGGTTTGTCAATCATATGATGAATGATTGTATAATACGGAAGAGAAAGAATACAATGACATGTACATATATCCTTCAAGGATGGGAATGGATATAATCTTTGTGTTAAAAATTAAAAATATATAGACTTTATATGTTAATTTTTTGACAAAGGACTTTTGTGATAAGTTTTGTAGATTCAGTGATAATCTCATGCATGAAAACCTTCAACTATCCCAACAAAATGAAATTGCTATTATCATGCTGTTTTCTTCTTCCACTCTATCTGTTTTGCAGCAACCATATAAACCCAAGACTAAATACATGATTGGAAACTCAATTTAAAAGACTTCTGAATGTTGAATTTCAGAACGTAAAGTATGATTTCCCCCCTCCTCCCTCAAAAAAAAAAAAAAAAAAAAAAAAAAAAAAAGTTTAAGACACACAGATTTATTTATAAACACATAAGCAATTATATAAATAGCAAAATATTTAATTTGGAACACTCTAAATACAATAGATAATTTAATTTATAACTTAACAATTTGAAAGACGGAAAAATAAAACATTTAAGTATAACATAATATATAACAACTAGCAAACACTATCTTTTATCAAAGATATCAAAAGACACATTTACAAGTTTAAATTATTTTTTTTTCAACAAACTTTTCAATACTGACAAATTAATTTAAAAAGTAAAGTATGAAAGTTCTGATTAAAAAATAAGATTTTATAAAAAAAAGCTTTTTGTAACATTAAAATTTACAGGTATGAATGAGAGATGACAAATGTATAAACATAGTACAGGCAGAGTTCCTACTGAAAATAACATTGAAGTCAGTTCTGTATATATTTATTCATATTAAAAAGTGTTGAAAAAGATATATTTTGGTCAAAAAAGCCTTTAAAAAATCATGATAGAAATAGTGCTAGAACAAAATAAACCTTTGTAATAATAATAAAAAATAATAATAACTTTACACTATTTACAAACAGTCATAAGGGTCTTTTACAAAAGCATAAAGGAACTATTTAATACATAATTCCACAAATCCTCCAGTCATCTTGCTACCATAATAGCCAGCCCAAAACTGACGATCTCTACCTCGATGATAAAAACCAACATAACATGCCTTAGTCACAAGATCAAACTCATGAGTAACCTTAAAGAGAAAGAGAAAGAAAAATAAATAAATGCAAAGCACATATGCTTTTCACATTTTCTTACATGAATGTTTATTTGTAGAACATTCGGGGGGAAAAACTGAGCAGAAACAGTATTGTTGATGATATCTGACACAGAGACAAAAAGAAAAAGATATTATTTTACTTTGATAAATATAAAACTATGTAAAATGATAAATGCATTGTTATGTGGACTAAATTTTGTCTTAAAAGGTCATCTACATATTAAAACAAAACCAAAGCATTGAGAGTGTAGTGGTGACACCCTCTTTTCAGTACATATCTCATTTCAGAGTGTCAAAAAATAGAACTTTTTATTAACCCATTCAAGACAAATGCCACATATGTGCATTGCAGCTAGACTGCCCTCAGAGCTAAACACCACACCTCTGTGTAGCAATGAAACTTCCAATGAGGGATGACTGATACACAGCTGCATTGCGGTTTTGGAACAAAATGCATGTCGTAAGATGGTGTTACTAATCGATGTTCTTTGCAAAAGATTGATCCCATACATTAGTACTTCTCTTTCCAAAGTCAGTCAAATGCTTGCAAGTCCCTGGAATTTCACAAGTCATGAAGGTATTTCGAATTCTGAATTTTGAATATTGAAATTTCTACTTTCACTTGGGATGGGACTTCATGGGAGATATTCTCGCAGGGTTTTTAGTTTTGGTACCCATTGGAGGGAACTGACCCTGTCTTGATTATCTAGCAAGGGTTTTATTCCTTTTTGTTTCATTTGTGCAGTTATGGCTATGAGATGGCATTATCTTTCCATGAGGAAATTGCTAAATTAGTGAATGATCGAAGTATGGATTTTTCTGATGATAGTGGCAAGACATCTTTGAAGGTGATATGTAGTTTGCTCGAAACAAAATAAAAGATGGGACACTGTCTATGAATTTAAAACTACTAAAAACAAATTTTGGCTTTATTTTGATCAGTAGTGCAGTTGGTATATAAATATTTGTATTAAATTACCAAATAACTAGTTAATTCAGGAAAATAAATTCATAATCTTTAGTACTGTTATAAGATTTAAAAGTGAAAATGGTTACATATGATATCATTGATTATAATTCAAAATAATCATGGTTAGAATAATTGTGCAGCTAACTTTGCCTCACTAAATATCATGATCATGCTGACAGAATGTATACAGACAGACATATTATACAGACATATGATATATGACAGACATATTATACAGTATGCATAGATAGCACATTGGAAAAATTGCAGATTTTATTTCACAGTTGACTGATTTACATATATTTAGGTGCAGTAATAATAAAGTTTGTTTTATTAACTTCTCTGCTGATAAATCATTGTTTTACATACAAAACTTTTATATTTTAATAGCCAATCTGGAGGAATATTAGGATAAAATTGTTTTTTATCATACTTTTTTGTAAATGCCAGTAAATTTTTTATTTTGCTATGCAAGCAAAGTAAAAATTATTTTTATTATTGAAAAAATACTTTGAAATAATTAGATGCAAAAAGCCATTTATGAATTCACTTACTAAATTTTCTTGTTAATCTATCATTTTTTATCCTGAAAAATATTTAAGAAAAAGATATGAAACTCTATATAACAGATGAATTCTTAAGGCCATACCAAGAGAGGTGGATCAGGGGATGCAACCCCCCTAAAATTTAGAATTTTGCTAACGAAATAATAAAGTCTTCTATGAAAACTTCTGCCTTTTTCACTTTGCACCTCCTTCTGAAATTTTTTAACCCTCTCAAATTTTTTTTTTCTTTTTTTTTTTTTCTGGGTATGGCCCTGTTAGTTCTTAAATATTCCTACTGAAATCTGAGTTTATGGACCCTACTTAATAATTGACTAAATAATTTAAAAATAATGAAAGAAAAAAACCTGCAGTTTCCGAAAACACTGCATATAACCAATGCATACACAACTTCAAAACCAGATATAAATGTTAAAGAACCAAGTGAAATATGTAATTACTTACTAAGTGCCATTCTTTGCCAAGCCACTGTTCTTCAGTAAACTTAAAATTAAATGAATCAAGAACAGAAAAACTTTCATCATAAACTTCTACCTTGAGCTCATATTCACTTGCACAATCAAAACGAGCTGCATACCTAGTTGTATAGAAAAGAGTTAAAGCATGAGTTTCCAATAATTCCTATACAACAAAAGTATACAAAAACAAACTGAACAAAGATAAAATAAAATTGATCAACCACATTAGAATGGTCATTACCAGAACTGGGCAAAGTTAATATAAAAGTTAACTTCATTAAACAATAACTTGCAACTCAAAACGTTAATTTTGATGATCGTTAAAGCGCTATCTTTTTAAAAAAATTAATGCAAAGCTATCCATTAAAAGTTAAACACCTAAAAGTTGTACTGCTGTTTCAGCATTACTTATATTAGGGTTCATACTAATTTTTCAAAATAAAATTCCCTGAGTTTTCCCAGGTGATTTTTCAAGAATTTCCAGGTTATCGCAAAAAAATAAACATAAGATAAAGACTAAATACTTCTTATTTATATGCCCCATTCTAAGGTAATGAAATTATGATAGCACTATGGTAATCAAAATTATACTCCCCCTCAATTATCGCATAATCAATGGATTACATTTATATCAAACATGGTTTTAAATTCAGTTTTACCTATAAAATATCAGAAATTATGCAACAGCTTTACAGAAGTAAAAAAGAATTTTTGAGACCACTTCACTGATTGATAGTTTTCAAGATATGTTTTTTAGACTATTGCCAGTATACAAGGCTATTGGTAAAAATTGCCATATTCCTTAGAACTAAGTAAAATCCACCAATCCTATGCATAAACAATGAAATATTTAACATTATAAGAACACACATTCTTCATTGTATTCTAGCAAACATCAGCAGAGTTTGTATATGCGTGATAATAATATTACACATTTTAACTTTGTGCACAGTACGCAACACAAAGAATAGCCCCTCCAACTCAAATGAGAAAAGGGAGCAATCACAAATGCTCAGAACTGCAGAGACAAAATGAGAAGCAAGTGTGCTATTCGTCCTAAGCAGTCTTAAGTGATATTTGATTATTCTTGTATAATCCATTTCCAATTGCATGAGTTCTTCATTAGCAAAGTAGTTGACCATTGAATAGGGTGAAAGCCATAAAAATAAAGAGAGGGGGAGTAAATTTTCTTAAAATTCCAGGGTTGAAGCTGGATTTTCCAGGTTTTTTAAAGCAAAATTACATTTTTCCATAAGATTTCCCTGAGTTTTCCCTGTTTCCAGGTTTCCCTGAGAGCGTACGAACCCTGTATATGTATAGAAGAGGTTTGGCTTTGGTACACAAGCAAATAACATAAGTAGTTTAGTGAGACTGAATATTTGATGATTTTAGGAAGAAAACACAGAAACATATGCAGTAGTTAAAAAAAAAAAAATGGGTTATTGATCATCATTTTGCTTTAAGTGTATGTTTTCCTTAATAAACATCAGCATATTAAATTTTCATACAGCAGCAATGGTTGTTTTGCATATAAGATATATATCTATATGTTTTTCAAAAAAGAAAGACTTTCAACTGAAACACTAGACAAAGAATAGCAGGGTTATATTTAATATAAATAGTTTTATTAAAACTGGTTCATAAATATAGAGAGAGAGCATCTGTAAACATGATTCTGTTTCAGTGAGTTCAGAAAGTTCTGACCAAAATCTGAACTTTGTTTTTCAGAGATTTGTTGTATTTTGACCTTTCCAGAGCTTCTAACACATTTCATATTAAGAAAAAGTGACTAGTTGGAAATGCTAACAGGAACTTACCACACAGAAATTAAAAATCAACACATAAAGACACTCTCTTTTTCCCGAAAAGAGCACATCCGTATTTGAAAGAAGTAAATAAAGAGAAGTATGAAGATACTTCTAGTTATAAATTAAGTATTTAGAAATGAAACTTCTAATACAATAAAATAAAATAAAAAAAAGAACCTCCCTAGCCAAGCATTCTTTTCTTTATTTATTATCACAATTTATTAGCAAATTAAAATTACAAAAGAACTAAATATCTACTCAATTACATAGATCAGGGTGTCTACCACATAAAGTAAGCTTGATTTCTTGACCTTTTCTTGACTTTTTCTTGACTTTTTCTTGACCATAACAAATACGAAACACTAATATCAAAAATACATTCGTGCCAGGGATGCAGAATATGTACAATCCGGCAATCTAGGATAGGGGGAAATTTTGCAGAAAATATACAACTGATTTCGATTTTAACAATGAATTACAAAATTCTTCGAGTTATTCTTTCCCATTCCTATTTTTAAAGCGATTTTTTTTTTCAACTCTTTCACCGATCAGCAGTTTGCTTTCTCTTAACTTGGACCAATTGCTATTAAGTAAACATGTATGTAGCTTGTTCAGGCAAATATTTTTGCACTTATGGTAATACAGAACTTATGCAAGTCTATAAACATATCATAAAATTTTGAGGAAATTTGCATATGGATTGAGGGAAATGTTGAGAGTAAAAACAGTTTCTGCACCCCTGCATCATACTGATAGAATGAAGAAAAATTATACTTTTAAATTTAACACTATTAATATACAGGGTGATCAGCGAATAAGCCCCGATTTCAAAATTAAATATCTCTGCAACAAAGATCGATAGAATTATGCGGTAAACTATACGTTTATTAGCAAAACTGTAAAAAAATGTTGCACAAAAGTTTAGGAAATTTAGTTACGAAAATTGTCAACTAAGAATTTGAATGAAAAGGAAAAAGGAAGTTGAGTCGCTAATCGTGACCTAGTGCTTCATTTCTTGACCTTTTCTTGACTTGCCTGACCTTTTTTCCAATTCTTGACTTTTCCGTGACTTTCGTGACCTTTGCATGATGGTAGACACCCTGTAGATATAATTGAGTAGATATTACATAAAAGATTTATATATAATATTAATTAATAATAATACATATTTTTGTTATTAATTTAATTTGTACAATATAATTTACATTGTAGGTAGTGTGATTTTTAGATGATGAATGCATATTTTTCCATTTTTTAAGCACTTGTCTTTTTCAAATTCATAAGATGCTTCCCTGCTTAAGACGTTTTTGAAGCTGGTCCCTTGAAGAGTGTCTAAAGCAAGTTTTATTGAATTTTTTTTCCTGCTGAAATAAAAAGCTTTGGCGAGAATGTTTTTAAAAATTAAAATACTAAAAAAAAAAAAAGCAACCAAAAAAAGAAATGAAAAGATGACAAAATCTCAAAAAAGTGATGAAAAGTGACGAAGTTTTAAAAAAGTGACGTGTTACATGCCCTGCCTTTCTTCAAACTCAGAAACAGTGCTGAAAAAATTATCTCCTTCATTATTGCTACTTCCATGGCACATAATTCTAGCAAAATCACACCAACAATTAATGCAAAAGACTAAAATTAAAGGAGGTTAAAAAACTGTCATTATATTTTTTTGTTTAATTTAAAAGGTTAAATCACTAAACAATATGTTAACTTCAATTATAAATGATTAACAATACTCAAAACGACTTAGGTCAACCATCACAAACAATAATCTTAGCGTTACATGAAAATTAACATACTGTATATTTCCATGTATAAGACGAGAATTTTCAGAACTTTTTCGAAAGCTAAACTACAGGGATCGGCTTATATACAGATCTGCTAATCGAGCAAAACCCATAAATAATTTTTTGTTTGTTGGGAGCAAACGACAATCCACTAATCATCGCCAAATATAGCACCTGTTTTTATATTTTTTATACATCCTAAGCATGCACAGGAACTAATAAAATACTGTAAAATAAAGTACTCTCGGCTTATATTCGGAAATATACAGTACACTTAAAAATGAGAGAGAGTTTCATTTCTGCTTTACAATTTGCTATACAAAGTTTCTACTTTTTTTTAAAGTGAAAAGTTGGAATTTTTTAGAAGTGCACAACTTTACTATACATTTTTAATAATCATACCAATATGAAACAATACTAGCAATTAGTAGCTTTCTGAGTGTTGCCAACTCTCTTGATTTGTGCTACATTTCCCCAATTCTACATAATTTGAATATTTCTTCATAATTTTTGTAGGATTTTATTATTTTTCTCAAATAAACACTATTTCCCAGATTTGAAATCATCATAAAAAGTTCTGCTGCACATAGCTTAAAGAAATGAGGATCTTTAGGGTGGCCATTAGACTATCATTTACAAATTCCTTAACACTCCCTATCATCTTAGGTCTGAATTCATGGAATCCACCCGAATGACATTTACAAACTTCCTGATATTTATACAAGTTCAGCGTTTCACATAAACAAGGAAAAAAGCAACATTAGAATAACACAGTGTTTTGAAAAATTAGGATCTAAATGCATTTGGATGTAGAAATCAAATACTTAACTTCCAGTCTAAAATATTACTGTAAAAACTCACCATTCTCCAACCCTAATTTTTGCCAAATCATTGCTCAGCAGGTATTTGTGGACAGGATTTTGAACAAGATTCACAATTTGATGTTTCTGACAGTCAACGTACGTAGTGGCAAAGCAACTTTGAGAACCTAAGATAAAACATGTTTGTCAATCCAAAAATAAAATGCTAAGAAATTAAATCAAAAGAGTCAAAGGAAATAGAAAAAAATTTGCAGCATAGCTACAAAAGTTGAAGCAAGAATTTACCATCGATTGCTAAAGCTTTTGAAGTTATTGCATGGGTTATTCTTTGAGTGATAAAAAATAAAATTACAGGTGACAATCTAGATAATTTGGCAGCCAACTGTGGACTTGAAGTGCTCTTTGCACCTGCCTAGGTATGTGGTTATTAAAATTTCAATATAACACCTTTCA
Source organism: Cheiracanthium punctorium (assembly GCA_038373885.1). Classification (NCBI taxonomy): domain Eukaryota; kingdom Metazoa; phylum Arthropoda; class Arachnida; order Araneae; family Cheiracanthiidae; genus Cheiracanthium; species Cheiracanthium punctorium. Next base: position 616,396 of record JAWZYV010017935.1, read on the forward strand.
TTAACTAAGCATAATTTGAGCAACATGCATTCATACAGGTCATAACAACACTGGACAAAAAGGGTATTGAGAGAAAAAAAAAATAAAAATGAATTTGGAATCTCAATACCAGGTGGAGAACAAAATTAAAATCCAGCTGCTAGAAACAGGTTAAAAAACAATTTAAAGTTAAAGAATTCTTTCAAAGTTTTTTTTTTTTTTTTTTTTTTTTTTAAACAAAAAAATTTTTCTTTTTTCCCAAAAGTGATTAAAAAAGACTATGGTTTTAGAAAAGCAAGGAATTCTGATGTTTTGGCGGGTTATTCTATGTCAAATACAGAAAACATTTTTTCCCAGCTAAGACCAGTAAGCTGAATTAAAAATATGGAGTTTTTTCCTATTATATACATAAGTGTCATACAATATAGAGGTACTGTTCAATATGTAATAAATAATTTTTTTAGGTACAAATTCATAGACCTTTAAAATATAAACTATACATTGAAAACACATCAAAATCCACTTTCACTTAAGTATACTATTGGTTCTAGCTGGGGAAGTGGTATGCATAGCACAAGCTGTTTAATGCAAACTGGAAATGGATCATTTCATTATGTATGTATATACATGAAAATATGATATTTAAATTTATGTCATGCATGTAAAATGAAATCATTTCCAGTTTATATTAAAAAGCATATGCTTGAAAATTTTATATTTATGCTTAAAATGAAATAATAATGAAGAACAAGGAATGGCAACAAAGTTGAGTGTTTTTTTTTTTTTTAAATTAAAATAATGCACAAACAGTTAGAGTTTTGGAAATTTTAAGAAATCAAAATTATAGAGCATCTATAATGCTCTTTCATTTGCAGTGCTTTGAATTTTTACCATATAATTACTTCTACATAATTTAAATAATGAAATACTTAAGTGCAGTGATCACAATTAATGCCTCAGAAATTCAGAATACGTCTTAAGAGTTTCAGAATGTGTGTTTTTATTCATTGCTTTTCCATATAAAATTTCGTTTTAAGATCGGTAATTACCTCCGGATTTCCCATTGAAAATGATTTTTTATTTTTATTTACAGTCGACTATCAGAAATTAGTGAAAACTTTTAATATAAACAGTAAAAATTACAGTTAACACTAACAGTTACCATAAAATATTGTTCAAGTGACCCCATTAAAAGTTGAGTATGAGATTTTGAAACCTCATGGATAAAATAAGGTAGGTAGGTATATTTTGATAAATAATTATGACTTGCTGATTTTAAATTAAAAAATTCAAATATTGTACTAGTTTTTGTTGAATTGACATTTATGTACTAGATGTATAATCAGTTATTTACATGTTAAACACAATTTAATAATGTATTTGAAAATTTAGCATAATTATTAGGGATCGACCGATACCACATTTTAGCCGATGACCGATACCGATACTTTACCTATAAATTCATTTTCAGAAATAGCCGATACCAATACTTTTACGTTATGGTATCGGCCGATACCAATACTTTACATAATTTAATGTCATTCAAACCTGCCTCTATTGGGCAGTTTTTGTAACGAGAGTGTAGTTCTCGTTAAAATGAATAACAGAATGATGAAATTTGATCCCAGTAGAAAGCATTAAAAAGAAAAAGCAGTGGATACGTTGAAATGTGAATTTATAGTAGTTCTAGTCTTTCTTTTCTATTCAAATTATGCCAACGAATGGCCGAATTTATAAAAAAGCTGAGCACTGGGAAGCGTCTTAGTGTGCAGGTTCGGAATTCTTTCTCCTCGCGTGGTCGATCGTGGTCGCTGTCGATCTAGCAGTCTAGAGTTTTGGACGATTTTCTCCAGATGTTACGTGAATATGCGTTAGACTCCCTTAAAATGTCCTCCGCCCAAGCCCCCACCCTATAGGTAGATGCCCCTCATTTAGGCTTGACAGAACACAAACACGGGGGGTGGGAGTTAAAGGGATATAAGATAATCCATTTCATTTCCAGTGTCGACTGGTGCAAATATTTAAATCAATTTTTCTCAACCTCTATTTTGTCGCCTAATTGTTGCTATGAGCCAGATAAAAGGTTTCCACATTAGACCAAAAACAGCTTCCTGCATGCTCTTACTATATGTGTCTTTCTTGCAATTTTTATTTAGATTTTCTTTAATTAGAATTCTTTCACATATAAAAATATTTTTTAGATTACTCAAACTGCATTAAATTATGATAATGTATCAACTGTACAGTATTATGTAAGTACATATGTATTTAGATATTGTTCATTAAATACGTATATAAATTCTTCCCTTAAAATGCATAATAAGTTCACATTAATTAATGGTTTTATTTATCTGCGCCAATTATTTAACCACTAAGTGAATTATTAAATGTTTTAGCAAGATTTCTGTTTAATATGAACTCATATGATCATTTTTAAGTTCTTTTTGAAAATCCAAATATTTTGGTTCTCCGGACAGGGTTAAGTCACAATTAATCCGGAAGGATCCATGTATTTGATCTTTTCCGTACGAAGAGCAGGTACACACCGATTAGTCCTGTGTTTCCCTTACATATAAACCAAATACTATTATTCACAAGAAATATGTTTTTTACCCCAAAATTGGAAATAAACTATATAATAATTAGTATTACTAATTATACTAATACAGCTTTAATTTTTTAAATTAACTATATAAATAATTACTAGATATTGATAATTATTACACTTCTCAAAACAGAATGATACACAAATCTGTAATTGCCCGAGACTATAAGTTTCTCTATAGCGAATTTTTCAACTGGAACCAAGCGAGTTCGTTATAGGGCGATTCAATTGTGTGTGTGTGTGTGTGTATATATATATATATATATATATATATATATATATATACACACACAATTGAATCTCCCTATAACGAACTCGCTTGGTTCCAGTTGAAAAATTCGCTATAGAGAAAATTTTGTTGTACAGAGACTTTTGCAGTTATTTCAGCAAATATTACAAACTTTTTAGTTATCATATATATATGTATATATATGAATGAACTCTTTTTCGAGTCAACACAGTGAGAAAATAAACGTTCATAAAACTGAAGTAAAATTATAGCCTACCTCTCGACATTTGTTTTTTGCAATCCTTTCAGAGAGCGTATTTAGTGTTGGGCACGAATTCAAAATAATTTAGAAGAATAGGCGATTGTCCTGTTAAACTGTCATCTAACGATTCTTCGTCCATAATTTCGACCACACTTGGTGATACGACATCCATTTAGCGATGGTTACAATTTAAAAAAAAAACACAGTTCGAAAACACTCGCACAAACAAATGTGCCAATGAAACGACGCCTCTCATCTCATTACCAAAACAAGGATTCTAGAATGGTGTTGCGACTGCGTTGTTTTTTCTGAAAAACGATGTATCGGTTGAAAAGTATCGGTGAAGATGGATGAAAGCAACAGAAACCGATACTTTCCCGATACTTTTAGAATCGGAAGAACCGATACCGATACCTAAAAAAATTGGAGGTATCGGCGCCGATACTATCGGTCGATCCCTAATAATTATTCACTGTTTTAATTACTCTTTTGGAATACTCCTAAAAAGGTTAAGGAGTATTTTTACTCTATCGCTGCTTAACCTTTTCGCTCCGGCTCACACATGAGGATTTTTGTCCCAGAAAGCGGCAGAATCTATAAGATTTCATTCCCCTACTTCCTAGCTGAAGAGCACGCTTTGCCTTTTGTTTGGTAGGTGGGGGCAAATTTTACTGACCACAAAAGTCCGCAAACAAAATACAAATCTGTATGCTCAATGCCGGTCAATTGACTACCACTTTCTCCCCAGTCAATTATCTACTAACACGCCTGACTCTCCCACAGCATAAGAAAAGGAATTTCTAGAGGCGGGAATCTCTTATCCATCTTCCATGAAGGGTGAATGGATTTCCTGTCAAAAGAGGGGAAAGAAGTCTTTGGTAAGGCATTTGTACCAGTGCCGTTCTTCAGTTAGATTTATTTTTTGGTACAACTGTTGTACCGCCGGAGTGAGAAGGTTAAGTACAATGACACATCCCAGGGATCAATGCAGACGAAAATTAGGTCTGTTCTGCAGCCCCTTCACAAAAATACAATCAATTAAAATGGCCCCTTCAAAAAATTACAATCCATTAAAACAGCCCTTTCACAAAATTGCAATTGATTAAAACGGCCCTTCTTTGGCATGTATCCAACATTTTAATCTGTTTTATCAATTATTTTAACAAAACAGTGACTTTATATGAAAATTCATAAAAAGAGGTGTTGAATTTCACATAATTAAGTATTGAAATTCACAAAAATTGAACCCTGGAAAATATTCCTGGATCAACCCCTGCATCCTTACCAACTTCTGCAGGTACAGGGTCCGCACCAACTGGGGGATTTTCAATCTCAAATGACGTCGAATTTACGTCTGGATCCCAGTGTTTCAGCTTGCCTATAAGTAAATAAACAGTTAAAATGAGACTAAATAATCAATTTTACATATAAATGATAGTATATGCATCCTGACATTGGTGTCCACCAATGTCAGGAGAGGGGAAAATGTATTATTAGTAGCCTCACTGACATACAAAAAGTTGCCAGTTTGAAAGCTATTTTCTTAATAGTTGCCTAAATAGTAGCATTTTTGAAATACAGTTAGTATTTGAATAGTTTTGCAATTAAGAAATAAGTATATGCCATTTAGACACTGAAAAAACACTAAAAATGCTGGTGTTAAAAAATAAAATAAATAAAACTTTGTTTAAAGAAACACGCATAAAATTATACTTATAAGATCTTATCTTTTTTAGCTCCCACTGTTTAGTGAGACGAAGTATTACGACTGATGAAGACTGAAAAAAATTTCAGGTTGAAATGATCATATCTTATGTATCATTTTACGTATGTTTTTTTTACACAACATAATACTAAGTTTTTATTTATTTTATTTGTCATTTAGCTTCATTTAAAAAGGAATGACTAAAATGATAAATTAAAAAACTTCATGCATTATATAACAGAGCATATAGAACATTCATTTTTATAGCACGGTAAAAAAAAAATAGATTAGAATGTTTGATGAACAACCAATAGCAACTTTGAAATCTGATCTTCCAATTAGTTGCCTGGAGTAAGGTACAAGTAGCCAAAAATGAAAATAGTATGAAAATTCCATTTTTTGATCAAAAAAGTCACCCAAATTGTCTAATCTTTAAATTAGTAGCAAAGGTCATTTTTTTAGTCGCCAATGGACACCCTGTATATGCACAAACAATTACTTCATAATAAAACATCATAGTTTGACATTTTATTAAGAAAAGGAGAAACAATTGAGTAAATGATTAAATTAACATCACGAAACTATACTAAAGTAAGGTAATTATATTTAATAACAATTGTGCAGGAATACTATGCGAGCTTTTGGGGAAAATCAGAATAAATCTTAGTCTAGGAAATGTCTTGAATCAAACAGACCATTGTGATCCAGAGGCTATTTTTACATGTGGTCTGTGTTGTATGGGAAATTATGCGAAACAACGCTTTATAAGTTATGGCACTTTCCGATAGTAAATAACAGGTTTGTAAAGATTTAAATTCGCAGTCACTTGTGATTATTTGTTTTTAGTTTCAAAATGATTATTGGGATTAATACCGTAAGCGGGTTCCGGTCGCCAAGTTTGAAGTTTTGTAAACAGGAAGGTTAGTATAGTGATAGTTTTAGAAATTTCTAGCAACCTGTTGGAGGAGTTGAGGTATTGGTTGATGCTGTGTTGAAAAGAAATTGTGATGGATTTAATCAGAACCTATTTTATTTCAAGGAATTATGTGATTGGTCGAAAGAATTTAACTGTCAGACGAACCTAAAAATAGACTCGCGTACATGCTGAACATGTTTGTTTATTGTGATTCTTTGCTGAAGATAAAAGTGTGCAGTTATTTAAGAGTGGTGTTTAAAAAGCGAAATTTCCGTTTTTTTTAAATATTAAATGTGGATAAGTTTTCTAAACTGTAATGAATTTGCTTTATGTTAAGATGTGTTGTGTATGAATAGTGGTGAAAATTTGAAAATGTTTGTTGAGCAGAATACTTAACGTATCCAGGGTAGGCTTAAATTCTTATTTGGGTGCTTTTTGATGCATCAAGGCTATTAAATAAGGAATTAAATAGAAGATTTGAGGTATGTGCTTTTGTTTATTTAAATATTTATTGGCTTACAAACAGGGTTATTATAATTTTGCCCAACTTGAAAAAACCCAACTGGGTTTTTTCAAAATTCCAACTTTAATTACGTAGATAATACATCGCTTAATATCAGTACACCACTTGTAAAGTTTATAAACAGCTCCCTACCTCCCCCCACACCACCAAACCAAAGGAAACCAAACCCACTACCCACTACCAAAGGGAAAAAAATTAGACTTCACATAGGCATAAAAACTTTCTAGAGAAAATTTTTATGCCTATCTGTATTAAAATAAATAAGGATTTTTTAACCATAAAAAATCATTAGTTTAAAAAGTTTTAATTAGGCACTAGTATATAATTGTTAAAATTATTACTAATAGTCAATTTATCAATGGGCTTGTTATTGTTATTGATTTATACGTTTTTCCATGTATGATTAATATAATTTTAATAAGTTATTTCTATTAATTTAACCAATTTTTATTTATAATTGATTTTTGTAATCAATTAGTTGCTTTAAGTTGTATTGAGTAATAAGCAAATTGTTTTTCAAATATTCCGATATCCCATCCCTTCCTCTGAAAAAACCCAGATAAAAACCAAAAAACTCTGGAAAAAAAAAAAAAAACTGAAAAACCCCAGTGGGTTGGGGTTTTTAACAACCCTGTTACAGATGAGATTTAATATTATTATTTTCTATTGTTTCATATTTTTATAAAGTTTATCGAATGTTGTATTATTTTAATTGTATGTGAATTTCTGAATAATTATTTGTGATGAAAAATGGAGATTTTTATTGTCTTAAGAAAGATGGATAATTTTATTCGATATGTGGGTTTACTTACACAAATTTGCAGAAATCACATACAATACTTCTAGGTTTAATATGAATCATTATATAAGGATTTTTGGGTTGCTTGTTGTGAGTTTTGATTTTATTCTGTTTATAGTAGTGTAAATTGTGTATGTTTTGAAGATATTAAAACGGAATGTATATCGGGAAGGGGGGAGGGGTAGTCGGTTTATTTGAGTAATTTTCTATTAATTTTAAACTGTGATTTTAATATTTTAAGGGAAATTTTGCTGTATATTTTTCTTCAGAAGCATATCTTAGTACTTAGCCTCTTTTCAAGATTGTATTTTATTTATTTTTTAAACATACCCATAGCCCAGAGCTAGTGCTTTGTTTATGTTCATTAAGTTTGTAATTGCATATGAAATACAGTAGAGTTAAAACCTAATTTTATATTTGTATATGGTTTGAAGTTTGCACTTCTATATGTGCAAATTTTCAAGTACCAAAAATTTTAATTTTGGCCATTCTGCCCAATAAAACCCGTCTGGGTTGGGCTTTTGACAAAAAACCAGTTTTTTTTTTTTTTTTTTTACAACCCTGCCATTTACATAAACTTAGGTTTTAAATAATTTTATAGTTAATTTTTTTGATAAATTTCAAAAATAGTTTGCTTTCTAACAAAAACTATAGAATCACCATCCATTGATTATATGTTAATACATATTATAAAAGTCATTTTCATCCATAAAAGAAAACCGGTGTTAAATACAAGTAACAAAAAACTTAGTAAATAACACAATCATGTTCATGTGAATTTATTCCCAATTTATTTATTTTTCATAAAGCAGGACTTTGATGGGACAGGGATGGGAAAAGCAGGAGATTTTAGGGTTCTGTGGGAACAGCAGGACATATAGGTAAAAATCAGTCCCGCCTACTATCCCGCCAAAAGCAGGACATCTGGACACTTTAGTTATAACCGATAGTACGTTATATCCCAAGTCCATTAAACCCGGTGCACACTGTATGTCTACAAATGTTTTAGTAAGGTATTTAGATAAGTGTATTGTAATTTTGGGTTTATTATTTTTTTTATATAACTACGCATATTTATGTTATGTTTGGTGAGAAAAAAAAAGTTGCCAAGGTTAGACGTTGGCGACCAAAAAAAAAGTAGCCAACTAAATCGGCATCTGCATACGGTATTATTCCCCGACTATTTATATATTGAGTTGAGTGTAAACATGCACCCATAAGTTTTGACAATTTTTATTCGGGGGAAAAAAAAAAAGAAAAAAAAAAGCAATGTACAATCAAATCAAAGCTATACCAAAACTAACTACTAATACGCCTTTGGTTGAGATTTGATTACTTATAAGCTAACATAAGTTTGTTAAATCAGAAGTTCAACGATTGTTTTGTTACTCAAATAAGAAATGAAAATAAAAATTACTTTCACCACATGGATTTTTCAATAGATTCTTTGTTTTAGAAATGGAATGCAGGTAGATGTATCTGTAATGATGCTTAGGCAGGCTTGGTAATTTGCGAGAGGGAAGTTTGACGTTGTCTCTTTCACATTTGAGTCGCCAAATGCTCTGAGCATCAATTAGTGATCGCCACCGCTTACAGACTAACCGGCAGTTAACTATTAAATCTGAAGCTGGTACATGTGATAATATTTGTATGAACACATCTTCATAGATAGGATCATCTTCGACAGAATCAATAAAGGAATCATTATTTACTGCCGACTCCAACATTCGCTGGTCAAAATCATGTTTTATTGAATCAGTAAAATCTCGGTCGGCTTCATCGGTGTTGCGAGATAAAACAGGCCCCATTGTATATTTAAACTTCGACACAAAATAATTTCACGTATTTATATATTACGACATTCTTCAAGTAACAGCTGATATTCGGGGGGTATTCGTATTTGGAAAATAGAACACGTTTGTTATTACGTCTAGTTAAATTAATACAAGCAGATATAACTCCAAAGGGAAGTAAATCGGCGGATACGCAGTAACGTTGAGTGATTGCGCAAAGTACTGTTGATTACGTTTACAAAACTCCATGCAGAAGTTTCAAACGAACCATGATTGTGCTTATGAAGTTGAGATGAGAATTGAGAAAATAATAATTACTACTCAGAATGATTTCAATCAGTTGAAATATATGAAGGACTTCAAACAACGAAAGAAATAATTAGTATTAGGAAGATTAGGAAAAAATAGTGGGGGTGGGAATCGGCCGCTGAGCTGACGTCTTTTTTCAAGTGGTGAGTGGTGGCAAGTTCAAAGTGATTCCGTCGTTCAAACGCGTGCATAGATCTGCCCATGCTGTTTGTTTACTTTTCTGCCCATTTCTTTAAAAATTCATGGCTGGGATGCAGACCTTATTGTATATCTTAAAAAACTAGTTTTATTGACCGATTCTAACTTTTAAACCAGTAATAAAAACTGGAGTCGGTCAATAAACTGGTTTCGTTTTTCAAAATACGAAAAAGTCTCCCGAAAAATCAAAAGTCGAAGATTTGCTTAACCAATTCAATCCATTACAATAATTCCAAAACATGAATTTAATACTCTCTAGTAGTATTAAAAAGCGGGTTTTGCCCATTGCTGTCAAGAAGAGGGAAGACCCTTAGTGGAGAGGTTCCACTCCTCGAAATGATCAATTTTGGTTTTGGACGACCGTAAAAAGGGGGACACGGGAAAAATACCTCCCTAGTAGCAATAACCCATCGGTCGATGAGAGGCGTTTGAGTTAAATCCGAGGAGAAGGAGCAATGGCCGATCACGGCTTTTCATCCAAAAAAGGGGAAATTTCATCGGCAACTAGTACAAAATGTCCGCTCGGGGGTCCATAAAGCCGATCATCGTTTCCCGATGACTCCCATGAAATAACGAAAAGAAACCGATAACTGTGAAATATATATTTGTTAATAAAAAATAAACGACTGGCAGCAAAATTTTCAAAAAATGTCCGTTCTGTTTATTATGTTTTCGTTTTTTGTATGCTAAATTTCCGTTTTTCTGAAAAAAAAAAAAAATTCCTTCTTCCCCCGGGCCCGAACCCTGAGCGTACTGTTTACGAGATAAGCGCGCTACCCCTAGACCATCGAATCTTGTCATATATAAGCCAAAGTGTAAAGTATATGTTATTTTAGTCCCAGATTGGGACTTTGCGAGAAATTTTGACAAAGTGTTGTTCAGCTATTATTAATAATAGTCAAATTATTCGATTGCTAAGACATTAATTTCACTTTTTACCAATGTATGTCAGTAGCAACAACATTCATAATTAATAATTTAAAAAAATATTGCCAATTGTATAGGAATTTTAGTGTGATTTTAACTTTCATATTTCTTGGATAACTTTTAAAAATTAACTGATTTCTCTTCTTGCTGTTTACATTAAAAAAAAGAAAAGAAAATCTATTTGAGCGTCCAGCTGCATTATAAGAAAAACGGAAACTTCATTACAATTAGCAACTCTTTTGAAACCTTTTTAAACACATTTTTAAAAAATTATTTAAATATTACAAACGATTTTTATATAATAAACGCTTACATTTTTTTGGTATATATTTCTTTTCAAATTTAAATTTTGTGGGAGGAGGCAAGGGGGGGATACCACCCCCCGTGCCCCCTCCCAACCCCAATACAAGAAATTTGAAGTAAATTATGCGATTAATTCAAGAATTGTTCAAAATTTCCCTTAGATTATGCAAAGGCACATCTAAATTACGCAAATATTTATAGGAATTTGGGTAAAGTGTAAACCACTGGGGACACCTGCAAGGCCCGTTGACTATAGAGCTGCAGTTTCGGATAAGATATTGTTTTTCGGTTTCCCATCGGCGAAACTGCTCGTCTAGATCACTTCTATCCATGAATAAAAATTCATCTATTGCAGATAAACAAAAGTGCACTTGCCGATGACTGAATTCGACGAGTCGATGAGTTAACGATGAGTCGATGAACGACCGAGCAGAAAACAAGCAGTCATTGCTACTAGGGCTGATTTTTAACATTCAAAATAGGTATTAAGTTCAAACAAGAAAATTAAGGAAACAAATGTTACTCAAACATTTAAATTTTGAAGGAAAATAAATTCCTTATTCACGAAATGAAAGTAAAAAAAAAATAATTGATGCTTTTACAGGCAACCAAAAATAAAAATATACGTGCCCTGGGCTCACATACACAAATATACCTAAAAATACAAATACACATAAAGTTATGTATAACCCAGACAGCACGGCAAACTTGCATCAAGCTTGATTTATCAAGTCAATAAGCTTGAAAATTCCAAGCGTGTAAGCTTGATGCAAGCTTGAATCAAGTGTTCTAGTTTACACTTGCCCAGCTTGTATTAAGCTTGACATTTCAAGCTTAAAAAATTTTTCTAAATACACGGGGCGCCGAACTCGCCCCACATATTTTACTTTGCCACGCATTTCCCTTCTACGTTGAAATTTCAATTTAATTTAATCTGTTTCCATCGAGTGACCGTGGCTAGAATAGAACCCGGGACCTTCGGTTCGTAGCCGAGCGCGTTATCCATTCAGCTACCAAGCTCCGATGGAGCTATGACTAAAGTTTGAAGTGAATTAGCAAGCGGTTTTCTGGTCAGATTGATAAGTGGGCGATATGTTATTTGTTTTTTTATTTTTCCATGGGATGCATCAAAATTAAAATAATGTTATGTGTGATTTAGAGACTCTACTAATAGGAAAATAAACAAAATATAAACTTAAGAGCAGCACACGTTTTAAAACTTTCGCAACACTCATGAGCAATACTGCTGGCCAAAATCGAGACAAACGACTGATTTTGAAATTAAAATCGTACTATAATTGTATTTTATTTTGAAGAATTTCCATATTTGGAAATATAGAATGGGTTTACTTACTTAACACAAATTTTGTGTTAAGTAATCTGAAATCAAAGAAGCAGATAGTTAAACGTTACTTCGAAATGCTATATCGCAGTTGCTAACATGTATGGAATACAAACACTTTAGTCGTTTTTGTAAATATTTCTTATAATAACAAATAATTGAAAAATTTTGCTATTTTTTAACGCTAAAAATTCTCTTTACAAATGTGGTTAGTTATTTTCCTATATATTGGTATGCTATATCGATATAGAGCATTTCGAAGAATTAAAAATAAGTTAAAATTAATTTATACAAATATAAATTTGAATTATTTTCATTGTTCATACTTTATAATTAAAAAAATTATTTAACTTCTGAATTTTTTTTTTTATCCTTTGTAATTTTATTTTAAAACTACAAAAGTGTAAGATTTTTGGGCCCTAAAATCTGTAGGCCCTGGGCAGTTGCCCCGTTTGCCTTGCCGGTAATATGGCACTGGTAATAAAATACACATCTTTTACGAACTTTCAGCAAATTTGAGGACGCTAGACAATTAATGTCCATTCTCTTTCACAGATGGCGCCATCAACGCTCCTTTAAAAAGGAAAAATCAACCGAGTATCAATTGTCAAGCTTAACCCATTTGTGCCTGGATATTTTTGCGACTTTCTTCTATTTTTACTGATAACATAAATAATAGATAAATTTCTGATGTCAACTTCTTGAATAAGGGATGATTTCTTTTAAAATCATTGCTTAAAATCGAAATATCAACACCCTACTTGGTCATGTTAAAATATTTTGTAAGAGTTGAGGCTCAATACTCATAAATAAAGCTTAGGAAAAATAAATAACGTTTTCGACTAATAGCGAAAATGCCGTCCCAAAAAAGGGACACTAGGCATAAATGGGTTAAATCAAGCTGTATTTAAGCTTGACAATTCAACTTGACTCCTGCAAGCTTGCTGCCAGTTTAGAATGAGTTGAACTGTCAAGCTTGCATAAATGCTTCAAATTCAAAGAAATGTCAAGCTTGATTTAAGCTTATGTGCTGTCTGGGAAGGGCCCAAAAAATTGAGACAGCTATTATTCGGACAACGATCACTTGCACCCACGCCGACAGCTATTAATCCAATCTAGGGGTGAGTTGCACCGGAATCCTTGCATTGCTCCCCCTTCGAAAATATGCTACCACTGGCCCTTTGCGAGACCCCAAAAACATCACTGCCGCCGGCCATCGCTCAAGGAGAAGCCTCCTCGAAAATATGCTATCGCTGGCCTTTTGCGAGACCGCAGGGTTCGCCTATAATAATGCCCCTCCCCTCCACTTAGTGGGCCCGACTCGTCCGTGGATTAAATTCATCAGCGATGCAACTCGCCCTTTTCACCCTTCGCCAGGTGCTATTAACCCATTCCCCTATAGAGCATTTCGACGGACCCCTCCTCTCTGCGATCGGTCGTCGTCTTGCGTGACAGCTTGGGGTTCTCGTAATGTATTTCAATGGGAAAAACCCGATTTTCAACATTCAAAAAAAGTATTAAATTTAATTTTTTGGATGATTGTAATGGATGGAATTTGTTAATCAGACATTCGACTTTTGTGTCCCAGGTGGCGTTTAATATTTTAAAAAGCTTAACATATAATATTTTAATGATATTTCAAGCAACTTTTTCCGCTGGTACTGCGTTCGGCAAGACATCATTATGTACGGGAATGAACACAATGTTTGTTTTAAGATTCGGCAGGTTATTCGGATTACTGTTTGTTTACAAATATCATTGTTGTGCATGCGAAATTTTCTTACGTTGTGAGATTTATGCAAGAATAAAGTTTTGTTTTTGAATTATAATTCATCGGATATTCTGTATGCCCTAGAAAACATCAAATTCCATTAATATTTATAATAAAGAAGTGTTTATTTAAATTCCTATTACGATAATGATATATTCAGATTGTTTTTTTTCTTTTATAAAAAATAAATGTACTGCTTGTTATTATTTATCATAGTGTTCTTTTAAATATGTAAATGCCTGTAAAATAAGACCAGTTATCCCATTAATAAAAAAGTGTAACATATGCATCGCATAACATATTTGTACATGTAATTAATCTAATACGTCTGAATATGAATTAAAAAAATAATCCAATAAATCAACTGAATTAAAGACGTAGACCAATTAATGTAATCTTTACTTAGTTGCATAATTATTTAAATTGACAGTAAACATGAGTGCAAAATGTAAATGTATAATTCCATAAAGCTTCTGCCTTTTTATTATTTCTGTTTCGCAGTGTTAGCTCATAAAACTGTACTAAACAATTCTACAATTACATTTTTGAATTTTGTTTCTATTTAGAATCAGAACAGAAATCAAAAGCTGGAACTCTGACCCTGTATTTCTTTTTCCTGGGTGAATTTTTACATATTAGGCAAAACCCAGCAAAGCTCATGAATACTTTGCTCCGAAGCCCAACACTAGTACATTAATTCATAAATTTTCCCCTTTTCAAGCTCAAACTGATTTTAGCAGACAAGACAAATCAATCGCTTCACCTCGACCAGATTTGAGAGTCCTAAGACCTTCAGAATTTGGGTGTTTTCTGTATAATGTTTATATTTCTTCCTGCTAATTTCCGACTATTTAATTTTATATCACTGTTCTGTGAAATAATTATTATATGGGAAAATCTTTAAATTATCGTTATTTTAGTTAAATGTGCAACCAACCCCATATTGCAGGGGTTTGCAGTTCGCTACTGAGTATTAACATAAGAATATTAAGGCTCCGGCACCTTTTTTTGCTAGAAATTGCCGCTAGCCCTGGAGAATTACATGTTTTCTCATTGAAAAATTTCTTTCGTTGATTCCCAAAATGTTACACTTTTTGTATATAACCCACATACAAAAATATCCCCAATCAGTAAAATGCGCTCCATATTCTAATGAGCTGATGTACAAAATTTGAGAATTATATCCAGAAAAGTGTCAAATGTATGAAGATAATACGTACTGACTTAAACCACTTTTCAGTAGCTCTGTAAGGGAAAAAAATCACATTTTAAGGGTCATATGGATAATTTGAAAGAATATGTTACATTCAAATTCAAGTATAGACCCCAATCATCTTTGTTTATAGATATCTCTTAAGACCTTTTATGATGAAAGGCTGAAATTTTGTACATAATCTCATTTGTGCATGGGGTACATTTTACTTATTGGGAATTTTTTTGTATGGTAGTTGTAAGCAAATTTAAAAAGTGTTAACTCTTTGAAAATTAACAAGAGGAATTTTTTCGTACCTTACTAGCACTTAGGTGCTATTTCTTTCTAGCACGGTGTGGCAAGTAGACCCTTTTCAAGTTTCTTGGTTTATGGTACATTTTCAATATTCTTGGCAAAATTTTCAATGTTCTTGGGACTTGGTGTAATCACTTTTAGTGATTACATCGTGCAACCATGTTTTTCGGTTCAATCACAACTAGTGTGTCGGTAAAAGATTTTGCAATATGCACTAATCCAAAACATTTCACCACTAGGGGCTAAACTACAATATATGAAATTTTCAGTAACAGAAGTATGCGAACAGGAGTCTATAGGAGCACTTACAGTTATCATTATCCTCTCTATATTGCAGAATTGATTGAATAGATTAAGAGAAACTGAAATTTATCCAGATTTCATATACCCGAGTGCATAAATAAAATCTGGAAGAATTTCAGTTTCCATTTTTTCAATTCACATTGCCTAATTATCTTTAATAGATAAAGAATTAAAGCATGTTATCACTTTTTGGGGCACTATGCGTGTGTCTGTGTGTGTCTATACAATTTACAAACACTAATATTTTTATTTCCGTGTATAATGTACAAAGAAGTATGTGATCGCAAAAAAATTGGGTATCCAGATTTTGACTACCTCTAAATATACTTTTAAGAGTTTTTGAGAGACATCTCATTATACGCATGTATGTATGTTCCTATAAATTCATGTACAAACATTATGACTGACAGCTTCATCATTTTGATCAGTGTTTCCCTGGCATCTGTACGTATGTATGCAACTCGCATATCTCAAAAACTATGAGCCGTACAATGTTGAAATTTTCTATTTAGGATTGTAACATCTACATCCATACATTTTGCTGTATGGACAGAAATTCCTTAAAGTGTAATTTAGAGATATTAAGTTATTTCAAATGAATCAAAAGTGATATATGTTTTTAAGGTTTACAAAATGAATCTTGCCATCAAAAATGGTACCTTTATCATTTACAATTCTACTGCAGCACTCAAAAAAATTCCAACACATTACAGTCAATGGCAATTTTAGAGACATTCATCCATTTTAAGCAGAATAACATCTTACCATATGGTTAGATAATGGTCCGGTGACGATCAGCCACCTCCCTCAAAAACTGCATCAGTCTCCAAACTTGGCAACTTTTGGTGTATATATGTATATATTTCATTCGCATATCTCAAAAACTATTAGTCGTAGATTGCTGAGATTTTATATACAAGATTGTTGTAACATCTTGTTGTACACCTAGATTTTTGATTCCAATCTTTTGGAGAGTTTGCAGGACAACCCAAAAGAATTTTGGTACTTGCATGTTATCCAAGCGGTCTGCTAAGACGAGCGATTTTTCGCTTAGATAAATGCAGGTTGCTTGAAATCATGATGGTTCTGAATACAACTGGCAGCAGTTTGCCAGCACATTTTCAAAAAAAAAAATAATTTGGCGGGAATGTCTACCGGGATAATATGCAACTACCAGAATTCCAATACATTAATGTCTGGAGTCAGTTATTATTTAGTCCATGCACAAAATCTCACTATTTGCCATCCACCTTGTCAAGTTTTGCCGAAATATTGCCAATTTAACGCCAAAAATAATTACGCATTTTGCATGACTAAAACCACCATTTTAACCATAGAATGTTAAAATTTTGTATGTAGAACTATTGTAACATGTAACTGTGCTTTTGAGTGCTGTCGACTGAGTAATTTATTTACAGGGTCACCCAAAAGATTTAAAATACATTAAGGGTCTATAGATATGTTCGTTTCATTAAAAATTTGTGATGAATAACTATTTCAGCTGTGACTGAAATCTCGCTAACTATCTCAAGCTTGTTGGCTTTTGTCAAAATATTGCCCAATTAAGTAAAACAAATCTTTAAAATTGAACTCAGCTTGGCGGTAAACTTTAGAATTGCAGTATTTTGTCTCTTTCAAACGAAATATGTTTAGATGAAGTGCACTGAAAATATTTCTGATTTAATAGAGGTACAAGGAAGTCATGTGGTGTCCGTATCAGATTTATTAGTTGAAGGATGTGAAAAAAAAAAAAAAAAAAAAAAAAAAGCAATCATAATAAAAGGAGTTATATATAAATTTTTGCAATTACTTTCTTCCATAATGATTGTATGCAAGAGAATTTTTTTTCAACACTATCATAAATTACAATGTTACTTGAAAATATGTATTCACATAATTTATACAGTAACCAGACTATGTGCAAGCAAGTGATAGATAGAAAAAAATTTGAGATGCCAGTCAGACGATTTAAATTACTTAAGTTATTTACAAAAAAGTTTCATGTTTGACGATATTTGGCTGCATAAAATGATTTAGGTTCTTGAATGTAAACAGCAGATAAAAACAGTATTCTTCAAGAAAAATTGGTACTTGCGTATTATCCCGGCAGTCAAACAAGACGAGTGATTTTTCGCCAAGTTAAATGCTGAATGCATGAAATTATTAATGGTTTAGATACGATTAATAGTATAGTTTGCCAGCACATTTGATGAAAAAATAGTTTATTGGAAATGACCAACGGGATAATATGCAAGTACCGAAAAATCTAAGAATCTTCAGAATAATTTCTAATCCTAATATTAGTTACACGCAGAACAGAGTGGAAATAGATTTAGGTGAAAGAATAAGGATTTATTTTAACGAAGTACAGTGTAACCATTTAATCATCTGTCCATGGACACAAGAAGAGTAGAACCTTGATTTCATGAAGTCGAAGAAACAACAGAAAAAATCAAGACAGCAAGGTGAAATAAAAGAGGAAGTTCCACTGCATACCTAATTTAGAATACCGCAAAAGAATAAAAAGGCTGGTAGCCAAGTTTAGTGATTATAAACGAGTAGATTCTAGAGTTTTTTTTTTTTTTTTTTTTTTTAGGGTAAGCAACAATAAGTAATTGTACATAAACACATCATATGGCAGTTTCAACATAAGAAACTACCTGTTTTATTTTTTTAATAAACCAACCACTGGTACAATACTAGTTCTATAAACAATGTATAAATTGATTTTTAATCAAAATATGTTTTTTAAAAAAATAATTAACAAACCAATTCTTTAATATTTTTTATTCATTTATTCTAATAAATTTTATATGCCCATTTAACAACAGAAACCACACCAGAAAGTGTTATCCATAGAAAGCATGCACTAAAATTCATGTCAATCTAAGGATAAACCTATCTAGTCAAAGCATCAAACTATAATGAAAAAAAATATCACAATCCTAAACTAGAAAGAATATCTAATTTTGCAATGAGAGTTTAATTGTTTGCGTACAGCTTTAAAAATTTTACGACAATTCTAAATAAATAATGTACATTCTTTCATGCACACTGAAAAAAATATTTACAATAAAATGGGGAGGGTGAATTTTTTTGGGGGAGGCGAGGGATAAAGATACATGTTAAATTGCATGGATTGCTATCTGAACTCCAACGCCTGTTGCTTGCTACAGTTTGTTTACATACTTCACAGAGGGGAGGGTTCGCAATCCGAAAACCCAGTGAACCTCGTCAGATTACACGTAGTTTTTACGGATTACCAAGATTGCTAAATAATACGTTTAGGTAAAGAAATAGCATGCGCAGAACGATGCGCGAAGCTGTCACTCAGCTGACGTCACAGATACGTCACATCGAAATGCTCTATAGAGCATTTCGATGTGACGTATGTGACGATGTGACGATGTGACGTGTATTGGAATTCTGGTAGTTGCATATTATCCCGGTAGACATTCCCGCCAAATTATTTTTTTTTTTTGAAAATGTGCTGGCAAACTGCTGCCAGTTGTATTCAGAACCATCATGATTTCAAGCAACCTGCATTTATCTAAGCGAAAAATCGCTCGTCTTAGCAGACCGCTTGGATAACATGCAAGTACCAAAATTCTTTTGGGTTGTCCTGCAAACTCTCCAAAAGATTGGAATCAAAAATCTAGGTGTACAACAAGATGTTACAACAATCTTGTATATAAAATCTCAGCAATCTACGACTAATAGTTTTTGAGATATGCGAATGAAATATATACATATATACACCAAAAGTTGCCAAGTTTGGAGACTGATGCAGTTTTTGAGGGAGGTGGCTGATCGTTACCGGACCATTATCTAACCATATGGTAAGATGTTATTCTGCTTAAAATGGATGAATGTCTCTAAAATTGCCATTGACTGTAATGTGTTGGAATTTTTTTGAGTGCTGCAGTAGAATTGTAAATGATAAAGGTACCATTTTTGATGGCACGATTCATTTTGTAAACCTTAAAAACATATATCACTTTTGATTCATTTGAAATAACTTAATATCTCTAAATTACACTTTAAGGAATTTCTGTCCATACAGCAAAATGTATGGATGTAGATGTTACAATCCTAAATAGAAAATTTCAACATTGTACGGCTCATAGTTTTTGAGATATGCGAGTTGCATACATACGTACAGATGCCAGGGAAACACTGATCAAAATGATGAAGCTGTCAGTCATAATGTTTGTACATGAATTTATAGGAACATACATACATGCGTATAATGAGATGTCTCTCAAAAACTCTTAAAAGTATATTTAGAGGTAGTCAAAATCTGCCGGGATAATACGCAAGTACCAATTTTTCTTGAAGAATACTGTTTTTATCTGCTGTTTACATTCAAGAACCTAAATCATTTTATGCAGCGAAATATCGTCAAACATGATACTTTTTTTGTAAATAACTTAAGTAATTTAAATCGTCTGACTGGCATCTCAAATTTTTTTCTATCTATCACTTGCTTGCACATAGTCTGGTTACTGTATAAATTATGTGAATACATATTTTCAAGTAACATTGTAATTTATGATAGTGTTGAAAAAAAATTCTCTTGCATACAATCATTATGGAAGAAAGTAATTGCAAAAATTTATATATAACTCCTTTTATTATGATTGCTTTTTTTTTTTTTTTTTTTTTCACATCCTTCAACTAATAAATCTGATACGGACACCACATGACTTCCTTGTACCTCTATTAAATCAGAAATATTTTCAGTGCACTTCATCTAAACATATTTCGTTTGAAAGAGACAAAATACTGCAATTCTAAAGTTTACCGCCAAGCTGAGTTCAATTTTAAAGATTTGTTTTACTTAATTGGGCAATATTTTGACAAAAGCCAACAAGCTTGAGATAGTTAGCGAGATTTCAGTCACAGCTGAAATAGTTATTCATCACAGATTTTTAATGAAACGAACATATCTATAGACCCTTAATGTATTTTAAATCTTTTGGGTGACCCTGTAAATAAATTACTCAGTCGACAGCACTCAAAAGCACAGTTACATGTTACAATAGTTCTAAATACAAAATTTTAACATTCTATGGTTAAAATGGTGGTTTTAGTCATGCAAAATGCGTAATTATTTTTGGCGTTAAATTGGCAATATTTCGGCAAAACTTGACAAGGTGGATGGCAAATAGTGAGATTTTGTGCATGGACTAAACAATAACTGACTCCAGACATTAATGTATTGGAATTCTGGTAGTTGCATATTATCCCGGTAGACATTCCCGCCAAATTATTTTTTTTTTTTTTGAAAATGTGCTGGCAAACTGCTGCCAGTTGTATTCAGAACCATCATGATTTCAAGCAACCTGCATTTATCTAAGCGAAAAATCGCTCGTCTTAGCAGACCGCTTGGATAACATGCAAGTACCAAAATTCTTTTGGGTTGTCCTGCAAACTCTCCAAAAGATTGGAATCAAAAATCTAGGTGTACAACAAGATGTTACAACAATCTTGTATATAAAATCTCAGCAATCTACGACTAATAGTTTTTGAGATATGCGAATGAAATATATACATATATACACCAAAAGTTGCCAAGTTTGGAGACTTGATGCAGTTTTTGAGGGAGGTGGCTGATCGTCACTGGACCATTATCTAACCATATGGTAAGATGTTATTCTGCTTAAATGGATGAATGTCTCTAAAATTGCCATTGACTGTAATGTGTTGGAATTTTTTTGAGTGCTGCAGTAGAATTGTAAATGATAAAGGTACCATTTTTGATGGCAAGATTCATTTTGTAATCCTTAACAACATATATCACTTTTGATTCATTTGAAATAACTTAATATCTCTAAATTACACTTTAAGGAATTTCTGTCCATACAGCAAAATGTATGGATGTAGATGTTACAATCCTAAATAGAAAATTTCAACATTGTACGGCTCATAGTTTTTGAGATATGCGAGTTGCATACATACGTACAGATGCCAGGGAAACACTGATCAAAATGATGAAGCTTTCAGTCATAATGTTTGTACATGAATTTATAGGAACATACATACATGCGTATACTGAGATGTCTCGCAAAAACTCTTAAAAGTAAATTTAGAGGTAGTCAAAATCTGGATACCCAATTTTTTTGCGATCACATACTTCTTTGTACATTATACACGGAAATAAAAATATTAGTGTTTGTAAATTGTATAGACACACACAGACACGCATAGTGCCCCAAAAAGTGATAACATGCTTTAATTCTTTATCTTTTAAAGATAATTAGGCAATGTGAATTGAAAAAATGTTTAAAAAAAAAACTGAAATTCTTCCAGATTTTATTTATGCACTCGGGTATATGAAATCTGGATAAATTTCAGTTTCTCTTAATCTATTCAATAAATTCTGCCATATAGAGAGGATAATGATAACTGTAAGTGCTCCTATAGACTCCTGTTCGCATACTTCTGTTACTGAAAATTTCATATATTGTAGTTTAGCCCCTAGTGGTGAAATGTTTTGGATTAGTGCATATTGCAAAATCTTTTACCGACACACTAGTTGTGATTGAACCGAAAAACATGGTTGCACGATGTAATCACTAAAAGTGATTACACCAAGTCCCAAGAACATTGAAAATTTTGCCAAGAATATTGAAAATGTACCATAAACCAAGAAACTTGAAAAGGGTCTACTTGCCACACCGTGCTAGAAAGAAATAGCACCTAAGTGCTAGTAAGGTACGAAAAAATTCCTCTTGTTAATTTTCAAAGAGTTAACACTTTTTAAATTTGCTTACAACTACCATACAAAAAAATTCCCAATAAGTAAAATGTACCCCATGCACAAATGAGATTATGTACAAAATTTCAGCCTTTCATCATAAAAGGTCTTAAGAGATATCTATAAACAAAGATGATTGGGGTCTATACTTGAATTTGAATGTAACATATTCTTTCAAATTATCCATATGACCCTTAAAATGTGATTTTTTCCCCTTACAGAGCTACTGAAAAGTGGTTTAAGTCAGTACGTATTATCTTCATACATTTGACACTTTTCTGGATATAATTCTCAAATTTTGTACATCAGCTCATTAGAATATGGAGCGCATTTTACTGATTGGGGATATTTTTGTATGTGGGTTATATACAAAAAGTGTAACATTTTGGGAATCAACGAAAGAAATTTTTCAATGAGAAAACATGTAATTCTCCAGGGCTAGCGGCAATTTCTAGCAAAAAAAGGTGCCGGAGCCTTAATATTCTTATGTTAATACTCAGTAGCGAACTGCAAACCCCTGCAATATGGGGTTGGTTGCACATTTAACTAAAATAACGATAATTTAAAGATTTTCCCATATAATAATTATTTCACAGAACAGTGATATAAAATTAAATAGTCGGAAATTAGCAGGAAGAAATATAAACATTATACAGAAAACACCCAAATTCTGAAGGTCTTAGGACTCTCAAATCTGGTCGAGGTGAAGCGATTGATTTGTCTTGTCTGCTAAAATCAGTTTGAGCTTGAAAAGGGGAAAATTTATGAATTAATGTACTAGTGTTGGGCTTCGGAGCAAAGTATTCATGAGCTTTGCTGGGTTTTGCCTAATATGTAAAAATTCACCCAGGAAAAAGAAATACAGGGTCAGAGTTCCAGCTTTTGATTTCTGTTCTGATTCTAAATAGAAACAAAATTCAAAAATGTAATTGTAGAATTGTTTAGTACAGTTTTATGAGCTAACACTGCGAAACAGAAATAATAAAAAGGCAGAAGCTTTATGGAATTATACATTTACATTTTGCACTCATGTTTACTGTCAATTTAAATAATTATGCAACTAAGTAAAGATTACATTAATTGGTCTACGTCTTTAATTCAGTTGATTTATTGGATTATTTTTTTAATTCATATTCAGACGTATTAGATTAATTACATGTACAAATATGTTATGCGATGCATATGTTACACTTTTTTATTAATGGGATAACTGGTCTTATTTTACAGGCATTTACATATTTAAAAGAACACTATGATAAATAATAACAAGCAGTACATTTATTTTTTATAAAAGAAAAAAAACAATCTGAATATATCATTATCGTAATAGGAATTTAAATAAACACTTCTTTATTATAAATATTAATGGAATTTGATGTTTTCTAGGGCATACAGAATATCCGATGAATTATAATTCAAAAACAAAACTTTATTCTTGCATAAATCTCACAACGTAAGAAAATTTCGCATGCACAACAATGATATTTGTAAACAAACAGTAATCCGAATAACCTGCCGAATCTTAAAACAAACATTGTGTTCATTCCCGTACATAATGTTGTCTTGCCGAACGCAGTACCAGCGGAAAAAGTTGCTTGAAATATCATTAAAATATTATATGTTAAGCTTTTTAAAATATTAAACGCCACCTGGGACACAAAAGTCGAATGTCTGATTAACAAATTCCATCCATTACAATCATCCAAAAAATTAAATTTAATACTTTTTTTGAATGTTGAAAATCGGGATTTTCCCATTGAAATACATTACGAGAACCCCAAGCTGTCACGCAAGACGACGACCGATCGCAGAGAGGAGGGGTCCGTCGAAATGCTCTATTTACGATTACGGTAAGATGACCAGATTTTTGTAGTCAGAATCGGGGACATATCCCCGATTCTGACAACAAAACTGGGGACATTTATAATTAATGCAATAATTAACAGTAATTTAATTGAAAAACAATGCAATAATTCAAAAATTGTCCCCAGTTCCATTTTTACATTCTGGGGACAATTTGAAAAACGTCCTGAAAATGGGGACGTTTGGTCACCTTAGATAGATTACGGGGCCATAAGTGCTTTGGGCACAAAAGTACCAAGGCTTTCAGGCCTTGCCTAAAAGCGAAGTTTTTTGCAGTCATTTATCTAACTATTATGCAATCTTTCTTTAAAAATACAATTCAAAGGAAAGCTCATAAGCCACATGAAATTTAGAAGCTACGTATATTGTAAAGTTACTCACTTATAGATTAATACCGGTCAAAAATTAGAAAAATGAACTAGTGATTATTGTTTTTTGTAGGCAATAGACATAACAAGTACATTCACCGGCTCCCTTCAAAGGGTTGAGGAAAATTTTAACTTTGATTTTCTAGCAGCATAGTGGAATAGCTAAGGCTAATTAAATTGATGTTTCTTTTGTTCGGAATACATATACATTCTCTTTTTGTGAACCACCAGCGTTAATGTTGCACACAGTGGCGTAGCCCCATGAGGAATTTTTTGCCATACAAAATGTATATTCTTCACTCCCTTATCACACACACGTATACATACATTATATGTGAGTAGTTGCAGTAGTCGTAACCCCCCCACCATGAAAAATTTCTGGCTACGCCACTGTCCACATGATATCAATTTAATCATAGTCCTAAACCAGATAGCACAAACTTGTCCAGAACACTTCTTGTAGACGTCATACAAACAAAATAATAGATCCATAAAATAAACAGAATTTGTCCAATTCGAATTTAATTTATATCATTATGGCATTATGTGACACCCACATAGCGTCGTATAAACGCAATAATCCAACTACTCTTGAAATGCATGACACCAGTTTAATTAAATTGATGAATTACCAAATTAAATGGCAATAATTATGTTACTCAGGAAACCGTAATGTTAAAAATAGAATATAAAAATAATTATTTACTTACTAGAAGATAAAGCCCGTCGTGATTTTTACAACGGACGCTGGAAAGAACATTCAATAAAAATATATCTATACTCAATGTATTTAATCTTTGTCTACTCAAAATAAATAACTTCAATTTTTATTACATACCGAAATCGAAATTGCATTTTCTTCGAAAAACGTTCAAAAACTTTTCGCATTCAAAAGATTTTGTTTCGCTGGGAATATCCCCTCTTACATCGATGTTTCATGCGAAGAACATGAGTTTATTTCTGAAAAGAAAAGTTAAATTCGGTAGCTGCACTCGCGTGTTTGCAACGGTGGGCAGGGAAGCAGACAATAATTTTTAGGCATGTTATTCCTTAATGTACGCGGGCAACGGGAGTTTATCTTTGTGTGTATGTAAAAAGGGGGGAGGGACACTCAATAAATACTCATGCACTTTGAGCAAGCCGAATTACAGAAATTTGGACCCAAAATCAAATTTAATAGCACCTTCACATTTACTCTGAGCCCATATAGGGAGCAGGTGGGTGGTCCTTCTGCAAATTCAAGAGCCCCATTAAAAGCAAATCAATTTTTGTCCACTATTTAAAAAAATTAGGGGCTGACCCATAAAAATTTCAACAGAGTGTGGGGGGGGATAGCTTTTTTTTTTCTATTTTCTCTTATAAATGCATATCAATTTACAAAAGAATCTCTTATAGTCTACATTTGATTTGTCATAAGAGTGCACGCCCAGACAGCACATAAGCTTAAATCAAGTTTGACATTTCTTTGAATTTGACGGATTAATGCAAGCTTGACAGTTCAACTCATTCAAAGCTGGCAGCAAGCTTGCAGGAGTCAAGTTGAATTGTCAAGTTTAAATACAGCTTGATTTAAGCTTGAAAATTGATACTCGCGTGATTTTTCCTTTTTAAAGGAGCGTTGATGGCGCCATCTGTGAAAAAGAATGGACATTAATTGTCTAGCGTCCTAATATTTGCTGAAAGTTCGTAAAAGATGTGTTTTATTTTATATTACCAGTGCCATATTACCGGCAGGGCAAACGGGGCAACTGCCCAGTGCCTACAGATTTTAGGGTCCAAAAATCTTACATCTTACACTTTTGTAATTTTAAAATAAAATTACAAAGGATAAAAAAAAATTTCAGAAGTTAAATAATTTTTTTAATTATTAAGTATGAACAATGAAAATAATTCAAATTTACATTTGTATAAATTAATTTTAATTTATTTTTAGCTTTAAAAAATAGCAAAATTTTTCAATTATTTGTTATTTTAAGAAATATTTACAAAAATGGCTAAAGTGTTTGTATTCCATACATGTTAGCAACTGTGATATAGCATTTCGAAGTAACGTTTAACTATCTGTTTCTTTCATTTCAGATTACTTAATCGGCAAATCTATTTTTAAGTAAACCCATTCTATATTTCCAAATATGGAAATTCTTCAAAATAAAAAGAATTATAGTACGAATTTGATTTCAAAATCAGTCGTTTGTCTCGATTTTAGCCAGCAGTATTGCTTCATGAGTGTTGCGGTACTGAAAGTTTTAAAACGTGTTTTTTTATTTTAATTTTTATTTTAATTTAATTTATTTTGATGCATTATTTTAATTCTGATGCATCCCATGGAAAAATAAAAGAAACAAATAACACATCGACTTATCAATTTGGCGTGATAAGTCACTTATCACACTTATCAATTTGGCGTGATAACAGCGTGGTAAGTCACTTCAAACTTTAGTCATAGCTGCACAAGGTTACGGTGGCGGAATGGATAGCGTGCTCGACTGCGAAGCCAAAGGGCCCGGGTTCTATCCCAGCGACGAACACTCGATGGAAACAAATTAAATTGAAATTTCAGTGTAGAGGGGGAAAAATAAATTATGTGGGGCGCGTTAGCCAGCGGGTGCCCCCTGTATTTAAAAAAAATTTTTTTTGGAAAATTTTTTTAGCTTGAAATGTCAAGCTTAATGCAAGCTGGGCAAGTGTAAACTAGAACACTTGATTCAAGCTTGCATCAAGTTACACGATTGTAATTTTCAAGCTTAATTCAAGCTTATTGACTTGATAAATCAAGCTTGCTGCAAGTTTGCTGTGCTGTCTGGGCGTACCCAACATGCCCCCCTTTTGGATTTGCCAATGAAAATTATAATTCTGTGTGTGTGTGGGGGGGGGGGAATCTTTTTCTGGTGCCGTTTTTTCCGATCACCCGCCTGTCCAAGGCTGTGGCCAGAGCAGAAACATTCTAAGACTTAAGCTGGGAAGCAACGATGGACACAGGAGGGAGGAATCTCTGCCGTCGCGTCTTTGTCGGGAGCGAATAGTTAACTGTTCGTCATGCAATAATATTCCTGCCAACATCTAGTAGAGAAAATTCAGTACATTTATGTGTTATCATAATCTTTAAGTCATAATTACTTATCTAATTCGCAAAACACTCTTCGAAATTTTTTCACACATTATATTTCGCCATCTACTCTATGTATCATTTTTAAAAAATATAATTTGACATGACTTGACACAGTTATGTTTTTAAAATGAAATATTTGCTTTTTATGACAGTTTATGTTTGAAATTTCAATCACATATTAGGTCGTGATATTAAAAATAGAATTTGTAAAAGAGACCAGAAGTAGAAGAATTCTTTTAACATAAAATGAATAAAACTTCAGTGTTTCTTAACGTTCACAAGTTTTTTCTTATATGTTCGAAATTTTACAAAATATCTACTTTTTAGGCTGAAAAAATGAGTGAACTTTTGGGACTTTTGAACTCTCACAAAATGTTACAATTAAACGATTTGCCATCTAATTCTGAAAATTACAAGAATCCCTCAACAATGAGTAATCAATAATCAATATAAGTACAAATCTTTATTATTGGACCAAAATACCATGGTATATTGGTGCATATTGAATGATAGACCCAGAGAGGGGCAATTTTTCAGGACTGGTGGAGAAATAAATGTCTATTATTAAAGCTTCAAAATGTTAGAAAACCAAGAGATTTTAATATAAAATCAGGAGACCAGGAGGAACAATCAAAATCCAGTAGAGCTGTTAGGTAGTACATACTCAAATAAGACAGTATGGAAAGTGTCTTATAAGTGCTCTCGGTATGGCTTTCTTTCTTTTTTTTTAAGTAAATGTAAAGACTCCAATCAGGGTCCCCCCAAACTCATTTCCGCTACCCAAACTAAGGCACTGATAGTTTTGTCGCATACGGATAGGCAAATATTTTCTTCATTTCGGAGAGAATAATTTATGACTAAATTAAAAGTTATGAATATTTTATGAAAATCTAATTACTTGTAACAGAGGGATGTGATCATCCCTTCCCAACAAAAATGTGGATTTTTGTTAGCAAAGTGATAATAAGCGAACCTCTTTGTGGAAAATCCCGCCTTTTACTTACTCCTCCCCCCCTGCAATTTATTGATGTAAAAACCAGATTGATTATTAATGCGTTAATAATGTGAATCCTCTGAAAGTCGAACGTTTGCGGATCCCTCTGTACATTTTACAGAGGTATTTATGCTGCTTCTATGTTATGGACACGGTCTGTTCCCCGGAAAACTGTCCAATATAGGGAGGTGTCCAATTTGGGAACTGAATCGGCAAATCTATTTTTTCAGTCGGCAATTTACCTCCATTCACCCGCCCCATCCCTCCCCCCCGATTTTCTTCTGGGATCGGCTCTGATTTGAATATGCCATTGACTGTTACATTTTACTAGACAGACATCACCAACCTTTGTGTCTTTAATATGCAAATCGCTCACGAACGATGTCTATTAAGTCCGGCGTTGATATACACTGTCTACCAATAAGTATTTGGACACCTGTGATAGAAAAAGAAAAGAAAAACTATATTCAAAATCAATAGTTGGTAGAGCCTCCTCGAGAGGCAATTACAGCGTGAACCCTCCGGGGCATACTTTCCACAAGTCTTTGTATTAAAGCTAGTGGTATTGTCTTCCACTCGGCTTGGAGTAGACATAGAAGTTCCTTCACCGATTTTAGACGGGTAGTGCACCCCTTAATTCGGCGATCCAACTCGTCCCAGAGGTTCTCGATAGGGTTCAGGTCTGGGTAAGCCAGTCCATTCGATGAACTCCATTGGCACCATACCAAGCCTTGGTTAACCTCGAAACATGACAACTGGCATTGTCGTCCTGAAAGTAACAGGGGTCCAATCCGTGAAACTGCCGCAACGTAGGAAGCACGTTGTCATCCAATATAGTGCAGTAGGCATCGGCGTTGAGCTTACCATGAATGGGGACTAAGGTTCCCAGTCCATACCAGGAGAAACAACTCCCCCATACCATAATTCCACCTCCGCAGAAACTTGACTGTTGGCACAATGCATTCTGGCAGGACGCGTTCTCCAGGCAGACGCCAGACCCAGATCCTGCCATCCGAACGCTAAAGGGTGAACCTTGATTCGTCGCTCCAAAGAACCCGTTTCCACTGATCTACGGTCCAATTTCGATGTGCTTTGCACCACATTAACCGAGCAGCGCGGTTGGACTTTGTGATCAAAGGCTTATGGGCAGCAGCACGACCA